>CM053027.1:86262196-86862196 GCA_028564925.1 Lithobates sylvaticus | reverse complement strand
TGGACAGGTAAGTGCGCTAATATTAAAAGCCAGCAGCTACAGTATTTGTAGCTGCTGACTTTTCTTTTTTCTTTTTTTTTTGGGGGGGGGCTGGAGCTACTCTTTAAGCATTGTTTTGCTACCAATCTATATTAATGCACAGAAAATAGATCATAAGCAACTTGATGGTAGATTAATTAGATGGTCCCAGAGGTCCCATATCAATAAAAAAAAAAACAATGCTTCAAGGGGAAGATCTTTGTCAAGATGCGTACAGTATGGGTTCTAGTCCTTCCCTTCTTTATCCAAAAGGAATACGTTTTGGCTGGACATACACTTCAATGTGACAATAACTGTTGGGTCTCCAACAGATCCAGGAACCCGAGTAGATCATTACACATCAGAGGATGGCATCTTCCAACATTACCCATTACATAGCTACAAACAGCTCAACTTCAAAACTTCTCTCTAACTATTGGATGGAAATCACTTGACTTTTAACCTATTCAGCACCGGCCTATAGTCAAATGATGCCCGCAGATGGGATCTCTCATTCCCGGCCATCTAGGGCCCCCCCAGCGGCGTCGCACACGCCCGCGGCGTCGCTCGGGCCCCGGTGCGCGTGCCCAGCGCTGCGATGTCTGCCGGGCACCCGTGATTGCCCGGGAACACAGCAGGACCGTGGATCTGTGTGTGTAAACACACAGATCCACGTCCTGTCAGAGGAGAGAAGACCGATGGTGTGTTCTCAGTACAGAGAAACGCCAATCGGTCTCCTCCCCTTGTGAGTCCCCTCCCCCCACAGTTATAATCACTCCCAGGGAACATATTAACCCCTTCAGCGCCCCCTATGTTAACCCCTTCCCTGCCAGTCACATTTACACAGGAATCAGTGCAATTTTATAGCACCGATGCCTGCGGTATAGCCACGCTGCCCATTCATTTCAATGGCTAGGAGCAGTGAAGGAGCGGTGTATACACCGCTCCTTCACCGCTCCAAAGATGGTTCCGCCATATTACTTTACATATAATTTGATACGTTTGCTGAGGTTCTGAACTCCTCCCATTTTCGCCATGTTTGCTGAATTTGATCCCTCTGTCCCATGTCCGATCCTATCATCATCTCAACTGACCGCATCTCGCTCATCTCACACACTCACTCCCCTATTGAGGGAGCCAGTGCTCCGTGAGATCTTCAAAGCTTGGGATATTTTTTTATAACCTAACCCTGCTTTAAACTTCTCCACAACTATCCCTGACCGGTCTGGTGTGTTCATTGGCCTTCATGATACTGTTTGTTCACTAAGATTCTCAAAAAAAACTCTGAGGGCTTCACAGAAAAGCTGTATTTATACTGAGATTAAATTACACACAGGTGGACTCTATTTACTAAATAGGTGACTTCTGAAGGCAACTGGGTCCACTAGATTTTAGTTAGCGGTGTCAGAGTAAAGGGGGCTTAATACAAATGCACACCACTCTTTCAAATATTTATTTGTAAACATTTTGAAAACCATTTATCATTTTTCTTCCACTTCACAATTATGTGCCACTATGTGTTGTTCTATCACATAAAATCCCAATAAAAAACTTTTAATGTTTGTAACATGACAAAATGTGGAAAATTTCAAGGGGTATGAATAATTTTTCAAGGCACTGTATATATATATATATATATATATATATATATATATATATATATATATATATATACAGTGCCTGCTGACCCCGTATTAATCTAAAGTCCTGCACAGCTTCAGATTAATAAGGGGTCAGCAGGCTTTTCTGAAGGCGAACGAAGGGACTCCGGGATTCTCCGAAGCACTCCAGATCCCATTTGGAGTTCATCATACAATAGCCCCTTGATCTGACGATTGGAATTTGGTTAAAGGATATCTTTTGAAGCTGATTTCTTTGAATGCTCTGGTGAGTTTAACCCCCTGAGGGGTAGTGTGCCTCACGTGGTGAAGACTGGGAGTCGGTGTAGGGTGAGTGCCCTTACTGACTATTATCTAGGATCACCTATTAAGAATCAATTGTCATATCTTCATAAGCTTAAAATGGAGTTGGACACTAATTACCATCCAACGCTAGCGCTGTTATAACATTGGACTGCTATATTTCATTGGACCGATCTTTGTTTTATTATATAATCATATATTTATATAGTCTAAAGATAAGCTTAGCATTTTAACTGCTCCTGTATACAATGCTATCGTGATCTTATATAATGTATAACCTTAATCATTTCACTGGAGAATGTGAAAGGTTTTTGAGGTAAGATAAGACCTCTATAGGGCTTTACCAGTGATAAACCTCACACCGTGCCTCATGACAGCAATATCCATGGGTGTTGACTTTAACCATGAATGAAGAAAAACATCTGACTCAAAATAATGGCATGATGGCTAAGTGAATCTGGTTCAGAATGGCTACAGGGCAAGCAGACAAGGAATTTGTGATGTTGCGGCATGCAAAACATATACAATACATCATTACCAAACCACACTGTAAAAGCCCAATAAATGTTTTTTTCCATAGAAGATAGAACCCCCTGGTCTATTCTAGGAAATTAAAGTGAATCAGAAAGTGTAGTTTGCAATGCATTATAAAACAGGAAAAAACATAACAACTGCTTTCTTAATGTACTCAGTGGAACCCAATGAGTGAAACATATGTTGCTAACAACTACTGTTGCTTATTTTAATGTATGTAGATAAAGCATTCAAAGTCATAGGAAACACAATAAGCAGCTTCTACTGCTGTACAAGCAAATGCAAAGAGTATATCCTTCTAGGGAGTGTAAAACATGGATCATTTGACAAGGGAGTTTTACTGTCTTACAGTCTAGGCCAACAATCGTGAACACTGACCTTTGACCTATATTGTGTACTTACAGATATATAGAGACAGATGGATATTCACTTCTATTTACAAAGCAGAATAGCTATAACCAACTGTTGAATATTGAAAAAAAACCTTTACAAGAACAGCTCTTTTGTTAATGGGAATGTGGATTTATGGAAGTTGTTTTGTAAATATTCCTTTATTTCCCCAAAGCCCGATACAAATCGAAGGGAGAACCAAGACTCACCTCTTCTAAACATGGCATCCCAACAAGAGCAGACAAGCGTCTTGAGGCGATTCAGTTCGCAGTTGTAGCGCTATACAAATCATTCATTCATTCATTCATTCCTATGGCCAGATCTAAAAATATATTTTTGGCAAGTAAATATTAAAAATTGCATATGAAAATGTATTTTATTTCCAGATTGCCATTTTTTTTTCTCCAGCCAATATTTAGCTATCTTACCGGAAAAAGATAATTGTTTATAGAGATCAAAAGCTCAAGCTGAAATTTACACACAGAATTTTATGAGTCAAAGCTGTTTTTTATCCTTATCTACTTTATTTTAGAGGGCTCATCTATTAAACTGGTTCTGAAATTTAAATGTTTTTACATTAATGCATTCCTTGCAATTTTACACCACTTGCTGTTACCCCCCCCCCCCCCCCCATCCCTCCTGCAAACACTTATCACCTGTAATGCTCCAGCGCTGTCCCCAGCTGCAGCACCACTGCTCCTGGTCTTCCTGGTCTTGTAGGGGACTGCTGCAGTCAATCAAATCCTGTTAGGAGGGAGTGGGGGACACTGCTAAGCCATGATGTGTGTGTCAATTGATGCACACAGCCTGCCTTGGGAACCTGCAGCTTGCTAAGGAGGCACCAGGAAGAGAGGAGTGGACAGTGCTGGCAGGATACTCCAGAAGAGGGGGTAAGAGACCATGAGCAGGTAAGTATAACCTCTATTTTATTTTAACTAAACAAAAATATGCTGTACAATCATCACTTTAACAGTCTAATATAGAAAACTAAAGATCCAGGTCTGATCACTCTCAGCACTGTCCTGTGATCATTTTCCCCATGTTAGCAGTAAATGTCCATTTAGGTACATACACGTATACATGTTGCCATTTTGCTTAGAACAGGACTGGCCAGAGAGGGATATTTTTTGAGCAGTTGGTCAGTTTGATCGTGTACTGTATTATATGCAAGCCAAGAAACCTTGTTGTTATGCATAAGGTTCCTATATGTGTGTAAGGGTGAAAAGCAGCCTTCAGATGGTTAATTAAAAACATTAATCATTACCGTGCTTAATTGCCCTCTGTTTCCTTACACCACTAACCTAGACATTCTTTTCAGCGACTCTGTCAGCGACTATTGTAAGTTGCTTATAATGCAGTGGGTAGCTGTACTCTAATAATATATCCTGCTTTGGACTTCAGTGAATATTCTGCAAAGTATGTCATCACTTCAATGCCAACCACCAAGTGACCTACTCCGGCAGCCAACCAGAATCCAGTATTAAGCAGTTTGCATACATTGGAGATAACAGCAAGATAAGCAAATATTGTAGAGATGCAGCAGAACTCCGAAATAGGGAAAAGGTTCTGACCTGAACGTCAAACCCCATTGAAGTCTATAGGAGTCAAACAGGAAAAATCAAAAGTGCCCATTTTGAAGGCTTATATGCAAGTAATTGACCATAAAAGGATATGGGGGCCCAGGTACTGCCCTGGGGGAATTTTTTTTTTTTAAAACAATAGTTTTTTAAGGAGCAGTGATTTTAATGATGCTTAAAGTGCAACAATAAAAATTAAAAAAATTACTTTAAATATGGTGCCTGGGGGGTCCCCTTAGTATGCCTGCTAATTGGCGCCTCTGTAGCATGAATAGAACATGCTGTAGCAAAATTGACATTCCTAAAGAAAAGAAAACAAGTCAAATCACATTTAAATTGGCTTTAAATAGCACCCGGCTATTGAAAAAAAGAAATAAAGAAAAAAAACGGCGTTCGGGTCTGGGTTTAAGGGGAACCCCGCGCCATAATAAAAAAAATTGATAAACAGTGTCTACCGTTGTAAATCCATCATCAATCACGCTGCCCACCAAACCCGAAAAATAATAAAAAACACTCTGCACTCGTTGATGGCCAACCACCGAAAGCCTCCTCCCTTCCAGATTCTGATAAGCCCCTGCCCGCATACCCCCACAACCACAGCCCAGGGTTGTGGGGAAGAGCCCCTTGTCACCATCAACATGGGCATAAGGTGCTATGGGGTTGGGGCCCCAAAGCACCCCCCATGTTAAGCTCATGCGGTCTGGTATGGTTCAAGGAGGGGGTGCTTGCTCGTCTCCCCCCCTTTCCTGACCTGCCAGGCTGCATGCTCAGATACGTGTCTGGTATGGACTGGGGGGGGTGGCATTTGTTTTTTTATGTTTTGTTTTTTAATATTTTTTTACCAGCAATCTTTTTTTTTTATTCAACGTCAATGGGGAAGCTCATTGACAGCTGATGACTCATTGATTGTGAAGGACACCGTGGCCGGCTTCTGGGCCCCGCTCCTTAACAATCAACTATTACTCCATCCTGGCTGGCCAAAGCTTTGCCCAACCATGCTGCGCACAGTGCATTGCAGGGCAGAGACCTGCTGAACACCCTGCAAATTTGGTTTCAGTGTTTCCCCAACAGGGTGAACAGCCAAAGTTCTGCCCAAACTCATGCTCGAGCCAAACTGTTAGCCCAACACTATTAATAGTCATGTGTATTCTTATTTGAGTTTTGCTGTGACTTTTGTGTATTACTTTCATGTATGTGCAGGACCCAGCATGGTATTTTCCCTTTGTGCTGGAGCCACTGTTCATGTAAATACCAATCTGATTTTTCTCCTTGTGCAGAGTGAAGGTCTTGTTTTTGCAGTGGGTGATTGGGGTAAAGACAGTACTGTACATGTAGAATGACAGCATGCCTGGCCTCTTTTTCAGCTTGGATTCTCTCCACCATCTTGGTAGCAATTTGTGCCATTGGAGCCTGATTGTGGGTGGCCCAAGGCCTAGTAGCACAACCGCTTTTCTCACTTAACTCACTACTCACTAGCATTCACATATAATAGCCATATACTCAGGTACCAGTTCTACAGGATAGCAATACCTTCCCCTAGAACAGGGGTGCCCAACCAGTGGCTCGGGGGCCACATGTGGCCCGCGGAGCCATCTGATGTGGCCCTCGACCTCCTGCTCTAAGATGGCAGGTTGGCAAGCCCAGATCAATGGTTGCCGATTCGCCATCCCAGTGCGCCACACCTGCAGGATATAATAGAAGTTTACGGCAAAGTGCAGCTAACCCTGCAGAAAATCCACAGGTTCACTGCGCTGCACCCGCAGTTTAGGAAAATCACAGCGCATCAGTGTGAAAGCAGCCTTAGGCCCCTTTCACATGATTGGTCCGACCCAATCAGACTTACTATTCACCTCTATTGAGCAGCAGATGTAAACAGACTTGTGTTTGTTTACACCCGCCTACCTAAAAAAAATAGAAAGGGATCTGCCCCTTCCAGCTGGGCTAATCGGATTGGATCAGAGGGCCCATAGAGTAGAGTGGACACGGACCTGTCATCCTCCCGCTCCGCTCATTGTGGCCCGCGACCAGTTACCAATTCGCTTAAGTGGCCCTCGCTCTTCAAAAGGTTGGGCACCCCTGCCCTAGAACAACCTGCACAGTCATGTTTCACATACTTATAGATACTTAGTCGCATGGTATCCAAAGTACAGCCCTTCACCCTTCCTATAGATCAGGCCAGGAGTAAAATCCTCAAAAAATCCCAGGAACAAGAATTTGTGGATTCCTACATGTGGAATGACAGGTGCGTCATGTCTGGAATATGTGATTACCTGCGCCCAGCCACGATCATCCATCCCTAACCACAGGTCATCACCGGCTGCGTAAACCATCACGAAGAGCTGTCATTGCATTGCATAGGCTGCATTGAGTGGCCACAGCTCTTCGCACATGCCTGTCATTCCAGACCTGTCAATCTGCAGATTAATCGCCTGTGTGAATGGACCCTCATTTTCCCATGGAGGGTTAAGGGGCAGACACCGATGTTACATACACAAAGAAATATATACAAAGTCTAAAGAATTGGCAGAAAGCAAAGCGCAACATCTATCCCAGTTAGTCAGCCAATTCCATACTAAAGGGTTGCCAGCTAATGTGATTAAAGTTTCACCTGTATTTCTCATTTGATGTTGCAGCTGCTGAACTAACTTCCCAATCCACCATCCTCTAGTTGGCCCCACATCCTGAATATATCCCGAACAGGTGAGCTGGGGCAGCCAGGCCAGACTGACAAAAAGACGGGTGGGGGAAACCTAAAGATGGCTCACACCATCACATAAACCACAGAGATGATGCTATTGTTGCATTTACCAGGTAATAAAAGATTTTTTTAAAGGTGTTTAATGAACACAGGTAGGGTTGAGCTAACCCGAACTGTAAAGTTCGGGTCCGTACCGGACTTTTTGGTGTCCGGGTCCCGGACCCGAACCCGAACAATTGACTGTATGTTCGGGTTCGGGTCCGGTGTTCGACGATGTATTGGCGCCTTTTACAAGCTGCAGGGCAGCCAATCCATGCTAGTTTCACTAGTGTGCCCTTAGAAGCCATACAGCCATGCCTACTAATGGCATGGCTGTGATTGGCCAGTGCAGCATGTGACTCAGCCTCTATATAAGGTACAGGCACTAGAGTTGCCACCTCATCCCTTTAAACCCGAACACATATTAATTACACAGGTTCTGTGGCTGATTAAGGTGATAATTAACCTCACTTGGTGCCTTATCTGCACTAAATTAGTCTCAGAACCTGTGTAATTCATGTGTGTTCGGGTTAAAAGGGATGAGGTGGCAACCCTAACAGGCACACAGCACAGAGCGTCACTCTGCTATAGACAGGTTCCTGGCTGCTAAGAGAGGATTTCATTAGGAGTTAGTCTGATACAGTCAGTCAGTCCACATTCCTTAAATTTTCTTCAAAACAGTCTTTTAAAAGTGCCATGAGGCCAGTGCCAGACAAAATATAACTTTTATCTGCAAGCTCAGTGCACCATCACTGCATATTTTACTAAGAGATACACCATACTCCGGCTGTATTCCGCTATTGCAAAAACAGGCAGGGTTAGCATTTGCCGAAATGTGGAAAAGTTTTGTCAGCACGTCACAACAACCAGCCCCACCAGCTGAGATGGAACGTCTTAGCAGGAGGCAGCATTTCACCAACATGGTGGAGCAGTATGTGTGCACACGCCTACACGTACTGAATGACGGGTCTGCCCCCTTCAACTTCTGGGTCTCCAAATTGGGCACATGGCCTGAGCTTGCCCTTTACGCCTTGGAGGTGCTGGCCTGCCCTGCAGCCAGTGTATTATCTGAACGTGTATTCAGCTTGGCAGGGGGCCTTATCACAGACAAGCGCAGCCGCCTGTCCAGAGCCAATGTAAACAAGCTCACGTTCAATAAAATGAACCAGGCATGGATCCCACAGGACTTGTCTGTACCTTGTGCAGAATAGACACGTATACCGGTGTTCTGACAAAAACTGTCTGGCTATCGGATAGTTTCTGGACACTTACTGCGCAGGCGCAGTGCTTGCAGAGTACGGAGGACAAGGAGATTCACAAAATCTCCAAAGATGAACGTCGCCTGCACAGTGAGTGCAGGTGCAAGCCCCACCATCCAGGTGGACATACGGTAGCACATAGTAACAGGGCCCCTCACGGGCTCGCTTGGCTAGGCTTCAACCTCGGATGATGTGGCTTGAACCTGGAGTCACCGCGCATCATCTTCGGAGAGTTTCGAAATCCCCTTGTCCTACATACTGAGCAAGCGCAGTACAGGGCGGACACTATGCGATGGGGACAGAATTCGACACATCATTCACCACTAGCCTTACCCAGCCATTGTTGTGTTTTTGAACCAGTGTTGGCTACCTCGTCCCCCTCCACCGCCGCTTCCACCTACACCGCCACATCCACCGCCACCTCAACCTCCTACTCCATATGAACCTCGTCTTCCTAGGTCAAGATTATAATTTTTTTTCATTTTTTTAATTTCCAAGTATTTTACTTTCCCACTATCTTATCCATTAAATTGAATAATTTTCTCCAGAAAGTGCGTATTCTGGGGCATTCCCACCATATGTGCGGCATCGCACCGTTGAGTTTCTGAGGTTCTTAATGACTTGCTGTACCTCTTCTGCTGAGAAGGGGGCCTCCAGCATTTATTTTTTTATTTATTTATTTTTTATGTTATTTTAAGTTATTTCCCTATCCAAGCAAGCTTTGTTTGCAGAGCACCTGCCATGCTCTTAACAACATTTTTTTGCCATTCGCAGGCCTCTAGCCCTTCCCATGACTTTTTTACAGCCATTTTAGTCTTCAAAAGTTTGGGTCCCGGGGGCGTGGCCAGCCGGCAAGAGAGATGGACACTTAGTGCTGAGCTCTGCTGTGAGGGAGACGAACCGGAACGATTAGGGACCGCTGGAGCCGGTATTTTTGTACAAAAACTTCCCCACATTAGTCCGGTAGTGACCCACAACAATGTCCCGTAAGAGAACTGGGGACCACAAGCCCCAAAAGCTCACCACACTCCTGTACCCTCCTGAAGCGCTGGTCAGTCAGAATCAAAATGGAGCTGAAGGCATAGCAGCGCCTCAGACTAAACATACAGAAATCCCTAACAACATTTCTGGTGACTCACCAAACAGGGAGATGTCTAGCTCCCATGACAATGACACAGAGGGGGATCCCTTAATGAACAGCCCAGCTAAGGCAAAAATGAGAATGGATGCTCTAGCACAGCGGCCGCCTCACTCAGAAATTGAGCCCCAGGCTTTTATTCCACTACAATCTAACCAGGCCTTACATTCCTCAATGGCATCCTTCCCAGCCTGCGGTCAGCCTGTTATTGACACTACACTGAAAGAGATGTTAATATCACTGCATTCCTCTCTTGTGACTGATTTATCCACTCTATTTACTAAACTCACTACAGATGTCAGTCTAATAGATAACAGAGTATCCACTATTGAGAAAGGTATGATGGAATGCTCCTCCACAGTGAATGACATCATTGATTCTATTGATGAGGTAAAAGATGAACAAGAGTGGATAAGGGGCAAATTAGCAGATTTGGAAGACCGCTCTAGACGAAACAACGTCAAGTTAAGGGGGGTCCCCGAAAATATAACAACTCCAGAATTACCCAAATACGCCAAAGAACTTATAAGCACTATTCTACCTGAAGTTACGCCACGTGACATTATAATTGACAGAATACACAGAATTGCAAAACCTTCACACCTATCAGTGCCTAGAGATATACTTATGAGGATCCATTTTTTCCATATTAAAGAAAAAATGATGACAGAAGCCAGATTGAAAGGCCCTCTACCACGTCCGTTTGAGGGTGTTCAAATATTTCCTGATTTATCAAGATATACGCTTCAACTACGTAGAGATTTGAACCCCATAGCTAAAGGAATGCAAAACCATAAGATTCTATACAAATGGCGCTACCCGGCCACACTAATTGTCTCCAAAAACGGATCCACTCATATAATAAATGACCTACACAAGGGTTTGAAACTTTTGAAAGAATGGGGAATAATCCCGGAATACCACAAAGATGAAACTTCGCTTCTTCCAAAACGTCCTCCTTCAACATATCACTACAATCAAAGATCCCGGAATCATCAACCTATGGAAGTATCTGGCTCTTGAGCGGTCCGCTAACTACGTTTATAGCGTCCCCTCCAGGAATTTTGTTTGATCTCACTTGCCTTTGGTATTAACTGTTCCACACTGCAGCGGTAAAAGCTGACTCTTTGCTTTTTTTCTGTGTTTGACACAAACCTGCCGCATCCTATTTTCATATCTTTTGCTATATTTTTTAATAGCTGTTATATATAATTGTAATTTCATTCCAGGTTTTATAGAAATACATCTAGTTACGGAACCCAGGTATCCTGATAAGCCGAAAGGAACTGAATTTACTGTATATACCAAGAAATATCTGCAAACTGTAAGTGTTATAGTCTCCCACGATCCATCACTTAGCCACAACAGGAAATATGCCATTCACGATAGTATCCTTGAACGCCAAGGGTCTCAACCACCCAGCAAAGAGACAATCTTTGTGGCGTACTGCTGAAAAGCTTGATAGTGATATCTTATGTGTCCAAGAGACACACTTAACCCCACTTTCAGCCACTTTATGTCGCAGTAACAAATTTCCCCTTATTTTCTATTCTAATTTCTCTTCCAAGAAGAGAGGAGTGCTTGTAGCGATCAAGAAAGACACTGACTTCCACCTCATAAAATAAATAGGTTACCCCCAATGGTCGTTTTCTTATTTTAATCTGTATGATTAATGGAACTAAATATACCTTACTCAACTTGTATGCTCCCAATTCTAGACAGGCAAATTTTGTCAAAAAGACTTTGACCAAAATTAAAGAGTTACAACAAGGATATCTCCTTGTATGCGGAGACTTTAATATGGTTGCAGATATTTATATGGACACTACTTCAGCGGATAAGAGAAGACCCTCTCCCCTGGGGCAAATCCTGACATCGTCTGATCTTTACGATGTCTGGAGATGCCACCATGGATCAGAGAGGGATTATACTTATTTCTCCCCGCAACACAAGTCGTATTCCAGAATTGACATGTTTGTTGTTGATAAATTGTTATTACAAAAGGTGACTGCCTCTGTTATCCACACCATGACATGGTCAGACCACAACCCAATTTCGATAATTATTGATGATACGTCTCCTCAACAGAACTCTTTTCTCTGGAGAGCCAATAATGCTACATACTCCAAAGAAATTGCTACTCATTTGAAAGAATATTTTGAATTAAACGCTGATTCAGTGGGGGATCCTGCCGTGGTGTGGAACGCGCATAAAGCGGTAATGAGAGGTGTTCTTATAAAACTGGGCTCCATTCACAAAAAAAAAAAGAACACAACAAATAGACTCCCTTACTTCCCAAATTGCTCATTTGGAGGCAGACCATAAGTCATCTGCATGTCCCACTACACTAGCACAATTAATGTCGCTTAGACAGGAACTCAGGCTGCTTCTTCTCCATACATACGAACATATGCAACGCAAATTCAAAGCCATCTCTTATTCCACATCCAATAAGGCAGGGAAAAGATTAGCACAACGTATCAAAGGGGCTAGAGTTAAATCTAAAATTCCCTTCTTATTCCACCCACACTCGAAAGTGAAGCTATCTAATCCACAAGACATTGCAAATGCTTTTAGCGATTACTATAGTGACCTATATAATCTCAAGAATGACCCTGCAACCCACCAACCATCCCCAGAGGAAATTGATGACTTTCTCCATAAGATAAATTTACCGACTCTGACAGAAACACAATTGTATTATTTAAATGCTCCTTTTTCAGCACCAGAACTTCTAGCTACCATCTCATTACTGCCTTGTAACAAAACACCAGGCCCGGATGGCCTTACAGGGGAATACTTCAAACAATTCTCTACCTATTTGATTCCACACTTGCTGAAATTTCTTAACCAAGCTGCATATTCTTCCAAATTCCCTGTAGAATCGCTAAACACATTAATTATCACTCTCCCAAAACCTGAAAAAGATCCGACTGCCCCACAAAATTTCCGGCCAATCTCCTTACTTAACCTTGATTTAAAAATATACGCCAAAACTATTGCTAGACGCTTAATGAAGATTATGCCAGACCTGATTCACAAAGACCAAACAGGATTTATTAAAGGGAGGCAAGCATCCGACGCGACGCGTCGCATGATTGACTTAATCCATTGCGTAAATTCCAGTGGAACACCTTCTCTGCTTCTTTCTTTAGATGCAGAGAAGGCGTTTGATCGGGTGCACTGGACCTATCTACAGAAAGTTCTCATGAAATTTGGGTTTAAAGACAATATTTATAATGCTATCATGGCACTATATACTTGCCCAGCTGCTCAAGTTTTTTCGGCTAATATGATATCTCATCCATTCCAAATTTCGAACGGTACCCGTCAGGGTTGCCCATTGTCGCCCTTAATTTTTGATCTAACTATAGAACCTTTAGCTGAGCACATACGCACGAACTCGAACATCTCAGGCATAACTGTTGGCAACACTACTCATAAGATTAGTCTTTTTGCTGATGATGTGATTTTAATATTATCAAATCCTACCTCCTCCTTAGCAGCAGCCCGAGACGTTTTAGACGAATATCATTTTACAAACTAAATGTCACCAAATCACAAATACTAGATCTCAAATTGAATACCACCACTAAATTACTATTACAAGCCCAATACCCCTTCACATGGTCTGAACACAGCATTTCTTACCTAGGTATTCAACTCACTAGAACCACTAAACTCCTCTTTTCATCAAACTTCAAGCCTCTCTTAGATAAATTACGTACTGAATCTCAGAAATTAGCTAAAATGGAACTGTCATGGTCTGGCAGATTAGCGGCGTTCAAGATGATGCATTTACCTCAAATTTTATACCTGTTTAGGACCATTCCTATTCCTATTCCTAAATATTACTTTAAGTCACTTCAAACGATACTCAACCGCTGTATTTGGCACGGTACAAAACCTAGATGCGCTCATTCTATACTTAGGATACACAAATTAGCGGGAGGATCAGGTTCAATAGATTTTACAGATTATCACACTGCAGCGATCATAGCTCAAGCAACTGAGTGGTTTCAGCAAGATCCGAATAAAAACTGGTGCAATATAGAACTTTCCTTACTATTTCGTCCTAGTTTAAAAAATTGGTTGTTGAGCACTCCATTAGACGCTAAAATACCAAAAGCGATTCCCCCTACCATGATAGCCATGGTCAGAGCACCCACTACTACACAGATACCGATACCTATAGAAGTCTTAAACCACATCTCACCTGAATTATCTACATCCCATTGGTCTAACCGAAAAATCTCATTCATAAATCAACTATTTCATGACTCAAACCCAAAATCCTTTTCAACCCTCCAAAATGAATTTCACTTGCCTGAATCAGACTTTATTGCATATTCCAAACTTCTGAAATGCCTTAACAAAATCAAACCTCCCTTATATACAGTTTCTTCAGTAATATGGAAATACCTGCACTTTGAATCTCCTAAACAGAAGGGTATTTCACTTGTATACAACACCCTGAACCAAAAGCGTGTATTTACTAAATCCACAACACATACACACTGGGAAAATGATCTAGCAACGACTTATACAGAATCACAATGGGAACAAGCTTCACGAAGTGTATACAAATCCACGAAAAGCTCTGCGTTGTGGGAACTCACACAAAAATTGTCCCTTAGATGGTATTTGACGCCTTCTCGCTTGGCAACATTCTATCCCACATTATCTAATAATTGCTGGAGATGTAATTCCAACATAGGAAACATATTCCACACATTTTGGGAATGTACCCTCATACAGGAATACTGGAAAACCGTTTTTCTTCTCTTAAAAGATATATCCCAGATAGATATACCAATGTGTCCGGGTCTAGCTATCCTGAATTTATCCATTGAAGACATACCCTTTTCATTTCGTCATTTGACAACACATATCCTATTGGCAGCTAGGTTAACTATAACCAGATTATGGAAGTCAGATACAACTCCCTCTATCACTCACCTCTTAGATACCGTAAACCTACATTATAGTTATGAATTAATGATGGCATCCAGTGAGGGTAAATTACCCAAGGAAAAAAACCAAGTGGGCATCATGGGAACAATGGTCGACTATTACTAACTTTTTGTAACACTCATATCTAACAGATTGATATACACTTTTGCCTCTGGGTTCTAGAATATGGACACAGGTTCCTGGATAAGTTCTATTATTGTGGCAACGTTCTCCTCTTAGACACAGTGTAGTCCCCATGGGGGTGTCTAGAGGACATATACTTCTATTTGATCTTATGTTACTATATTGATCTTATATTTCTATATTGAATGTATTGCGTTTTGTAGCATTTTAATAACAGTAATTCTTGTTCTGTAACACTTCATTGATAATTGAGTTGACATTATTTAAGTGCTATTCTGAGTTAATTTATTTTAATGGCATACAATGTGTAATTTGCATCTTTACTGTATATTATGAAATTCAATAAAAACTGATTGAAAAGTAAAAGTTTGGGTCCCCATTGACTTCAATGGGGTTCGGAGTTCGGGGTCAAGTTCGGGTCAAGTTCGGTCCCGAACCCGGACTTTTTTCCGAAGTTCGGCCGAACCCGCCGAACCCGAACATCCAGGTGTCCGCTCAACTCTAAACACAGGGTTAACTTATATCATCTATGGCTACTGCAAAATGTAATTTTTCATGAAAGCTTTTGTTCCTGGTGTTCAAATCTAAGTTAAATTCCAGAGCAGGTGAGATGATTACACAGCCACATGCAGTATCAAATGCAGCTCCGAGCTGAGGGCATCTGATGGAGGGAAATGTTTAAATCTGTAAATGAGTCTTCACTCATTAAAGTGTAGGTGTATACCCTATCCCCAAGCTAAGTACTGGGAAATATTAGACCTCAGATGTAACACAATCCTCCTCTACACCACCAGGCAGTGTGTTCTTTGAACTTCCTATGGAGCATGTATATGCACCCATGCAGTGGAGCACAGTAGCTGAGAAGAAAATTAGAAACACTGCCCCCAATTATAGCACCCCCCAGGATCTAAATTAAGTTAGAAGATAAATGAGCTGGCTGAAAATGAAAACAACAAAAATGTACAGCTATACTAAATATACTGTATGGAAAGCATGGAATTTTTTCAGCGGTAACGTGGTTGAAGTCTGTTCTGCCATGTTTCGGCTCTTGCCCTCCACTCCTCGCTCACTACTGTAAACAAGTTAAGATTGTCCCACTACATTTTGGACACACCCACCATTTGATGCAGTTTGGCGGGGAGGCATGGTTGCCTTTCCAGTTTCTGCTCAGGATATAACGCCAATATCATTTTTTAATCAGTTGCTGCAAAATTTTAAGATCTGTCCATTGTATGGAAGAAATGTGAGTACAGAACATGTCAATCAGTGTAGTGGATCAGTTACTTGTCACTGGTGACTTATCTTTTTAGCAGAGCTAGGAAAAAGAGATTTCTATGCTGAGGCTTTGGAGAGTTTTGTTAGTAGACTTCCCAGTGACCCTTTATAAAGGAAGTTATCCTTGCTAGCCAATACTAGGTACCACTCAGTTCCAATCCATCAAATGCATTTTCTAAATTTCTACTGTATGGCACCACGGGAGCCAGAAGGGGATTAACTGAGGTTTTGCTTCACACTGTGCTTTGTCATCAACTTTAGAAATTTAGAAATACACGCAGGCCAGATGTCGGTTGGCATCGGCCGGTTCAATAGAAATCAGCCGACATTTGGTTCGTCTGTACTGCAGCCGGCCGGTTGATGTGGCATGACCGTAAAAGGTTCTGTCGATCTGCTCCCAATCAACGCTCTCCCTGTCAGAACACAATAGCACAGCAGAGGAGATCACTGTACTAACATCGTTAGTACAGCTGTCAGGTATTTTCGTTCAGCTCTGCTGGGTTGAACGAAAAAAAATTAGTGTGTATGAGCACTAAGTGCTCAGGTTTCAGGCCCAATGGGTAACCTGGAGTAGCCTTTTAGGAAATAAAGCCCACAGATTGGCATTGAGTGCTCAATATTAAATGGCAAGGTTGGTGTACTTTGTTAACAGTAGCAAAAAGTTTACAATAAAGCTGATGGCAGGATATTTGACTGCAGCTGCCTGCAGACATAAGATGATATTTGCTGAATCTCAACAGTATGTCTGTACACACTTGTTAACCTTTCCAGGCATCCCCTGGCCAATGGAGACTTTCCTGATTGATCGATGCTGTTTTTGCCCAAGATAAGCCAGAACCAGCAGATGTCTGATCATTGCTAATCTCCCCACATTCAAAAACAGAAAAAATACGTAGATCCAAACAATGCACGTTTATGGGAATATATTTCATACAAAAGATTTATTTGGCAGTCTGATCATGTCCGAATGTCTCATTGTCAACTCATGTCTGTATGTAAATTCTGACTAGTATAAAATACCATCCATAAAAAAGATAAATAAAGATAAACACGTCTGATGATATATTCATATAATTTGTGAATCTAAGTAGGCTTTTTTTGCCCAAAGTAAAATGCATTTACTTTGCTCCATTTAAATTATTTTCTTTCTAAACATTTTCCATAACCTAATAATATCTTCATTAGAAAAATAGGGTCCCCGGACCTTTTTTTTTCTATGGCGTACATTAAATCAACCTAATTTCATTTCTCATTTTCATTCTTTGTGGCCATGAAGAGCACAAAGTAAATGGAGCAAAGACTTTAAAAAGTTTCAGTGGCAAGCAGCATTCTCATTATTTAGAAAGTAACACATGGTTTTTAATAAAGAGTAGATAAAACTTTATTTCATGGCAAAATAGCAGCATTTCATTACCCGTGATTGAAAATTATAACAAAGTAGTCATTAGCAGTTTGCACTGTTGTGAGGTTAAGATCAAGTCAGCAGTAAAATATTTAAACCTAATTATGCAAATTTAAAACACTGAGCTGTGACTCAAATCAACAGTGTTACAATTAATACATTTGCACTCTATTTCGTAAACCATGCATAGTTTATTGTTCTATAATAACAATGTGTCATAAGGACTTTACCTAATGATGTGAGTGGTGCCCATTATCAGTCAGTGTAAAGATGTTTAGAGAAGAAACTCAGATATGAAATTAAAGCTATAAAAATATTTGGGGTTAATTCTAAGAGCAGAGCAAAGTTAGCCAGCCACTTTAAATTTATATGATCTTACTTGCAACTTGCAGTCTAAGTTTTATCTATATTCCATCAAATGTAGAATATAGTGTATTATCAGTTAGAGCATATTTTGAGTTATTATTGTAGTGTATAAAGTAATCCTTAAAGCAAAATTCTAACTGTATACATTATTTTTATTTTTTTTATGAATATTGTTTGTTTAAAACTCATATTTATAGTACTCACGTTTTCGGAAGCTATCGCCGCTTGATTGCCAATTTCCTATCGTAAGATATCTTATATTCTTCTCTCCTGGCATTTTCAATACTGCTTGTGGGCATGTGAAGCCCACAAGCACTATCTTCCGGCATATGGTGCAGCTGAGCAACCCGCATGCACCGACCGTGCCGTACAGTTCTGAAGTTGCCATCACAACGGGCGGTGGTGTCGGAAGTGCCCGCCTCGTTGTGATGGTAACGAAGATATCTCGCGATAAAATCTCGCAACTGCGATACACACTGACTCCTGGAAATTATGACACCAAGCTCCCACAAGACAGTGCGCCACCAGGAAATTACGTCACTAGCCACGGGTGGGAGAAGACGGAAGTGCAATAGATCAGCTTATAACCAAGGTAAAAAAAAACTGATCAATGAGTAAATTATTAGAATTAATAGATTGATTAAGAAAAAATTAAAAAGTGGGTGGAACTCCGCTTTTATATGGCATACACATTATACATGCTTTATCTTCCATAAATGTTGGTTTTATTTGTACTTTAGCCACTAGAGGGCGCTCTCAGTGGCTCAGTGCAAATGTTCTGTGTTTCTTTTGAACAACCACATAGTGACTGTATTAGTTTGAGTCAGCCAACTTAACGCCTAAAGCCTAACAGTTCAAATCACGGCTGGTTAAGCAGGGACCAGCTGAGATTCGAACCATGTATGGGCAGGCTGATTGTACCCAAGTCAACACATCAATCGACTTGGGTACAACCAGCATGCCATATTTTTACATGCCATTATAGTGGCTAGCAATAATCACTGTGTTCTCCCAGCAAGGACAGCTCCCTGTGCCCCCGGCAGGAGAACACAATTGCTCCCCAGGAGGGATTCCCTCATCAACATTTACTGTGTTGATGGGGAAATCAAGTGGTTGCAGGAAAGGAAATCTCATCATGTATGGCCGGATAAATTCCAGCTTTGCTAACACTTTAATCACTTGCCTACTGGGCACTTTCACCCCCTTCCTGCCCAGGCAAATTTTCAACTTTCACTGCTATCTCACTTTGAATGACAATTGCGCGGTCATCCAACACTGTACCCATATAAAATGTTTATCATTTTTTTGAGACAGATAGAGCTTTCTTTTGGTGGTATTTAATCATTGGTATCTTTGGTGGTATTTAATTTTTGCTAAACAAAAATGAAAAAAGACCAAACATTTAAAAAAAAAAAAAAATGTTAGTTTCGTTTCTGTTATAAAATTTATAAAATTATTATTAATTTTCCTTCTTCACTGATGTGCACTGATGAGGCTACACAAATGGACACTAATGGGCTGCACTGATTAAGAGGCACTTATGAGGCTGCACTGATATGTGGCATTAATGGGCACTTATATGCTGCACTGATGGGCACAGATAGGCTGCACTGATGGGCACTGATAAGTGGCACTGATAGGTAGCACTGATGGGCACTTATAGGTGGCAGTGGTAGGTGACACTGATGAGGAGGCACTGATAGGCTGCACTGATGGGCACTGATAGGTGGCACTGATAGGTAGCACTGATGGGCACTTATAGGTGGCACTGGTAGGCGACACTGATGAGGAGGCACTGATAGGTAGCACTGATAGGCACCGATAGGCAGTACTGATGGGCACTGATGGGAACAGATAGGCAGCACTGATGGGCACTGATAGGCAGTCCTGATGGCCACAGATATGCGGCACTGATGGCCACAGATAGGCTGCACTGATGGACACTGATAGGCAGCACTGATGGGCACTGATAGGCGGCACTGATGGGCACTGATAGGCAGCACTAATAGGCAGTCCCGAAGGGGAACTGGAAGGCGGCACTGATGGACACTGTTTGGCACTGCCCTGATTATGTGCTCTCTGCTCCTAACGCTGTCATAAAGCATGAGGAAAAGACTGCCGATAACTGGCAAGTCTGTTTACACTGTGATCAGCTGTGATTGGACACAGCTGATCACATGGACCACTGTGATTTACCACTATCTGTGATCAGCTGTGTCCAAAGGAAACAGCTCAGGGGTGCGCAGGGGGGCGAGGTTCTGGCAGGACATCAATAGATGCCCTCCCAGAACCAGCGACCCCACCGTAGTTGTCATTTAACTATAGCACGGACGGCAAGTGGTTTAATAGTTAATTTTGTCCAACTATTTCCTTTACTAATACATGCAGCTGCTGTCAGCAATACACGGACTTTCCATCCCATTCCTGGAACGAAACTGGATGAGCACTGCAGCCATTCTCATGAAGCATTGTATTTTATCAATAAATACAAGGCTTCCTTTGATTGGCTGAGATGGAGATGCCAGCAGATGACATCCCTATCTTCTCCTAATGCCCCGAACACACGGTCGGATATTCCGATGGAAAAAGTCCGATCGGATTATGTTGTCTGAAAATCCGATCGTGTGTGGGCTCTAGTGGGCTTTTTCCCCAAAAAATTTGAGAGCAGGATCTCAAATTTTCCGACAACAAAATCCGATCGGAATTTTTCCGATCGTGTGTAGGGAATTCCGACGGACAAAGTGCCACGCATGCTCAGATCAAATTACGAGACCAAAGCTATTGGCTACTAGCCTCTACGTAGTTCCGTAGTACGCAACGAACGTCACCACGTTCGGAACTATCGGATTTTCCGACAACTTTGTCCGACCGTGTGTATGCAACACCAGTTTCGGACAAAATCCGTCGGAAAAAAACTAACGGATTTTGTGGTCGGAATTGTGTACGGGAGCGTAGCCATTCAGGGGAATGGCTGAACAGTGCTCAGCCCAACTCAGTTTTGTCTGGGAAGGTAAAGGAACGTACCGCTGCTGGAACACAATGCTGTAAACTGTAGGTATGTATGTATACTATATAGACAGCTGTGTTTGCCATAATTAACCTTATCTGTACTGTTCCGGCATATCTTCATTATCAATCCTAACTAGATTTGAACACTGTCAAATGGTTAAAGGTTTAGATGCTGATCATTTCTGCATTGTATGTTAATAAGGACAGACTTGGGACAGATTCACCAAACATTGTTCAAAAAAACCTTGAAGTTACATAGTTACATACATATGTGTGTGATTATATGTCAGTATTACATTGTATATCCCTGTATGTTGCGGTCGCTCAGGTGCTTATCTAATAGTTTTTTGAAATTATCGATGCTCCCCGCTGAGACAACCGCATGTGGAAGGGAATTCCACATCATCCTTGCCGCTCTTACAGTAAAGAACCCTCTATGTAGTTTAAGGTTAAACCTCTTTTCTTCTAATTTTAATGAGTGGCCATCTGTCTTGTTAAACTCCCTTCAGCAAAAACGTTGTATCCCTATTGTGGGGTCACCAGAACAGTATTTATAAATTGAAATCATATCCCCTCTCAAGCGTCTCTTCTCCAGACAGATTATACAAGTATTATCGTCTGCAAATACAGAGATTGAACTGTTTACCCCATCCTCCAGGTCGTTTATGAACAAAATAAATAAGATTGGTCCCAGCACAGAACCCTGGGGGACCCCACTACCCACCTCTGACCAGCCATGAAACCTCCTCCTGAGAAAAATCTAAAAGGTAAGAGTTTTTTTCTTCTTAGGCATGCTATGTGAATGGGAGCCCATAACAAACATGTAGCGGGTGCCGCTCAGCCCACTTGTAAAGTCAGCCACCATTGCAGCCAGACACACAGGTAGCGGGCGCTGACAGGCCCTGAGTGACACACAGGCAGAGCCCTAGCTGCGGGGGAAATTCCCTCCCCCTCCTTCTCTTCTTCGCACTGAGTGGTGCCTAATAGACATCACGGCTGCCTTTGCCAGCACCTGATTGGCTGTGGAATGGGCCAATCAGGGAGGAGCAGCTCAGGATTCTGGGATATGTAGTCCTGAAGACAAAGCAGCCCAGGGTGATCCTAACAGGGGCAGACTACAGCCCTCAGCATACCTAAGGAGGCGGATAATTACCCAGGGAGACCTGCTGTGAGAAGGGAGACCACGAGGAGCCCGAGAAACAAGGGGAGACCACAAGGCGAGAGAGAAGACTGGACACAGGAGAAGGATGCTGCTTTTCAGGGTTGGTGTGACTGTTTTTCCACCAACAGCTCCATGGTCGGTCGCAGACATCTAGCCAGCTGAGGCACCCCGGGTCATCTCCAGGCGCATCTGTACAGATGTCACAAGGCATTCCGGTCACCAGGTAGTCAGTCGAGCAACCTGAAAGAGTCTATTTCTGGACCTTTCTTCCATCGGCCCTCTTGACGCAGGATTGGCGAGCGGGTACTTGCCCACCTTTTCTTAATAAAGGATGCTGCATGCAGACACCATTATCTTGGCACTTTAACTAAGATAGAGAGAGACCTTGTGCTTCACTTACTGTTCTGAGCAGCGACAGGGTTTCTCCTGCTTGCCAGAACTCCACAAGCATACTTTGCATCACCCTGCTTGCAAGGTTGCCTTAAACATACTTTATTCCATCCTGCTTGTCAAAACACCTAAAGTACACCACCAAAGAGCTATCTGAAGATTAAAGGCCTTCCTTTCTTCTGAGAGACTACAACATATTTCCCCCACAAGGGATTAAATGCATTGGTGCCATAAGGGCCCATACTTACACCTAGGACTCGATTTACTAAGCGAGCAGGTCTAAAGACTTAAAGGTTAAAGTTATTGAGTTGAACTCAATACAGCGTATACATAGTTCTGTGGGACTGTGGTGTCAGGTAATAGAAGGGAGTGGTCTGACATGGGACTGGTCATTCCTCTGCCCTCCTCCTGCTTGAACCAATAGAGCTAAATTTAAGCAGAGTTGTTGGTCCTTGAAAATGTTCATATCATACTGCAATCAGTTATTTTTGTGTTTGTCTCTGCTTTTGGGGTTATTCAGCTTAAAGAGTTCCCTGAAAGTAGCTAGTTCTTATTGCTGAATTTAATTGCTCTTAATCTTTCAGTGAACAAGACACAGTTGATTTATTTGGGCTATATTTAAAGCAGGGGTGAGGGCTGACCATTTTGCCTGACATTCTTTGAACAATTAAAGAATTGTAGAATGTTCTAGTGGGGACTGTGTTAGTTGGCCTGCGCTGTCTTTAAGTGCAATGATATGTGTTGGTTTTTTTAAAGGCCTTTGGTGAGCCTAGAAACTAGTTTGCCATGTTTATTGCAAAATGTATGAAGTTACACATCTAGAAAGGACTGTTTTAACCATTCTTACTGATCTGCCCATAGATCGAAAGAGCGTTTGGCCTTGTACCAAACAGTTTTGTGTCCTGGCGAGTCAGAACTTGCTAGAACTTGCGAGTCAGAATTACATTGGGCTCGACGGAGGGCTTCACTAGCCTGTTTGTATTTTTGCAATGTGGCTTTCTTAAAAGAGGAAGTATAGGCAGTAATTTTGCCTCAAAGGAATGCCTTTCCTGCTCCCCAGAATAAAATAGGATCGCTCATATGCTCTTGGTTAAGAGAGAAATAGTCTGACCATGTCAAAACGAATAGTATGTAGGAAGTCCTCATTGTGTGCTAAGTAATTGGGGAATTTCCAAATTTTAGGGGTCGCTTGAGACTGAAGAATGTCTACGGTTAGAGATATGGGGGAGTGATCTGAAATGGTCATATCGTGTATAGTAGAATTACAGATGGATGGGAGAAAGGGGGAGTAGAACAAGTAATCTAGTCTGGCCAGGGAGTATTGAGAATGGGACTCCCTTTAGACTCCCCTTAGAAAGTGAATTCTCTGTCTGTAGGGTGACTAGGGCACCAGGGGTCTAGCATGTTCAATGCGGATACCAAATGAGATAGTGGAGAGTCTGCATGTGTAAGTGTGGCTCCTGACCTAGCCCTATGGGGTTTACGTGATCTTCAGTATTTACCTGGGTGCATTACTATATTAAAGTTGCCTTCTACAACGTGAAAGGGCAGTGGATGTTGCATGATCCATGCAGGTGTATCTTTGAAAAAGATGAGCTGGGAGAGTTTGGGGCATAGATATTGGTTATCTGGACAATACGGGATGAAAACTGAAGGACTAAGGAGACTTTACGACCAAGGTCATCACTAATTACTGACTGGATAGTACAAGGAAGGTTTTTGTGCAGCAGTATAATAACTCCTGCTTTGCGGCCTACAGCTGGGGACCCCACCACCTCCCCCACCCAAAGTTTTTTCAGATGTAAGAAGTCTATTTCTGATAAATGTGTTTCCTGGAGTAGGGCATTGTCGGCCCGTAAGTGTTTAAGGTGACGTAGCACCATCATGCGTTTTATAGGGGAGCAAAGACCTTTGACATTCCAGGAAATAATTTTTTATAGCGGCCATTGAGAGGGATAATGGGTTTTAGCTAGTGGAATAGGTACTCTCAGAAGACTGAAAAACGTGGGCAGAAAAGAGGTGTGATGCTACCTGTAAAAAGTGAGGGGAAAGGTTGGCAGAAGGGAAAATTCAGCAGAGGATGGGGGAGGTTCAGAAAGGTCAATAAAAGAAAAGAAACAACAACACTATAAAATGTTTGTATCACTGGCTTCACTTTTTTCCACACGGTGTGTCACTACTAGGCTCTAGGTCCATAAAGCCCTTGTCCACTGGCAAGTAGAGAAGATGCTCGACAGGAGCAGCGTGAGGCATTGAGAGTATAAATGGACTGCACTCTCAAGTAGAGCATCCCTTCCAGTGCCGTAAACTGGGTAATATAGAAGTAATAGTAAACTTAAATAACCAATATAACCATGAAACAGAGGACCAGGTTCTAGTTGGGTCCATTACAATGAGTAGAAACGCAACATCAGAATTGCGAGGAGGTTACCAGATCTGTGGGTAGACCTGGGTCAAAAGAAAAAACACAAGGAGCTGACCTTGGGCTCAATCCAATGCCGCGTACACACGGCCAGAATTTCCGATAGAAACAGTCCGATGGGAGATTTTCATCAGATTTTCCGACCGTGTGTATGCCCATCAGTCTTTTTCTGTCAGCATTTCTGACTGACTTTAGATTGGGAGCCTGTTCTTAATTTTTCAGACGGAAAACCTTTCTATCGGATTTTTCGATCGTGTGTATGCAATTCCGACATGCAAAATTCCGACGCATGCTCGGAACAATTTGACGCATGCTCGGAAGCATTAAACTTCCGTGTGTAGGCAAGACAGTTTGAGCGAAAAACCATCAGAGCTTTTTCCAACGAGAATTCCGATCGTGTGTACGCGGCATAAGAGTCAGGATAATTGCCTGTGGCTAGAAAAGGATCTGACTTGATCTTCTTGGGAGCAACTCTTCATGGGCTGCGTTGATCCTTGCGAGAGAGGGACTCCTTCCTGGCTGGTGAAATTTCCTCTGAAGGCTGTAGATTTAAAGAGCTGAGGTACTGCTCCGCCTCTAAAGGGGAGGGAAATGTCAGACGCTGGCCATCTGATGTCATGAGATGGAGGATGGCGGGGTAGGCAAGGGTAAATTTGAGGTGTTGTTAAAATAGAACAGAGCAGACCTGGCCGAAACCTTTGCGTTTTTGGGACACCTCTACAGAGTAGTCTGCAAACAATAAGAGATTATGGCCATCGACTTGCAGGGTGCGTTGTTGCCTAAACTTTTGTAGTATAAACTGTTTGTCTGCGTAATTCAGGTAGCGGGTGATGACTGGCCTTGGACACGATCTGTTTTCGATAGGAGGACCCGGCCTATGCACCCTTTCCACTATGCACTTAGTGTCGAACCCCAGTGCCTTGGGGATGAGGAAGGAGCTCAGCTTTGCCAATATGTTAGCCTTGACTGATTCTGGGATACCAACAATACGCAAATTGTTTCTCCGGAACAGTTTACCTCTTCTAACTTCTCCTGCATAGCCTGTAAAGCTTCATCATGCGCATGAAAAGCATTGGATGCTTAAAGCATTTCATCCTCTATGAATGAGAGCCAGTGCTGTGTTTTCTGTAAGCGCTGCAGCTGCTTTCCCAGCTCCCTCCGAAGCTGAGCCATGCCCTGTGTGATAACCGCCTCCACTGCTGAGGAGATGGTGGGGGCGAGAAGGGCTGCCACAGCTTCAGAAATTCAGGCATATGCAAGATCGGTCACTGCAGGGGTGGACGGAGCTGCCGAGAGAAGCGGTTTAGAGCTGAGAGTTCTCCTCAGAGAGATCCTCCATGGCTGCATGTCCCGCCATGCTGTTCTTGGCGGCGGGACACTCTGAGCTGTCAGTCTGGCTGTGCTGTGTGTGCAGGCGGGATCATTCAATGAATCGATCCATTAACGTGCCCAGCACTTGTCACAGGTGACTCAGCTGCTGATTAAGGTTTGTTTTAACCTTGGTCATTAAAGTAAATAAAGAGAATTGGAGAATTTCATTGGGCATTACATTTATTCCACAGAATGAACACCAGAACAGATCTGTTATGCCGCATACACACGATCGGAAATTTGGCCAGCAAAAGACCAATGAGAAATTTTGGTCGGAAAATTTGACCGTGTGTATGCTCCATCGGACTTTTGCTGGCCGAATTCCAGCCAGCAAAAGATTGAGAGCATGTTCTTAATATTTCGGTCGGAAAAAGTTCCGATCGGAAATTCCGATTGTCTGTAGCAATTCCGACATGCAAAATTCCTACGTATGCTTGGAAACAATTTGACTCATGCTCGGAGGCATTGAACTTAATTTTCTCGGCTTGTCGTAGTGTTGTACGCCACTGCGTTCTTGACTGTCGAAAGTTCAGCAAACTTTTGTGTGACCGTGTGTATGCAAGCCAAGCTTGAGTGGAATTCCGTCGGGAAAACCATCCAAGATTTTTTTGATGGAAAATACGCTTGTGTGTATGCGGCATTAGATTTAAAAGTGTGTACTAAATTCACATTATTAGAATAGAATAAAATATGAAAATATGAAAGCACACTTCACCTATCATGTTGGATATCTCAGCCAGAGAAACGATAACTGAAAAAAATAACAGGACCTTGTAACAATTAACTTTCGGGAATGTGTAGGAAAAATGTTGATGTGTCAATGAACAGACACTGACAAGCTGTACTTATCCTATGGATCACAGGAGTGCAGTCCGTTCTGCACTCCTGTGACATGTTTTCAGCTGGCGGTGGGCTAATGTGACCATGGGAGGCAGAGCAGAGAGCCTTCATCAGTCTTTGAGCACTCAGTTCTCAGTGCAGAGCCGGCGGGGGACAGATGCAGCAAGATAGGTGAGTATCTAGGTGAGTATAATTTTATTTTTTTCTAAATCCCAAACTTCTCTTTTAAGTTCCTGAAGCAGGATTTATCCCCTAGGTTTAACCTTACTGAAATGAATCTGCGCAAAGTACAAAAATGCTAAAATAACATAACCCCAGTTAAAGAATATGTAAACCCAACATTTATTATTCCTGATATGTGCCTGCTGTACCATGTACTTATATAAAAAAGTATCCTGTTCTCTTTGCATTGCTCCCTTTATGTGAAATCCTTGGTGTTCTGCCAGTCCCTCTGCTTCCCTACTAAAAACTGACCACACTAAGTAGGAGAGCACACTGTGATCAGTTCTCAAGCTACGCTGGGAACTCAACCTGCTCTCCTCCAATGATCAGGCTCGTCCTGACATGCCCCTCCTGCACAGCCTTTCACTGGTAAAATCAGTGTGCTGCTGTATCTCCTCCCCCAGCTCTTATGCAGCTGAGAACATAATGAATGCAATCTCTTATAAAAAAAAAAAGGGAGAAATGTTTTTTTATATATATATATATATATATATCTCATAATAATATATATATATTCTCACAAAGTGAGTACACCCCTCACATTTTGTAATTATTTTATTCTATCTTTTCATGTGACAACACTAAAGAAATGACACTTTGCTACAATGTAAAGTAGTGAGTGTAGGTTCCTAAGAGCACAGTGGCCTCCATAATCCTTAAATGGAAGATGTTTGGGACGACCAGAACCCTTCCTAGAGCTGGCCGTCCGACCAAACTGATCTATCGGGGGAGAAGAGCCTTGGTGAGAGAGGTAAAGAAGAACCCAAAGATCACTGTGGCTGAGCTCCAGAGATGCAGTCAGGAGATGGGAGAAAGTTGTAGAAAGTCAACCATCACTGCAGCCCTCCACCAGTCGGGGCTAGAGACTAGAAACTAGAGACAATCACTGTAGTAGCAGTTCCTGCTACAGGGACTTCTAGCTTTCACGAAGGTCCCACAAGTATGGCACATACATACCATTGGCCCAAACTGGACCATGTAAAAAATGTCATACCTGGCATTCAGCTTTAAATGAAACTCTTATTAAAAACTCAAACAGACCATGTCTCTAACATGTAAAGGGATACAATGGATGCAACATTTCACATAACTTTGAGATTCAGTATATGTAGATGTCTACAGAAAAGAAGTAGCTAAGGAACTGCAATAACCTCTAACTACAAGTAGATTATGTGGAAATCTTGATTTCCTCAAAATAATTGATTTGATTCTAAAATTAATAGGGTTAGGGTTAGGGTTAGGGTTAGGGTTAGGAGATTGTCCTTGGTACGATCGGTTCCAAGGAGGATTGTGAGTGCTTTTCCCGTTTCTGGTTATCCCTGTGAAAGAGACCGCATCTGGAGTCCATCAGGCTGAGATTCATCACAACATCCACTTATGGGCCCATTTGAGCTTGCCCTCTGGTAAGCACATTCAACTTATGGTGGTGGATCACGTCAGTCACTATTTTTTGGATTTTCACTTTGCCTTCCTTGGATTTATGTTTTTTATATTGGACTTTTTCTTGATTATCCATCAGACCATATCACTTACATTGTTTAGGTCTCCATTCACTTATTCACTGGACTTTCACAGTCACTATTTAGATTTTATTATATGATATTGTCTTAGTCCTTTATTATTATTTTTGCACTTATTTCTTGTATTATTTAGTTAACAGCGCGGCTTTTTGTATTATTTTATTTTTTTTTAATATACAGTATACTTTATTACGTGCATGATCATTACTTCGCACGTGCGTGTCTCGTCATGACTGCTCTTTCTTGCATAAGACACAGGGGTCTTTAAGGCATAGAACATTTTAAATTGTGGAAGCTGCCTTTCAGTCTGATCTCCCAGAATCTTGCCTGAGGAAGTGACATACTGTAAGCATTTTTCATTTGCAGCTAGAACTTATGCCAGCTACTCAATTACCTAGCAGTCTATTTGATACTTAGTAAATGACACATTATTATCTCACCTAGCAAGAGCTTGAAACTTTCTCCACAGATTAATGGCTGTAGCAGCCACAAGATTATTATTAATGTAACTGTATTTTACCTTGCTTCATAGTGATTTGTTTCTCTATGCAAAGTTATAAATCTCTGCAGCTGAGTTTATGCAAAGTTTTGGAGGTAAGAAGTGGAAAAGTTAGGATAGCAGCTTAAATAGGATAGCATTGCCTCTTTTTCATGAGTGTGTGTGTGTTTATTTTGTATACTTGAAGTGCCTATCCACTTTTAACTGCCATTAACTGGCAGTTAAAATTGAGAAAACCCCACTGCATGCTTGTTAAGTGTACCCATTCACACAGTATGGATAATATGTATATTCCGCATTATGGAAATGCGGAAAGAAAATGAAAATATTTTTTTTATTACAGAAAGTTGTCAATTGAAAGATATTGTTTATACATAGCATGGCCATACTTAGAATTGCACCCCAAAACACATTCTGCTACTCCTCCCGAGTAAGGGGATACCACACGTGTGAGACTTTTCATAGCCTAGCCACACAGAGGGGCTCGTCATCCAAGAAGTACCTTAACCACTTTCAGTCTGAGCCAGTTCCTCGTCTACATGTATAAAACATATTTTTTTGCTATAAAACTACCAAACATTAAATATTTTTTTTAAGCAAAGGCCTTGGAGTATAAAATAGTGGGTGTTGCATATTTTCATGTCAGATGGTGACTGCGCAGGATTTTTTTAAATGCTACATTTTTGGAAAAAATACACTTTAATGAATTTTAATGCACAAAAACTCAATATAATACCCAATTATTTGTTAAAATATAAAAGATTATTTTACGCTGAGTAAAATATATACCAAACATGTCACGCTTTAAAATTGCATCCGCCTGTGGAATGGCACCAAACTATGGTACCTAAAAATTCCCATAAGCAATATTTTAAAGGCCTTTATAGGTTACAAGTTTAGGGTTACACAGGAGGTCTGGCGCTAGAATTATTGCTCTCACTCTGACATTCACAGCAACACATCACATGTGTGTTGCGATCACTGTTAACATATATGTACGGGACATGCACACACGTTAGCATTTGTGCGCGAGCATGGGCAGAGGGGGGCAATTTACAATTTTTATTTTATTTTATTATTTATTTTATGTAAAAAAATAATAATAGTGCCTCTTGGGCCCTTGGGGGGATTTTATCCCTCCTGGGTTTGAGGGAGGGGACTGGCTCCGCACTGCCATTCCCTCCCCGCTGGCCTGGAACGCGCCCTGTGGGAGGCCTACTTGTATCAGTATTGGGTTGATGTTATATTATGTTATTATATGGTTCATGTCATAATGTAAGCCTTATTTATGATGATCCTTATTCTACATGTTGTGGCCTACCTTGGTGACCCACCTACACACTGAATGTTACCCCTGGGGTTGCTTATTATCTGTTCCACATTTCCCCCCTCCTTTTTTTTTTTACTTCTTTTGGCCAAGACATTCCCTCTAATTAACAACTAAGGCTGCCTAAGCCCAGAACAGCTATGTGTCCCTTGGCAGAGCTCCCCTGTCTCGCACATCTTATCATTAGAAGTGGTTCATGTTTGACATGTCGTACCCAGTACTACCCTCCCTCCTCTACTATCTTGTTTTTGTTCTGTCCTCCCCCCCTCCGCTGATCCTTCTTTCTATTTTTTTCTTTGCCTCTGCTTCTCCTCTCTCCTGCTCCCCCAGGCTTGTACCCAACTATGGCCCAAGACATAAATCCCTGTTGGCCGATGCAGGATTTCCTCAGTCCAGCTTAACTTCATCTCCTTGTTATGGCTATGACCCCGCTGAAGTTCTATTTACACAATATCCATGAGTTCAACTCTCCAGTGAAGCATTCAAAGGTATTTCACCACCTAAAGTCATGTTGATGTGGTATGCCTGCAGGAGACCAGGTTTTCCTCCTCTTCCGCTCCAAAATACCTCTCTCCCCATTTCACAACCTTCTATGTGGCCTCTGCGCCCAAAAAACATAGAGGAGACCTAAACGCCTTTTGGTTCAACCTCTTATTTTTTGGCACTAAAGAAATCGCAGACCTGACCAGCAGGTATTTACTGCTCCAAGGCGCTTTAAATGGTCAAGACGTAACTCTGGTAGCCTACTATGCTCCTTCTAACTGCTTCCAGCACAATTTTTTTTCCCATCTCCTTAAAGTGGTCTCCCAACATTGCTCTGAATCCCTTATCCTCATGGGCGACTCAAACGTAACCCTAGACTCCTCAGTGGATAGGAAATATGCCCAGGGAACGTCCCCTTCCCACGACCCAGCTATAGAAGTGCAAATGAGATCTCTTGTGCAACCACACGGCTTAGTGGACGCATGGAGGGAACATCACCCTCATGAATTCACTTTCTATTCCAATCCACACTTAAAACTTCTGTAGGATCGACCATATCTTTATTCCCTTACAAACCATTTCCAGCATACACAAGATAACGATCCCTGCCTCTCCCTGGTCAGATCATGATCCCATCGTCTTTTTTTTCGCACTGACTGGCCTACATCGCCCGACCTACCAATGGCAACTTAACATCTCAGGACGCCTTTCTTGACATCCAGTCTCCTCTTAAAAAAACTTTTCAGACAATGTGGGCTCTGTGACGTCAGCAATTTCCCTGAGGGAAGCCCACAAAACAACAATGCGAGGTCACTGCATTCAGCTTGCTTCTTCCACTTTCCCATACTGCTGGGCTAGCTCTGCTTTAGAGCTTTAGAGTATTTGGGTATTAAACTGACTTTCTCTTACTCCTCTCTCTTCTCCACCAATTTCTATCCCCTGTTTTGTTCCATCACGGCGCTCATGACATCTTGGCAGATCCCCACCTTGTCCTGGATTGGCAGCATTTATGCCGTTAGGATGACGATCCTTCCAAAGATCTTATACTTCTTCCAGACCCTACCAGTTTGGGTCCCTGAATTCTTTTTACGCCTTCTTCAGAAAAGGCTCCTCTCCTTTATTTGGGCTAACAAGCACCCCAGGATCTCCCGTCTTACCTTATATGCCCATAGACTGCTAGGTGGGTTTGGAGTACTAAAATATTGCAAAATATTATCAGACTGCACAAATCTCCAAGCTTACAATGCTCCAGGCTACCGCCAATATTCCACTCTTGGTTCTTCTGGAAATCTCTAAGTGTGCGCCGGTTCCCATCTCTGCTCTCTTGTGGCTCCCTCCTAAATTGCATCCCCCCTCACTCAGCCCTGTAATGGCCCATAGGTTGAAACTTTGGGACTCAGTTCGGTACTCCGGCGGGCTTATGTCCCCATTCCTTCCGCTCCTCCCTCTTCTGAATAACCCCATGTTTCCCCCTGGGTTAGAACAACCTCATGCTCTTTCCTGGTGGCCGACCCATGAATTCTCTCAGGTCCGGCACTTTCTTGAAACTCACACCTTCCCCCCAAGAGACTCATGAAGCCCCCCCAGTGGAATTTTTCCGCTATCTCCAATTGTGACACTGGATATCCTCACTCAGACGCTATGACTCTTTTCCATACCAGAAAACAGCTTTTGAACATGCATGCTGACACTCTCCAGGATCCCATGGTACTATATCCTTAATTTACTCTTCTCTTAGCTCAAACAGGACCCCAACATCCTTATCTTATGTGCCCAAATGTGAGCGGGACCCATTGATTTGGTGAATTGGAGCAGGGCCTGGTCTAATTTTGCAAAATGCTCCTTCAGAACAGCTTCACTGGAGGCTGCCTATAAGGTACTCCTTCGCTGGTATTGGGTCCCAACCCGTATTGCCAAATCAAATCCATCATACAGTGATAGATGCTTCAGGGGCTGGGGTCAGCATGGAGATGAACTTCATATCTGGTGGTCCTGCCCCTGATTAGTGACAACAGTACCCCCCAATAGAGTGGGACTTTTAAGGCGAACAGACAAAATCTATATCATAAAAATATTATTTATTGAAAAAATGCTTAAAAAAGCATGTATAAAAAACATGATAATGATCTATACAAAACATCTGTGCAAAGATGCATAATACATTCTTTACAGGTTCAAATGTGAATCCATAGTTATACAAATTTACTCCATTAGCCTGACATGTTTCAGGAAAACTTCCTTTCTTCAGAGGCGTATTTTAGGAGAGAATGTATAGATATAGTCAATGTTGATTCATGTAAAGAAATGTGTGTAAATATATACAACCATTTTCCTTAAACGTCTAAATAAACTTTGCTGCTGTTTGTCCACCAAAAGGTGGTGAGCCCCGCCCGAGCACAGAGCAGCCCTCACAAAGGTCCCCCAGAAGACGACCACCACTACACAGCCATGGGTAAACCTTTACTAGAAATAAGGTAGAGAGTGGCTGGAGTGTTATTCCTTCCAACAGGCACAACCTATGCCTGTTGGAAGGAATAACACTCCAGCCACTCGCTACCTTATTTCTAGTAAAGGTTTACCCATGGCTGTGTGGTGGTGGTCGTCCCATGGGAGTCTACGCCTCTTCCCGTCCCACCACGCTGTCTGCTGGGACACACACGGGTCCCAGAGAAGGCAGGGACCATTCAGATTGCGACTCGTGCATGCACAGTAGGGAACTGGGAGGTGAAGCCGCAAGGCTTAATTTCCTGATTCCCTTACCGAAAATGGCAGCGGCAGCATCCGAGGACTGAGGGACGGTTCGGCCTCGGGTGCCAACATCGCTGGACCCTGTGACAGGTGAATGTCCTTATTTTAAAAGTCAGCAGCTGCAGTATTTGTAGCTGCTGACTTTTTAAAAAAAACTATTTGCGGGAGTCCCGCTTTAAGCAAGCATTGCCCTGAACGAAACTGAATCATTCAGCTTATTTTGTTGTAATTAGCTGTGATTGGTCAAAGCAAAATCACATGGTATTAGCTTTGGGCTAATGGGCTGTGATTGAATGAAGAGGGTATGTGGAGCTAACCCTTAAGTAAATCAATAAATAATCTAAAATGACCAGTTTGCAAAGCTCAGAGTATCCGAAAGATGAGTGACCTTTCACATAAATAGATATATAAAAACATATAATAATGAACTAAATAGATAAAATTCCTTAATAGCAATACACATAAAATATTGAATAAATATAAGACGTGTGTAAAAAATGAAAAAATATTCAATAAAAGTGATGGTGCTAAAATAACCGTGCTGAAAATAAATATATGTGCTGGGGTAAAAATGATGATGGAGTTGGGTTAAAAGTAGTGAACACAAAATCTTCTAGCAATAAAAGGTGCACAGTGCAACATGCAAAATATGTGAATAGAGAACCAATAAAGAACCGATAAATTGGTTCTGAAAGTGCAAGGGAATTGCAAGGAGATTGCAAGGGAAATATATGATTGAATGTGCAGAAATATCCAAAATAATGACAAAGTGACCATACAGATGAAAAGAGTGTGTCACTGTAGGTATGGTATAATCAGATGATACCAAAACAATAATATCGCTGAAAATTTTTTATAAAAAATAAAAGTAAAATTTGGTGCACTACAAGTCCCAGCTTGTAAAGAAAAAATGGCGGAAAATAAACGATAAAGTCCACAATCTGGAACAATGAAGAGCATAAGGCTCTGGAATAATCGAAGGTGAGTAGAAATATTCAGGAATCTTTGTGTTGATCACAGTGATGATCCGTGCAGGCAGTGCTCCGTGCTGACTTCAGGGGTGCACCCTACTAGTTCCCCCAGCCTCTCACCTCTATTTGCGGCCCCTACAGGCCTAGTGGAGCAGATAGCCTCTAAGGTGGCAAGCCTGGTTACTTTCCGGGTCCTCTTTCTTATGGGCTCCTATGGGCTCCTATAGGCTTCTATGGTCTCCTATGGACTCCTACTCCGATCCAAAAAGGCACTCCAGGGGTAAGGGGTCACTCACGGGTTAGATCAGCATGTAGGGGTTAAAGGTACAAAGAAGCGCTCCAATGTGTAGTAAAAAACAGGTTTATTGAAACAAAAATAATAGCCACTCACATTTAAAGTTTTCTTGCATCAGCATGGATAAACTTCCTGTCTGTATCATGTGATTAAACTGACCAATCACAGCTAGCAACCCAATTGTACATAATGGATAACATGAAAGGAAGTCATCTATTGTGTGCAACTGTCATGTGACCTGCTGTGATTGGTCAATGGCGGTCACATGGTACCGACAGCGAGCCAGTACACTGGTCAGTCATCGGCTGTGTCCTGTAGACACGGCTGGTGACAGATGGCTCTGCTGCATGGCCCCCCAGCAATTGGTGCTTCCTGACAGAACGTCCAGTCAGGCTGGGAAAAGCACCCACTCAGCCTAAAGTCAATTGACTGATATGGTTAACGCACCCTATCCCAGCTGCATGGTAAATGAAAGAAAAAACATTTTGTCCTTCTTCATGTCCTCCTTGGCAGTGCCCAGCTTTACATGCCCTTCTTTTACAGCAGTTTGCCTATTGGCTCTAAAAATGGGTGTAATTTTCCATGAGTCACCCCTCCCCCTTAGACTTTAATCGGTTTTGCCTCTAGGTTCAGGTTTGCAGAATTTTGAACATGGTTGGTCAACCATTGGTGAATAGAACCCAGGCAAATGCACTAGTTATGACATTGTCCATGTGTTGACTAACTTCTGATAAATGCTGCTTTTGGGAATAAAAGTATCAACTGCCACACAAAACCTTTTTCTATTATCAAATTGATGTAGGTAGTGAACCGGTATTCATTTTTCTACAACTGTATTTTTATGCATACTCTGTAACAAAACACGAAGGCAGCCATATTTGCTCATACAGTACATACAAGAAAGTTGCTTTGCTACACTCCATGTTGCCCCAACATCCATAAACATGTCCACTGATATCTACGTACCGTATATATAGTTTTTGAATGGGAAGCTCACTGTCTGTCCTCTAAATGTGATACTTGCCACATCTCCCAGCTGAACATAGCCACTACCTGAAAGGTGTTTTTTTTTTTTTGTACAGCATTAGCTGGTTTATTTTTATTCTTTAGTGAGACTAAATTCTATCTTATAAAAAAAAAAAAGAACAATTTACTCTGAAAAATATATTTGTTTGTCTCTTATTTTGTGACAATTACTGTGAGCAGATGTTGCTGATATGCATCAGCCAACTCATTTTCTTGGAGTGTTATGACTATGAACATAATCTAAATAAATACAAAAATGTAATAGAGATGAAGGCTGTGTAGGCAAAGAGCGAAACTGTAGCGGTAATAACGTCAGAACTTCTATACTGTTGTCTAATCTAACATTGTGTCAACCATGTGCGAAGATAAAACAGAGGCAAGACGTACTACTAATATCAAAGCTATTACTAACAACAACACCACTAATAATAACAGCAATAATAAAAATAATAAAAGAGAATTCAACACAGGCGCATACGCGGCGGCTCCTAAGATGGCCACGTAAACCTGAAGCTCCGCTCTGCTCCGACAGATAGGCGCCCATACAGGCACATAACCAGCCTTATCACCCACAAAAACAGTAGCCCCGGAGCGACAACAAGTGCGGGCATCGCCTCATGTCAGTGGGACCCGTCCATAGGTCCCTAAAGGCACAGATTTCCCAAGCTGTGAATTCTCCTCCGGGATCCAAGATGGCAGCCGCTACCCAGCTTCCTGCACAGGATAATCAGGGTAAATATGCACATAGCACAGCCCCCTGAATTCCCTGCACTTCAGCCCTATCCCAGGAGCACCAAATAGGGGCTACCTCACCGGCATCCATGGAATCCTTAATAGGACACACAATGGAGGATTTCCTATTATCCCCTATGGAAGAAAGCTCCATACTTGCACAGTTGAGGGAGGCCCACCATACCCTCCAGCCTGAACTGCCCACTAATGTTCTCTAGATTCTCAGACATGTTGAGCATTGGACTGTACCAAACCACTGCCAAAATTACAGGGGACATTAAGGCGGAACTCCGGGCCTTAGGATCCCGCATAGAAATAATTGAATCACACCTGGACACCACAATCACCAGAACCAATCAAAACACAGATCGCATACAGGATCTTCAAGACCAGCTCGAGACGGCCATATCCAAGATAGACGATCTCAAGAATAGATCTTGCAGATATAACTTCAGGATCAGGGGACTCCCAGAAACTGTCACGGATGTGCACACAGCAGTTCGCTCTCTCGTTCAGGGCCTTATTCCTGATATCCCTTTCCACAGATTGGAACTGGACAGGGCTCATAGAGCTCTAGGGCCTCCCGAGAGACATTGTGGTAAAACCCCACTACTATGCTGTTAACAAGGAAGTCCTGCATTGGGCTCGCTCAGCAACAAATCTCAAGATCCAGGATCATCCTATCCAAATCTTTATAGACTTTTCCCCATCTACCATCCAAAAAAGGAGATCGCTTAAACCACTCCTCTCAGTGCTTTCTCAAAAGGACATAAAATATCGGTGGCTATTTCCATTTAATCTCACGTTTTCCTACAAGAACAAGTCGTATACTTTCTCCAAATTTCTTGAGGGAGAAAAACTCCTCCACCTGAGACATCACTCAAACCCTGTCATCTTCTCCAGCTGGACCCATCGCAGGAGCCTCTAAACAACAGATGCCCACGACCCAGATCACCCCAGTTTGGCAGAAACCCAAACCCAAGCGGTCTGTTTTTTATTTTTTCGTCCGGGGGCTTATTTAGGCTTTACACATGCTTAGGACACTTTAAAACATCATATTTAAACTGCTGATTAATCTTTACTGTGTTTTTATATTTCTCACAATCACCCTTGAGATATGACATTCTATCACTGAAATTAGCTTCCCCTCAGGATATCCTCCAGAGTGGGAGGAGGGAGGGAGGGACACAAGGGCCATCAAGATAACCGACAATTTGGGTCCGTCCCAACTGGGACACCTAATGTATAATTAGGAATCAGCACGATCCCTATAAGGTGTCAACACAGTTTAGCTAACTACCATCATGAGAATCCCCCTAGCCTCCCAGTCCACCCCACTTTTTTACCCACTAATCCCCTTAAGCCCACCCATATTTTTGCTTCCCCACACCAAAGTCCAAAGAAAAGTGCCAATAGTGAAAAGTCCACTTTCGAAGGTGATGAAGAACTGAAATTTCAAATGGTATGACCCGGATGAATCTGGAAACTTCAAGAGCAGTAGTCAAATGGAAAAGATGAAATACTCTTACCAGATATGTTGGACACACCTACCATGCGGCAGTGAGTCTAATGGGCTCTGAGCGCTGAACTTCTAGTGCTCTGGAAGGAGAGGCCAGACAGGACCAAATGATGGATCCTTGGAATACAAACCATGTGACCGAGTAGCATCAATGAGTCAAGGGTAGGTCACTCCAGACGATAACCATAGGGATAAAAGTTCTTAACAGGAGCCCAATATGCAGAAAAAAGTAAAAAAAAAAAGGGGGTAAGCTCCCAGTGGTGCAGGTCAATCGATAGGATTTATTAAGATCATACATCAAATAATAGATGCAGAGCAATAAAAATTGTGATCACAAAAATAGATATAAAAGCAATGTGGAAGGCATAAGATAAGCAGGTCCGATGCATTTCGACACCATAGGTCATCAACTGGGGCATATCTCAGTCGATCACTTGCAGATTATGGATTTTCTATCACAGTTTATTTACAGAGGTACTAACATTTTTAATGCTACACTAATTGTTTACACATTTACCTTGACTTTGTTTGAGTGTTAGCAGCTTTTGTTCATTGTTTTTTGGTTTAGCGCAGTATTTTCCCTAATTTTTACACATTACCAAAAATATGCCTCTCAAATGGCTCTGGGACGCACAACCCTTCCATGGTTTCTATAAAATTCTCTATAGCGTAGGGGCACAGGGAGACCAAACTAGTCTTGACTCCTTTTTAAACTCTCTACCTATTCCCAAACTGGAAGACCACCATATAGATAGATTGGAATCTCCAATAACGGCTGAAGAAGTGACCTTGGTCATTAAAACTGAAATGGGGGTTCTGTGGAGTCACCCAAGTAAACGACCCACAATTCTTGCTCCAACATTATCTCATTCTATGACGAAATAGGACAAACTCAAAATGTATCCAGAGTTGGTATCTCCAATTCGTCTGCTAGCTCATCTCTTCCACAATACCCAATTCCCCCAGACATGAACATTGGTGCCTTTGACCCCTTTCACACCAAGGGCGTTTTGCAGGCGCTTTATCATTAGAAATAGCGCCTGCAATCCGCCCTAAAACAGCTGCACCATTGTCTGTAGTGTGAAAGCCCGAGGGCTTTCACACTGCAGCGGTGTGCTGGCAGGGCGTCACAAAAAGTCCTGCAGCAGCTTCTTTGGAGTGGTGAAGGAGCGGTGAACTCACCGCTCCTCCACCGATCCACCAGCGCTGCTCCCCTTTGAAATCAATGGGGCAGCGCTGTAATACCGCCAGCAAAATGCCGCTATTGCGGCGTTTTGCAGGGGGTTTTAACCCTTTTCGGCCACCAGCGGGGGGTAAAAGCGCCCGCTAGTGGCCGAAATGCGCCGCAAATCCGATGGTAAAACGCCGCTAAAAATAGCGGCATTTTACTGCCGACGCTATGGGTGGTGTGGTGTGAAAGGGGTCTTTCGGTGGTGGCTGAACAAGGGGTTGTACAGAATTGGTCATTATTTTAATTCATCGGGTTCAATCACCCTCAATCACTATATCAATAACCTTAAAATCCCTCAACTGAAAAATATAGACACCAACAAATCTCACACTCCATATGGAAATCCAAACCCATACCACCCAGCATCACACCATATGAACAATGGTGCGGCCAGCTTACGGAGCAGAGGGGAGGGATCACGATGATGTGCGAGTCACTATCAGTAGAGCACACTAAAACAAGCTATATGTTGGACTGGGAAAGAGATCTCAAACAAGAATGGGAGTTGGACAAATGACACAGATCAATAACATGGTCAAACCTAGGTATAATTAATATATCTCTGATAGAGGCAGACCTAAAAGTTCTAACATGATGGTACCTGGTTCTCACTAGACTTGCAAAATTATTAGACATGTGCATTCGTTTTTGTCCGAATGCATTTTCGTCCGAATTTCAGGTATTTTCGTTATCGTTTTAACAAACTTTAAAAAACTTTACCTAAAATTATGAAGAAATTAGATTTTTTTTAAAAAATTAAAAAATTATTGGATGTGTTTTATAGCAGAAAGTAAAAAATATAGTTTTTTTTTTTTCAAAATTGTCGCTCTTTTTTTTTGTTTATAGCACAAAAAATAAAACCGCAGAGGTGATCAAATACCACCAAAAGAAATCTATATTTGTGCAGAAAAAAAGGACATCAATTTTGACCTCACAATTGTCAGTTAAAGTAACGCAGTGCCATATCGCAAAAAAATGGCCTGGTCATTAAGGGGGTAAAACCTTCCGGGGCTGAAGTGGTTAATAAACCCATTTGTTCTTACCTGCTACACTTAGTCTGGTGCCCTCTTGTGTTCCTTTACATTTTTAGTTTTGGCTTTAATACCGTTTTAAGTGCGTTGCAGCACTAACTAACTAATGTTCATAACAATTATGTACCACAGAGGTGGATGGGGCCTTCTGCATGTGCTGGCGTAAGTCAAAGCTCCTAAGAATCGAGATGCGTCTTTAGAGGCCCAATTTGATGCTTGTCTGCATTCATTAGAGAATACACAGTAGGAGAACAGAAAACGGTATTATGTGCTCAGCATCAAGAGCAGGTTTTACAGAAAGCAAGAACACAAAAGCACCCTTTTACTATATGAAGAGTAAAAGTAAAGAGTAAAATCGCAACACAAATCCCTAGAATGTCTTATCATTATCTTCCATTGAAAGATGACAAAGGTTACAAATTGACATTTGATGGCAAAGATCATTGTTTGGTGTTATATAAAAGGATTGGTTCCATTATCATCTTCAAAGTATAATTGCAGATTTGCTAATATGCATTTCTACTGTTAGTGAAAGATAAATGCTGCTTTAAGAACACTAGCCTGGCCCTATTCTTATTGTAAATGTGAACCCTTACTCTGTTTCCCCGAAAATAAGACCTAGCATGATTGTCGGTGATGGCTGCAATATAAGCCCTACCCCCCAAATAAGCCCTAGTTAAAGTCCTTGTAGGTCTTATTTCCAGGGTAGGGCTTATTTTCGGGGAAACAGGGTAGGGCTTATTTAGGAGGTATGGCTTATATTGCAGCCATCACCGACAATCACGCTAGGTCTTATTTTCGGGGGAAACAGGGTACCTAGGAGCTTGGGGTGGAAAAAACAGCAGTACACTGATCTTACCATTGAATCGCTGTGCACGGAGGGGTGTCAGGTCGAGGACTGGCAGGCTGTTTTCCTGGCACAGCCAGAAAACTAACCACACTGAGCTGGATCTGCTCTCATGCCTAGTGTGGTCAGTTTGAAATAGGAGAACAGGGAGACTGGTAGGATCACCAGGTATTTCACACAAATGAAGCAATACAAAGAGAACAGGATAGTTTTTAACCCAAGTATATGGTAACAGCAGCCACATATTAGGAATATGAAATGCTGAGGTAACATATTCTTTAGAGTGGCAGGTTGGCTCCCCTGGGCAAAACAACGTTACTTTACGTCGGTTCACCTTTTGACCACTAGGGTGTGCACCGCCGGGGGCCGATGCGCGTGCCCGGTGGTCGCGATGACCGCCTGGGCACACGCGTTCGCTCCACACAGAGACAGAACGGTGATCTATCAATGTAAACAGACAGATCTCCATGCTGTCAGGGGTGAGGAGAGTGATCTGTTGTTCATACTAAGTATAAACAACGATCGGTCTCCTCACTCAGTCAGTCCCCTCCTCCCCACAGTTAGAATCACTCCCTAGGACACACAATTAACCCCTTGATCGCCCCCTAGTGTTAACCCCTTCCCTGCCAGTGACATTTACACAGTAATCAGTGCATTTTTATAGCACTGATCACTATATAAATGCCAATGGCCCCAAAAATAGTGTCAAAAGTGTCCGATCTGTCCGCCATAATGTCACAGTCCCGATAAAAATCGCTGATCATCGCCATTACTAGTAAAAAAAAAAAAATAATTATAATAAAAATGCCATAAATCTTTCCCCTATTTTGTAGATGCTATAACTTTTGCGCAAACCAATCAATATATGCTTATTTCAATTGTTATTACCCAAAATATGTAGAAGAATACATATCAGCCTAAACTGAGGAAAAAATTTGATTTTTTTTAAAATTGGGGATATTTATTATAGCAAAAAGTACAAAATATTGTGTTTTTTTTTTTTTTTTTAAATTGTCGTTCTTTTTTCATTTAAAACGCAAAAAATAAAAACTGCAGAGATGATCAAATACCACCAAAAGAAAGCTCTATTTGTGGTAAAAAAAAAAGATGTACATTTTGTTTGGGTACAACGTTGCACGACCGCGCAATTGTCAGTTAAAGTGACGCAGTGCCGTATCGCAAAAAATAGCCTGGTCATTGAGCAGCCAAATCTTCCGGGGCTGAAGTGGTTAAAGCATTATTAAACCACAAAACAAAAATATAATATATTGCAGTTTACCTATTCTTAGATGTGGTGGCTGCATTGGTTTCTTTTTTCCTTTATTTACAATTCTTAATCTGGCAGTCTGTTTTTTGTTTTTATATATTATAGACTTGTGAGCTGCTATGTGCTTCCTGTGTGCACACTCTCATGTATGTGTCCCAATTACCAGATATCTATTTTTTGTGCAGTGCTATTTTTCCAAACACCATTAAAAACTACTATTCAAAAAATGAAAAATATACCAAAATAATAAACATATACCAAAACATTTGAGTATTATTTTTTAGTTTATTATTATTTTTATTTTTTTTAATAGTAGTATTTAATGGTATTTGGAAAAATACCACTGCACAAAAAATAGATATTGATTATTTTTTTAACTTCATTTAGAGCAGCACTATAGCTCACAATACTTACCTTCAATGATCCGATGTCCCTTGACGACATCTTCTATCTGGTTTTCTCTGGGTGTTGGGCTGCAGCCGTTTTCTTTTTATGATGTAGGACAGTAGGATGAAGACGCTCCGATGCATTCAGACAAGTTCAGTCATCCCAACACACAGAATCTGTGCCAGAAAGTAAACTATAGACATGTGCAATTTGTTTCGTTCCAAATTAGTTTTTTAACTAATTTAGCCAAATTCGTAAATTCAAAAACCTGAAAATCTAAATAATAACTAACTATTAAATTATAGGTATTGGAATTTCCTTTCAAATTTGTCTGTTGGTGAATGTAATGAATACGAATTTATTCGAAGTTACGAATTATCCGAAATAACGAATGCCGTATATAAGCGAATGGAACGTAACAAATTAATAATAATAAATATTTTGGATTAAGAATTCGATTTTTGGAAATTTTCCTCTATGTACCAACTTGGTATGACAACCAAGTGGCAAATCTGGATTTGAGGTTTTCATGCTCCTAATGTGTCTGTACGCATGTTTCCAGAATTCCAACTTGGTATAATCTGCCTCTTAATAAAACACCCCCGAGGAAAGAAAATAAACTGAAATGTGTCGTGAGAAGGACAGTACTGGACGCTATGCTATGATTATGGTGTTTCTGGACACAGTTTTGTATACATTCCATGTTTTTGTCCATATGCAAGTGCTTTTAATATATTTTGTTAAATAAACATCTTTTTCTATATACATATATTGATCTATACTCTTCTCAATATATAAGTGCCTAAAAAGTCAGTTTAGGGGTATTTAGTTATTTTCTAACAATTTTTGGATGTGGCACTATTTGAGGATACACTCACTGATTTCAGTCTACTGTGGGACCTAAGGGGTTAATCCTCTGCATTGTGTAAAAAGGCTGTTTGATCCTGTCTTCTCTGATCCTTCCTTCGACTGTTCCCAATATATTTCCTGATAATACAGAACCAGGGGACATTCTCAGTTTGGTGTGTATTGCTAGAGAGTTTTTTTTTTTTCTTAGGAGGGTGCATGTGATCAGCACAGGGCCAATCAGCACTGTCCAGACAGGGGAGCAGGGGTCCTGCATCCTGATAGGACAGTCAGTGCATAATTAAAACTCCTCCTACAAGCTTTAAACAGACACTGATAGAAGTCACAATACTGCTATATACTGCTGATGAGAAAAGGTATTTATCAGTTTATATTTACTAAAATAATTAAATTTCCATATCCTGTGTACTGTAGGAGACCAGATATAGTGAATGCAGGGTCCTGGGTTTAGTAGCACTTTAATTTAGGGCATCATATTGCCCTTTTTCAGAGGCTGCTGGGACAACTACAAGTGTATTCAAGTGTAAGTGTATCAAATTTAATAAAAGTTCAGCTACACCTCAAAGATAAAAATGATTTTTTTTGTGCGGTAATAAAGGATTCACCATGACTGTAGTATTGAATATATTCTTTAGTATCCTTTACAAGGGCTAAAATATGTATTCTGGGAACTTTATACAGCAGCCCATTCGGAAGCCAGAAAAATGAAACAAAAAATACATCATCTACCATATCTGGCCGCACTATGAAGAGTAGCAGAAATTCTATAATAACCTGCCAAGTGGATCAAACATTCACTATGTCATCTGAGTCTCTTTGCAGTCAGGATACATCTTCATAATATGTCTTTTACTTTCTATATAGACTCATGCTGGAGAGGCCTGTTCAGGAAGATGCTCCATTTAAATAGGTTTGAGAACAAGAACTATACATTAGAGGAGCAGTTTAAATCCATCTGATCGACTCAAAAGCTCTCAATGTCATGTAAAGCCAAGGAGGAGAAGGAGAAAATCCTTTCTAAGTAGTATAAATGACCAGCCACAATCATTTTAATTCTCCTTAGTTCATCTGATAAGGCTTTCATTTAGATTGTTAACAGCTTTACTCAATAAAGTGATCATAGTACTATATATATATATATATATATATATATATATATATATATATATATATAAAAGAAGGCCAGTATGGTGGCCTGAATTTATGGGAGGAGCCCAGAGGGTACTTAAGCAGCCCACTCGCCTATGCTCTTTGCCGGTTTAGTGAGCGGTACTACACATCACTGGGCCAACTCTTCCCAGCTCACCTCATGTTCGTGAGTGTGTGCATTCGATCGCAAGTGCATTACTGCTTCTCCGTTCGTGGTCTTCATCAGTCACTGTCGCAGGTAGTATTTAAACCCTTTCGTATCATGTGCAATCTTGCGATTCGTTATGCTTCCTATCCGGCATCCCTTTCGTAAAAAACCTGCCTCCGAGTTGTTATCGCTTATGTCCTGACATCATTCAGCACAGGCGTAGTACATTCGTAAGTTTCTTCTGCAAAACATACAATTCATTTGTAAGTCCAAGCCTCTGAGCCGATGTCGGTCGTTGTCCGATATCACTCGCCATCAGTGGCAGCTGGTGCTCAAAAATTTTGGGGGGGGGTGCAGACAAACTGAAAAATTTTGAAAAAAAAAAACATCAATTGCAGCCTCACTGTGCCCATCAAACTCAGCCACTGTGCCCATCTAACGCAGCCACTGTGCCCATCAATTGCCGGCGCTGTGCCTATCAAACGCAGCCACTGTGCCCATTAAACGCAACCAATGTGTCATAAAACGCCACCACTGTGCCCATCAAATGCCGCCACTGTGCCCATCAAATGCCGCCACTGTGCCCATCAAACGCTGCCACTGTGCCCATCAAATGCTGCCACTCTGCCATCAAACGCTCCCACTGTGCCATCAAATGCTCTCACTGTGCCATCAAATGCTCCCACTGTGCCCCATCAAATGCTTCCACTGTGCCCCATCAAATGCTTCCACTGTGCCATCAAATGCTCCCACTATGCCCATTGAATGCTGCCACTGTGCCCCCCCGTGGCGGGCGGTGAGCGTTGTCCTCAATGTCTTCTTCTCCCTTCCTCTCCTATGATTGGATGCCTGATAGGCGTTCATTCACAGCGCCTGTCGTTTCAGCCAATTAGGTGACGGTTAACAGACCCGAGCACCTGATTGGCGGAGAGGCGGTTCAGTGTTAGGAAAGTGAATATTCATTCACATTTCTAACACAGCTGGGTGAACTGCGAGCGCCAGGCATGGCGCTTGCTGTTTACCTTTTTTGACGCCTATTAGAGGCTCTAAGAGACTACTATGGCTCTAATCAGGTGCTTCAAAGACACCCCCTGCCGCTGTAATTCAGGTGCCCGGCGCCTGACTAGGGGGTGGCAGCGGCGGCCATGGATAGATTCATTCGTGAATCTATCTATTGGTGATAGAGGGGGCTGCTGGAGAGAGGGGGTGGCGCCCATGCGCCCTTATGGACACACCGCCACTGCTTGCCATAGGCTTCACTGGTTATAAGATTTACTGTCCATGGGGTTGCCGTCTCATCCATTTGGAGATAAACATGTATTGTTTGTACGGGTTCTGTGGCTGATTGAGGTGGTAATTAGACCCACCTGGTGCCTTGTCTGCACTTGATTAGCCTGGGGGCTGGGTGGTTGATAGGTGTTCGGTTTAAGAGTAAGGGGAGGCATACACTCTACAACCAATTTGTATCAGATTAATTTAATACTCCATACTACCGATTCGTATCGGATTAATTTCATACATTTTACAACCGATTTGTATCAGAGTCATTTCTCTTTACAACCGATTTGTATCAGATACATTGCATACTTTCTACCGTTGCCATTCCTTGTTTCCCCCATGCCGTGTGTTTTAGTTCCCGCAGAGGAACTTATGAATCGTTTGTACACGGTTCTGCTCTCATTTATTTACCAAACCAAAGTTATTTTCTGAGCACCATTCACGGCGCCACACCATGCTCTTCGGATGTGTTGCACACCTGCCCCAGTCCAATGCGAACCCAGTCGCACGGTCACTGTCGCAGGTAGGATTCATTACCGTGTTTGTCATGTCAAAAATCGTGGCCACTCGCGGTCTCGCCCATAGCATGTGTTAGGTTCCCAGGAGCCTCTCATGGGGCCCCTACCCTGGGGCAGTGCCAGAGTGTCCAAATGGTTAGTCCACCCCCACTGAGTACAGACAAATTGAAATTTAGCCAGTTTAGCAGGGACCAGCTGAATTTCGATCTGTGCATGTGAACCGCCCTGTTTGACAGAGATTGATAGACAGAACGGACATTCTGGAAGGCTTTCAGAGATCAGCTGCTGCAGCCACCGATCTTTGTATTCTGACAGCAGGGTGTCCAGCTGTCTGAATACAACGTGCCAGCGGGGGGATTCCTCCAGCCAGCTCACTTGTGTGGATGGAGGAATCCATTCTTTTTTATTTTAGCCCATCTGCTAAACAAACAAACAAAAAAAACTTCTATATATGGCCCTGGTAGATTCACTTTCTCTAGTTGTGCTAATGAGCATTGTCACTGGGACTGAAAAGGGATGGGGAGCAGTGGCAGCTGGTGTTTTTTTTTGGGGGGGGGAACAAACACCTACCCCCCCCCCCCCCGCTGTTTGCCTGTCGGTCCGGCACTTACCCCATCTAGGCGGCTGGAGGGCAGCATGCAGCAAATGGCTCACCCCCTCCTCCTAGGCGTCCAATAGGATCGCCTGTCCTTTCAGCCAATTGGTTGTCAAAACCTGCTTCCTGATTGGCTGGGAGGGAGTTCAGTGTTACAATAGCGAATATTCATTTGCTGCTGTAACACACCTGGGTGGGCTGTGAGCACATTCCCTGCGCCCCGAGCCCACCCTATTTTGAAGCCTATTAGAGCCTCTGGCTCTAATCAGTGCTTCAAAAAAACACCCACTTCGCATTGGAATCCCTGAAAAGGGACCGGGTGGAACCTGAAATGTTGGGTTGTCATAACAGAAAGGGGAAATCTACAAATGGGAACAATTTACTCTCATCTAAAATAGGATTTACTTCCCTTTTTGGAGATCTCTTCTAAGGGCTTATTCACACTTGTAGTTGAGGTGGCAGTAAAAGAAGGCAGCTAAGCTGTATTCTGATGTCCTTCAACTGCTCCCCCTCAAGCTGAAAAGGTACCAGATGGAGGTGCACACATGCTGCAGCAGAAATTATACCCCCTGTCATGTGACCCATTCAAGTGAAGGGCCACGCTACAACCAGTGGGGTAGATCGGCATTTAGGGGGCCAAAACAAATTGCCTCCTCACTGGCTGTTAAACAGCTCTGGAAACAGATCCGAGTGTGGATTGCTTTTCAGAGAAGCATCAGTCCTTGCCACATGTGTTAAAGAGCCCTTACCTCCTTTTGTATTTAATTCCAGTAAGTGAAGAAAAATCTTCCTAACAAAACAGAGACAGCTGAAAAAAAATCCAAAACTAAAAAAAAGTTTAGGTTATAGATAATCTATATACCGTATTTATCGGCGTATAACACGCACTTTTTCCCCCTTAAAATCGAGGGAAAGTCGTGGGTGCGTGTTATACGCCGATACCCAAAAAAAAAAATGACAAAAATCGGTTGCGGCGCCGAAAAATGGCGACCGCGGCCGAAAAAAAGGCCGAACCGCGGCCGAAAAAGGCCGGAAAAAGCCGAAGTGCGGCCGAAAAAGACCGAAGCCGGCTGTTCAGCTCCGCTCGTAGTCCCGCCTCCCTGCGCTCGCTCCCGAAACAGCAGGGAGGCGGGACTCCGAGCGGAGCTGAACAGTCGGCTCGGTCTTTTTCGGCCGCACTTCGGCCTTTTTCGGCCGCGGTTCGGTCTTTTTCGGCCGCGCATGCGCGGTATTTCTTGCGGCGGGAAATTTAAATGATGGCGAACTGCAAATGACACTAGGAAGCTGCAAATGACACTAGCAAGCTGCAAATGACGCCGGGCAAGCTACAAATGACGCTGGGCAAGCTACAAATGACGCTGGGCAGGTTGCAAATGACGCTGGGCAGGTTGCAAATGACGCTGGGCAGGTTGCAAATGACGCTGGGAAAGGCTGCAAATGACGCTGGGAAAGGCTGCAAATGACGCTGGGCAAGCTGCAAATGACGCTTAAATGTAAGTTTTTTTTTTTCCCTAAACTTCTCTCCTAAAACTTTTTTTCCTTAAAATTCCCTCCTAAACTTGGGGTGCGTGTTATACGCCGATAAATACGGTATACGTTATTAAAGCAAACCTTTCATTTCATATCAATACTAAAGTGTAACGCTAAATCTGGCCATACAGTGTGCACATTTTTAGCTAGTTCCCAGTGCCATGACAAAATTTGCTACATGGGTGGCTCTGATGGTTCTCACCGACGCAACATTCTATGAATGAAAAATCTAAGGAGCCGTGCAGAAAATTGTCAGTTGAACAGCGGTTGCATCCAATCCGATGCAGCTGCTGTTCAGGTATTCTGACAGCCGCTGTCTGTGTCTAAATACAATAGCCAAGCAGGGGGATTCGTCCATCCATGCTCTATAGTATGAATAAGGGAATCTGCTAAATTTATTTTGTTCAGCCTGCATTATAATAGCCAATATAAGAAATTAAAAATCCTTCTGGTACCTGTGCCGAGGTCTTATAGCGCCAGGAAATTATTCCATCGGTCATTAAATCAAAGTATCTGACTATATAACTTGCTCTCATAGCAATCTGTACACAGGATACAGTATTTGGATCCCATACATTAAAAATGAAGTCTTAGAGACTAACAAATTAGACCTAGTTATTCTTTATTGTCTGCTGTTTTTATTCACACCATTAAGTAAGCTTGAATTACAGAATATTGTCATATTATTATTTTGCATAAGCAAACATTTAATCAGGAAACATGAAAATTAACGGGAACGTACAAAGCTTGAGGTTACTATTCCCAGTGCTGTTCATCAAATTCTGCAGCTCTGCACTCTTTATATGTGATAGTCCTCTCCGCATTATAATTACACTAACCAAGTCTGGGGCTTGTGTAAATAGTCAATTTAAGCACTTCTTGGATGGCTTAATAGACATACACAAACAATGCACCGGGGGCATTTAAAAGGACTCATTGTAATATTCCGTTTCATGACTCATTGCTTAATTTCAATGATATGAGAAGCTGTTGGGATGAAATGAGGATTTTTAAAGATTGTCGCTTTGTGTTAAAATTAGTATTCTAAAGAGTCCGCCTTGAAATAAAGCAAAGTTTATTAAGCCTGTTTATCTGTCCAGAAGACACAATATACAGTAGTAAGTGCTACGTAATTAAGCCTAAATTTAGACTTTGCACTTACTAATGTAATAAAAGTTTTTGTTTATATGTCATGTAATATTTAAAAGGAAAATTTAATTATTTTTAAATAATATAGAATTGCCAAAATAGCCAGTTTAGACGGTTTACCTACATCCATCGCTCATCAAAGCAGTCTTCACGGCTGATTGATTTAGGGGAGTATCCATCAATTCTTCCTTAACCACTTGCCTACTGGGCACTTACACCCCCTTCCTGCCCAGGCCAATTTTCAGCTTTCAGCGCTGTCGCAATTTGAATGACAATTGCGCGGTCATACTACACTGTACCCAGATGACATTTTTATCATTTTGTTCACAAAAAAACAAGCTTTCTTTTGGTGGTATTTAATCACTGATGGGTTTTTTATTTTTTACAAAAAAAAGACCACAAATTCAGAAAAAAAAAAAAAAATTGACTTAAATTTTGACTTAAATGACAGTAAATTTTGTAACTAAGCAATTTTTCTCCTTCACTTATGTGCGCTGATGAGGCGTCACTGATAGGCTGAACTGGTGGGCACTTATTAGGTGACACTGATGAGGAGGCACTAATATGCTGCACTTATGGGCACCGATAGGTGGCACTGATATGTGGCACTGAATCAGGTGCTTCAAAGACACCCCTCCCCACTGTAATTCAGGCGCCTGAATAGGGGGTGGCAGCGGCGGCCATGGATAGATTCATTCGTGAATCTATCTATTGGTGATAGAGGGGGTTGCTGGAGAGAGGGGGCGGTGCCCATGCGCCCTTATGGACACACCGCCACTGCTCGCCATAGGCTTCACTGGTTATAAGATTTACTGTCCATCGGGTTGCCGTCTCATCCATTTGGAGATTAACATGTATTGTTTGTACGGGTTCTGTGGCTGATTGAGGTGGTAATTAGACCCACCTGGTGCCTTGTCTGCACTTGATTAGCCTGGGGGCTTGGTGGTTGATAAGTGTTTGGTTTAAGAGTAAGGCCTCTTTCACATGGGGCGGATCAGTGCTGATCCGCCCCGTGGATATCTGCTTGCTCAGGGTGGATTGCCGGAGCTATCTCCGCTGAGCAGGAAGATGATAGGTCCGTCTCTGCACACTGCGCAGGGACGGACCTGTCAGAGCGCCACTCTCCCCTATGGGAGATCGGGTGACAACGGACCGTAGAGTCCATCGTCATCCGAACCGATCTGATGACGGATGGAAAATTGCTTTTTCCTCCGTCACACTTTTTTGGATCGGAGCGGGTTGGAGCGGGTCGGATGTCAGTGGACATGTCATCCGACTCTCCATAGAGGTCTATGGAGTGTCCTTTCAGGTCCGCCTAAAAAACTGACAGGCGGACCTGAACGGACTGCCTGTGTGAAAGGGGCCTAAGGGGTGGCATACACTCTACAACCAATTTGTATCAGATTAATTTAATACTCCATACTACCTATTCGTATCGGATTAATTTCATACATTTTACAACCGATTTGTATCAGAGTCATTTCTTTTTACAACTGATTCATATCAGATACATTGCATACTTTCTACCGTTAACAATGATGGTTTTTTTATTTTTTACAAAAAAAAAAAAAAAGACCACAAAAAAAAAAAAATGACGGCACAAATCTGTTTGGCACCAAATTGGACTCTGCTATCTCCAAGGTAACGGGGGGAAAGTCAGGGTTAATTCCCTCCGATAGGAGACCCAAGGCACAGAAAGGACCAGCATTCAGGCGTAACCTTCCGAATAAGTACAGAGAGGCCAGATCCTACCGCCCTGGTAGGGAATTTAGGAGGGACTGGAAGAAACACAAAGCCGGCTTTTCTTAGAATGCAGAAAATCAAGTCCACCCCGGCAGGGGATCAACAGAAGTCGTTTTGAAGTCTCGCCTGCCCATTCGGCTCCGGGGAGCAGTCAGGTGGGCGCCAGGCTAAGAAACTTCTCCCAAATCTGGTCAAGTCACATAGAGGATTCATGGACATTGTCCACAATAAAGTTCGGACACAAGTGGAGGTTCATAAACAGACCTCCGGGGAATCACTTCCAGGCAACCAGACAACCATCCTCACCACTCAGAAGAAGCCTGTTAATAAAGTATGTGGCGGAACTGAAGCAGAAGGGGGCAATACTGGAGGTCCCAGCATGTCAAAGGGGGAGAGGTTTCTACTCCCCCCTATTCTTGGTAAAGAAGAAGACAGGGGACCTACGCCCTGTGTTGGACCTCAAGAGGCTCAACAAAGGAATACAGGTCGAGGCCTTCAAGATGGAAAGTCTCCAGTCCATACTACTGGCAGTGAATCTGGGAGATTGGATGCTTTCAATCGATTTATCAGACGCTTATCTTCACATACCAATCCATCCAGCTTTTCAAAAATTCCTCCGGTTTGCCATAAACCAAGGCCATTTTCAGTTCCAGTGCCTCCCATTCGGCATCTCCTCAGCACCCAGAACATTTCAAAAGTACCCTTGGTAAGTGTGTGCTGCCATGAAGGCGTCAGGAAAACGGAAAATTGTATACTTACCTTTCCGTAATTTTCCTTTCCTGACGCATCTTCATGGCAGCACACAATTTCCCACCCCGTTTTTGTGATGATATATACAGAGAATACAGCGGGGGATCTCCCCTTCAACTTTATAGCTATCCAATCCTGTCAGGTTGTGGGGGCGGAGTCACAACCCAGTGTGTGCTGCCATGAAGATGCGTCAGGAAAGGAAAATTACGGAAAGGTAAGTATACAATTTTCCGTTTTTTTTTACTTAGTTTCTGTCAGTACATTTTGTAACTAAGCAATTTTTCTCCTTCACTGATGTGCGCTGATGAGGCGGCACTGATGAGCACTGACAGGCTGAACTGGTGGGCACTGATGAGGTGGCACTTATGGGCACTGATTAGGTGGCACTGATGAGGAGGCACTAATATGCTCCCCTTTGGGCACCGATAGGTGGCACTGATATGTGTCACAGAATAGTACTGATAGGCAGCACTGATGGGCACTGGTAGGTGGCACTGATGGGCACTGATAGGTGGCACTGCCTGACACTGATAGTGCAGCAATCCCATCTGATTTTCTTTATATATATATTTATTTGTTTGTACTATTAATTATGCACTTTGTAGTATGTATATATTTATTTGAGTCTGTGCATTATGAGATTTACTGTCCATTAAATGGGATCATATATATATATTAAATTTTTTTCTCAAACAGGTTTATTTCAAGTCCACCGTGATGTTTGAACATGGGTAACAGCAGAATGTTTTTTTTTTTTTCTTTTAAGACCATTCAGTAGTTGTTCCCACCCATTCTGATGCCTGAGCAGTTGGGGCAGTAGACCAGTCATCTGTGCTAGCTGGTTGGGAGCTCCAATCTTCTGCTGCAGGTTTGGGAGCTGCTGCTGCTGCTTCTGTGGCTGGGATCTCAGGACGCTCTGCAGGAAATTGCTGAATGGGCACAAATGGGACTTGTACTCCTTCTGACCAGCAGTGGCACCTCCAGCTTTCATATTTAAGGGGGGCACATGGGGGGACAGGGACAAAAGTAGGGGGGCAACTATAAAATTCAATTTTACTACGATCCCCAGGGTGGCAGAAAACAAGAGATATATGTCACCAGCATACCAAGAAAATATAAGGGTCCAAAGCAGTGGGAGAACTATCAGGGTTGCAAAGGTTGTCTTGCCACCGGGCCTTGGTGTTCTGCCACTGTGGGGTTCCCCAGACTCCTCTTGCTGTCCTGCCCCTGCTATTGACAGGTGCTGGTCTGGCATCTGTCTCCTTGGCAGCGGCAGCAGTCTATTACGACCTAGTGCTGGTGACATGGGTGCATGCAGTAGAAGGCTGGCACTATTGGTTGTAGAGAGCCGAGCCCCCAGCTGGTCACCTAGCAGCAATAATGCTGTATAACCTTCTCTGTTGACATGCTGATCGGGATGTGATCCAGATGATGCTCCCAGTCAGATCTAATAAACACAGTATTTATTAGCATTAAGAGTACAACCACATCCACCGTATGTTCAGCAGCGGTGTGGGCTCTATGCCTGTAAGGTGTGGGCTCTATGCCTGTAAGGTGTGGGCTTTGATCAATAAAATCGCTATGATATTTAACACTAGGATTTGACTAGGAGCATCACCTGGATTGCATCACGATCAGCATGTCAGAGAAGGCTGCACTGCTGCTAAGCAACCTGCAGGGAGGTCAACTGTCTACTCTACAACCATTAGAGATGGGCTCGGGTGTGTTTGAAATCCCACTTGCCCGATCCCGCCAGGAAGCCGACACTGCACACGGCTAATCACAGGCAATGAGACATTCCTGATCTGTGCAGCTGCGAACCGGGAAATGTCTCACTGCCTGTGCTTAGTGCTGTGCAGTGTGGGCTTCCTGACGGGATCGGGCATGTGGGATTTTGAACATGCCCTGCCCATCTCTAACAACAAATTGTGCTGGCCCTCCTGTACATCAGCCCCATAAAGTAACCAGCACTGGGTTCCAATGTGCTGCTGCTGCCATGGAGACAGAGACCAGCGCTGTGAATATTCGGGACAGGACAGCAACCCTGGTAGTTCCACCACTGGTCCACACTGGGAGGATTCCCCCATTCATCTATAATGTGTAGATGGGAGAATTGGATCATTTCTTTTTTTTTTTTCATGCAACCTACTAGTTAAATGAAAAAAGTGATCAATGTATGGGCTGCCTAAGTGCTAAGACCAGCCATAGGTAGTTTAAATCTCAGCTGGTTCAGCAGGAACTGGCTGAGATTTGAACCATTAATGAGCAGGCTGAATGTACCAAGTTGATCAATCAAATTGGGAACAACCAGCCTGCCAGATACTCTTATGATTATCACTAGTGGTTGCTATAGCCACTAGTGATAATGACTGTTTGTTGGGAGAATACAATTGCTGGGCAGGAAGGATATTCCCCTTGTCACCATTGTCTGTGTTGATGGGGGAATCATGCAAGTTTCTTCCCTTCCTTGCACTCTGTGGATTCAGGAAAGAAATTTGCACAGTCTATTACCTGCCTAACTGAAAGTGAAAGTAAGTTGTGAAGGTCTTGAAAGAACAGGAGAGGGGGAGGGACAGATGAGGGAGAGAAGGGATGGAGATAATGCAGTTAAGTGATTACAGTGTACTGCAGTGCACACACTTACCTACTGGTCTAGGCTAGAAGGATACTTGCCCTCTCAATAGAGACTGTGTTACTCCAGCGGTGGCCTGAGTAAGATGTGGCACATCCGCTACGAATGCAAACAAAAATACATTGCCTTTTTGTAAGGGGGGGCACATGGTGGGGCACAGCATAATTTTGGGGGGGTCAGGGCCCCCTCTGGCCCCCCCTAGGGACGCCATTGCTGACCAGTCAGGAACTTCAGGCGGAGGAAACTCTGGATCATTTGCAGATCATTCACCCTGGTATTCCTCCTTAGTGGTAGCCTTCTCTGCCGCAGCCTGCTCTTCCTTCTCAATCTCCTCAGGATCCCGGTAAAAGTAAAGATCAGGCATGACTTCCCATGGATGTTCATGGGAAATTGTTCCCCTCATGCGCAGAACTTCACGAGCAAGCATCCACCACATAAGACCAACAGAATGGGCACCCTTGTTATTACAGGGGATGGCAATATCCACATAACGTAGAGGTGAATCTGTATTGCAGAGAGCAATAGTAGGAATATTGACGTATGATGCCTCAGTAAGTAGTTGATGATCAGCACGTAGGTCAGTCACAACTAAGTGCCGGTTCACACAGGGGCGACACGACTTCCAGCGCGACTTTTGGAGGCAACTTGGACACGACTTGAGGAGCTACTTCAACACGACTTGGGACGACTTACAACATGACTTTAAGTCGCCCCAGGCCATGCGACTTTGGCCGTGGCCAATCAGAGAATAATCAGCTCTGGAGTGAGAACTCCACGCCAAATTTTAAATAAAAAACCGGCATAGGTTCCCCCTCCAGGAGCATACCAGGCCCTTAGTTCTGGTATGGATTTTAAGGGCAACCCCCTAAGTAGAAGAGGAAGAAGAAGACGGCGTAGAAAGCGGAGACAGCGGCAAGAACAGAAGAGACCCCGGAAGACCCCCGAAGGCAGAACGAGACCCCCAGACGACGACGGCGGCGACGACGAAGAAGAAAGCCGGGCTTCTCCGCTCGTGAAAGAGCTAGGTAAAAGAGCAGAAGAGAGCGGAGGAGTCCGGCGAGAAGACCCCCCACTACAGAAGAAGACCCCCGGAGGAGTGCAATAAAATATTTTAAAAAAATGTGTGTTTTTTTTATTTACACTTTTACACCTTGGGTGAATGGGTAGGGGTACATCGTACCCCATACTCATTCACATAGGGTGGGGGGGCGGGATCTGGGGTCCCCTTATTAAAGGGGGCTCCCGGATTCCGATAAGCCCCCCCGCCCGGAGACCCCGACAACCAACGGCCAGGGTTGTCGGGAAGAGGCCCTTGTCCTCATCAACATGGGGACAAGGTGCTTTGGGGTGGGGGGCCGCAGGGCGCCCCCCTTCCCCAAAGCACCCACCCCCCCATGTTGAGGGCATGCGGCCTGGTACGGTTCAGGAGGGGGGCGCTCGTTCGTCCCCACCCCCTTTCCTGACCGGCCAGGCTGCGTGCTCGGATAAGGGTCTGGTATGGATTTTGGGGGGGACCCCCACGCCGTTTTTTCTGCGTAGGGGGTTGCCCTTAAAATCCATACCAGACCTAAGGGCCTGGTATACTCCTGGAGGGGGAACCCATGCCGTTTTTTTGCTTAAAATTTGGCGTGGAGTTCCTCCTCAAGGAGACACTGTCGTGTCCATATAGATGGAGATCCGACTTGGAGGCGACTTCCATTGAAATCAATGGGTACAAGTCGCCTAGAAGTCGGATTGAAGTATTACAGGAACCTTTTCTGAAGTCGGAGCAACTTCAGTAGCGTTCATTAAGACGACTCTCATTCACTTGCATGTCATTTCTAATGTCAAGCGACTTGGGGCAACTTGCGGTCTGACAAGTCGCCCCCCCAAGTCGCGGTAGTGTGAACGGGCTCTAACAGGCATGGTTCATGGAAAGAAGCTTGAATCTGATTGGTGATTGGTACCAGGTGTGAAGCGACCAGCAATTGGGGTGGCCCCACAGGATGAAGCAAATTTCAGAACAGCCCTCTGGTCAGTATTTCTGGAGGAAATCACACAAACATCAATTTCAATTGCTACGATGGCACGTGCAGCAAGCAGAAGCTTCTCCCGTTTTAGATTTATAATGTAAATGCCATCACTTTTCCTTTTGTAGATATACTTCTCCATTTGAAAGTCGAGGTTAGTGCCACCCAAGTGAGTTCCTGCAGCCAGGAACTTGAGGACAACTTCCTCTTTCATTTGCAGGACATCCAGACCTCCGGACATTGTTAAACACCCCTGAAGCTACGATGGGGAAAAAGAGACAAAGCCGTGTAGAGAGTCTCCTGCGGGAAACGAAGCAAAAAGAGCGGAATCATATATTATCGGGTAGTGGGCTACATCACTTTTAGGTTTATAAGACAGCAGCACTGTTTTGATGGAAAGAAATGAATGTATGCATGTAAAGTGGTACAGAGAAGGTGAGAAATGGATGGAATTCTGTAGTCCAGCAGGCAGGACTATTTGGGATTTCAGTCCAGCAAACGTTGCATTGTCAGTGTAAACAGGAAGTTGAGAGCAAAACATTTTTTTTATTTTTCTGTACTTTTAAAAGACTAAAACAGAGTAAAAGGAGCATGTAGAAGTTTACTGAATTTTTTTTGTCCTGACATTTTAAATATTGATAATTTTAGTATGCTTATATTGATTCCTACATTACTTTAGTAGCCTTTTTCTGTTTTTAGGTAAACTGATGCTTTAGGGACACCGTTTTTTTGGTCTACAAGCACACTATTCTAATTTGGCCATATTTAACAGCAAAGTATAACCTTCTACTATATATCAAACCAGCCCCTGCATGAGGAATGCCAGTCTTTAATAGCATCTGTGCCAGGTATCTGTTTGTGATCTATTACCACATATCCAAAGCTATATTTTCCACCGCCATCTGCCACATGGGATACTTCACCGTAAAGACTATTTAAAATCATCAACAGCTTGGTAATAGCTTCCTGAAGGCAGTAGCACCTCAAGAGCTAACGTACTGATTAATGCCGTAGACCGTGCAAGTTTAAAAAAGAAAAATCCTAAAATGAAAGAGATCTCTGTGGATTCGTGAAAGCCAAGCACGCAGCAACGCCACTTTAACAAATTCCTGTTGATTTTAATTTGACATGTACTGTAATAAAGTCATTTTTCAAATGTTCAATAATTTAGTAGTGATGCCCAAAACATTATCCAAGACCAATTTGCCAGACTATCATTTATTATATCTGAAAAAAAAATTGGAGTATTTAAATCTCTTGGTTGCCATTCTGCTGCGGAGGTGTCCTTTAATCATTCCATTTGCAGAGTGAACATCCACATTCTGCAGATGTTACAGGAAGTGTAAGTGCAATTATTACATAGGAATGGAGTTCTGAAATGCTTCTCAGTGGGATGTTCGGTTATAAATCATGGAAAGCACACTGTGTGTGTTCAGCCTTGTTCTCTGGTTATAAAATCTCACCCAGCACTCATTCTTTCTCAAGTCTTTTTTTCCCCCATTATAGATAATACTTATTATCCCTTTTTGTGTATCTCTTAGTTAAAGCAATTCTTCAACTGCATAAACTGCTTCATATAACCAACTAATGCTTTTCATTACTTTTTGTGCAAATAATGGACTTGTATGCAAACACATGACACCTTCACAAAGTACACTGTCCATTGGTTTAAGTGTCCAATCTCCAAAATGAGAGTCACTGACAGCAATAAAAAGGCTTGTGTCAACAGAATCAGTTTGGCATTAGTTTGAGATAATTCAAAATTCATTGACAGGTGCTTTTGACCTGCAGTTGACCTCCTAATGACCTGCTTCAATCTGGTTTTGCATTCTCATAGACTTAAAATGTTACTAAACCCAGGACCCTGCATTCATTGTATCTGGTCTCCCACAGTACACAGAACACGGAAATGCAATTATTTTAGTAAATATAAACTGCTAAATACCGTTTCTCATCAGCAGTATATAGCAGTCTTGTGACTTCTATCGGTGTCTGGTTAAAGCTTGTAGGAGGAGTTTTCATTCTCCTCTGACTGTCCTATGAGGCTGCAGGACCCCTGATCCTCTGTCTGGACAGTGCTGATTGGTCCTGTGCTGTTCACATGCACCCTCCCAAGGGAAAAAAAATCTCTAGCAATAGGCACTAAACTGAGCATGTGCAGAGTGACTCCAAAGGCTCTGTACTATCAGGAGGTGGACTGGGGACAGTTGAAGAAGGGGAGGATCACAGAAGACATGATCAAACAGCCTTTTTACTTGGAGGATTAACCCCTTAGGTTCCACAGGGAGTATAATAAGCATGCTTTACTGCATATATAGGCTAATTTTACTGCTGTAGGTTTAGAAAGTGAGGAAAAATGGTTTCTGAAATCTAAACTACAGGCACAAAACTTTCATTTAAATAAATTCATTAATAACCACAGAGTTGCACATAGCTTGTACAAAGAGCAGTGCTGTAGGGAAAACCCAGCAGGCCAACCCACTACAACAGCTCCCCTCACTACCTCTGTAGTTTGGCGGGCCATGGCATCCTCCTCATATGGGCCCTTGGATGCATAGACCCAGTTTCCCTATTTCCCCATCTTTTTGTCTCTGAAGAGTGACAGGTTCACCTGGATCTGCCACCTGGAGGTCCAGATTTATTGCTTGCAGGCAACTGAGCTGCACAGCATCATGCGTTTCCATGCTGCAGCACTATATTAACCAATGACACTTTGCTGCCTGGCCTCCTGCATCATAGAAATGAGTGATGGTGGATCAGTGGGTGGGGGATCCAGCAGAGCCTGTCACTGCTTATTGAAACAAAGAGGGGTTGGAACAGGGGAACTGAGTGCTAGGGTTACAGTCAACAGAAAACCCAAATTACCAAGCGGCATCTTCGGATTAGTGCTACAAGTAATTCTTCTCAATATATTTACCGGGAGACGCAGCTGATGTGCTCATATAACCTTTACAGGAAGAGAATATTCACTATATTAGTTTGACACAAACCAACAACACTGATAATTTGTTTCTGCTAATGTTCCAGTCGGAACACATAAGTAAAAATCTAATTTGCTGCACCAGTTATCATGCCTTATCATTTACTAAGAAGCTGCGTAATAAATAAGGACATAAATTAATTGGATCATTGTAGTGAAGTACAATTTGGAAATTAAAATATATAATTTTTAAGGGCTACATATAGGGAATGGCATTACCCATCACACACCTAGGATATTCAATCTACCCCCATAGAGAAAAACACATAAGAAGAGGTTATCTTCAGTGAAAAGTGTGTGTCAAACATTTGGTAGATCCAGAGATGCAGGCATAAGAATTTAATGCAATTCTGTTTATTACATACTACCGACCACTGCAGTGCTGGTGTAATCCAAAGTAACCTATATTGTATGTTTTATAATACAGACCCCTGCACGCTGTACTGTGTAATATACCTGGGCAACAGCATTCTGTTCTGTACTTTTTTAGCAAATTCTCTATTTTCAGTGATCCAGTCACATAACAGGATTTACAGAAATACAGAAACTGAGCACAGAACAGTAATGATATCAAGGCAAAGGGAACCAAACAAGTTCACCAAGGATAGGCTAAAGCCTCATACACACGATCGGACTGTGGACCAACTTTCCCGTGGATTTTTGTACAAAGGGAGTTGGCCCCAAGTTGGTATTGCATACACACCATCAGACTTCTTAGGCAACAAACATGAACGTAGTGACGTTTCAACGTACTGACGACACTTCAAAAGAGGACGTTCGAATAGTCCAGCGCCACCTTTGGTCAACTTCTATATTGTTGTCTGATCTTTTGCATTGGTTCTGAGCATGCGTGTTTGTACTTTGTACAAAAGTCCGTTGGTTTTGTGTACACACGGTCGGACTTTGGTCCATCTGACTTTTGTTGGCAGAAAGTTGGTCCGTTCGCACAGCCAACAAAAGTCAGATGAAACATGGAAAAAGTTGGTCCGATGGAGCGTACACAGGCTCCGTTCACACTTACGCGACTTGTCATGCAACTTTTGATATCAACGCTGTATGACAAGTCATTTCCCATGTTTTCGAAAGATAAGCATTCATATATGTGCAACTTAAATTTGAAGCAACTTTAAAGTAGTTTATACACTACTTTGGTCTGACTTTCATGCAGCTTGAGGGCCATAGACTTTAAAGTTAACCCTCAAAAGTTGCATGAAAGTCATACCTGAATGTTATACAATGCAACAGTTGTCCATTATCACTGGTCAAAGCCTAAGTCGTATCCAAGTTGCACCCATTCAAAGTTGTGTCAAAGTTGCGTAAAAGTTGAATCAAAGTTGCACTTCAAAGTTGGCGCAACTTTGGAGTGGCACAAGTGTGAACGGGGCCTTCGAGGTGAGAAGTGAGGAAATGGATGGAAGAGAATGGGATGGGGGAGGGACAGAGAGAAACAGAAGAGGATAGAGAAGGGAGAGATGAGTGTAGGGAGAAAAGGAGTAGAAGAGTGGGTGAAAGAAGGAGGAGAAGGAGCATGTCTTGCTGAAGCTACCCTTGTGACCCCCCCCCCCCCTGAAAAGATGCCAGAATTTGGGATCTGGGAAGGAGGAACAACAAGCGTGTGTGTAGAGAATATACACATAAATACACTAAGCTCACATAAACAATTGCATCTGGCAAAAAAAGAATAAAAGTAATAATAATAATAATAAAGGTGAGTACATAACAGTCTCTGAATAAAATAGTATAGGCAATGCCTTCTAGGTTCTTCAGCAGATAAACTGTAAAGCCAGGTTCAGGATCAAAAGGGGTTAGCCAAAACTTCTTTCCTTGCTCTTGTTGCAGCTCCTCAGAAGATCAGGGCAATCTTTAACTGACAGCAAGAAAAAATAAACATAGAGACTAAATGCAGTAAATTAAAAACTTTTAATAAATATAATAAAGCCAGATGGACACTTAACACTACTCAAAATTAAAGGAAGCATATAAAAATCTATCCACTGTGAGGAGCGTAGGTTAGCTGAGGCATTCGGTCCGAGTCTTCTGGGTCACTGAGGATGACATGATCGCCAGCCACCTCCTCCCAGCCACGTACAAGTCCACTGGTTTGTTGGGACTGTACATCATCCCTAAAAGACTGCTGCTGCTGATGCTGAGTGCCAGGCTCCACCTCCATGCTCACACAATCCTCCTCCTCCTCCTCCTCCTCCTCCTCATCCTCTTCCTGTGTGATGGGTGGGACAGCTCGGTCATCCCGGACCATCAACTTCATCCTCTGGCCATGTGCTACCTTAAATATTCAGCTGAAGTCCTCCACAGACTAAGAAATACCACCGCAACATTGCCAGCTCCCATTCAAAAAATTCTACGAAAAGAACATCTATTAAAGACTGACCTACAATCAACCTGCAAAAACAGGAAGATACCTACCCAACCACAACAATTAGCATGCGCCATGATCAACACCAGATCTGCAGCCAAACACAGACTAGAAGTACACGACTTCATCACCCAAAACAATATAGACTGCCTCTTCATTACGGAAAGCTGGCTAACACCCGACTGCAACACCATCCTCACCGAATTGGTGCCGGAGAACTACAGGATCCTAACGGAACATCGGATAGGAAAAAAAGGAGGAGGCCTAGCAGTGATTTTTAAATCGCACTTGGCACTCACCAAACCAATCTTACAGAACCCAGTGCCTTTTATGGAGACACTGACGCTACATCTTCAATCAACACCCCATGAAACCACCCACATTCTACTTTGCTACAGACCACCAGGACCTAAGACCAATCTGCTTACACCCCTCACAGAGTTTATCTCAATACACACACTGAAATCCAAAAACCTGCTGGTACTTGGAGACTTCAACCTCTGGGCAAACTCTACCCAAGACCCAATCGCGACCGCCTGCATCAGCCAACTGGAAGAACTGGGTCTCCAGCAACTGATAAAGACCCCCACACACGGGTCAGGACATACTCTGGACCTCATCTTCAACCAAAATCTGGACATCAACACAGTAGACAACATACCACTACCATGGACGGACCACCACGCCATCAAATTCAAAATCTTCACCAACACCACCCGCCAAAAACAGAAACCTGCAACAACAACTCATTGGACCAGATCGCAGAAAAAACTGCACTCCGACTCCTTCAAAACCATCTTATCAAACAAAATAGCAACTCTGAATTTAACCCACTCATCGGAGCAAACTCTCAGCTCCCTAAACAATGCATTACTACAATCAGCAGACTCAGTGGCTCCAAAACGCAGAACTCTCATCAAGAGGAAAAAACGCAGGATGGTTCAATAGCTCGCTCACGCTACTCAAGCAAGAACGCAGAAGAGCCGAAAGAGCATGGAGAATAAATCCCACCAATGGAAATCACACAAAATACAAAGGACTCACACAGAATTATCAGAAGGCAATCTTCAAAGCAAAAAAAGACCATTTCTCAAATACCATCTCAGCGGCCTTAAATCGCCCCCGGGAACTTTTTAAAATAGTCGCTCAGTCGATGAACCCGGCATGCTTAGAGCCCCCCGCTAATGAAACCCAAGATTTCTGCAATGAATTATCAGATTTTTTCATCAATAAAATCGACAACATCAGGAAAACAATTGGTCAGAAAAAGACATCCGACGGCAGGCAGTCAGAGCAAAAAGTCGATATCGACACAAACATCCCACAACCACCAAAGTTTTCTCTGATCCCAATTACCACGGATACTACTAAAAACATCATCAAAAATCTCAGAGACAGCACATCCTCCATTGACATCATCCCCACAAAACTCCTGAAAGAATGCTCCGACATCCTGGCTCCCACCATAACGCACCTCATAAATCAATCGTTCAAAGAAGGGATTGTTCCAGGCGCCCTCAAACAAGGCATCATCAAACCCCTGCTAAAGAAACCCAACCTCGACCCACGGGACCCCAACCATCGCAGACCAATTACAAGCTTGAACAACATCTCCAAGATTATGGAGAAAGCGGTAGTACAACAGATACAACGCCACCTGGACACACACACACTCCTGGACCCGTTACAATCAGGATTCCGCCCAGGCCATGGGACAGAAACCGCACTCCTGAAGATATGGGACGATGCCCTCGAAGCAGCGGATGACGGAGATTCATGTCTCCTGGTACTATTGGATCTCAGTGCAGCGTTTGATACTGTGGACCACAATACTCTACTCATCCGCCGCACAGAAGTAGCAGGAGTCACTGGCTCAGATCTGCAATGGTTTGCATCCTTCCTAGGAAATCGCTCTCAGACAGTGAAACTAGGAGGTTTCACCTCTGAAACCCGGGCAATCTCCTGTGGAGTCCCTCAAGGATCACCCTTGTCGCCAGTCCTCTTCAATATATACATTCGCCCACTCCTCAAAATCATCAGAAGATCAGACCTCTGCTTCCACTCATACGCCGACGACACTCAATTATATTTTCGTATCACCGGACAAAAAGACCATCATCAGCAATTAGGAAAATGCCTCACTATGATAGACGACTGGATGACTGCCAGCTCCCTCAAACTTAATGAATCAAAAACAGAACTTCTTATTCTACATGCAAATCATAACCCCCGAACCAAGATCCCTTGGACACCTCCTACCATCTTTGGACAGACCATCGCCCCAAGGACCAAGGCTAAGAGTCTCGGAGTCATTTTTGACTCAGAAATGTCAATGGATGCCCAAATAGGAGCAGTGGTCAGTGGTTCTCACCATCTGCTCCGCCTGCTACGCAGACTCCTCCCCTTCATTCCAAAAGAGGACAAAGCAGTGGTAGTTGGAACGATCATCAATTCTCGACTCGACTATGCTAACTCCCTCTACATAGGGTTACCCCCAATATCAACTTGCGCGCTTACAACTTATCCAAAACACAGCGGCAAGGCTGATAACAGGAAAAAAACCCTGGGAATCCATCTCCCCTTCCCTGAGGAACCTACATTGGCTAAATGTAAGGAGTCGGGTCGCATTCAAGACCCTCTGCCTCACCCACAAATGCGCACATGGAAACGCCCCGCAATACCTTCGCGAGAAAATAAAACACTACATACCGAATCGCAGTCTTCGATCGGCTAATCAAAATCTTCTCCTCATTCCCAAATCCCGCTACAAATCAAAGGGGGAACGGAGATTCGCTGTCCAAGGTCCACGGCTATGGAACGCTCTACCAACCGACATTCGCATGGAAGAAAACCATCAGGCCTTCAGGAAGAAACTCAAGACCCACCTCTTCTAGAAGCTCGACAACCAAATGTCAATACAGCGCCTTGAGGCGATTCAGTTCGCATTGTAGCGCTATACAAGTTATTCATTCATTCATTCATTCATTCACAGAAGGAACACTGTCCGGATAAAGGGGGCCTTGAGAGGCAAGGAAGTCCTCCTCTCCTGCCTCTGTTCTGCCTCAAGTGCCCTGTCCATTATCCCACGCAGCGTATGCTCCAACAGGTGGACAAGAGGGACAGTGTCACTGATGCATGCACTGTCACTGTCACCATCCTCGTGGCCTCCTCAAATGGTGAGAGGACAGTGCATGCATCCCTGATCATGCTCCACTGACGTGGGGAAAAAAAACCAAGCTCCCCTGACCCTGTCCTGGTGCCATAGTCGCAAAGGTACTCATTGATGGCCCTCTGCTGCGTGTGCAGTCGCTGCAGCATGGCCAACGTTGAGTTCCACTGGTGGGCATGTCACATATTAGGCGGTTCTTGGGCAGGTTCAGCTCCTTTTGCAGCTCAGTCAGCCGAGCACTGGCATTATAAGATCGGCGGAAATGCACACAGACTGGCCTGCCTCAGGACATCCTGTAGCCTGGGAACCTGCCCAAGAACCGCTGCACCACAGGTTGAGGACGTGAGCCATGCAGGGCCATGGGTGAGCTGCCCCTGTCGCAGGGCGGAGAGGAGGTTGGTGCCATTGTCAGAAACGACCATTCCTGGCTTAAGCTGACGTGGCGTCAACCACCTCTCGGCCTGCCCCTGCAGAGCTGCCAGAAGCTCTGGCCCAGTGTGGCTCCTGTCCCCCAAACACACCAGCGCAAGCACGGCATGGCATCTTTTTGCCTGCGTACTTGCGTAGCCCCTTGTACGCCTACGGAGCACCGCTGGTTCCAAGGACAGAGCACTGGAGGAAGAAGAAGAGGAGGGGGTGGAGGAGAGAGGTGTGTCACAACCAGTAGCAGTAGTAGCGTTTTGGAGGCGTGGTGGCGGAACAACCTCCAACACTACTTCATCCCTCCCAGCTGCCAATAGAGTGACCCAATGGGCCGTGAAAGAAAGGTACCGTCCCTGTCCATGCCTGCTGGACCATGAGTCAGCGTAATATGCACCTTACCGCTGACCGCCCTGTCCAGCGAGGCATGGACATTGCCCTCCACATGCCGGTAGAGAGACGGAATCGCCTTCCGTGATAAAAAGTGGCGTTTGGGAACCTGCCACTGAGGAACCGCACATTGAAAAAACTCACGGAAGGGGGCCGAGTCTACCAACTGAAAAGGCAGCAGGGGGTGTCCTGTGGGTGCTGCTGAGAAGAATATATAGGAGCTCTGTGTGATGCCACTAACACACTAGAAGTCCTATGGTGCTTCTGCAAAGAAAATAGAGGAGCTCTGTGTGATGCCACTAACACACTAGAAGTCCTGTGGGTGCTTCTGCAAAGAAAATAGAGGAGCTCTGTGTGATGCCACTAACACACTAGAAGTCCTGTGGGTGCTGCTGAGAAGAAAATATAGGAGCTCTGTGTGATGCCACTAACACACTAGAAGTCCTATGGGTGCTTCTGCAAAGAAAATATAGGAGCTCTGTGTGATGCCACTAACACACTAGAAGTCCTGTGGGTGCTGCTGAGAAGAAAATATAGGAGCTCTGTGTGATGCACTAACACACTAGAAGTCCTTTGGGTGCTTCTGCAAAGAAAATAGAGGAGCTCTGTGTGATGCCACTAACACACTAGAAGTCCTGGGTGCTGCTGAGAAGAATATATAGGAGCTCTGGGTGATGCCACTAACACACTAGAAGTCCTGTGGGTGCTTCTGAGAAGAAAATAGAGGAGCTCTGTGTGATGCCACTAACACACTAGAAGTCCTATGGGTGCTTCTGCAAAGAAAATAGAGGAGCTCTGTGTGATGCCACTAACACACTAGAAGTCCTGTGGGTGCTGCTGAGAAGAAATATAGGAGCTCTGTGTGATGCCACTAACACACTAGAAGTCCTATGGGTGCTTCTGCAAAGAAAATAGAGGAGCTCTGTGTGATGCCACTAACACACTAGAAGTCCTGTGGGTGCTTCTGCAGAGAAAATAGAGGAGCTCTGTGTGATGCCACTAACACACTAGAAGTCCTGTGGGTGCTGCTGAGAAGAAAATATAGGAGCTCTGTGTGATGCCACTAACACACTAGAAGTCCTATGGGTGCTTCTGCAAAGAAAATAGAGGAGCTCTGTGTGATGCCACTAACACACTAGAAGTCCTAGGGTGCTGCTGAGAAGAAAATATAGGAGCTCTGTGTGATGCCACTAACACACTAGAAGTCCTATGTGTGCTTCTGCAAAGAAAATAGAGGAGCTCTGTGTGATGCCACTAACACACTAGAAGTCCTGTGGTGCTTCTGCAAAGAAAATAGAGGAGCTCTGTGTGATGCCACTAACACACTAGAAGTCCTGTGGGTGCTGCTGAGAAGAAAATATAGGAGCTCTGTGTGATGCCACTAACACACTAGAAGTCCTATGGGTGCTTCTGCAAAGAAAATAGAGGAGCTCTGTGTGATGCCACTAACACACTAGAAGTCCTGTGGGTGCTTCTGCAAAGAAAATAGAGGAGCTCTGTGTGATGCCACTAACACACTAGAAGTCCTGTGGGTGCTGCTGAGAAGAAAATATAGGAGCTCTGTGTGATGCCACTAACACACTAGAAGTCCTATGGGTGCTTCTGCAAAGAAAATAGAGGAGCTCTGTGTGATGCCACTAACACACTAGAAGTCCTGTGGGTGCTTCTGCAAAGAAAATAGAGGATCTCTGTGTGATGCCACTAACACACTAGAAGTCCTGTGGGTGCTGCTGAGAAGAAAATAGAGGAGCTCTGTGTGATGCCACTAACACACTAGAAGTCCTATAGGTGCTTCTGGGAAGAAAATATAGGTCTTGTGTGATGGACTAACACACTTCAAGTCCTATAGGTGCTTCTGGGAACAAAATATAGGATCTCTGTGTGATGGGGGACTTCAAGTCCAGGTGCTTTCTGGAACAAAATATGATCTCTGTGTGATGGGACTAACACATAGTCCTGGGAAGAAAATATAGGTGTGATGGGTCCTATAGGTGCTTCTGGGAAGAAAATATAGGAGCTCTGTGTGATGGGACTAAACAACAAGTCCTATGGGTGCTTCTGGAAGAAAATAGTCTGTGTGATGGGACTAACACACTTCAAGTCCTATAGGTGCTTCTGGGAACAAAATATAGGATCTCTGTGTGATGGGACTAACACACTTCAAGTCCTATGGGTGCTTCTGGGAAGAGGTTCTTCAGCAGATAAACTGTAAAGCCAGGTTCAGGATCAAAAGGGGTTAGACAAAACTTCTTTCCTTGCTCTTGTTGCAGCTCCTCAGAAGATCAGGGCAATCTTTAACTGGCAGCAAAAAAAAATAAACATAGAGACTAAATGCAGTAAATTAAAAACTTTTAATAAATATAATAAAGCCAGATGGACACTTAACACTACTCAAAATTAAAGGAAGCATATAAAAATCCATCCACTGTGAGGATGTCACTCTATTCCGCACTGTCAACCAAGAGCAGCACCTTTATCTGCTGCAGGTGATCACCACTACCAGAAAGCAGGTTCTGCCAGATCACGCCAGATCACACAATATAGCCAAGCACAGCGGGGAGGTCTTGTGACATCACTCTAGGCGTGTGATCTGGCAGAATCTGCTTTCTGGTTGTGGTGATCCGCAGATAATGGTTTTACTCTTGGCTGACAGTGTGGAATGGGGTGTTATGCTCACCATGGATGGATTTTTATAAGCTTCCTTGACTGTTGAGTCAGTGGTCATTTGACTTTATTGTTTTTATTAAAATCTTCTCATTTACTGCACTTAAGCCCCGTACACACGATCAGACTTTCCGATGGGAAATTATCGATGTCAGGCTGTTGGCGGGAAATCCGACCGCGTGTATGCTCCATCGGACAATTGTTGTCTGACTATCCGCCAACAAATGTTGGCTAGCAGGTTTTTAAATTTTCCGCCAACAAACGTGTGTTGTCGGATTTTCCGATCGTGTGTACACAAGTCCGTCGGACAAAAGTCCAAAGTACAAACACGCATGCTCAGAAGCAAGGAAGAACCAGAATCGGTCGGTCTTGTAATGGAGAATTAACATTCACGGTTTCGTTGTCAGAAAGTTCGATCGTGTGTACGAGGCTTTAGTATCCACCCTCTATGTTTGTTTGTTTATTCATAGGAAAGAGGAGACACACATCTCACTTATTTCTCCACTGACATTAGGGCTTTTATATTCCTAAGAAGCAGTGAGCAAGAACCAATAAAACCAGGTCTTCTGCAACTGTTCTTCTTTGTTCTGCAAGGAGAAAGGTCCCCATCCAGGCTGCGATCATTATAAGATGGCTAAAAGCAATACAAAATCAGGAGGCAATTTATCATTTTAAATCATATTAACGATATTCATCTTAATTGTCTAATCATCAGTGGGGTCAAATCAACGTTTTGACAAGCAAACTAAAATATTATAAGCAAACAAAAAATTTTAATTACTTCAAGATGTCCAATGTACTTTGGAGAGAGATCATAAAAAGCTGCAGATATCTGTACCTAGGTCAAATTTCATGAAACAGGTTTATATCCACTTTAAGTGACTTAGGGCTCACTTACATCTGCCTCAGCCCTCTGAAGAGCAATCTATGGGCATTTGATAGGTGGTGAGTAGGCATTATGTTGCCTGGTCACCTCCTGCTTTAGCCCCTGTCATGTTCAGCGGTATTGCCCATTAAGCACAACAACCAAGATTATTTTAGTCACATGCCCCCGTACGGCTGCCTTTGCAGCTTAGGCAGAGTAATTGGGAGGGGGGCAGAAAAAATGCAGCTCATCCACGTGTTGTTACCACCCCATAACCACACATGTAAACTAAGCCTTGCTGCCTGTAAATGTGCGATTCAAAACAAGCACTAAAATGTGCTACCATAAACGCTGGCGCTTTAAATTACTTTCTTCTTTGTTATTTATTGGCTTAACTACACATTATGGAGTGTTCATGTTTTATTTTTGTTTTAAAAAATGTTAAATATTTTACACCTCAACAGAGAAATAATAGGTATTGGAAATGCAGAAAGCTTAATAAATGTGTTTTTGTTTCCGATGTCTGCTGTCAGCCTCTCTCCAATGAATTAATTTGTATACTCTAATGTGAGCTTGTTAATCACTGACAGTCTTCAGTGCCGTTCCATCAACGTTCTGTAGTATGGGCTTTAAATCTACAACTAATTTGCATGTAACAAATGGTCAGTTAGGAAGCTGGCATTTTACTTTTGCTTAAGACTTCTTAAAACCCTTGAATTGAAACTTGATTACAGTATATTTGAGAAGAAACCATCCAAGTTAAAAATTAGAATGTATTTTGAGTTATTATAAAGTGGTCAAAATGTGTATATAAATATATACACTGTATTACCAAAAGTATTAGAACGCTTGCCTTTACACGCACATGAACTTTAAGGCCACCCCAGTCTTATACCATAGGGTTCAATACTGAGTTAATATAAATATAAATGTCCCACACAAAAGAAATGGAGAAAAGGGTGATAACATAATATAAAATGAAACGTGAATGTCCCACAAAGGTGAAGTGATGATCAGTGGCGTCACTAGGGTTGGTGTCACCTGGTGCGGTATAACATGGTGTTGTCACCCCCCCCCCCCCAATTTTTGCGGGTGATTTTAACCCTTTTTCAGCCGCTAGTGGGGATTAAAAGCTCCCTGCTAGCGGCCAAATAGCGCAGTGAAATTGACGGTAAAGTGCCGCTAAAAATGGCGGCACATTACCGCCGACGCACCCACCACCCCGGTGTGAAAGGGGCCTAACTGAGGGCTCCAACACGATGAGTTAGTTCATCGCAGCTCTGCCCCCACACTTTTCATTATCTGCTGTCTCCGGGGACAGATCCGATCCAGAGATCCCACTGTATGGTGATCTCTGGATCGGATCTGTCCCCGGAGACAGCAGATAATGGCATCATAGGCATTGATGATTTGATTTGGATTTTGGAACTGACCTGCTGACACGCTGTGTTGCTTGCTGGACCGAATCTGATGGCTGCAGGGAAGATGGCAAGATGTTGCTGTGACCTTCTGCTTGCTGGATGGATCTGATGTGGGTGTGGGACACTGTCTGTCTACACCTGTGCTGTGGTCTGTGGAAACCCCCCCCCCCCTTATCAGACCAGCTTAGGGCGGCTCCGCTCAGCTACCTGGTGACTGCTTGAGACCAAAGTGGGTGGGGTGTGTCACTCAGCTACTGTGCCTATATCTAATATAATATATTTGTGTCCAGCACCCCACCCCCCCCATCATCATCATCATCATCATCAGCTCAGGGTGGGGGTGGCTCAGTCAGCTAATATAATATAGTGAGTGTTTTCTGTCTGATAAGGGGGGGGGGGGTGCTTCTGGACACAGTTATATTATATTAGATATAACAGGCAGGCACAGTAGCTGAGTGAGCTGGTCTGGTGGGGGGAGGGGGGGCGGCTGGACCAGCTATATTACACAATATATATATATATTATCTATAGCTGTGTCTAGCAGACCACCTTGCTCCCCCCCCCCTATTATACTTGTATAACACAGGTCAGCCAGGGTGCCAGACACTGAGAGTCCTCCCTCCTCCCACACCAGCTCTTTGGTGGTGTGTCCGTATCAGTATCATGGCAGACCCCCCCCCCCCCGGCGCCCCCCCCCCCACACACACACACACACACACACACACACCTCAACCTGGCTGGGCTCGGACACCAGGACACCTCCCCCGGTCCCCCCCCCCACCTCTTCAAAATTCGGGCGTCTGGAGAGGAGAGGAGGGCAGCTTCACAGCGTGCAGCTGCCGTGCCACCCGGGCGGAGCGGAGATACTGTGTAGTGACGTCATCATCCTGTCTGCACTCTGCAGTGTGAGATGTGACAGGCTGGAAGAAGAAGGAAGGAGGACAGCGAGTGATACACACCAGGCGCGGCTGCGGCGCTGGAGCCTGGAGGTGTGTTGTTTCAGCCCAGCAGGCTGCGGGGGGGGGGGGGGGGGGCTTGGGTGAAAAAAAGATAAACAGTGTTGGTTGTAACGTGGAAGATTTCAAGGGGTAAAAAAAAAAATATATATATACCAGGGCTTTCCTCACCATCGGGAGGGTGTCACCCCTCTAGCGGGTGTCACCCGGGTGCGGACCGCACCCCCCGCACCCCCCTAGCAACGCCTCTGGTGATGATATCAGGACACGGATGTCTTGAATCGTGCAAATCTTCCAATAAAGAACTTTCTAGGGTAATAGTATTTGCGAAATGCATAGAGGCTGCTAGAATACGGATTACGTCACTTCCGGTAAAACGAAAAGGAGGCTTGGGTTGCACGCCGAGATAGGAGAGACAGGCGATACCCTCACCCATCTATACCCATTCAAACGGCTGGAAAAGTTTAGTGCCAACTGATAGGCACTTAAGGATGTGAGTGAAGCGATTTGTTTTTACCTTTTTATAAATAAATGCACAGACATACTGCGCAATGATCGTTGTTCATTTCTTATGAGGTTGGATATTGGTTAAACCTGTAAATTGGAAGCAGCATAGACCTGAGAGGAGTGGTTATCCCTATCAATGAACCAAAGGCATTCATTATACTAATATCTGTTGAGTGGCCAATCCTTATGGTGGTGGTGGTGGTGTCACTATAGTGGTGGATAAAAGAAGCACGGACACAAGGATTAGGAGGATTGAAGCAATTTTTATTGAAGCAATTGTTATTGTATCAAACACTGTTTTTTCAATATCAGCAGAAATTATTGTGGACATTTATTGGTTTTGTTTTGTCTAATTTAATTCGTTTTTTGGCACGAAACAATCAATATTGGAGGTCACAGGTGGATTGTAGAGGAAAATATTGGTTTTAATAGTAACACTAATTGTAATATCACTAGCGTATAGGAATATGTGTTGTGGTATATTTCAAACGCATATTTGTTTGGAGCACTTTAAAAACACGTAATACAAGGGTTAGCGCAGTCAACACATACTTTTTTACATTTTTAAAACCATAATAGATGTATGCTTACCGGAACAGCGACAGAGAGTCAAACAGGCATAGAGAGGCTCAATGAGGCCAATGGACTGGGCTTTTCACTGTGCTCCTTGAGGCAGGCAGATGTACTTGGTTGTTCTTTTCATCAGATTCCACAGGGATGATGCAAATGGCCAGACCGTAGATCACCAAATGGACTGTGGACCACCACCGTGGAACAAGGACCGTGGAATCCAAAAGAAAGGCCTGCAAAGGATGACTGGAACCAGTACTGTATCGCCACAGCAGGTAGAGTGCAAACTCGGAAAGGGTACTCCCCCAGATAATTTCAAACCTGTCATTAATCTATGTTTCAAACTTATTGATTGCTTCTGTCCTGTCCTTTTTATATCTATGCATCACATTGTTTATTTAGGGTGTTCATTTTTTGTATAATTGGTTTTGACACTGATTTATTCATTTAGCACTACATTTTTTACTCACATTGCTTTTGAATTTTGTCACATTCTAGTGTAGCTGCTTTTTTGTACTGTATTTTGAGTTTAGCGCAGTCATCACCTTTTACCTATTCAATATTGAGTTGGCCCACCCTTTGCAGCTATAATAGCTTCAAATCTTCTGGGAAGGCTGTCCACAAGGCTTAGGAGTGTGTCTATAGGAATGTTTGACCATTCTTCCAAAAGCGCATTTGTGAGGTCAGGCACTGATGTGGACGAGAACGACTGGCCCGCAGTGCACAAAGCAAGGTCCATAAAGACAGGAATGAGTGAGTTTGGGGTGGAGAAACCTGACTGGCCTGCACAGAGTTCTAACCTCAACCCAATAGAACACCGTTTGGATGAATTAGAGAGGAGACTGCGAGCCAGACCTTTTTGTCCACATCAGTGCTTGACCTCACAAATGTGCTTCTGGAAGAATGGTCAAACATTCCTATAGACACACTCCTAAACCTTGTGGACAGCCTTCCCAGAAGAGTTGAAGCTGTTATAGCTGCAAAGGGTGGGCTAACTCAATATTGAATCCTATGGACTAAGAATGGGATTTCATTAAAGTTCCCAATACTTTTGGTAATATAGTGTATATATACTCACAGGACACTCTATCAGGTATACCGTGCTAGTACTCGGCTGGAATCCATTTTGCATATATATATATATATATATATATATATATATATATATATATATATATATATATATATATACGGTGGGGAGAACAAGTATTTTTTTATACACTGCCAATTTTGCAGGTTTTCCTACTTACAAGGCATGTAGAGGTCTGTCATTTTTATCATAGGTACTCTTCAACTGTGAGAGATGAAATCTAAAACAAAAATCCAGAAAATCACATTGTATGATTTTTAAGTAATTCATTTGCATTTTATTGCATGACATAAGCATTTGATACATCAGAAAAGCAGAACTTAAATATTTGGTACAGAAACCTTTGTTTGCAATTACAGAGATCATACGTTTCCTGTAGTTCTTGACCAGGTTTGCACACACTGCAGCAGGGATTTTGGTGCACTCCTCCATACAGACCTTCTCCAGATTCTTCAGGTTTCGGGGCTGTCGCTGGGAAATACGGACTTTCAGCTCCTTCCAAAGATTTTCTATTGGGTTCAGGTCTGGAGACTGGCTAGGCCACTCCAGGACCTTGAGATGCTTCTTACTGAGCCACTCCTTAGTTGCCCTGGCTGTGTGTTTCGGGTCGTTGTTTCATATTTTCATAGTTTCATAGTTAGTAAGGTTGAATAAAGACACCAGTCCATCCAGTTCAACCCGAGTGAGTGTCTACAATTTTCCCTATCCCTGTACATTGCACACTCACATCACATGTCCCTACCCTCAAGGAGCCCACAATCCAAGGTCCCCATTCATATACTAGGACCAATTTTGGACAGAAGCCAATTAACCTACTTGCATGTCTTTGGATTGTTGGAGGAAACCCACGCAGGTACAGGGAGAACATGCAAACTCCAGGCAGGTAGTGTCGTGGTTGGGATGCAAACCAGTGACCCTTGTTACTGTTAGGCGAGAGTGCTATCCACTACACAACTGTGCCGCCGTTGTCATGCTGGAAGACCCAGCCACGGCAGAAAGGGCTGCAGATAAACTGGTACAGCCTATGTAGGAGGATTTGTTTCATCTCTGTATCCCTGACTGGACAGGAGTTTAGAGACTGGGCTGCTTTTTAAAGCCTAGCTCCAGTCTTTTTTAAATTTTGGATAGCATGGGAAAGAGCTATGTTTTCGGTCAGGGTTTTATGGTCTGTGACCCCCTTACTGTCTCTGTGACATCCAAAAAAATGGGGGATGGGGGAGATGGTTCAGTTGATACTTGTACAGCCACACCACCTGTTTTAAACCATCCTTACACTACTAAAAATGTTTTTTAGCTTAAGCCCAGGTTCACACTGAGCTGCGGGAATGTCCGTCAAGTCAGTCGCGATTTCGGCCGCATGGCCGCAATTTCAGAGACATCTGTGCAGGTTTCTCCTCATTAGCTACACAGACAGCAATAAACACCTGAGAGAGGATCTCACCCTTTCCTGTTCTATAACATTTTGACTGGAGTTCTACTTTAAACTAGTACAACTAGCAAAAAAAGACCAAACTAAGTAGATTTAAAATCACACACCAATGTATTTTTTTCCCTCTATTACTTAGTGAGTTATAATTTAGGAGGAACAGATAACTCTATTAACACTGATGAATTTTTACAACGGCATTAAAGCTGAAACAATTAAGATTCAGTAACATTTCATTGATTGGCAAACATATGTTCATTTATCTCTCATTGGAGAAACAGCTGGCAATCAAAAGGGTAACTAACTTCCCTGTTCAGTGAATCACTCCGAGACGGAACTGTTCCGTTAAAGTCACCCTTTTCTATTAATGGGTTAGTAGGCTTGAAGAATGTTGTTAACTTTATCAGTAGGAAATAGTGTTTCAAAGTTTGGATTAGAAAAATCTTTTTTTTTGAACAATAGATTCTTATTGAGATTTACAAGATATACAAAAAAAAAAAAACAGAAAAAGACAGATATTGGCAAAAACAGTGAAACTTCAAGTAAAAGCTATGGCTTACATTAGTGCAAGAATATGATGCAATACCATACAATATCATGTAGAACAATAAAATACTCATGGAACGCAGTTCGAGCGTGTGGACCCCATTGAACATAGGTACATGTCCAGTCTTTGGAGTTGGTAGGGTAAGTGGCCCCACCCCCTGGCCACCCCCGACGGGATCATAAGAAAAATCTTTTAATAACAAAATATAAAGACATGGTAAAAACTTAATAGAAAATGTGCCCATAATTAAAGAAGAAAAAAACAGTAAAATAGTTGATTCGAAGTTATCAACCACAAATAATCAAATAAAAATGGAAATCACGCAAATAACAATTTATTAACAAAAAATAAAGAGATTGTACTGTATATACTTAGTGTAAATAAAAAAATGGAGAGCTTGCACATCCTGAAATTTTGCCCAAAATTAGAAAGATTTCTGAAATTAGTTGAAGTCAATGGATGGCAGAATGAAGGGGTGTTTTGTTGATTTTCAAGGATGAAATGGCCTTTTAAACCCTCAAAGTTATAGAAGTTCCTTTCAACTATTCTGGACCTGTTTTTGTTTTTTTCTAAACAGTTTTGCATTTTTTTTTTTTTTTAACAGAGATTAGAAAAATGTTTTAAATTATTAAAGTTACTCAAGTATTCTAATAAAAAAAGTGAAACGGCACAAATACAAAAAACAGTCGCCGATAGAATAAATAAACGTGCCGTAAATACACCCCATACACCCCCACCAAAATACAGCAAAAAAAAATCTAAAGGAAGATTGTTCTATTTTTTCAAGCACATTGCGCCTTAGCAGCTCAGTGAGCAAAATTGATTGCTTTCGCTTCAGTGAAATATTGCAGACCAAACCAGTAATTTTGCGGTAAAATCAGCGCAGCTGAAATCACTTTGCTTATCCATAATGCCGAACATTTATTTCTAACCCTCATTCAGCTTGTAGGGATGCTTTAAAAGGACATTTTCCTTAAACTTCAATGGGAAAGAAAACATAAAAACATAGACGGCAGAAAGAGACCAAGTGGTCCATCAAGTCTGCCCCTTTATTGACTTTTTTTTGTTTTTTTCTTTGTTTTGTTCTTTTTTTTTGTCTGATCTAAGTTTGTCCCAAGCATGTGTAAATTTTTACTTACTGTTAACTGATTCACTACCTCTGCTGCAAGACTGCTGGAAGATAAACATCACTTTCTAAGGTTTGTTTTTTTAACTTTCCTGCTGCCCCCTGTCTGTAATTGTAAGTGGCTGTGCTTCTTATTGTCACAGAGTTATTTATGTACATCATGTCCCTGCTAGCTGGGTCAGAAACCCAAGAAGGGGGATATGGAGAGAGAAAAAGTCATAGCCACATGTCCTATCCATGCTGCTATATCCTGGACAAAAAGAGACTATTTAGGAAACTACTAGGGAGCGATTAAAGTGCAGAGTATATAGGTTTAATTGAAGTGCCACACCACAGTTCCTGCCAGAGAAAAACTCTGTTCCAGGCTGGTTGGACAATACTTGGAGGATCCCACCATAACTGCTGCTGCATCTTCCTCAGGGGCCCCTGCAATTGTAATTTGCTGCAACATTCATCTGGAGGTATCGCTATAAATAACTATTTATACCCGGATATATGTGCACAATTCCACCAGGACTCCTATCAGGTCCTTTGCTGATAATACCTGTTTGCATATTGAATGTATGTACTGTATGTACTGTTATTAATCTCTTCTTATATAAAGCTTGTAATATTTCAAAACTGACATGCATTTATATGCTTATGGTTGTATTATTATATATGCTGGTTGTAGTAGTTCTTCTGTGCTGAATTACTTTGTTTAGATTACTGATTAATCTCCTCTGTTCACAGAGGCCCTGTCCTGGGTAGAGGCACTGCCAACTTTATTATTAAACCCACTTTTCCACTTAGAGAAGTTTCTGGTTATCTTAATCATCTACAGGTATGTGACTCAAATGACTGCTACACAACTTCAACTCATACTGCATTCATTTTAAATATCTCATACTTGGTTAGGTCTCACTATCTCATTTAGCAGTTTGCATATCCATGCATTCCTCGTAATGGCTTTCATACTTTCAGCCTAAGTTCTAACTTTAGAAAAATCATATAAGTGGTCTGATGCCACCATTGACACACCTCCACCCCTCAAAATCATACATATAAAAAAATGAACCATAGCCCTGGGACTTTAAATGAGGTATAGCACACATGGCCACTAAATCAGACGTAAACATGATAAAATAACTTATTGAGGTAGATACTGTTGTCATCATAATACATCAATTACAATGTAATGCCATGCCGATTAAAAGTAGCTATGAAGTAGGATGCATGCTTGAAAACTTGAGATGCCAATACATGATTGAAAGAGCATCTTTAGAACTCAATGCATTTCGAGAGCTACCGCTTACTTCCTCAGGAGTGGAAACACATAAACATGTCTACAAATTAAAACCACAATTTAAGAGTATAGCTCATGGTAGTAAATAATATCTTTCAAACAACAGGGGACACAGTAAGGGAACCCTTACTTACAAATCGGCTGAGCCAGAATGCCATAGGCAGTATTCCCTTTAGGTGGTTGCCAGGTACATCTGGCCTGGGAGCTGTAGGGGTGGAACTGGGAAAAACCCACAGGGCAGCAAATGGAAGGTAAATACAGTGCTGTAGAGTACAATAAATTCTAAGTTTGGAGCTCATCCTGTCCTGCCATAGCAGACATTTGTGTCACCTGTACTGTCCTGGGTCATTAACCACTTCCATACCGGGCCATAGTAATATGACGCTGGCAGGTAAATCTTCTCCCATATGACGTCCGCCCGTTCTCGTTGCTCCTGCGTGCTCCGGGGGGGGGGGGGGCACGGCATGGCTATTGGGGATGAGGCGGGTCCCTTGGGACACAGTCCATCCCCGATCAGGGTAAAGAGCCAATGAAATTATCTCTTTACCGTGTGACAGGCTGTGTCCAATCACAGCCAGTCACAAATGTCAACAAACAGCTGTAGTACCGCTTCCGGGTTCTCCTCCTCAGTGTGTGAGAAGAATATCTGGAAGAAAAATGTACAGTGATGTGCCCGATTGCCCCCCAAATAAAAAGGACCTGTCACCAACCCATCAGATGACCTGTCACCAGCCCCAGAGTACTTGTCACCAGCATCAGAGTACCTGTCACCAGCATCGTAGTACCTATCACCAGCCCCAGAGTACCTGTCACCAGCCCCAGAGTACCTGTCATTAGCATCAGTGTACCTGTCACCAGCCCATTAGTGTACCTGTCACCAGCTCATCAGAGTACATGTCACCTGGAAATTAGGCGGAAGCGGTGAGATCTCCAAGACACACTGCCTCATATGTACAGCACTCCAGCATGAGCCGGTAACACGGCACTTGAGGTACCATCTCCTCTCTCAAGCTTCCCTCCCAGCCTACCAATGACATATACGACCTTGCAGCCTGGCACAGGTGATTCCCCCTGATTGGCATGAGACATCCTTTGGACAGTATATTGATGAACCCTACGGACTAAGATTGAGATGCATGTGTAAAGGCAGGTGTCCCAACACTTTTGACAATATAGTGTGTATATACATATATACTTGTAGCATAGTTGTGTATTGGCTGAATCAAAATGTAGCAAGGTGAGAAGGTGACGCTAAAAGATGTGAAGATTCGGGTTGTGATTAGGATTGAGCGAACCTGAACTGTAAAGTTCGGGTCCGTACCAGACTTTTGGGTGTCCGTGGCCCGGACCCAAACCCGAACTATTGGCTGTAAGTTTGGGTTCGGGTCCAGTGTTCGGCGATGTATTGGCGCCTTTTTAACAGCTGCAGGGCAGCCAATCAACACTAGTTTCACTAGTGTGCCCTTTGAAGCCATCACAGCCATGCCTACTAATGGCATGGCTGTGATTGGGCAGTGCAGCATGTGACCCAGCCTCTATATATAGTCCAGACACACAGCACACAGCGTCATTCTGCTATAGACAGGTTCCTGTGTTGCTGAGAGAGAGGATTTTAAGAGTTAGTGTGATAAAGTCAGTCAGTCAGTCCACATTCCTTTAATTTTCTTCTAATTAGTTAGATCAGTGAGCAATCTAGATAGCTAGAGTAGAGTAGGGAGTTTCTTTATTAAGCAAAAGAAAGAGGCAGAGAGAATTATTGAAGAGATTCCTAAATCAATTGTACCCTGGCTGGGGTGCAGTGCACAGTCTTTTAACAGTGCCATGAGGCCAGTGCCAGACAAAATATAAAAGTTTTACCTGCAAGCTCAGTGCACCATTAGGACCAACACTGCATATAGTAAGAGATACACCATAGTCTGTGTGTATTCTGCTATTGGAAAAACATTGCAAAAAAAATAAATTTTGCTGTGTTTTTTTTTCCCAATAGCATTTTCTGTGTGTTTATACATACACGCTGTAGACACTATCCGTGTATTCTGATATTGGAAAAACATTGCAAAAAAATTTAATTTTGCTGTGTTTTTTTTTTCCCAATAGCATTTTCTGCGTGTTCATACATACACGCTTTAGACACTATCCGTGTATTCTGATATTGGAAAAACATTGCAAAAAAATTTAATTTTGCAGTGTTTTTTTTCTTCCCAATAGCATTTTCTGCGTTTTCATAAACGCTTTAGACACTATCCGTGTATTCTGATATTGGAAAAACATTGCAAAAAAAAATTTAATTTTGCAGTGGTTTTTTTTTCCCAATAGCATTTTCTGCGTGTTCATACATACACGCTGTAGACACTATCCGTGTATTCTGATATTGGAAAAACATTGCAAAAAATAATAATTTTGCAGTGTTTTTTTTCTTCCCAATAGCATTTTCTGCGTTTTCATAAATGCTTTAGACACTATCCGTTTATTCTGATATTGGAAAAACATTGCAAAAAAATTTAATTTTGCAGTGTTTTTTTTCCCAATAGCATTTTCTGCATTTTCATAAACGCTTTAGACACTATCCGTTTATTCTGATATTGGAAAAACATTGCAAAAAAATTCAATTTTGCTGTGTTTTTTTTTTCCCAATAGCATTTTCTGCGTGTTCATACATACACGCTGTAGACACTATCCGTGTATTCTGATATTGGAAAAACATTGCAAAAAAATTTAATTTTGCAGTGTTTTTTTTCTTCCCAATAGCATTTTCTGCGTTTTCATAAACGCTTTAGACACTATCCGTGTATTCTGATATTGGAAAAACATTGCAAAAAAATTAAATTTTGCAGTGTTTTTTCTCTTCCCAATAGCATTTTCTGCGTTTTCATAAACGCTTTAGACACTATACGTGTATTCTGATATTGGAAAAACATTGCAAAAAAATTTAATTTTGCTGTGTTTTTTTTCTTCCAATAGCATTTTCTGCGTGTTCATAAACGCTTTAGACACTGTACGTGTATTCTGCTATAGACAAAAACACCCATTTAGGGCGAGATCATAAATTTTGAAAATATGAGGAGATCATGAAAAAGGGGACATGGCCCGGGTCGTGGTGCTGCTGGTGGCACTCCTGTTGCAGGGAGAGGACGTGGTCAATCTGTGCCAGCTACACGCACTAGTGAAACACCTTCCTCAGGTAGGAGTAGGCGACAGAGCCTGCAGCGGTATTTTGGCGTGCCTAATGAGGCTGTACGAATGTTGAGGCCAGGACAAGTACAGGCGATAGTAGATTGGGTTGCTGACAGTGCCTCCGGTTCCTTCACATTGTCTCCCACCCAGTCTCCTGATGAAAGTTCAGAGTTGGCACCTGCAGCCGATGTCCATCCAGTCTTTCACCTCACCCCCTTGCAAATCAGCCAATCAGTCTGAGCCCCAACCCAGTGGTTCTCCATCCCCATCAGAAGGCTTCCCTTTCGGCTACGAACCGCTCCAGGTCACCTTTACGCCAGCAGGCTTTTGCATAGCAACCGCCACCCCTGCTCCACTTCGCCGTAGAACAGGGACGGAAGCAAGCGCCACCTCCTGGCAACTGATAAGAACAGATACTACACTTGATCTTAGCCAAAAGGCCGAGAAGCACTAGTGAAACACCTTCCTCAGGTGCGAGTAGGCGACAGAGCCTGCAGCGGTATTTTGACGCGCCTAATGAGGCTGTACGAATGTTGAGGCCAGGACAAGTACAGGCGATAGTAGATTGGGTTGCTGACAGTGCCTCCGGTTCCTTCACATTGTCTCCCACCCAGTCTCCTGATGAAAGTTAATAATTTTTTCCAGAAAGTGCGTATTCTGGGGTATTCCCACCATATGTGCGGCATCGTGCCGTTGAGTTTCTGAGGTTCTTAATGACTTTCTGTACCTCTTCTGCTGAGAAGGGGGCCTCCAGCATTTTATTTTTATTTTTTATTTTTTTATGTTATTTTAAGTTATTTCCCTATCCACATTTGTTTGCAGATCACTTACCATGCTCTTAACAACATTTTGTTGCCATTTGCAGCCCTCTAGCCCTTTCCATTACTTTTTTACAGCCATTTTAGTGTTCAAAAGTCCGGGTCCCCATTGACTTCAATGGGGTTCGGAGTTCGGGGTCAAGTTCGGTCCCGAACCCGGACTTTTTTCCGAAGTTCGGCCGAACCCGCCGAACCCGAACATCCAGGTGTCCGCTCAACTCTAGTTGTGATTAGTAATGCTGCTTTCTGCATATGCAGTACAGCATGGGCATATGTCATAACATAGTTTGACTTTTTTGACTGGTACAGCAGCTCCCATATACACACTTCATTGGTAAATTACCATACTCATTCTTTATCTCATAATGGGAACCAGCCAAGGAAAGGTACTTATCTTGTATCATACTTCTTTCTGCTGCACCCATTCTCGCTCTCTTCAAGAGCATTCTGCCATAAATACCATAGTTTAGGGTGGATTCCTACCTGCAGAGAACCATTTCCAGACCCAGCAGTCATGTAGGCATATAAAAGGGAACCTCAGAAAGAAAATAGTTTGAGTTGGGGTTCAACCTGACTTCAGATCACTAAACCAAGAATGGACAGATGCTGTAACTGACAGAAGACAACCCCTACCTAAAGTGATAAAAACAGGTGGAACATTTAACTTTAACTTTGAAAACCCCTTAACAGCCAACAATCAGACATCTCTTACCTGATTTGACTACAATGGAAATGTTATTCACGCCAAGGGAACCACTTTCCTCATCATCATTGCTCTTCATAAGTCTGCTAGTGCACTAGCATTGCTCTCCCCTTATAGACGCTGAAAGATGTATTATTGTTTTTTAAGAATACGATTTAAAAACAAATCACATTATAAATAACTTAGTACAAACCATAATGGCATTCTGCTGTAATTGTATTCTTTTATCATTTCAGCCTTCAAGCTTCAATAACCTAATGCTTCGGTCTTATAATTGGAATATGAGATGCATCTCCTAACTTTTAAATAAAGATATTTCAAGATCATAAAGGCTGGTTACTGTATATACAAGTCTATTCTATGAGGATAGATAGATAGATAGATAGATAGATAGATAGATAGATAGATAGATAGATAGATAGATAGATACAAAGACAGATACATAGATAGAGGTACCATGCATATCAATGGTTTTGGGTCAATTTTATTTTAAAGTTGTATAACTTTTTAATTTTATAAACTGTTTTATAATTGTCTTACTATATATTGAAAATGGGTATCAACTAAAGCAGGGGTGCCCAACCTTTTGAAGAGCGAGGGCCACTTAAGCGACTTGGTAACCGGTTGCGGAGCACAATGAGCGGAGCGGGTGGATGGCATGTCCATGTCCGCTCTGCATTTGCAGAGCAGACATGGACGCAGCCCACGATACTTTTTACTGGATCGTATTGGAGGTAGAACACAAGTCGGTTTATGTCGGTCACTACTTAGAGGTGAATGGAGGGTTCAATTGGTCGGACTGACCATGTGAAAGGGGTCTAAGACTGCTTTCACACTGATGCGCTGCGGTTTACCCGCACCACGTGTGCAACGCAGTGCACCTTTGGCTTTCCTGCAGTTTGCAATAGACTTCTATTATATTCTGCAGGTTTGGTGCACTTTCAGAAAGCTCACCAAACTCGCAGGTAATAATAGAAGTCTATGGCTCAGTGCAGGTAACCCGCAGGTAAACTGCTCTGCACCTGCGGATCAGTTTGAAAGCAGCCTACTGCACCACTGCAGAGAAGATATGCCCATATATACACTGTGATTTTAGTAATAAACTGACCTTTAATAACAGTATTCTTTCTATTTTATCCCAGAGCAGGAGGTCGCGGGCCACTTCAGAGGGCTCTGCGGGCCACTGGTTGGGCACCCCTGAACTAAAGGATACATGTAACATGTTCCCAATCCTGCAGCAGTTCTCCACTTCCCCCCTCCCTGTGACAGCAGGCCAGGGATCTTCCTTCTGCCTTCTGTCACTATTTGAAAAGCGTGCGGCTGTGTCATTCATTTACAGAGTTTCCTTTGCGGCTGCCGGCTTGTAGTTGTCAAAGAAATACCAGGCCACTGTTGAGAGCTCAAGGTCATTGATTTTCCTGACATTGAATGACTGCCTGCTCGTATGAGGTATGAGCAAATCCCTGCTTTGCACCTGTGATCTGCTGATCATGGGTGCAATGCTTTCCAGGCTCCTACAATAAAAAAAAAAAGAAAAGTAAATGCACATTTATTTACCTGCAAAAATTTGCATTTATTTTTTGTTTTTTTAAAGGTGAACTTATTCTTTAACTACAGCCCCAATTCCAAAGTTATGACATTGTGTAAAATCTACATAAAAGCAGAAAGGCAAGGATGAGCGAGTTTGGGGTGGAAGAACTTGACTGGCCTAAAGAGTCCTGACCTCAACCCGATAGAACACCTTTGGGATGAATTAGAGTGGAGACTGCAAAAAGGCCTCCTCATCCAACATCAGTGCCTGACCTCACAAATGTGCTTCTGGAAGAATGGTCAAACTTTCCCATAGAAACACTCCTAAACCTTGTGGACAGCCTTCCCAGAAGAGTTGAAGCTGTTATAGCTGCAAAGGGTGGGCCAACTCAATATTGAACCCTATGGACTAAGACTGGGATGCCATTAAATTTCATATCCGTGTAAAGGCAGGCATAGATATATAACCCCAGAGGTCTGGGCTATAATCAATTAGTATTTTGCTGTCACAGCTGTCGGGAGTTAGGCTGCCTCTTTGGATGGGTTGGGAACCTGAAAGCTGCAACAGGACAAGGGGAAGGGGAGAAAGAGGCGCCAAGCCGCAAATGGTGTAGCAGGATTTATTCAACAGTGTGTGTAAAATTGCACTCACAAATGTCGTTTAAAACAGGCATATAGCAAGCTTAATGTGGAGCCACCAGTGCAGAGTCTAGTCCTGTCAGAGACCGCTGAGATGACAGGAGCACTGTGGAAGCCAGGCATATGGACAAACCACCAGAGAACTGCCATGGGAGACTCGAGATAGGAGCTGCCAAAGGAGCTGTCAGATGCCACATACTCTGTAGCCAATCATAAATACATTTCGGAGGCCACACTATCCCTCCTTCATCAGCCTGATGGCTCCACATGGAGCTTGCTATTTGCCTATTTAAGCAACTTTTGCGAGTGCAATTTTATTGTATTTTAATATACACTGTTGAATAAATCCTGCTGCACCATTGGTTCAAGATTGGATCATTCAAGAAATTGTCCAGGGAGCTGTCCAGCATTCCAGGTGGCTCATAAGAAGAGACATTGCCTAACAAAGTAGAGATTCAGAGTCCAAATCAAGGCCCTGACAGGTGGTGTGTTTGGAATAAGCATCTCTCTCCTTCAAGTGTAAATGGTCAATTTGGCGTGGTATGTATTTTTATTTCAGCAGGTCAAAAGCTTTAGCCTGGAAAGTAAAGCTCTACCTTTAAATGTTTTCTTGGAGACCTCTGGAAGTGTATACAGTTTACATTCTTAATTGGAACCACTCAATGTTGAAAAAACATTGCAAGTCTCTAATGAGCAGCATCAGTAGTCACAGAAAACAGCCCGAATCTGGCACAGCACTGAATATTCATACTTAAGTGCAAATGTTAATTCATTTTGGGTTTGTGTTATGCTGCAGTAATTATTTTGTAGACTAAGCTATTAGCAGAGCACTGTCAATCCTCTAGATTGGGTTCAGCACACTGAAACTGAATTGAGTGCCTTTTCAACTAATTGCCAAATCATCCCTGACACCGAGCTCAAGACTGCTTTTCACAAGGACTGAGGGTGACCCTTGTTACGCCAGCATGGATATCTGCATGCCCAAAGGCTTACTCTCATGACATTTAAAGGCTGTCATTTTACAAGTCTACATAGTTGTACTTTTCATTTTTATATTTTATTTGTATTTTTAAATTGTATTTTTTTGTATTTACATTTATCTTTAACCACTTTCAGACCGGACCATTTTGCTGGCTTAAGACCAGACGACTTTTTGTGATTCGGCACTGCGTTGCTTTAACTGACAATTGCGCGGTCGTGCGACGTGGCTCCCAAACAAAATTGATGTCCTTTTTTTTCCCACAAATAGAGCTTTCTTTTAGTGGTATTTGATCGCCCCTGCAGTTTTTATTTTTTGCGCTATAAACAAAAAAAGAGCGACAATTTTGAAAAAAAAACATTATTATTTTTTACTTTTTGCTATAATAAATATGCCCCAAAATATATAAAAAAACATTATTTTTTCCTCAGTTTAGGCCGATACGTATTCTTCTACATATTTTTGGTAAAAAAAATCGCAATAAGCGATTATTGATTGGTTTGCGCAGAAGTTATAGCGTTTACAAAATAGGGGATAGTTTTATAGCATTTTTATTAATATTTTTTTTTTTACTAGTAATGGCGGCGATCAGCGATTTTTATTGTGACTGCGACATTATGGCGGACACATCGGACATTTTTGACACATTTTTTGGACCATTGTCATTTATACAGCAATCAGTGCTATTTAAATGCATTGATTCCTGTGTAAATGACACTGGCAGTGAAGGGGTTAACCACTAGGTGGCAGTGTAGGGGTTACATGTTCGTAGAGGCGTGTTTCTAACTGTGGGGGGGCGTGGCTATCAGCTAGTGAATGCTGATCTCTGCTCCAATCACAGGAAGCAGAGATCGGCGTCACTAGTTGCTAGGCAGAACGGGTTTGTTTGTTTTTGCTGTTTATTTCTGCATCTCCCCCCGAAAATTAATGAATGAAATTTAAATGAATGAATATGTTTTACTTGGAGTTTTTTGTAATTAATGCGATAACCTTTAGAACAACAGAGTAAGAAACAAAGCAAAGAAATTCTAAATAAACTTGAGCCCATCAGGGTCCCTCCCTACATCAGGGTCCCCATTAAATTTCACCCTTACATCAGGGTCCCCATCAGAGTCCCCCATTATGTTAGAATCCTCCCTTATATTAGTGTCCCCATCTGAGTACCTCTGTACACAAGAGTCTTCATCAGAGTCCACCCTTACCTCAGAAGCTTACAGCATGGCTGGGAGCCTGGAGAGCCTAGGACCGTGGCTGTAGAAGCAGGCAAAGGAAGAGCAGGTCTGGACAGTAGAAGTTCCATCCTCCCAGCAACCAACAATAGTACAGTGCAGTTGAGAAAACCTGCACTGGAGGCCAGAGGAGGCAGATGGAGACCACAGACCAGGGGTCTCCAAACTTTCTACACAAAGGGTCAGTTTACTGTCCTTTAGTTTTTAAGGGGGCCAGACTGTGGCCATTGGGAGTTGTCCTGATGTCAGTGGGCGTAAATCTTTGGTATTAGGGGGAGGAATAGAGCCCTGTTGATGTCAGTGGAAGGAAAAAGTGTCCCATCTTTGGTGTCAGTGGGAGGAATAATGCCCCATCCTTGGTAATAGTGGGAGGAATAGTGCCCCCTCATTGGTATCACTGGGAGGACTAGTGACCCATCATTGGTGTCACTGGGAGGAATAGTGTCCCATCATTGGTGTCAGTGGGAGGAATAGTGACCCATCATTGGTATAAGTGGGAGGAATACTGACCCATCATTCATATCAATGGGAGAAACAGTGCCCCGTTATTGATGTCACCACCAGGAATTATGTACCACCAATCATTGTTGGTATCAGTGAAAGAAATAATGTCTTTTATCAGTGCTAGGAAGAGTACCCCAGGGGCCGGATAAAGACGAGCAAAGGACTGCATCCGGCCCTCGGACCATGGTTTGGAAGCCACTGCCATTAGAGAACCTAAAGATCTGTGTGAGAAGCCACTGAAGCCACTGCCACTGCCATTAGAGAACCTAAATATCTGTGTGAGAAGCCCCTGATCACAGCTGTGAGCTTGATCAAATCTTGCAGCGAGCCAGATTTGGTGTTCCCTGCTCTATATAAAGCCATATGAAATACATTTAAAGTGGAAATAGGTCAGAAAGGGGCCATGGAGCTCTGGCAATAATGTGCAAATATGTGGCAGACATACCTCACATTATGACCTCTTCCAGTAATGCAATATAAGCTCCACCCCATGCTCCACCACCACCGTGTTCATCTTCTTCCAGTCTTTGACCATTTTGATTGACGTGCATGTGCATGGTAGTACTTCCTCCCAACACCCAGCGGACAGTGAAGAAGTATTCATGTCAGAAGAGACATCACAAGTCTCTTCCATCATTAAAAGCCTACCTATTAGGATCTTTTTAGTGTTATAAAGCTTTTTTTTTTTTTGGAATAATAAACATGGTATACTTACCTGCTTTGTGCAATAGCTTTGCACATAGCAGCCCCGATCCTCCTCTTCTTGGGTCCCCCACTGGTGTTCCTTGCTCCTCCCCCCTGCTGGAACCCCCCCATAGCCCCGCCCCACCCCTGCTCCCTTCTTACTGGCTGTGATTGACAGCAGCGGGAGCCAATAGCTCCTGCTGCTGTCTTTGAGTCAATGAGGAGGAAAAGAGCTGGGAGAGCAGCCTTCAGCCTTTACAGCAACTTTAAGTTCCACTTGAATAAACTAGAAAAAGCATACTGTCTTTTGTGCTTAGAAAAAAATCACTTGTTTAAAAAGCCAGCAGCAAACTGAAGGAGAAGGGCTGCAGACTCTGCTGAGAGAAGTCAGAAGACTCTATATAACATGAGACTATCATTTAAATAATGAAAACATGTAAAATGCAACACATATTTATTCACAAAGGTAACAGCAGTACAAACACCAGAAGGTAAAGACTTACTCTAGCCAAAACTTTTTATTATGTTTTGGATGGAATAGTTAAAGGTTTAGACACTCTATTACAGTAGTCTCCAAACTGCGGCCCAGGGCCAGGATGCTGCCCTTTGCTTGGCTTTAACTGGCCCTTGGGGCACTGTTCCTCCCACCGACATTAACAATGAGACACTATTCCTCCAACTGACACCAATGATAGAGCACTATTTCTCCCATTGACACCAATGATAGAGCACTATTCATCTCACTGACACCAATGATAGGGCATTATTCCTCCCACTGACACCATGGATGGGGCACTATTCCTCGCACTAAAATCAAGGAAGGGTGCACTATTGCTCCTACTGACACCAATGATAAGGGATTGTTACCAATGCCAATTGCCAAGACATTTTCTACTCCCACTGGCCACAGTCCAGCTCCTCTTAAGTCTAAAGAGATAGTAAACTGGCCCTTTGTTTAGAAAGTTTGGCGACCCCTGCTATTGGATTTTTATTGCATTCTCTGTCCCTATTGATGAGATTTTCCCTCACTTAGGCCCCTTTCACACTGGGGCGGTGAGCCGCGGTGACGGTAAAGCAGCGCTATATTTAGCGCTGCTTTACCGTCGTTTTCACCGCGGTTTTCGGCCGCTCGCGGTGCGGTTTTAACCCCCGCGAGTGGCCGAAAAGGGGTTAAACACCCCCCGCAGAGCGCCGCCGTAGCGGTGCTTTGCGGCGGTATTCCCGCGGTTTCACCGCGGTGTCCCATTCTATTCAATGGGAAGGAGCGGTATAGGAGCGGTGAACACACCGCTCCTATCCCGCTCCAAAGATGCTGCTAGCAGGACTTTTTTTGTCATCCTGCTAGCGCACCGCTCCAGTGTGAAAGCCCGCCGGCTTTCACACTGGAGTTAAAGGGGCAGGATTTTTTCATGCGGTGAACAGGCGCTATTTTTAGCGCTGCACCGCATGAAAAACGCCCCGGTGTGAAAGGGGCCTTACTGTAAGAACCTTTAATGGTGGCATATCTCTCCATCAACAAGAGATTCACTTTAATGGCACATTGCTAAAAAGTTCACTTAGGTTGGACCACAGCTGAAGATCTTCCCTTGACAAAATGGAAACAAGCATACTAATTGCTGACTTGCAAATTAGGAACATGCAGAATGAGAATGTAATTAATACAATGAAAAAAATGTTCCAGCTCACTGACCCATTATCCAAATCCAATTACTGGAGATTTTGCCATTTTTAATGCTAATTATTATAGCTCCTTACAACTGAATAAAGTTAAGCATTCAGAGAAATGATAAAGTGCTCTTACATCTGTTATAATTTATAGCTTTAGAAATCTGTAATGATATAGAACTGTATATCTTTATAGAAAATAGTTTAACTTGTTTTAAAAGTTTCACAAAAATGAGGCGTTTTTTGTTTTTCATTTTGACCATTTATTTAAAAGAAATGTCAAGTTACAACTGTTTTTCTATTTCTAGTTTAAGTGATAAGTTCTCTTTATAAGAAAAAAGAATACATACACATATTTTTGAATTTATTATTTTTTTCCTGCAGAAGCCTGCAAAACATTGCACCCCTAATCAGTGTATAAGGGGTGCAATGACAGGTTCCTGCAGACAAGCCCTGCAGCTTTCAGCACATACCTCTGAAATGGGCTGACTGTTTACAAGCTGCAGGGCTTGTGAATGAACTACAAGAGTACTCATCAGCACCCTCCCAGTCATATAGTTACATAGTTACATAGTAGGTGAGGTTGAAAAAAGACACAAATCCATAAAGTCCAACCTGCGTGTGTGATTATATGTCAGTATTACATTGTATATCCTTGTATGTTGCGGTCGTTCAGGTGCTTATCTAATAGTTTCTTGAAACTATCAATGCCCCCTGCTGAGACTACCGCCTGTGGAAGGCAATTCCACATCCTCGCCACTCTTACAGTAAAGAACCCTCTACGTAGTTTAAGGTTAAACCTCTTTCCTTCCCACTACCCACCCCTGACCATTCCGAGTACTCCCCATTTATGACCACCCTCTGAACTCGCCCTTGTAGCCAGTTTTCAATCCATGTGCTCACCCTATGGTCCATGCCAACGGACCTTATTTTGTACAGTGAACGTTTATTGGGAGCAAATGCTTTTGCAAAATCCAGATACACCACGTCTACAGGCCTTCCTTTATTAAGCTGGCAACTCACCTCCTCATAGAATGTTAGTAGATTGGTTTGGCAAGAACGGTTGTTCATAAATCCATGCTGATTACTGCTAATGATACCTTTCTCATTACTAAAATCTAGTATATAGTCCATTATCATCCCCTCCAAGAGCTTGCATACTATTGATGTTAGGCTAACTGGTCTGTCAATCCCAGGGATGTATTTTGGGCCCTTTTTAAATATTGGTGCTACATTGACTTTTCTCCAATCAGCTGGTACCATTCCAGTCAGTAGACTGTCAGTAAAAATTAGGAACAATGGTCTGGCAATTACTTGACTGAGTTCCCTAAGTACCCTTAGGTGCAAGCCATCTGATCCCGGTGATTTATTAATGTTATGTTTCTCAAGTCTAATTTTAATTCTGTCCTCTGTTAACCATGGAGGTGCTTCCTGTGATGTGTCATGAAGATAAACTCTGCAGTTTTGGTTACTGAAGCCCCCCCGATTCCATCGTGAAGACTGAGGAGAAGAATAATTTCAATACCTTTGCCATCTCCCCATCCTCCAATCCCAATTTCTTGTGATTTTTTTTTACTCTCCTCCGTTATGTGTCTTTCATGTTCTGTCTTAGCCGTCCTTATTGCACCCTTACATTTCTTGTTGCATTCTTTATAAAGTGTGAATGCTGATGATGATCCCTCAATATATGCATTTTTACATTGGAGTTAAGCCATCCAGGACTTTTGTTCGCTGTTTTAAATTTATTATCCAATGGGATGCATTGGCTAATGCCCTTATTTAATATGCTCGTAAAGCGAATCCATCTCTCCTCCATGGTCTTTGTTCCTAGGATTTTATCCCAATTTATGCCTTCTAGTAAGGTTCATAGTTTAGGGAAGTTGGCTCTTTTGAAATTCAGTGTCTTTGTATTCCCCTTATGTTTCCTATTTGTTTGATTTATACTGAAGCCAATTGACCTGTGATCGCTGTTACCTAAATTGCCCCGTATTTCCACATCTGTGATCAGGTCTGTATTGTTGGTAATCAGTAGATCCAGTAATGCTTTATTTCTAGTTGGTGCATCTACCATCTGACCCAAAAAATGGTCCTGAAGACATTTAGGAACTGGCGAGCCTTAGACGAATGCGTGGTTCCCTCCACCCAGTCTATGTCTGGATAATTAAAATCCCCCATTATGATAACACTTCCCATCCTTGCTGCTAATCCAAATTGTGATAGGAGGTCTGTCTCCCCCTCCTCCCTCAGGTTAGGGGGCCTATAGCATACTCCCCTCGGAGGCTGCTGGGTAATTCGCAAACACGTCACTTCCGGTACAGGTGGCTCAGGCGAGAGAGAGGCTTGGAACGCACACAGACTGAGACGGCATAGAGACACCAGCGATAGGGTCTCACACACACACACTGCTGGAGGCGCTCGGTGCCGGCGTAAGGCACCTTAATATGTGAGTTGAATAAACGCTTTCTTTTATTTTAAATAACATTTTAAAAACGTACTTCACCATGGGAGGCATGTATTATTATCTTTTCTGAGAGTGGAGCATATGTGACCCCCCGCACCAGGAAATAGGAGGCTGTAAAGATCTACAGGCAGGAGTGGTTATCCAGAAACAAACCAAACGCCCCAAACTCACCTTGATGTGGTGAGTGACCATTGCATAACAGGTGGTGGATTCACTAAAAGTACCTGCACAACAAATGTTCAAAATATAGAATCACTTCAGAACACGGTGGTGTCACGAATTGGAACTTTTTGTTTTTGCTTTCATATGTTGTTCTATATGCTTAAGTATTTTATGCTTTAAACCATTGATGCTATTACTGGCCCATATCAGTGTATGTATAGCCTGGAGTATATAAATGAACATATCAGTATATATATTTTTTAACACTATTTGGTATCTTTTCGGTAAACATATGATTGCTGTAATGTTTCTTGGCTTCATATAGTCTTTGATACCCATTAGGGAATTACTACAACAGGAATTTGAGATTGCAAAATAGCACAGAGCACTTTTCTATATAGCACTTTAAATTACAAAAGGGGGGTAAAAATAGGGCAAAACACTAATAATAATTGCTGTAATGTTTTTTGGCTTCATATAGTCTTTGATACCCATTAGGGGATCATTACAACAGGAATTTGAGATTACACAATAGCACAGAGCACTTTTTTATACAGCACTTTAAATTACAAAAGGGGGTAAAAATAGGGCAAAACACTAATAATAAAGGGTGGCGCGGTTTCTCTTTTTACCACAATCTTAGAAGAAAACCTGTTAAAAATCTGCAAAAGACTTAAAACTTGGGCGGAGTTTCACCTTTCAGCAGGACAACGAGCCAGAGCTGTGTGTTTGGAATGGTTTAGATCAAAGCATATCCATGTGTTAGAATGGCCCAGTCAAAGTCCAGACCTAAATGCAATTGAGAATCTGTGGCAAGACTTGGAAATTGCTGTTCGCATACGTTCTCCATCCAATCTGACAGCTTAAGCTATTTTGCAAAAATTTCGCTCTCTAGATGTGCAAAGCTGGTAGAGACATACCCAAAAATACTGAAAAAATTATGTAATTGCAACGAAAGGTGGTTCTACAAAATATTGACTCAGGTGGGATGAATACAACCATTTATCATTTTCCTTCCACTTCACAATTATGTGCCGCTTTGTGTTGGTCTATCACATAAAATACTAATAAAATCCCATGTTCTTTTTTGGTTGTTACATGACAAAATGTGGAAAATTTCAAGGGGTATGAAAACTTTTTCAAGGCACTGTATATCTGCTTGCTGTATCAATTCCATGATAAAGGGCTGATTAATCTGCTGGAACCAACACATGAGTTAATATATTATGTAAGTCTTGGTTTTGATGGTTATGTTTTTTTTTTTTTTGCAATGCATAGACAATTTATTATACTGTATATTAAACAATAAATACCTCACTGTTCCTCTTAGATGTGTCCCCTTACCTACTATTTGGGGTTGCCCATGTGTCTATGGTCCCCTTTGTCTGCCATTCACCCGAGTCATTTCTACATTTGCAATTTGTAAGCCTAACTATAATGCAATACATTTGATGATTGATACATATATGTTTTTTTGTTCTTCGGCCCTTTTACTTACTTGTTTATGCTTGTTTTTACTAATTTAGATGATTTTAAATTAGAAGAAGAAGGGTTGGTCGCAGAACATGTTGAGCTGGATCTAGAGCCGGACCTACCCATCCCAGACTGTGGCCTGCCAGGACTATTATTTACCGTGAAGCATAGTAGTGCACGTTTACCCATAGGGATAGCCAGTTGGTCCAGACTCCATCTTGGGTTAGGTATTACACCAGCTATTGTGTATGTTGTCCATTGCACACATGTATTTTAAATATTGTCTTTTTAAAGTTTATGTTAAATAAAGCTAAACATATTTTTAAACAACCTCTAATTGTGGTGCCTACAAAGTCCGTTTTCTACATTTAATTAAACATGACCCATGTAACTATACATGTATGATGGAACTGCAATACCATATTTCACCACAATTTTAAATCACATCTCCCAGTTCCAGCACAACTACAGATGAATAGAAGTAGAATACTTCTGTTTAAGCCAGACTTGTCATTAAAATTCACACTTCTCATTAATCAGTAGGGTACATTCTAGAATTACCAATAAACATCATTAGTTTGAATAAAAAATAATATTTGTTTCTTGGTATGATTACCAAACAGCTGCTCCCCAGAGTCTACAGTTTTTATTGCACAGCGAGAAAAGAAGATCAAACTGTTTACAAAAGAGTAAAACATTCCACATATTCATTCCATTGACTTTCAGTTCTATGAGGGTTTCCTTTTAAGAACAGCAGAAAATGAGCAATTTCAGGGGAGATAAAATAAGGATTCATGAAAATATAAGTTGGCAGGTTTTAAACAGCTATGCAAATAAATAGATACATAAGAATAGGGATTCCACAACATTTTGCGCAAATCAAATAAAAAAAGGAAGGATAAAAAATGAAAAAAAATTATTGTTAGCCATGAATGGCATTTTTTTGATCTTATGTACACAGCATCTGTACAACATATTTCTGTAAGAAAAAAATCTTTAATATATCAAACCATTTAACAGAGTAATCAGATTTTTAATTGGGAAGCCACGTAAAATAAAAATAAAAAATGACATGGGATCCCCTGCAAAATCAATGCCAGACCCTTAACCAAGCATACAGCCTGGATGGCCAAGTAGGGGAAGAGCAGTGAGCGTGTGCCCCCCCCCCCCCCTTTGAACCATATGAGGTGCTCTTTGTTGTGCAGAGTATTGAAATTATGCGCTGGAAGCTTCTTAGATACAGGAATATGCTTTTCCTTCATAGAGAATGGCAGAACAAACTTACAGCATGTCTTTATCATGGAACAGGAAGAAAACACAAACAAGTGCACACAGAAGAAAAAAAGTACTTCCTCCCAATACATCCTATCATAGAATACATGAACTATACACTATAATACTACAGTGCCACCTGCTGCATAGATAGGTATAATGCATACAGTATTGTCAGTTTATTAGCAACCATGCTGTTGTTCTTTCCAACACTCTTAACATTAGAAAGATACCCTACAGGTAAGGCATCTGGTACTAAAATATATTTTAATTTTAAAAAATACAAAAATATGTCCCACAATGTAAATACACAACCAATCATGTCACCCGGAGTAATTTATGAAACTGTCATTACAAACAGAAATGCCATTTAGTAGTAATGACAATCTACATATACTTACAGAGAATTGCAGGTTTTTTATTCTTTGCATACCATATTTTTATTTTTATTCACCATCTTCACATGGTGGTAACTTTCACTAAGGGCAGATATTCCATCCTAGAACTCTGCATCTGCCTCTTGAAGGTTAACATCATCTGAGAGGAAGGCATTGGTGACGTAGCCTTCCCAGGATGCATCTGAGAGGCCCTAGTTTTATCACCAGTATCACAACCAGAAAGTGGTAACATAATAGTAATTGTAGGTAAAAGTAATAAAAAAAATAAAATAAAAAAAAAGTTTGTTTAAAGGATAATTTCACTTTTTGCCCAAAAAATTATAAATTCAAATTTTTTTTGCAGGTAAAAAAATGCGCATTGATTGTTTTTTGTTACAGAAGACTGTAAAGCATTGCACCAGCGATTAGCAGGTTGCTGATACCATGCAGGACCCCTGCAGACCTGTCTGCGTATCTGCATGCTCGTACCTTACCTCTTTCATAACATGTTACATGTTTCGCTCATATTCAGGGTGTATGTAACATGTTTATGAAAGGACTGGCCCCCGCTCCCCCGCTGTGACAGCTAGCGGAGACCTTCTCCCTCTGCTAGCTGTAAATGGAAAACTACAAGCTTGAAGTTCTCAATGAACTACGACAACACTATAAATAAATATAAAATAAATGTAATATGTTTAAATACAAGTAGAATGTACCTCGATCTATCTCGTCCTTTGTTTCATCTCTCTAATGCAGCCATTCTCAACTAGGGTTCCTCCAGAGGTTGCTAGGGGTTCCTTCAGGTGCGCTGTGGCTGACTGACTTCCTATTTGATGGTGCCTACATAGGTCAAAGGTCAATGCCAGTAGGCAGAGCCAGCTGCATGTCACCAGTGATTGTTTGAGCTGTCCGTAAAGGTGGCATTCTGACCACCACCATAAGGGGGGCTTTGTTTCCCCACTGATCACCAATGAATTGGGTTTAGCAGGAGTTCCCTGAGACGTGAAAATAATTTCAAAGGTTCCTCTGGGGTTAGGTAAAGTGCATCAGTGGACAATAGGGAGCGTGCATAGGACAATAAAGAAGTCTGAAAACAACTTCCTCTCATCTGCTTGCCACCCCTTCCTACTTTCTAAAATTAGAAAGGTTAAATTTAATACAATTATACAATCATACTCCATAATAACATTTAATACAAGTTTATTTAATTTGACCAGCTTTTTGAGACTGGAATTCTTTAACTTAAGCTGGCCATATACTTATTGAAATTTGTTCGGTTCAGCAGGGACCAGCTGAATTTTGGTTAGTGTGTAGCCATCCTAGCTCAACAGAAGTCATTCATTTGATCGACTTCTTGTAAAAGTACAATTCAACTAGTTGTAGCCAGGTCCCGCTGTCAGAATACAATATCCCAGCTGGAGTACCTGGGATACCTAGTTTGTGTGGATGGAGGAATTTGTAACTGTAAGGTGTATAGCCAGCTTTAAGCTGAACCTCAGAAAGTTTTTTAACAAAACGATAAAATATCTACAATAGGCTTCTGTTTTTAGATGATTTGTGACCATCATGCACTCATGCAGTAGAAAAGTCTGCTATGAATTTCTTAGACTAAAAAAAAATAAAATCAAATTTCTGGACAAGGTCATCTGTAAGAGTAGATTTGTATCATGCCTCCTATTTTGTGCTGAAGACTGAAATCATGAATAATATTAGGCTCACTTACATGTTATATTACTCTCATTGCACATTGTTTGCCTAATGTAATGAGATCTTGATGGCTCCAATAAAAATACACATTTTTGGGCAGCACACTGTGATCTGCCAAAGTACGTTTGAAAAAAGCAGATATGAAACACTTTAATTTAACTTGCACCATCTGTCAATACTGGCGCATGCCTGAGTTAATCTTCGCGGTTATAGTGATGAAACTAATAATGGCCTGAGTGCATTAATGGAAATGCCAACTGCACCCATTCATTTGGTACTCAGCTCCTTCATTACCTGCTCCCATTCAAGTCCAATCCTCCAACTGCAAGGTAATTTGATTAGCGGGAAATAGGATGTGGCAGGGCTTATTAACTCCCCATTTTGGCTCACCGGCACTGTAGTTTCTTCATCTCTTTTCGCAATTAGCTTTATCAGTGGGGTCAGGCTGCATGTCACTGCCTGGACCGGTCTGTAATTATGGAATTAAAATTAATACAATCAGCCAAGTTTACACCTGATCTTGTCTGGCGGGTATCCCACGAGCATAAAAATAATGAGCAAACTGAATCCCACAGATCGCAATCTGACTTACATTACTTACATTCGGTCACACCTGGATCCATGTGAATGATGATGTGGTGAGCCAATTGACAAGTAATCCATAACTAGACACTAGGAATTGCAGGAGTAATCTCACATATTAGTGGTCTAAATAATACATAATAGACTAGAAAATACTGGATGCCAGCAAATTGATCTGTGTACAAGATTCTGTTAGACCTGATACACCTTCTTTTTTTTACTTCTTTAAGGTGTTTAAAAGAAAGGTCAAAGACTCCTTGCCTGGTCATGTGCCACTTACGTGCCCCATCTCTGAGCAGCACTGGAGAGATAAAATTAACTATTGTAAGTAAGAATTTTTCCTAATGCCAAGAGTAGAATCAGAAAAAGGAAACTAGCAAAAAACTTGTGCCTGAGCAATGCAGAATATTTATTCATGTTTAAAACTTCTACTTACCGTTCTATCAAGGTCCATAGTGGTTCACCTTCCTGTCTCTGGGGCCTCTGCCATGCACCAGCTGTGTGCAAGGATCCCATCTAGATCCTGTTCATAAGACAATGGTACAGGAATTTTCATTTTAACTATTCATTTCCTACAAAAATATAAATTTTGGTTCACACTTGAGTGCCAGCTTCTTTAGATGTTTTTACTCGTGTAGCCCACCCCACGTAGGAGCCACAAGTGAAAAGGGATCCCCCACCCTTCACAGCTATGCACACCAAATTTTCACAGACACACTTGAGTCAGGAAACAGTCCATCACTTAGTTTTTTTATTTTATTAAGGGAATTAGAACTTACATGGGGAGTACGGGAATTATGGAATGCCCACCTGACTTCACAAAACTCTAGAGGGACATATTTTCATATATACAGAGTCTCTATGTACATTCCTGTTCTTCCTCCAGCACTTCACTTGCTTGCAAAGACAGCAGACTCAGCTGGGACACTTTAAGTAAATCTGGCAAAGCACTCAGCCAGATCAAACAAGAGCCCCTTTAGTTGTGTAGCAAAGTCCAGTGTCCAGCTTAAATCCCTGTGGCTAATGATCCCAGCACCACCTCTTCAGGCTCTGCCAGCCCACCTGGCTGCAGCTGCCCCTTTCACTAGCCCTCCTGGCTAATGATCCTTAGTCCTCACAGACCGACACCACAGTCCTCCATGACTGCATACTCACCACCCCACCTGGCTGATTTCTCCTGGAGAACTCCTGGACATTCTGACTCTCTCCCACTGTCCTCAAATTAATTCCATGCATCAAGGAAGGATATCCTCCGTGTTGTAGAGGGTCCCTCCAGCGCCCGAGCCCCAGGCCCGAGGTCATGCCTCCCCAAACTAGGGGGCACCCTCAAGGGTCACCGACAGCCTCCTCAGCACTCCTTCTTCATCTTCCACCTGAAGGCCCCTGCTAGCCTGACCCATGAGTATTTATGAGGTACCTGCCCCCTGCCAGCCCCTTTACTTGGGGATTGGCTGGGGCCCTCATTAATACTCCAGGCAGCTCCTCCTAAACTCCGCTCTTTACTTCTGGAAGCCTCTCCAAGGTCTCAGACAGCAGGGGTAGTCTTCAAGCCTTCCTAAATCACTCAGCCCTGACCCAGATTCAACCCAGGCTTGGCTGCCAGCCAAGTCAAATGTACCTACTCTAACAACTATGTACACTAGCACACTAAGCTAGAGGGTGCTAAACTCGCACTTTCAGGTGTAAGCATTTCTGGAAAGAAGGTTATAAGGAGGAGGAGACTAGGTGTTAGTTGTGAAATGCATGAAAAAAAATTAATTCACACATTTTTCAGTCTATATGGCTATAAATGCTTAACCTTGCCCCCCAAAGAAACATCTGTACTTCTTTGATAAGATAAGAAACAGCACATCACTCAAATGTGAACAGGCCCTGTTATTGTGGAATGTTGTTGTACAGGAAACCTGCAACAAAATGCTCAGGAACAATCTCTTTCACAGGAAATGTTGACGGACTTTGATTTTAGAAACACCATACTTCCTTTCAGTGCCTTTTCTGATTTCTGAAGTGAACTGTGTGATTACATGTACCTCAAATTAAAATCAGAATCAAGGGCTATACAAGTTAACTAGATATACAGTATAGCCAGCTCTAGCTAAAAATGTATATCTTTGTCCTTTTCAGGGATATTTCTCAACACTTCCTGTTCCTCTTCTCCACACTTCCTGTTCCTCTGTTACCCAACCAAGAACGAAGGGCAAATATCCCCAATAAAAACATGAACAGCTATAAAAAAACATTTTTATTTAGAAGAGTGGAAAAGAGTTATACACTTTACACTTCAAGTGTTTACCATTATTAGTTTGCATGCTGGGGAGGCTGTTCCTCACTTTTGATTTGGAACCTGTGAACATGTAGAAGTCATTGAACCTGAGACTTGGGTTGGGGCCAAGGGGAAGAGCTAATTGGTGTGCGCAGTATGCCACAGTAAATGTGGGGGGTTTAAGTGGTGTGTGTAGTAAAGAAATTAATAATGACACATGTAGTGTTCAGCAGAGAAACATTGATAAAATAAGTGATTTGATTGTAACAGGCCTTCGGGGGAATTTCAATTTAGTAACATGTTCCTTCAAACAAATACATAGCCGATCATGATAATACATGGGCAACAAACATTGAATTGTTGTAATATGTGGTCAAGAAATGGGCAACTGGAACGATATGATAATACAACAGTCTTTAGGTGCCATAGCTCATAGGAGGAGCGAGCACAGTTGACACCTCTTCCCAGATTCCTTTTCCTCTACAGCACCAGCTCGATCATTTTGGCTGTTGCTGTCACAACTACTATTACTAATAAACTACTGTTACTACATCTGTCATACAGGCAGCATGTCTATGAGGAATTCCTAATAGCCTGGAGACCAGGTGATCAGACTGATTAGCTGTGGTCTCCAGGTAAAAGCCAGAAAATTCCTAGTTATTATAATGCCTTGTGTGACAGGGTGTCATCAGGGCAAGAAGAGACCCAGTGACCCCCCGTCACACAAGGCATTATTAGCCATAGTCTTTGGGTGAAAGCCAGAGTGTTCCTAGCTAATATAATGCCTTGTGTGAAAAGGTGTCACGGGGCAAAAAGAGAGGGGAAAACTCTAGAACAAGGGCAAAACAACAATTAAAAAAAGTTTGAGCTATAATTGGGCTTTAACTTTTTTGTCTTGACTGATCCTGGTAAAAAAAAATGAAATCCATCATGGCTGCCATTTCTCTATCATATATTAACTACATAAATCCTGACAACCACTCAAACAAGTGAGCCTTTTCTAACTCGACACAAACGTCCCAGCCTGTTAACAGGTTTCTTAGCGAAAACAGTCTCAACATTGTTTAATGAGAAGTGCAATCCTCAGTGTGATCAAGGGAGACAGGAAGATGGAATGTATCTCTCGATTTTACATTCGGTTATGATTCTCTCCACATTCACAGCGAGATGAATAGCGCTTTTAGCTGAGTTTAAACTCCTTATTATGCAAAGGGTAAAAAAAGCCAGAAATTGATACAAATAAGCGTATGTCTGCTTTAGAATCTTGACTCGAGGTATTTAGGTAACATTTTTTCTTTTGTTGACATCTTTCATGGCTGCTAATTTGAATCTGCAAAAGAATCCCTATAGTTTTCTATAAATTTCCAGCACACTGTGACATCTGCTAGCACTGAGAGAATAGACCCATTTCAAGGCTCCTGACATCTGCTGCAAGTCCTGACTTATTATTCAGTGTTATGGAGCCATGCGTGTGTATAAGCAGAGAAATCTTTTCTAAATGTATCATGGGGAATGCTAAACTTAGAAAGGGATATGCTGGAACTTAATGGGAAATTAAGTATTTTAAAGTTTTCCTATATGTATAGGTAAATTCAATTAGCTATGGGTGGCATACATGGACATATGTCGCCAAGAAAATGGTCGGAGCAGAAAAACTGGCCTGATCCTGGTAGTTTCCACCTCTTTGACTAAGCCCCAGGGCGAAACGTATCAGAGGGCTCGGTCTGTGAGGCAGCAGCCCTGGCTGAGGCTGCCACATATACATGTAACTACCAGGATCGGGCCTGGCGTGCGGCAGTTTTTCTGCTCTGATCCTCTTACACTACTGGATACGCAATATCCTGTGCTGACAACCCTACTCCTGAGCACCAACTGGACAGAGCATCTCTGCTTGGAGAAGCACCACTAAGCTAATACGGGCCAAGAAAGTGGTAAACCTTGAAAAAATCACTGCAAAGTTGGCAAGTGTTAACATTTAAGGTTTACCGCACATAAAAAAAAATGACAATGTGCTGGAAAAATGTATTAATACGCTCCTCCAAATGCCAAGGTGCCTGTTATCCCTCTGATAGCTTCAGGCAATGCTTAAAGCATATTTAAAACCAAAAATGCAATATATTGCAGCTTACCAGTCCTTAGATGTGGTGGCTGCTAGCTTTGATTTTGTCAAGCTAATATCCCTTTATTTTCATCTGGCAATAACACACTTTTTTTTATCCTTTTATGTCTACGCTCATTTCTTCATTGTATCTATGGAGAGAACCATGGTTGCCATACAAGCTAGACACCAACTATGTCTGCCTTTGCTCTTCTGCATTACGTGACAAATTAAGGCTTCATTCACACACGGCCATAAACACTTTACTGATGTTTTCACACATAAGCTTTCTAGGAAAAAAGTTCCTGCGTAATAATCAGTAACATACTTGCATATCGATGCGTTTAAACGAGCAAAGGCGTGTATGCATACATAATGATAATTTATTTTCCCCCCTTTGTTTAGATTTAATTTACACTAGTACAAATGTATTTACTGTACATGTATTAATATGTGTAATGGCGTAAGTGCATCTTCTTAGAGGCAGATTTTTGGATTCTGTGTTATGGATCTGAATGCAGTACATGTTTACGCACCTGTGTGAATGGCTTCATTGAAAACAATCCAGCTAAGATTCATTATTAACCACTTGCCCTCTGTAAGATTTTACCCCCTTCATGGCCATTTTTTGCTATTCTGCACTGCGCTACTTTAACCACTTAAGCCCCGGACCATTTGGCTGCCCAAAGACCAGAGCACTTTTTGCGATTTGGCACTGAGTCGCTTTAACTGACAATTGCGCGGTCGATTTTGAAAAAAACACATTATTTTTTACTTTTTGCTATAATAAATATCCCCAAAAAATCTATAAAGAAAAAACTTTTTTGCTCAGTTTAGGCCGATACATATTCTTCTACATATTTTTGGTAAAAAAAAATTTAATAAGCGTTAATTGATTGGTTTGTGCAAAAGTTATAGCGTCTACAATATAGGGGATAGTTTTATGGCATTTTTATTAATAATTTTTTTTTTTTACTAGGAATTGCGGCGATCAGCGATTTTTATCATGGCGGCAACATTATGGCAGACAGATTGGACACTTTTTGGGACCATGCACATTTATACAGCGATCAGTGCAATTAAAAATGCATTGATTACTGTGTAAATGTGATTGGCAGTGAAGGGGTTAACCACTAGGTGGCGCTGTAGGGGTTACGTGTGTCCTAGGGAGTGATTCTAACTGTGGGGGGGGGCTATGTGTGACACGACACTGATCACCGCTCCCGATTACAGGGAGCTGTGATCAGCGTCAGTGTCATTAGGCAGAATGGGGAAATGCTTGTTTACATCAGGATTTCCCCGTTCTTCCTCTCCGTGAGATGATCGCGGGTATCCCCACGGACATCGAGTCTGCGGGACCCGCGATCACACTCACGGAGGTTGTGGCGGGTGCATGTGTGCCCGCAAACCACTTCTTAAGGAGCAATGTACAGGTACGTTAATATGCCTGTACGTGCCCTTCTGCCAACGTACATCGGCATGAGCATGCAACACTGTACCCAAATTACATTTTTATCTTTTTTTTCACACAAATAGAGCTTTCTTTTAGTGGTATTTGATCAACACTGGGGTTTTTATTTTTTATCATATAAATGAAAAAAGACCAAACATTTTGAAAAAAGAACAATATTTTTTACTTTTTGCTATAATTAAAAATCAAAAAAAAAATCAGAGCTGGAACTCACAAGTCGCGGAATACTCAAACATACTATTCTAACCCCCTTTTCTTTTCTCTCTCCTTCTCTGAGCTTGTCTCCCTTCTCTTCCCTAGCCCTCTTTCCTAGTACAACCCCCCCTTCCCTAGCCCTCTTCACCTGTGCAGCAAGGATAGCATATCGCCATATTTAAATTCCCGATAACTGGATGATTCTATCCTCATTATGGCAGCTCTTGTCACAAGTAAGAACAAACACGAGGTCTCATAATCCCAGAAAAGTGATTTCAACTACTTCTTTCAATGCCCAAAACGAAAGCTGATATTGTCTTTTTACAAGAGACACATTTCCAAACAGATTCTGTTCCTAAATTTAGGAATGCTCTGTTTACCAAGGTATTCCATGCAACCTCTTAAGTTTCTAAGTCTAAAAGGGTCTCTACTCTTATTGCTAAACATTGCCCATTCCAATTAAAACATTCCCTCTCAGACAAGGAGGGCAGATACCTCTTCCTTAAAGGGACATATCAAGGAAAACCCATCACATTAGCCAATATTTATGCACCAAACACAAAACAGGTCTCTTTTTTCGCTCTATTACGCAAGTACTTCCAGCATTCCAAGAAGGCATCCTAATTTTATGAGGTGACTTCAATGTCCCCTTAAACTCTGTGCAAGACACATCCACCGGTACCTCCACTTTACCATTTCAGGCCCTACGTACAATTAAAACGCAACTTAGTGATTTGCTCCTGCATAACTCTTGGCATACTTGAAACCCAAATGTTAAAAATTATACCTTTTTCTCAGCTTCGCACCAATGGTACTCTAGACTTGACTACCTGTTCATTTCCAAGAGAGACCTGCCGATGCTTTTTCATGCCCCAATAGACCAGATGTTCTTATCAGACATTACCCTAGAGTTCTCAGAAACCACTAAAAACTTCCCTAAACGCGGCGTCTGGATACTTCTTTACTAACAGATCCCAATATTGCCTCAAAAATACACCAGCACTTTAAACATTACTACTCAGACAATTAATTTTGTCTATGACTAGATGGAAATCCCACAAGTGTGTAGCGAGAGGTGAACTGATTGCCGCAGCTTCCAAATGCAAACGAGAATGACAGGCGCGGCTTGATGCTTTGATGTTCCATATCCATACTTTGGAATGGGCACACAAGCTATCTCAGGCCCCAAAGATCTTGCAGGACCTGACACAGGCTAGACCTGACCTACTGGAATCACTAAGCAGAAGAGTAAAATGCAACTTAAATTTTTCTCAAAAAATATGAATACGGCAACAAGGCTGCCAAATTCTTTGCGAGAGCCTTGCAAGCCAAAAAAGGGGAGCGACAACAGTTCACTCCTTGACTGATCCATTGGGACACGCAGTAGTTTCAAATTCTGAAATAGCAAACCAATTTGTACAATAGTATTCCCAATTATATGATCTTTCTTCCCCCGATCCGAATAAGGAAGATACCTCTAGACTTAAGTAGATTACAGAGCACTGGCCCTGACGGATTAACATTTTTTTCCTATCCCTTGATGCAGAGAAGGCATTCTATAGAGTGGCCTGGGACTATATGTCGGAAGCTCTCAAGGCTTTAGGCCTTCAAGAGCGAATGCTGAAATTCACTCTAGCACTTTACTCCTCACCCACAGCAAGGGTCCGAGTCAGTGGCCACCTATTGAATGCCTTCTCAATTTCCAATGGAACCCAACAGGGATGCCCTCTTTCCCCCCTAATCACCCCTGCAATCTCGCCCAGATTAGGGTGGTGCAGGGAAGAGTTGGGTTCGCTTTTACACATATGGTGGTCGTGTCTACTAATCCAACCTTTTTGGAAGGAAGTCTACCGCCTCATAAACCAAATCACCACACACTCAATTGATTACTCCCCAGCCCAGTTCCTGTTACACCACTCATCCATCCCAAAGCCTGCTTATTTTCACTCCCTAGCCATGCATCTAGTGAATGCGGCCAAAATGGTTATTCCTGCATGATGGCATTTAGATACTCCCCCCTCCCCCACATGTACGTCCTATACCAGCTTTTCTTTACTTCCTACTTGGACATGAATCTTAGATTCCTCCTTTTCATACTCTTTCTCTATGGTAGAGAAAGAAAAACTTATCAGTCCACACACACACACCACCGCAAAACCCAGACAACGCTCACACAAATCTCTACAGGCTCTGTAACAGGGGTATTTGCTTTCTAGTGTTTCCTTTTCTTCTGTTCATTCACAGGTCAACCTGACTATTTAGAGGATAGGTATACCTGATAACCTGATCCTGTTAACTCAGAGAATGATGACATCTATTGTATTGGAGGTTAAAGGTTTCCAATGACCGAATAGACCAATCATATCAGTGGCAAAATGATCAGGTTATATTCTGTTCTATAATTAAGATCCCCATAATTCTTGTTAGGACGTTCTTCATACCTTGTATGAGTCTTGAGTTTGTCAAAGGGGTAGTCTTTGACTAACCAAATACGATCCTGAAGTAAGAATTTATTTTGACTGTACTATTAGCATTTTGGGAGAACATTTTTCACCATGACTGTACCTTTTTGTTTGGGTTTTTTTTCTGACTTCACTTATACCACATATCAACTGTTTTTAGAAAAAGCTTTTTTGGGGAAAAAAAGTGAGTTAAAAAAATACAGATGTTTAAAAATCAATATTATCCACTTCCCGACCGCCTCCTGTACATATACATCGGCAGAATAGCACGGCTAGGCAAAAGCACGTATATATACGTCCCCTTTAATTGCCTAGCCGTAGGGTCGCCGACGTCGGGAGCTCTGTGACCATGGCCGCGGGACCAGCGGACCCGATCGCCGCTGGTGTCCCGCGATCGGGTCACAGAGCTGAACAACGGGGAGAGGTCTGTGTAAACAAGCCTCTCCCCGCACTTCCTACACTGCCTGTCATTGATCGCCTGTTCCCTGTAATCGGGAAAGCCGATCGATGATGTCAGATGTACAGCCACGCCCCCTACTGTAAAAAAAAACACAACACGTCACACTTAGCCCCTCCCCGCCCCTTAGTGGTTAACTCCTTCACTGCCAGTGTCATTTACATAGGAATCAGTGCATTTAAATAGCACTGATTTCTATATAAATGACAATGGTCCAAAAATTTGTCAAAAATGTCCGATGTGTCCGCCATAATGTCGCAGTCAGAATAAAAATCGCTGATCGCCGCCATTACTAGTAAAAAAAAATTATTAATAAAAATGCTATAAAACTATCCCCTATTTTGTAAACGCTATAACTTTTGCGCAAACAAATCAATAATCACTAATTGCAATTTATTTTTTTACCAAAAATATGTAGAAGAATACGTATCGGCCTAAACTGAGGAAAAAAAAAATGTTTTTTTATATATTTTTTGGGGATATTTATTATAGCAAAAAGTAAAAAATACCGACCGCGCAATTGTCAGTTAAAGCGACGCAGTGCCGAATTGCAAAAAGGGGCCTGGTCCTTTGGCTGCAAATTGGTCCGGGGCTGAAGTGGTTAAACAGCATATTCAGATTTTTTTTTTTATATATATATATATATATACTAGTAATAGTGGTGATCAGCATCTTATAGCAGGCAATCTGACACTAGCTGACACTGGTTGGGGGGGGGGGGGGGTACACTAACTGATCACAGTGATCAGTGTTAATCAGGCCTTTTTTTCTCATTGAAAAGATGCAGAAACTCACCCTCTTCCCCTAGGCCACGCCTGTTTCCATCCCCAGCCATCCCTAGAACCACCCCTAGGACCACCCATTGTCTCCACCCCCTAGACTCGCCTCTAGGACTGCCCTTGGTCTCCCCCACTACACACCTCCTGGAACTGCCCTCTTTAAAGAACAGGTAACCAAGTATAATTTAGGGGGCTATACAAGAAATTTGTATGGAACTTGTTAATAAAAAGCAATGTAGTAAAATGCACAAAACATTAGAAATATCCAGTACTTACCAAAGTAAGCTCAGAGGCACTTCCAGACGATTTCAACATGCCCATATTCAGCTAAGAGACAGACCTATATTCAGCAAGAGACATCCCCATCCAGCAAACAGACAGCTAAGTCCAGCAAACAGATGGCTCAATCATTTAAAATAAATAAAATAAAATATATAAACAAGGCTAAAATCTTGTCTCCACAGAGAAACATGGTTGATCCACTCTGCACCAGTGACTTCACTGGTGCAAGTGAGCCAAGACAAGCTTCTGGTCTATAGGGAGAGGTGAAGCGGAGTGCAGATCACTCCGCCTTCCGCTCTCTCAGGCAGCAGCCAGAGTTCAGCTGTATCTCCTGCTAGCCCCCGCTACGCCATATAATCACCCCAGTGTGGCAGCGGGCTTTGCTCATTGTGCCTCCCACACTGTCTCTGAAGGAGGTGCCAGAACACAGTTTTGGCTCATCCCGCCAGAAAAAAAAGCCCTGGTGCTAATACTATACACTATCACTGTACTAATGACACTGGTTGGGAAGGGGTTAACATATAGGGGCAATCAAGGGGTTAATTGAGTGTCTAACAATGTGTAATGTGTGTAATATGTGCTGCTTTTACTAATGATCTTGTTTTTTTTCCCTGCTTAGGAGGGTATAAAAACAGCAAGATCCCCTGTCAATGAACAGAGCTCTGTATTGTTTACAATCACAGAGCTCTGTTCCGTGAAACACTGAGCCAAACAGCGGGTTCCGATGGTCAATCATTGGCTGGGACCTGCTGATTGGCTTGTTCTGTAACAAATCACAGCAATACCAGGCTGACGGGCACACGCAAGTGCGCACTCTGCCCGGGCACTTGGATTACATACAAGAACAAAAAGGGTTTTCCCCTTGGTTTGTGGACTTTTTAGGCACTACCAATCTTTCCCAAAGTAACACAATATATGCAGTAATAACAAGATTTATTTTGAACAAATTATATACAAAAATATTTGAAAATAGAACATTTTTGACAGAATTGAAAAAATAGAAATAAAAAATGCATCAATATATTATATTCTATTATATGACATCAGACCCGACGCGTTTCGGAGTTATGAAAAGGTGTCCTCCTTCTTCAGTGGTCACGGTGTCAGATGTATAGCTTAATTCTAAATATAAGAATTACAGTTTTAGTGTGATATACTCTAAGACAGGGAGGTTATTTGGATGTAGTTGGACGACATGGTAAAGCATAAATCAGATATCATGTATGGGCCATCAAGTAAGACAACACAAGAAGATTACAATACAAAAAATGTAGGGCAAAAGAACTTACATATATAAGGATGCATTGATTGAAAAATGTTCCACCATGCTTAAAAACAAAAGAGTGTTGCACTAGATTCAGTATCTTCCGTGTGGAGATCCAGTATAGATCAAAAATAGCCTAGACCTAGAAAGGATAGCTATGTCAAAAAAGCTGTTGAAGGCCCTTTCTCAAGCATGTGGAGTGGTATCAAGTGGCCACAGAACAGGGCAGTGGGAGAGCGTGGGGCTGCTGGGGTCAGCAAAAAGTTTTTGAAGTCCTCTGAGGGAGAAAAAGAGTGAACATTGTATTGATATTGTAGCTTCATATATATATCCAGAAAAATTAGGAACTAAGATTTTGTAAAATCTGTACAAGATGATACCTGTTCCATGGAGATCACAGAAATGGCATAGATAGGGTTAACCCCGCAGATAGATCAGTGTCGTCTGCAAAAAAGAGGGGGGGAGAGGTTATAAGTATAATCAATGTCTTGATTAAACTTGGAGGTCTCATGTTGGAGCTCAGGGATCAAATAATCATGGCTTTGGGATACATACTAGGTAAGTAAGGTCGGGAAGCAGTTAAAAAATACTTGTATATGTTTGTTTTTTACAGCCTTGTGAAAGAAGCCTAATAAAACTAGTAGCTTACCCAACAAAGATACAGATTCTGTTTTCAAGTCACAGAAAGTGACATTGACACTGCACTTCTGGCAAGATCAACAGGTATTTTCTGTGCTTGCTGAAAACATCCTTAGTCTTAGAAAAGAAAACTAGTATGTAAATGTAGCCACCACTTCTAGGGCTTGGTAAGCTACATTACAGTATAATAATACTTTGTTTTCAGGTTTAAATACACTTTTTAAAAAAAACAGTACTTATTAGTATTGATGAGCTTGTTGTTTGGGTCGAACATAAGTCCGATTCGAACATCAAGTGCTCGCCCGTTCACCAAAAACAAGCATTATGGGGCGTTTGCGGCAAATTCGAGCGCCGGAAAACGCCCCATAATGCACTACGAGATCGCAGTGCATTGCTGTATAATGATTGGCCAGGCATGCAACTGACCTGCATGCTTTGGCCAATCACAGCGCCCTCTGCTAAGAGAGCCATAATTGGCCAAAGGCAGGATGCCTTTGGCCAATCATGGCTCAGGGGGACTAAGTTCACGCCCCACACTTTATAAGGCTGCTTACACGGCGGCCGTGTGTAGTGTTGTTGGCGTGGACAGAGAGACAGCTTGATTGAGATTAACCAGGCAGGTTATTCAGTTTGATATATATATATATATATATATATATATATATATATATATATATATATATATATATTCTATATTCTGAATCCAGTGTAACCTATATCTACAGTGCATTCCGTGGTGTACTGTTTCTAATACACTTCAGGCTGTGTATTTATATATATATATATATATATATATAGTCTCATATATATATATATATATATACTCTGCATCCAGTGTAGCCTAGATCTACAGTGCATTCCGTGGTGTACTGTTTCTAATACACTTCAGGCATTGTACACAGTATCTAATACAGTGTGTACAGTGTCTACTACACTTCTGGTGGTGTACACAGTATAAAATAAACTGCAGTATAGTTGCTAATACAGTGCAGGCGGTGTACACAGTATCTAATACAGAGGGTGATTTACCAAAGCCGTGCGCCATCAGTAGAGGCGCATGGCGAGGCGCAATGCACATTTTCATATTCACGACATGACACGATTCATATTCGCGCCGATAACAGAGCTCGAATCCTCCATTTACTAAAGCGAAGTGGTGCACGGGAGAATACAATCTGTGCACCACTATGGACATGACGCACAGCATCTCCAATTCAATATTAACATAGGGACACTTGACCCATGTTCCATGTTTGCCACACATCCTGAATTTGGTGGTGCAGCGGTTCTTGATCAGGTACCCAGGCTTAAGGGAGCTCTTGAGGCAGGCCAGAAAAGTCTGTGGTAATTTCAATCGGTCATACAATGCCAGTCCTCGGCTGGCTGTCATTCAAAGGGAATGCAACCTGGCATACTAACCAGGCACGATATTTAAAGGAATATTTAATTTTTATTGTTTCACTTTCAGCATTATTAAAATCAATGCTCCCGAAAAAACTTCAGTTTTTAAAACTTTTTTTTGCATTGATTTATGTCCCCTGGGGCAGGACCAAGGTCCCCAAACACTTTTTATGGCAATAACTTGCATATAAGCCTTTAAAATTAGCACTTTTGATTTTTCACATTCAACCGCCTGTCAGTGCCCATCAGTGCCGCCTATCAGTGCCCATCAGTGCCGCCTGTCAGTGCCCATCAGTGCCACCTATCAGTGCCCATCAGTGCCGCCTATTGGTGCCCATCAGTGCTGCATATTAGTGCTGCCTATCAGTGCCCATCAATTCTACATATCAGTGCCCATCAGTACCGCCTTATCAGTGCCCGTCAGTGAAGGGGAAAACAAAATGTTATGGCAGAAACTAAAAAAAAAAAAAATCCACAAATGTGGGTCTTTTTTAGTTTGTTTAGCAAAAAATAAAAAACGCAGAGGTGATCAAATACCACCAAAAGAAAGCTCTATTTGTGTGAAGAAAATGATAAAAATGTACTTTGAGTACAGTGTTGCATGACCGCGCAATTGTCATTCAAAGTGTGACAGCGCTGAAAGCTGAAAATTGTCCTGGGCAGGAAGGGGCGTAAGTGCCTGGTATTGAAGTGGTTAACATGGACAAAGTAGATTTTAGGCTTAGTCAAGCTTTATCACAGGGCCAAGGGTCCTCGATTCTGGAAGGGACCTCAATGGCAGCAGAAGCACTTATAAATATCTTGGATTGATAGTCTCCACCAACGTTATATATAATTCCTGCTCCCCTCTTAGTGGCTTCATATTTCAGAAACCATGTTCACATGTAATATTCTGGCTTGCTAAGGTCACCAACATCTTAAATCTGCTATTTAATTAAGTTGTGGTTTATGATTTTGTTGTTTTGGTCAATGAATGATGCAGAAACGTATACATATCCTTTATTACGTGTAGAAATATACAGTAGTTTCTCTCTTTTCTTGGGGTACACTACTAGAAAAAGCGTAGGTCACACATCAATATTGATGTGACAATTGTTTTCATCCATACTCTGCTGTACCTTTAGTTGCACTCTGAGCATAGACTGGCTTTATTTGCACTGATTTAAAGATTTTGGTAACATATGTTCAATTATTGCTATTAAGTGAGGACTGTGTGTGTGTAAACACTAATCCATACTATTTCTAAAGCTGAAGATTTCACTCCACTGCCTTCACAATCCCCTTTGTCTGAATATCGCTGTTGTAGCAGTTTAACCCCTACTGATCTGATGGAGTATTGCTAATGCTTTCTGACCACAGTAGTGGCTCTTTTCTTTCAAAAGCTTTTTGCCTGACAACCACCCGTGTATTTCAGACACTATTCCAGTTGATAATACATTTAGTTATGCCAGATTAGTAGCTAGATATACCTGGAGAATAATTTTAAATGTTGGCATATTTCATACGATTTGGGCATCTTCATTGAAAATATAATATTTTGATCAGTGATGCAACGGGCAGATCTGTATTGTGGTCTTTGTTTATGTATAAGAAAACATTTTTGCCATACAGAAAAAGTCTGTTTTGTTATGACATCCTTATGATGGAAAGGCTTCTTCACAGTAAGAGCTGTTAAAATGTGGAATAGACTCCCTCAAGAGGTGGTCCTGGCAAGCTCAGTAGATTGTTTTAACCACATTACGACCGCCGCATGTACATATACGTCGGCAGAATGGAACAGACAGGCATATGGGCGTACAGGTACATCCCTTTGAATTTGTCGCTGTGCCATTCGCGTGTGCGCCGCTGGCACGTGCCCGAGCTCCGGGAGTCGGGTCGCAGGTCCCGTGGACTCGATCGCCGCGGGGATACCCGCGATCGTCTCACGGAGATGACGAACAGGGAAAATGCTAAAGTAAACAAGCATCTCCCCGTTCTGCCTAGTGACAGTGTCACTGATCAGCTCTCCCTGTAATTGAAAGAGCTGATCAGTGTAGTGTCACACACAGCCCCTCCCCCCTACAGTTAGAAACACTCCCTAGCACACACTTAACCCTTCCCTAGCCCCCTAGTGGTTAACCCCTTCACTGCCAGCATAATTTTTACAGTAATCAGTGCAATTTAATCGCTGTAAAAATGACAATGGTCCCAAAAATGTGTCAAAATTATCCGATGTGTCCGCCATAATGTCGCAGTCATAATAAATATCGCAGATCGCCGCCATTACTAGTAAAAAAAAAATGATTAATAAAAATGCCATACAACTATCCCCTATTTTATAAACGCTATAACTTTTGCGCAAACCAATCAATAATCGCTTATTGAGATTTTTTTTAACAAAAATATGTAGAAGAATACATATCGGCCTAAACTCAGGGAAAAATTGTCTCTCTTTTTTTGTTTATAGCGCAAAAAATAAAAACCACCGGGGTGATCAAATACCACCAAAAGAAAGCTCTATTTGTGGGGAAAAAAGGACGTCAATTTTGTTTCAGAAGCCACGTCGCACGACCGCGCAATGGTCAGTTAAAGCGACGCAGTGTCGAATCGCAAAAAGTGGTCTGGTCTTAAGCCAGCAGAGTGGTTCGGTCTGAAAGTGGTTAAGCAAGGCCTGGATTCTTTCTTAGATACACATATTATAAATGGATACTAATATTTATAGGTAAAGTTGATCCAGGGAATATCCAATTGCCTCTTGGGGGATCAGGAAGGATTTAGTTCCCCCGCTGGAGCAAATTGGATCATTAGTTACTGTTATTATTTTTTTTGCCTTCCTCTGGATAAACTGTGGGCATAGGATTTTATGTATAGAATTGTATATTTTCTATATATTTTTTTTCCCCCTTCTGTTTGTTGAACTAGATGGGCTTGTGTCTTTTTTCAACCAGACTATGTGACAAGTCATTGATCAGTTGGATCTATGCAGGTGTTGAGAGATCTTAATACCAAGTGCCATATGTTTACTGGAAATAGTACCTGTTTTGAAGTTGTGGCCGCTTTGAAAGGGCTTGTAATGTCAGAAAGTTTTTTATCTTTATGCATTAAGATAAAAAGCCTTCTGTGTGTAGCAGCCCCCCTCAGCCCTCCTAATACTTACCTGAGCCCAAACTCTGTCCAGCGATGTCCACTGCCGTCTGAGACTCTCCCTCCTGATTGGCTGAGACACAGCAGTGGCAACATTGGCTCCGGCTGCTGTCAATCAAAGTCAGTCAGCCAATCAGGAGAGAGGGGGAATGGGGCCGGTCTGTGGCTCTGTGTCTGAATGGACACAGGGAGCTGTGACTCAGCTTGGGTAGCCCTATAGCAAGCTGCTTGTTGTGGGGGAGTTTGACAGGAGGGAGGGGCCAGGAGAGCAGAAGGAGGAAGAGGAGGATCCGGGCTGCTCTGTGTAAATCCACTGCACAGGGCAGGTAAGTATAACATGTTTGTTATTTTTATAGAAAAAAAAAACAAGACTTTATAGTCACTTTAAGTGGGTTGCTGGGTGTTTTAAGGCGGTTAATTTTTTGGTTATAACAAATGTTTAGGGGTTCATCTTAGGTATAGAGTCTCCTGTTCTCTGCGGTTAGCTTGCAGTAACCTGGTATTTGATGGATCGGGACGTTAACTGTGGTCAGTTTATGCAACTGTACCTGAGGTGGTGTGGTGCGGCTAGGGGTCTATGATCACAGATGGAAATAAACTGACTGAAATTTGAACTCTTTTCTAGGATATCCAGTGATGGAGAAAAAACATTGGTAATAGATCAGTGAGTGCAATGTATTTCGGGACATCATGAGAGTGACATGTTGGAGCAGAGTGGAATGGTTTTGAGCAGGGGTCTCCAAACCTTCAGCGCACTGCCTTTCAAACCTTAGGGGGCCAAACTGTGGCCAGTGGGAGTAGAAAAAGCCCCAGCATCAGTGGGAGCAGACAATGTCATAGGCTTGGTGGTCAATAAGAGTAAAAATATTACAGTAGGAAGAATAGTACGCCATTGTTGGTGTCAGTAGATGGAATAGTGTCTTATATCAGTGGAAATATTAGAGCCCCAAGGGCTGGATAAAGGTAAGTAAGGGGCCACATCCTGCCAGTGGGCCGCAGTTTGAAGACCCTTGGTTTAGAGAGACACAAGAAGGAGACTGAACAGAGAATACAGAGGAAGGAGATAGTGAGCTCAGATATAAAAGGAGGATGGAAAGAAGAGAGAGTTGAAGGTCCAGTGTTTTGTATAGTGGATGGTCTAGGAATTGTGTAAGCTGGGTATTTATTGATGCTAATTTGGCATCAAGAGCAGACATTTGTGTCTCATATTGTTGTATCAAGAGTTTCATCAAATCAATGGAACATTGTTTGAGGACACCCTCCCAGGCCTGTTTAAAGTCTGGGGGAATGTCCTGAAAAGTAGGAAAAATTTGGACCCTGAGCCCAAAAGGGTTAATACCGTGAGCAATATAGTCCTTAAAGGACTTAATGTGCCAGAAGAGAGAGGCTTTTTTCTGGACAGTATGTGTGAGATTGAGAAAAACAAATCGCAATTGGGATTCAATAAATTCATTAGATTGGAATTGCTGTAAGGTGCTAGTCATGCGAGTCTCCCAATCCTCCCCAAGGAAGATTGCCATGATAGTTAGGGGGGTACTGAGGGGGTGGTGTTCACAAAAACAGGTTGAAGGTAATAGTTGTCATATAGTACAAAACAAAAAATCAATACTCGTATTTAAATCAGGTCATATATAGAGACATGAATGTAAAGGAGGTAAAGAGTGCCTACAGTCACTTGCTCAGGTAGGGGATTTTTATGGATTAACCATAGATAAATCAAGGTAAAATATTTAATGGGCAAGTGAGTGGTGGCAGGTAGGTCTATCGCTTCTCACATAGAAAAATAGAAAATTTGTGAGGCCTAGTGTGCATTAACACGGCCTATACCCCAAAGAGAAGCTTGAACAGATAGACATAAGAAGTATATGCATGTAAACATAAATTTTATCAGGGTCTTTCAGGAAAATGCCGACATGTTTCGGACGGACGTCCTTTTACAAGGCAATATCTGTTCATGTATTTGCTCAATAATACTGTATAAGACAGAGTAGGGTCATTAGTATACAACATATTGTGTTGGTAAGTATAAACCTGTAATTGAACCACTCAATGGTAATGGTACTCACTTGCAAAGCATTTTTCAAGGCAATATCTGTTCCTGTATTTGCTCAATAATACTGTATAAGACAGAGTAGGGTCATTAGTATAAAAGCAAACGGCTGCTAGACAATAGAAAAGTGGAAATATTAGAGCCCCAAGGGCCGGATAAAGGTAAGCAAGGGACAACATCCTGCCAGTGGGCTGCAGTTTGAAGACCCTTGGTTTAGAGAGACACAAGAAGGAGACTGAGCAGAGAATACAGAGGAAGGAGATAGTGAGTTCAGATATAAAAGGAGGATGGAAAGAAGAGAGAGCAGAAAAGGGAGAGCCCAGTGACAGAAAAAGAGCAGCGGGACAAAATGGTAATTAAAATGAATACACTAAAGGGGCCACAAAGTGAAGGTTGCATGAGACAGATGTACAATGGCCTTCCAGTTTTCTTTTATATATGTTGTCCTAGTAGTACATATCAAAATACTACATGATGATGTCATAACTATCATGGCAGCCTATCAACAAGCGCATGGGCTGGTTTGAACATATTCTGGTTTGTGTCGCCTTTGTACAGCCATATAGGAAAAAGGTGCTGGTCCAGCATGGAATAACACAATAAAGAGGGACACAAGGTCTGGGGCTGGTTTAAAGGAAAATTAAAGTGGTTCTGCAATGACAAACTGAAATTTTTCAGTTTTTCTGTCTAAATATTTCTTACAAAAAAATCTCCTGACCGATGTCATTTTGCTTGTGGGCATTTGAAGCCCACAAGCAAACACTTCCTGGATCCCTTTGTTTTGCCGTACCAGCATTCATTGCCGGTTCCCGTGCATGCTCAGTGGCTTCACAGCTACAAACGGCGCCATCGAAATCACGCGAGATTTCACATCCTGGGATTAATTACACGAGATCCCAGGAGACACAGCGAATTCAAAAGGAAATGACGCGGATCCCCGCTCAGAGCCCGCCCACCGCCGCAGGGAGAACAATACAGATGAAGGCAGCATTAAAGGTAGGCTTAACAGATGCAGAATTGAACCATCAATTCTGTCATTTCACATGTTAGAGAAGAGATAGACAGGAAGATGATCAGATGGGTGCAGAACCGCTTTAACCGCATCCCGACCGCCTCCTGCACATATACGTCGGCAGAATGGCACGGCTAGGCGAAAGCACGTACAGGTACGTTGCCCTTTAATTGCCTAGCCGTGGGTCGCGCGCGCGCCCCCGGGGGCGCGCTCGCGACCCGGTCGGGAGCTCCGTGACCACGGCCGCGGGACCAGCGGACCCGATCGCCACTGGTGTCCCGCGATCGGGTCACAGAGCTGAAGAACGGGGAGAGGTCTGTGTAAACAAACCACTCCCCGCGCTTCCTACTGTTCCCTGTCATCGGGAAAGCCGATCAATGACGTCAGACGTCAGCCCCGCCCCCTAATGTTAAAAAAAAAACACACACGTCACAGCCCATAACCCCTCCCCCCCCCTAGTGGTTAACTCTTTCACTGCATGTGTCATTTATACAGGAATCAATGCATTTAAATAGCATTGATTGCTGTATAAATGACAATGGTCCCAAAAATGTGTCAAAAATGTCCGATGTGTCCGCCATAATGTCGCAGTCACAATAAAAATCGCTGATCGCCGCTATTACTAGTAAAAAAAAAAATATTAATAAAAATGCTATAAAACTATCCCCTATTTTGTAAACGCTATAACTTTTGCTCAAACCAATCAATATTCGCTAATTGCGATTTTTTTTTTACCAAAAATATGTAGAAGAATACGTATCGGCCTAAACTGAGGAAAAAAAAAATTTATATATATTTTTGGGGATATTTATTATAGCAAAAAGCAAAAAATATTGCATTTTTTTCAAAATTGTCGCTCTATTTTTGTTTATAGCGCAAAAAATAAAAACCGCAGGGGCGATCAAATACCCCCAAAAGAAAGCTCTATTTGTGGGGAAAAAAGGACGCCAATTTTGTTTGGGAGCCACATCGCACGACGTGCAATTGTCAGTTAAAGCGACGCAGTGCCGAATCGCAAAAAGGGGCCTGGTCCTTTGGCTGCCAATTGGTCCGGGGCTGAAGTGGTTAAGACAGGGAGGAGGTTTGTTTTATTTTTAAATTGAAAATAGCAATCTTTGCAAAAATGCAAACTTATACTCCATAATTCTAGCCTTTTTTTGGGAGGTGTTAAAAGTTGAGCAAGAGTTGTTTGCTCCTGCATTAATATTTGGGATTGTCACCATAATTTGGTCCTTCTGTGAAGCTACCAAAAAAAAAGCCAATACAAAGCTGAATTTAAACTGAACGTTCCTCTCAGTGTACTGACCCATTCTGGTTTATCTCCCTATGCACTGATTAGTGTATCTGCTTGCATCTGGTTAAACAGGAGAATCTCAATGATCTTAGATGGTAAGCAGTCTGCATTTCCTCCTTTTCTGCATTATATAAACTGCCTCTTGTCAGTCGCATCCAATGAATTTCAAGGGAAGCTCTGGAGCAGGCACTCTCTGCGCAAATACAACACTTATTTTATTTCATTAGCATATTCCTCTACTGTAAAAAAGCATTTATAACATTCTCACTTTTATAGATTTGTTTAGGATCTAGCTGTAGACAATTTGGCAGGAATAAGAGAGATACAAAACCTTCATAGCTGGAGGTGCCATTCTGTCTCAGTTGGACATTAACAATCATTTTCTGGGACTCACGCCAATGTGTAGCTTTCAGAAATGATGTCTCTGCCCAGTACACAAAAAGGGAATCCCAGCAAGCAGTCAGAAGATTAGGATTTTGTGTGCAGAAAATCACAGCAAGGCTTTGAGATTGTGTATTTTAGCGCAGTGTCACAGGCCCCGAAAGTCTGCACAACGGACATTATAAAGCAAAGAGATTTTTGCAAACCACTGAGATTCCTGAAATTGCTGTGTCTAAAAATAAAATGGACTTCTTAACCTTTTCACTTCAGTGGCTGCAGAAATGTATTATATAAGTACTTTTACAGGTACATGGCAAAAGGTCTGCTACTCTACTTTAAAGATTTTTCTGCTTACCATAAAATAATTTTCTGGGAGGCCATTGAGGGACACGGTAAGCCTTCAAGTTATAATGCTGCCTACAGGAAGATTGGACAGTAGCTAACAAAGAATATGTAGGCCGTACCAGGATAACCCCTCTTAATACCAGCATGCCTCTGTTTTTTTTTTTTTTGCTAGTGTCCTAGAAGGATGAATGTCCTTTCCTTCATCTCAGCCGTGCAAAAGACAACCTATTTCTGCTAGCGCTATTTTTTTCTCTTTTTTTTTTTAGTAAGCCTCAGTTTTACAGCAAAGCAGTACCAAGAACAAGATCAAAAACACATCAGGACGGGAACTGTTTCCCTCAATTGACTACATAGAAACGATTGTACAGTAAGTTCAAGAATCCTTTTCTTTTTTGTCCATTGAGGAAGACAGGAAGTCTCTTAACTTTGGGTTGTCCAACAGCGGTCTAGCTAAGGGGTGGGCAACATAGCAAACAATTTCTAGCAGGCCAAATGTAAATAATATAAATAAAGTAAAAGAAAAAAAAAAATAGTGCAAGAAAGCTGAAGAAATAGAAAAAAAGAAAAAAGAAATTCATCCTCATAGGCAAAAAACATACTGGTATTAGGAGGGGTTGTCCTGGGCTGACCTACAGGTTTTTGCTTGCCAGTGTCCATTCTTCCTGTAGCAAGCAGTATAACCCAAAGGTAAAAGACCTCCTTTGTCCCTCAGTAGACGAGAAACATTTTTTTTTTTTTTTATCTTGATTAGAGTGGCGGACCTTATTGTTGTGTAAGTCCACATGGATGGGAAAATGTCTCCTACTTCTTTTCCTAGTGATACAAGTGAGCATATTTCATAGACATGTGCAATTCGTTTCGTTTTTCTTTTTTTTCGTTATTTTCGTTCGTTCGTTTTCATACGAATGAACGAATCATTCGAATCGTACGAATCCGAATAACGAATCATAACGAATCGTTAGAATCGTACGAATCCGATTAACGAATCATTCGAATCGAACGAATCCGAAAAACAACGAAAATCCGAAAAAAACGAATTAGAAACAACGAATGTACTAATGAAGAAAATCCGAAAAAACGAAAAGAACGAAAAAATTCGTACATTCGTAACTTTTTTTTTCGATTCGTAACTTTTTTTCGATTCGTAACTATTTTTTTTAGATTCGTAACTTTAAATTTTTTTTTTCGATTTGTAATTTTCCGTGTCTCTATTGAACAAAAAAATTCGTACATTCGTAACTTTGTTTTCGATTCGTAACTTTTTTTTTTTTTCGATTCGTAACTTTTTTTTCAATTCGTAACTTTTTTTTTTTTTTTTTTTTTCGATTTGTAATTTTCCGTGTCTCTGTTGAACCAAAAAATTCGTAACTTTTTTTTTCGATTCGTAACTTTTTTTTTCGATTCGTAACTTTTTTTTTTCGATTCGTAACTTTTTTTTCAATTCGTAACTTTTTTTATTTTATTTTTTCGATTTGTAATTTTCCGTGTCTCTATTGAACCAAAAAATTCGTAACTTTTTTTTCGATTCGTAACTTTTTTTTTTTCGATTCGTAACTTTTTTTTCAATTCGTAACTTTTTTTTTTTTTTTTTCCGATTTGTAATTTTCCGTGTCTCTATTGAACAAAAAGATTCGTACATTCGTAACTTTTTTTTTCGATTCGTAACTTATTTTTTTCGATTCGTAACTTTTTTTTTCTATTCGTAAATTATTAAAATGTAATAATAGCATACACATTACATCAAATTATGAATTATGCTCCAATTACGAATCTACGAATGTTAAGAATGTTACGAATGTACGAATAAATACGAATGCGTCCGAAAATTAAACTAACGAAAAAACGAATCAACGAAAAAATAACTCTTACGAATGTACGAATCGTTACGAATACGAACAACGACGACTTACGAATGTACGAATCGTTACGAATCCGAACAACGACGACTTACGAATGTACGCATCTTTACGAATCCGAACAACGACGACTTACGAATGTACGAATCGTTACGAATTGACGGAAACGAAAAAAACGAAATGAAAAAAAAAAAGATTTTTTTTCGGAAACGAAAAAAACAAAACGAAAATAAACACATTTTTTTGTTGTGCACATGTCTAATATTTCACCAAGCGGGACGCCAACAGCAATAAAAACTTTTTTTGAAAGTTTGGGTTCTTGTAGGAGTTTTTCTTCTCCCTTCATGCCCTAGACACAGAACAATAAGTAAGAGGAACTGTTCCAGTATCCAGATTCTGATCCCGATTGCAAATCAAATGTCTAGCAACAAACTTGCTGAAGAGATCACTCAGGTGTTCTTACAGTGTTGCTTCCTTTCTGGCTTTAACGCTGAAGAAACGTGCTTGCCAACTGGAGGGTTGTGACAAAGTGACACCTGGTTTGACCAGGGAGAAACCAATTCTATAGGAGCAGTCGAGTTTAATGACCTTAGCGTTCCCATTGCAGGCAAGTCTAAAATCTGATAGAGTTACTAACCTTTCTGCACTGTATACACTGTATACACTGTACACACAATACTAAAAATGTTTTGGCTGCAGTTCTGCTTTATTTGGAAAGCCTCATACATCTTGCTTGCTGAGCAAAGCACAATAGTACTCCAGTCGTCATTCGCAACTCACAGGCTTATGAAACATGTTAAACTGTGATTAAAACCTAATTATTCAACACTGTTGCTGCAACTGCATAAATTAGCTTTGGGCTAATTTATACAGGAAATATGAGAAAACATAGGGGAAGGGAAAGTAGAAAAGAAAAAAAACACTGCATTGAAGGGAAAAATCTATATGCTCAAAAGTTTTTTAAGTGGTTGTAAATGTAGAAGTAGCTGTTTGCAGCTCCCTCTAGTCCCCTCTTATGCTTACCTGAGCCCATTCTTGATCCAGCACTGTGCGCAAGAACAGCAGCTCTCTCTGCTCTATCTCTCTTCTCACAGGGCAGAGGGGTAACAATCAAATCCGGTGACAAGGGAGTGGGGGGCCAGGCTGAGCTGCAATGTGTAAATTAATGCAGACAGCAGGTCTCAGGATCAAGCACGCAGGTGTGCCACCATAGGAAGTAGCTTTCTGTGGTGGCACAACAAGAAGAGGAGTCAGGATTAGGGGCGGGGGACCCCAGAAGAGGAGGATGGGGGCCATTGCAGAGGAAGTAAGTATAACATAGCATTTACATTCACTTTAAGTTTTGCCAAAAGCAGAGGTGGGCAATTCATTTTCCCAATGGACAATATGAGAAACTCGGACTGTTGTGAAAGTTTATTCTGCCTGTAAGCTCATATGCCTGTAAACTACTGAAAACACCTTTAGTGTGCATGGACACATTGGCTAACAAGAAGGGGAGTTTTTTTGAGCTGCAGTGTGCATAAGCCCTTAGTGCAGTGGTTCTTAACTCCTGTCCTCAGCACCCACTAACAGGCCAGGTTTGCAAGATAACTGAAATACATCACCGGAGATATAATATGCTGCTCAGTGATTGCAGTATTCTAGTCTGCATCTTCCCAAGGTAATACTTAAAATCTGGTCTTTTAGTGGGTCCTGAGGACAGGAGTTGAGAACCACTGCTTAATGCCGCGTACACGTGGTGAGATTTTCCGATGGAAAATGTTTGATGGGAGCTTGTTGTCGGAAATTCCAACCATGTGTAGGCTCCATCGGACATTTTCCGTCGGAATTTCCGACAAACAAAATTTGAGATCTGGATCTCAAATTTTCCGACAACAAAATTCCGATCGTGTGTACACAATTCCGACGCACAAAGTTCCACGCATGCTCGGAATCAAGCAGAAGAGCCACACTGGCTATTGAACTTCATTTTTCTCGGCTCATCGTCCGTGTGGTACGTCACCGTGTTCTTGGCGATCGGAATTTCCAACAAGATTTGTGTGACTGCCTGTATGCAAGACAAGTTTGAGCCAACATCCTTTGGAAAAAAAAAATGGATTTTGTTGTCGGAATGTGCGATCGTGTGTACGCAGTATTAGTGTATAGCAAAAAAATTTTGATTAAATCAGCAGCCTTACATGAACAACACTGGACTGGGAATCTCCGTAAGTACATAAATATATAGAAAACAAACACCTGGCACTAGGAATAATAGGTACAACTGCTCATGAAATAGTATGCACACTCACGATCAATAGAGGCAATAGTAAAGAAATTTCATCTGTTGATCTGCTGGTCACAATGTTGGTATAGCTCAAGCTGGTAAAATCAGTGAGGGAGCTGACAGCCACAGGGGTAATTAATTGATCTGTGATTCTGACTGCTGATAGGCAAATAGAAGGTGAGGAGGAAACTTTTGAAAGTTGATTACCCAACCAAAGGCCTGAAGCATCTGAATAGTCCTTTGGATATTTGCAGATAGTTGAAGGGTAGGTGAGTCCTTTAGAAAAAGGTCATCTAGGTAACCTGTTACCCGAATGCCCTTAGGTCTTAGGAGGGCAAGAAGAGGTGCAAGTACCTATGTGAACACAGAGGGTGGGTGCAGAGGATAGCCCAATTGGTAGTGTGGTAGATTGGAAGTGCTGGTCTCCTACTGTGAAGTGTAAAAAGCACCTGTGAGGTGGGTAATAGAAATATGTAGAGGAACATCTTGGATGTCTACTGATGCTAAATATTACCCTTGTCTCAGAGAGGCAATAACCAACCTTGTGGATTCCATGCAAAACTTTGGAATGTGAAGGTACTTGTTTAGAGATTTTAGGTGCAGGATATGACAAATATCCAAATTGGGTTTTGGAACTGTGAACAGTTTTGAAAAAAAAACTCATGTATGAAAGAAATGTCAGAATTGGCCTGGGGGTAAAGTGGTTAATCAGGGTCCAGGCTTCGCCCATCACGATGGACATATTCCGGGAGGGCTCTTCAGCATCTGGGTTCCATAGGGGTAGACCACGTACCCGTATAGCACCCTGCGGCTAAAAAGTGCCAAGGTGAGTGCCCAAGCAGGATCCAGTGCTCCAAGCAACATTACAGACTCTCCCCACAGCATGGAGTCAAGGTTATACCCAGGTTGCACTGATCCAGATGCACTGCTTCTATCTTTGAATTAGATAGTGAGAGTTGATTGAAGAATTTGAAGTAAAATAATAAACTAGTAAATCAAATAATTTCTCTGTAAGGGAGAAGAGGACCATCATTTTAGGAAAGTAGCAAAAACCAAGCTCTGACAGCTCAACTAGGTGGGGTAGGGTTATAGGGGTATGCCCAGGGGTTGTGTCCAGCAAAGCTTTGCCAGTGTCAAATCACTTGAAGGTACCAGCCTATAACCCAGGCTCTAACACTATCCAGCCTGTGTTCTGTATTGTATAATTAAAGCGGAGCTCCACCCTAAAGTGGAACTTCTGCTTATCGGATTCCTCCCCCCCTCCGGTGCCACAATTGGCACCTTTCAGGGGGGAGGGGGGTGCAGATACCTGTATAATACAGGTATCTGCACCCACTTCCGGGACTAGCATCCCCGCCCATATCCGAGGATATCCGAGGATGCCCGTTGTGTCTTGGGAAACACAGTTCCCAGGACACAGCAGGGACCAATAGAGAAGCGCAGCGCGACTCGCACATGCGCAGTAGGGAACCGGGCAGTGAAGATGTTGCGTCTTCACTTCCTGATTCCCTGACAGAGGATGGCGGCGGGGCAGCTGAGAGACGAGCGCTCGCTCGTCACATTCTGCCGACACCGCTGGAACCTGGAACAGGTAAGTGTCCAATTATTAAAAGTCAGCAGCTGCAGTATTTGTAGCTGCTGACTTTTAATATTTTTGGTGCAGGTGCAGCTCCGCTTTAAAATAGTGTGTTTAAACTGCCAGCAGAATGACAGCTTCCAGACCCGTCATTCTGTTCATCAACAGAGTGACCACAGATTCCATTCATCTATACCAGACCCTTATCCTAGACCTAAAAGTTATAGATTATGAAACCCCACACAAAATTCTATAAACAAAATGGTGACACCCCCCCCCCCCCCACCTCCCCCCAAAAAAACTAAATTCACACAGGAACACTAGCCGAGCATGCACCATGCCAGTCCACCTGGCAAAGCACTTTGTCTCCATGTTGATGAGGATAAGGGCTTTTTCTCCCCAAACCTGGCCCATTGGTTATGGGGGTCTGCAGGTGGGGGCCTATTGGAATCTGGAAGTCCCCTTTGCCAGCAAAGAGACACCCAGATATCGCACCCTCCATCATTTCCCTCTGCCAAATGACAGCTCCAGTCTCATCACTATATGTGTGTATACAAATGGGTGGGGTCTCCCGGGAAATGGGGATCCAGGTATGGGGAGCATACAACTTTCATCTCTACTTTATATGTGACAGCACATGTGCTTGGGGTTTGGCCACTTGAGCACCCAAAATGCCAGGACCTGGATCACCTGCTGGTGGCATCGTGGTTCCCTGGGTGGAGGCTTGTAGGGCCAGTGTCCACTAGTAGGTGCCTCCCAGCAGGCAGCAAATCCCAGTAATCAGTCTCTACCAGATACTGGCCGCTGGGTGGGTAATTAGTTCTTCCTCTAATAGTGCCCCTCATTCCAGTGTTTTGCTTTCCTGTACCCTGCTGCCTTGTACCTGCTCCCCTTGTTCCTAATCCCAGTTCCCATGCCCCCCCCCCCCCCTTCCTTGCATCTCCAGTTTTGCCCCGTGATCTGTGTTTCTCATTTTGTATATATTGTTTTATAGTTAGCTTGTTAGGTATTTTGTATTTGGGTTATGGTTCACTTGTAGCTTCACATTTGCCTTGTTTCCTGTTTGCTGATATTTGGATGTCTTTTGTTTTACTGGTAATGCATTTACTTTACTATATAAAGTCTTGTCTCATTTTCCTAGTGTAGCTACGCAGATTTGACCATATCTGCTGCTGATTCCTGACACTGTCATATGGAGGCAAGGAGAGAGCCTTTCATTTCTGTGTAAGTTCCAAGTCATGGCATACACAGGACATCCTCCCTTCACTCCCAGTGGGCGAAATAAGCAGGGGGGGGGGGGGGGCAAAAGTGTAAGTATGTGAAGTTTAAGAGAAGAGGGGAGGAGGCTTTAAAGTGGTTGTTAACCCTTACATATACCCAGTGAAGTGACTGACCTCAGGTGATACACAGAGATTAAACAAATCCCCCTACATAAGTTGTACCTGTTTATCTACAGTCTTTTCTTCTCTACATCCATTCAAAGTCCAGAATTTCTAAAGCTTGCCCGAGCTGCCAGAAGAAGGGTGTAAAGAGCTGAAGTTACATTCTGCAGAGCTCAGTGAGGAGAGCTTTGACAACTCATTGGAGCGAAGGGACACACCCTCCTTCTCATAGCACACGGGAACAGAGCTGAGACTGTCAATCAGATGGAGGTCCCTCCCCTGTCACCTTTTTTCTCTTGGTGTCAGGTAAAACTTGACAAATGTGATTTATGCAGATAGCAGAGAAATGAAGCAGCAGACAGAAATTACATTTATGCCGCGTACACACGGTCGGACTTTCCAGCAGAAAAAGTCCGATGGGAGCTTTTCATCGGATATTCCGACCACGTGTATGGCCCATCGGACTTTTTCTGTCAGCCTTTCCGACGGACGTAGATATAGGGCCTGTTTTAAATTTTTCCATTGGAAATGCCGATGGAGTTTTGCCCAATGTAAAGTCTGGCCGTGTGTACGTGGCATTAGGGCTCTTAATTGGCACAAGTACACATTATAGAAACATATGCTTTGTTCATATTTCATGTCTGAGGTTTAGAACCATTTTAAATGGCACCCCAATGCATTGTATAATGGAGCCCAATGCACAGCTACACACTACAATACACATACTGGCTTGGGTACATTTTTTCATCTGTTGTGGTACATTGACCGTCCATTGATAATAATGGAGTTTTTTTTGCCTAGTTATATTAGTCCAGCTTGGGCCAATGTATTTAAGCATATTCCCTACCTGGCCCATCCAATGCTAAGTGGCTGTCCTGTTGCAGAATAACCACAGGGGATGACATTCGGGAAACGTTTTGTATTTTCTAATTGAAAACTGAGGTAGAGATGGTTATGTATCCAGCCCACCCCTCCACCTCGTCCAGTCAGAGAGCTCTTTGCATTCATTGACAAATGCAAAGTGTTCTCTAAATGACGCCCGTGCCGAGCGAGGATAAAACATACCCAGCACAGTGCCAACATGGTTGGTATGTTTGCCTTACCCAGTGCTTGATATTAAAACTAAACTGATGAAACGATTTCTCTTCTACAATCGTTCTAGCTGCTTTTTATGTAAGAACTATTAAAGCGAAGCTCTATAGAGCCAAGTCAGGCCGCTTGCTGAGTACTGTGTGACTCATCTCCTAGTCGGGGAATTAGTAAACAGCTTTGCTAATGGCTAAGATATTATGCTTGATGATGATATACAGGCTGCAGCACAGAATGGACATAGTGATTTAACAGGGACATAACCTGTTGTTTTATGGTAAAAGCTCCATCTTATTCCAGAGACAATCTGCCTAATGAAAGACCAGCAGTGAATGATTAGCAGGTTGTGAGAAAAACATAATAAAGATATTAATATACAAAACTGTTCAGACTGAAAAATCTATCTCTCATTTTGTCTCCCGGCCTTCACTTGCAGAACATTAATTCCAAATACATCTGGAATGTGTACCATCCATCGTCCGTATTATGCAGCCCCTCACCTCTTCTTCTCCTGGTGTTCCTGTATATCCAGCCATAGGACCTGTAGATGCTGCAGCTTAAAGAGACCCTGTTACCCCCCATGTACTCAGCAAGCTAAAGGCAGGCAGGGAATCTGTGCCAGGAGTATTTACAGAATCATTGTGTTCTGCAGGAATGTGATTCTGCAGATACACTATATTACCAAAAGAATTGGGACGCCTGTCTTTACACACACATGAACTTCAATGATAAAGATAAGAGAGAAAGCGCGTCCCCTAGTGCAACACCGTTTATTGGATACAATTTAAAAACAACAAAGTAACAATGAACACACACTCACAAAAATCGTTTTTTCCTATGTTACCCCTTATAAAACTTGTTTACCTCAATCAGCACTAATTAATGCCTTCTCCCCTTTCTTTCACTATAGCAGACCTTTCTCCATTTCATTTTATTTATTTTTTTATTATTTATCTAATCAAAATTATTTACATTTTTTTTTTTTAAATCTTGTTTTTTTTTTTATTATTTTTGTGTCAAAAATATCACAAATCTAAAAAAAAACTTTATTAAAAACTGTTTTTAAATGGATCAAATTAAAGAATACAATTAATACTTTTTATCTCTTGTAACATTTTTAACTGGTTCCCGACCGGCTCCTGCACATATACATCAGCAGAATGGCACGGCTGGGGAAAGTAAGTTATTTTGAATTTCCCGCCGTGCCCGCGTGTGCCTGCACCGCCGGCGGCGCGCGCCTGCCACAAGCTCCTTGATCTTGTCCGCGGGTCACGCAGACTCGATCGCCGTGGGGATACCCGCGATCGTGTCACGGAGCTCAAGAACGGGGAGATGCTGATGTAAACAGCATCTCCCCGTTCTGCCTAATGACAGCACACTAATCGTCTGCTCCCTGTCATCAGGAGCAGCGATCAGTGTGGTGTCACATACAGCCACGTTAGAAACACGCCCCTAGGAACATTTAACCCCTCCCCACCCCCTAGTGGTTAACCCCATTCAATGCCAGTGACATTTTACAGTAATCAATGCAATTTTATAGCACTGATCGCTGTATTAATGCCAATGGTCCCAAAAATGTCAAAATTGTCCGATGTGTCTGCCATAATGTCGCAGTCATGATAAAAATCGCTGATCGCCGCCATTACTAGTAAAAAAAAATTATTAATAAAAATGCCATAAAACTATCCCCTATTTTGTAAACACTATAACTTTTGCGCAAACCAATCAATAAATGCTTGTTGCGATTTTTTTTTACCAAAAATATGTAGACGAATACGTATCGTCTAAACTGAGGAAAAAATATGTTTTTTTATAGATTTCTGGGGGATATTTATTATAGTAAAAAGTAAAAAATAATGTGTTTTATTTTTTTTTAATTTACGCTCTTTTTTTTGTTTATAGCGCAAAAAATAAAAACTGCAGAGGTGATCAAATACCACCAAAAGAAAGCTCTATTTGTGGGAAAAAAAAGGACGTCAATTTCGTTTGGGAGCCACGTCGCACGACCGCGCAATTGTCAGTTAAAGCGACGCAGTGCCGAATCGCAAAAAACGCTCTGGTCAGGAAGGGGGTAAATCCTTTCGGGGGCTGAAGTGGTTAACATTAAACAAAGTAGAAAAAAAATGCATTTTTTATACTTGTCATGCCTTCAGCCTCTAAAGAAAAAATAATATCTTCTGGACTTGCAATATCAACATTGCCCACTAGATGCCACTCTTAACAAAAGTCTATTGATGGGTAGTGTTCTATGGTTAATAGACATTTCCTGCCATATCACTAGGAACTAGCCCACTTCCTATTACAACTCTTTCATCTTTTCCATGAGGACAGACTGCATGGAGCCAGCTAAGCGTGCATTACATGTTCAGAGGAAATCTCAATCCTTCTAAGGCCCCTTTCACACTGGGGCAGTGCGGGCGTCGGTGGTAAAGCAGCGCTATATTTAGCGCTGCTTTACCGTCGTTTTAGCAGTGGCATTCGGCCGCTAGCGGTGCAGTTTTAACCCCCGCTAGCGGCCGAAAAAGGGATAAAACAGCCCGCAAATTGCTGCTGCAGCGGCGCTTTGACGGCGGTATAGCCACGCTGCCCCATTGATTTCAATGGGTAGGAGCGGTTTAGGAGCAGTGAATACACCGCTCCTTCACCGCTCCAAAGATTCTGCTAGCAGGACTTTTTTTTACCGTCCTGCTAGCGCACCGCTCCAGTGTGAAAGCCCTCCGGCTTTCACACTGGAGTGAAAGGACACACTTTTTTTCAGGCGCTATACAGGTGCTATTTTTAGTGCTGTGGCGCCTGAAAAACGATTCAGTGTGAAAGGGGCCTAAGGCAGCATCGCTATTTCACCGCGTGTGTACATCCTATTCTTATATGGCCACCACCTGTTCATTGTAATAAAGATCCAAAGTTACAGACAGTCTGGTTATTGTAGGATTCAAGGTTTAACCACTTCAATACCAGACACTTAGACACCTTCCCGCCCAAGCCAATTTTCAGCTTTCAGCGATGTCGCAATTTGAATGACAATTGCGCGGTCATGCTACACTGTACCCAAACAAATTTTTTATCATTTTGTTCCAACAAATAGAGCTTTCTTTTGGTGGTATTTGATCACCTCTGCGATTTTTATTTTTTGCGCAAATAAGTGCGTTTTCTTCTTCAATGACGGGCACTGATAAGGCGGCACTAATGGGCACTGATAAGGCGGCACTGATGGGCACCGATGAGGTGGCACCAATTAGGGGGCACCGATGGATGAGGTGGCACTGATGATGGGCACTGATAGGCGGCACTGATGGGCACTGATAGGTGGCACTGATGGGCATTGATAGGTGGCACTGGTATGCGGCACTGATGGGCACTCAGGTGGCACTGATGGGCACTCATAGGCGGCACTGACGGGTACTTATGGGTGGCACTGATGCACACATATAGGTGGCACTGATAGGTGGCATGGATGGGCACTGATAGGTGGCATGCATGGGCACTGATAGGTGGCATGCATGGGCAAGGATAGGTGGGCATGGGTGGGCACGGATGGGCACTGATAGGTGGCACTGATGGACGCTGATGAGTGGCACTGATGACACTTATGGGTGGCATTGCTGGGCATCCCTTTTTTTTACTTTTTTTTAAATTAAATATGATGTGCCAATCAGTGCCCATCTGTGGGCACTGATTGGCATATTTTTTGAATTTTTTTTAACATGTGGATGGCCATGGGGGATGTACCTGGCCATCCACATGCTGGGGGCTTCCCTGGTGGTCCTGGGGGCTTCCCTGGTGGTCCTGGGGGCTTCCCTAGTGGTCTAGTGTGGGTATCTGAGGGGGGGCTGCGCTGATAAACAATCAGCGCAGACCCCCCCTGTCAGGAGAGCCGCCGATCGGCTCCCCTCTACTCGCGTCTGTCAGACGCGAGTGAGGAAAAGCCGATCAACGGCTCTTCCTGTGTACATCGTGATCAGCCGTGATTGGACACGGCTGATCACGTGGTAAAGAGCCTCCGCCGGAGGCTCTTTACCGAGATCAGTGTAGCGGTGTGTCAGACTGACACACCGCTCCACCGATCGCCGCGATGCGCGCCCCCACGGGCGCGCGGCGGCTGTTATCCTGAAGGACGTCATATGACGCCCAGTCAGGATAACGAAGCCACTTCCCGGACGTCAATATGCTATTGACCGGGCGGGAAGTGGTTAAACTGTATGTTGAGCTACATACACGCCAGGGGCAAACGTGTAGCGAGAACAGAACAATACTGTAGTTTTGGTGTGTGTCTGTCTATGGATTGCATAGAACCAGGTTTCTCAACATTTTTCCAGTCAAGGCACCTTTTAAAATCATGCACAGTCTTGAGGCACCTCATTCTAAAAAGTAAGAAAAAAATAAACAAATCGTTTTACATACTTCAGCAACATCCATATGTAAGACACCTAACAGTAGAGGTGATTTATTTTTCCAAAGCAAATACACTTTTGCACATTAGTACAGACTAGGATTCCAACATTTCTTCTTCCTTATTTTCTCTCCCCCATGCAGCTAACGTGACCCTATTGCTGACAGAGAGGGGCAGGCGAGGGTCAAACAAGGATGCTGTACAGTTTCCAGATGTCTTCCTTATCAACCAATGATGTCAGCAATTGTTAGAAAGCTGGTGGTTGGCCTGCACAGTGCCCAAGGTTGTATTACTGAACAATAAAAACGTGGTTTTGTGTAACAAAAAAGCAGGCTTGATCCACTCGCTGACTTTTTTTAACAATTTAAGACAAATTTTAGGCATTTTGCCAAGACACCCCTAAAGAACCCAGAAAGCACCCCCAGGGTGCCTAGATACCTTGGTTGAAAAATGCAGGTATAGGCAGTATCACCAAAAGAAAGCCTTGTTTATCGTAAAAAAAATGTATTACTTTGTTATCTTTCAGACCGGACCAATTTGCAGCCAAAGGACCAGGCCCCTTTTTGTGATTCGGCACTGCATCGCTTTAACTGACAATTGCGTGGTTGTGCGACGTGGCTCCCAAACAAAATTGGCGTCCTTTTTTTCCCACAAATAGAGCTTTCTTTTGGTGGTTTTTATTAGCCCCTGCGGTTTTTATTTTTTGCGCTATAAACCAAAAAGAGCGACAATTTTGAAAAAAAACGCATTCTTTTTTATTTTTTGCTATAATAAATATCCCCCAAAAATATATAAAAAAACATTTTTTTTCCTCAGTTTAGGCCGATACGTATTCTTCTACATATTTTTGGTAAAAAAAAAAAAATCGCAATTATCGATTATTGATTGGTTTGAGCAAAAGTTATAGCGTTTACAAAATAGGGGATAGTTTTATAGCATTTTTATTAATATTTTTTTGTTTACTAGTAATGGCGGCGATCAGCGATTTTTATTGTGACTGTGACATTATGTACACATCGGACATTTTTGACACATTTTTGGGACCATTGTAATTTATACAGCAATCAATGCTATTTAAATGTATTGATTCCTGTGTAAAATGACACTGGCAGTGAAGGGGTTAACCACTAGGTGGCAGTGTAGGGGTTAAGTGTGCCTAGAGGTGTGTTTCTTACTGTGGGGGGGCGTGGCTGTCAGCTAGTGAATACTGATCTCTGCTCCAATCACAGGGAGCAGAGATCGGCGTCACTAGTTGCTAGGCAGAAGGGGGAGATGCTGTTTATTTCCGCATCTCCCCGTTCAGCCTTCCCGGGAGACGATCGCGCGTGTCCCCGCGGCGATCGAGTCCGCGGGCCCCGCGACCGGCCTCACGGGGGTCCCGACCGGCGCGAGCGCGGCGGCATCTTAAAGGGGACGTACATGTACGCCCTTATGCCTGTCCGTGCCATTCTGTCGACGTATATCGTCGTGCGCCGGTCGGCAAGCGGTTAAATAATGACAAATTTACTGCCAAATAAACAGACCCATAGTAGAAATGTATACATTTTTTTGGTCCATAGAGGGTATACAGGTGTGAGAGCTGAACTGCTTAATAGTCTTCCAAGGAACATTTATGATAAGTCCAGTTTAATTATTTCTACTTCTGCACAGACCAGTCCCAGCTGAATCCCATTCTTCGATTTACACCATTAATCATTTTTAGCATTAAAGTACAATGTACATAAAAGAAGGGTATTTGCTATAAAGAAAAGTTCTGTGCATGATAATTACAAAGTAAAATGATAGAAACTATCAAAGTGTTTCCCACGCTTGGAAGGTTTTATATGCAAAACACAAAGAACACAAAACAATTATTGTTACTAATCATCTTCGGTAATTCAATTTACATGCTGGTGCGAATGGACTACTTAAGGCGAGAGGATGGAACTTCAAGCTGTTTTTTCGACATACTTTAACCTTTCAATTTCTATTTAGTTAATCTGGGAGAGATGAAAGGCAATGTCAATAGAATCTCTGACCTTTGCAGTAAACGCAAGTCTCTCGTTACCAGTAAACAACTTAGCAAATAAGGCTTTTTAGGCTTTCCGATGACAGCCTCTGAATATAAATCATCACTTTAAAATACAAATCTTTATGCATTTAAAATGAAAGAATGCGTAATGTTTATGCATGAGTTGTACTAAAGTTTCTATACTTAATGTTAATCGATAAATATTTGGAAAAAAGAACACAGATGTAGCAGGGTAGAGGCACAACAGTAGAGATGATTGGCTAGTTTAAGATGAATAAATTGACTCCGGAATTTATTTAAATTTTTCAAATGCAATTTAAATGGTAACATACAATTCCCTTCTCATAGGCAGTATTGGCGAGATTCCACAACATTATGCACTGAATAGTAGTGATTGTTTGAAAAACTTAGGATTGTTTAGCAGGTCTGATGTTTTGGTTAGAAATGGTCACCATGAATAAGGCTTAGCTTTTTAAGTTGTGCAGTTTAGTTGTTGTTGTTCAGTCGTTTAGTCGTCTCCGACTCTTCGTGACCTCATGGACCATAGCGCGCCAGGCTTTTCTGTCCTTCACTGCCTCCCGGAGCTTGCTTAAATTTATGTTCATTGTTTCGATGATACTATCTATCCATCTTGTTTTCTGTCGTCCTCGTCTCCTTTTTCCTTCCATGATTCCCAGCACCAGGGTCTTTTCCAATTCCTTCTCTTCGCATAAGGTGGCCAAAGTTTTCAAGTTTCAGCTTCAGGATCTGTTCTTCGAGTGCAAATTCAGGGTTGATATCCTTCAGGATTGACTGGTTTGATCTTCTTGCCATCCAAGGGTCTTTTTAAGAGTCTTCTCCAACACCATAGTTCAAAAGCATCAATTCTTCTGCGTTCAGCCTTCCTTATGGTCCAACTTTCACAGCCATAGGTTACTACTGGGAATACCATAGCTTTGACTATATGGCACTTTGTCGGTAAGGTGATGTGTGCTTTCTAGGTTTGCCATTGCTATCCTCCCAAGAAGCAAGCGTCTTTTAATTTCATGGCTACAGTCACTGTCTGCTTGTGATCTTGGAGCCTAGGAAGATAAAATCTGTCACTGTTTCCATTTTTTCTCCTTCTATTTGCCAAGGAGTGGTGGGTCCAGTTGCCATGATCTTAGTTTTCTTAAAGGGGTTGTAAACCCTAATGGTTTTTCACCTTTATGCATTCTATGCCAGCATCTCCAACCTGTTTATGGCAGAATGGTAAGATAGACAAGTCTTCAATGTAACATGACCCGAACTGAAATATTACCGTAGATTTATTGATGATCTCATATGTATATGGCAGGGAACGAGGATTCTGTCCACTCCTTCTTAGCATCTCTTAATAACAATGATAATAATATATATTTGGATTGGGTAGTGAGTGCAGACTCTATTCATTTTTAAGATGTCACCATACAAAAGGTGGGACCAAGATTTGATACTAAGGTTTATCTTAAGCCTACAGATCGAAATGGCTATCTCTCAGTTAAAAGTGGTCATCACCCGGCATGGATAAAAAAACATACCAAAGGGACAGATCATGCGGGTCAAACTAAATTGCAGTAAGGATAGTGACTATGTTGCACAATCAAATATTTTGAAAGAGAAATTTACTCAAAAAGGTAATGATCCAAAATATCTTGATGACATCAATGAGAATGTAGCTACCTCCGCCTGGTATCAGGATAACATAGTGGGTAATTCCTCTGTAGCATCGAACCAACATAAATGGAGTTTTATATCAAACTTTCATCATCAATATCGGGAAATAGAGACCATAGGATGCATTAAGGTGAAATAACACAAAGGTTTACAACCCCTTTTAACTGAAGTAGAGAAGAAAAAATAGGTCTCCTGCCCTAGCAGACAGAGCTGTACTGTGTGGCAAAGCTGTTTAAATCTCAAAACTGGATGCACAGAAATACACATTTCTTGGCAGCTAAAACAGCTCCCATATATGTATTTCATCTGCATATTTAGCTATTTGCCTTAAGTTCAGCTTAAATTTGTATTACTTTATATCTTTTTTGACATTATCTGTAATCTTCATTTTCACGGCTGAACTTTAGTTGTTCAACCTGAATAATAAGAATTATTTCTGGGAAAATGTCTCAGTTATTCTAGCAATTTAACTAGTTCCGAACCGCCCACCGTGGATATAAGTCGCTACGTTAAATACCGTTGTTATGGCAGCAGCTAGCTGCCATTAACCCGGTATATTTATCCACGGCCGGCGATTCTCTTTCACATAAAAGTGGTCTCAGCGGCGGATTCGCCCCAAGATCATTTTTATGGGCGATGGGAGAGTTGCCCCTGCCGCAACCCAGTCATTTCTGCTTCTTACCGGAGAGATCAGCAGCGGCGGAAAACGATCGGATCCAATGGACGGATGGGCAGGAAGTCAAGTGAAGGCAAGATGGCTCCCACTCGACTCTATGCCCTTGGAGGACTGTCAAACGTAATTTCCGCCCTCCAGCCTTAAAAGGGCCCATTTTTTAAATCACTTTTAAGTGTAAATGTGAAATCTGAAGTCTTTTTGACCCCAGATCTCACATTTAAAAGGCCCTGTCTTGCTTATTTCTATTACAAGGACGGAGCGATCACTAGTAAACAAACCGGCGTAACGTCCGGTTCCTCTCTCCCCTCCCTGTACTTATTACAGTGCGAGGGGAGAGATCGGTGGCAGCAGCGATGTGGGCTGGATGTGTAGTACCCACAGCGCTGATATGTGCCCATTACAGCCTCATCCAGCCATCCATAGTCAGCATACTCATCCATCCATCCATACTCATCCATGCTTACCCATCCATACTCAGCATACTCATCTATCCATCCATGCTCTGCCATCCATCCATGCTCAGTCATCCATCCATCCTCAGCAATAATCATCCATGCTCAGCCATCCCATCCACCCCCATCCATAATTAGCCTACCCATCCATACTGAGCCATACCCAGCAATGCTCAGCCATACCCATTCATGCTCAGCCATGCCACATCCATTCCACTACAGTGCCTCACAAAAGTGTAATAGGTAGTCAAATTATATTTGAAACTTATGCCCCTAGAACACCTGACGGTGCTCCCTGCATGTTGGTCCTCTGTATGTGGCCACGCTGTGGAAAAGTCTCACACATGTGGTATCGCCGTACTCAGGAGTAAGAGAATCTATTTTGGTGTGTAATTTTTGGTATGTACATGCTGTGTGTTAGAAACATTGTGTAAATAGACAACGTTGTGTAAAAAAAAAAAAAAAAAATGCATTTTCATTTTCTTTACACATTTTCCAAAAACTTGTAGAAAAAATGACATGTTCAAAAGACTCATTATGCCTCATAGATTATACATTGGGTTGTTTTCTTTCCAAAATGGGGTCATTTTTGGGGTGTTTCCATTGTCCTGGTGCTCCAGAGCCTTCATAATTGTAAGAGGTAGTCAAGAAATTATATGTGTAATTTATGCTCCAAGAACACCTGATGGTGCTCCCTAAATGTTGGGCCTCTGTATGTGGCCACGCTGAGTAAAAGTCTCACACATGTGGTATCGCCATACTCAGGAGGAATAGTAGAATGTGTTTTGGGGTGTAATTTGTGCTATGCATATGCTGTGTGTGAGAAATAACCTGCTAATATAACAATTTTGTGAAAAAAAAAAAAAGACAAAAAAATCTTGATTTTGCAAAGAATTGTGGGAAAAAATTACAACTTCAAAAAACTCATATCCCTCTAACTAAATACCTTGGAATGTCTACTTTCCAAAAAGGGGTAATTTGGGGGGTATTTGTATTGTCCGAATGCATTTTCGTCCGAATTTCTGGTATTTTCGTTATCGTTTTAACAAATGATAACGAACGTGCAGAATCCAAAAACCGAAAGATCTGACATAAACAAATGCTTTATTTTTGTTTTCGTTGTGACAACAGTTCGACATAGATAGGAGATTCAACATGACGCTGATAATAGTGATCTGTGTCCATCGAGCCTGTGGTCGAATGTGCCTAACCTTAACTCTATTAGTCCAAGATTATTCTACATAGAGAAAAAAGATTCGACATAGAGCGAAAATATTCAACATTATAGAGACAATAGCAAAAAAGGTCAAATGTGCCTAACCTAACTCTATTAGTCCAGGATTATTCGACATAGAGAGAAAAGATTCGACATAAAGATTCGACAAAGCATAGGCTATAGAAGAATTCAAATGTTGGTTGACTAGTAATAATAATTAATAAATATAATTATTACTAGTGTCATACAATATTAGAATTCTACTATAGCTTGTAGGTGGAACATTCGACCGGATACTTTTGGGCTTGGTTGGTAGAATTTTCCAGCCTCACCCTTCTAATCATTATCTCTTCTTTTTATCTTTTTCCATAGCCTCTGCCTTTTTGTTTAAACGCCAATTAAGCTACAGAAACTTTGTTTTTCTAAGGCTGTCTTGTAGAGAGATATGGAATATATCCGTTCCTTTTATGGCAACTATTTTGGGTCTAAAGGTCCATGGGGAAGCAACACCATATATGATGTTTTGTATTTTGATGTAAGTGTGCAAAGTTTGTTACAATGCAGTATATATAAATATTGGTTTGTTATGATTTTCCATTGGTGATCTTTGGTCACTTTATGGTTTATACATGTAAAACATTTTGTAATCAGCATGTTTTTGATATACTCTGTAGATGGCGATTTTAATTCCTATATGAGGAAAATGTATACTATGCTATAATTTCGTCTTTTTTGTATAATAAATTTATATACTTTATAAAAAAAAAAAATTTTTTGTTGCCTTTAAAATCCCATTCCGAGAGGTTTATGAATTTACTATTCTTGGGGATGATGGCAACCCCAATGTCTTGTGATGAGAGTTCAATCTATTAACATGTAAATAGCATACACATTACATAAAATTTATATACTTTATAAAAAAAAAATGTTATGAAAGTACGAATAAATCAATCTTACGAAATTACGAATGTAACTAAATCTACGAAATAAACGAAAATTAGACTAACGGGAAAACGAATCAACGAAAAAATAACTCTTACGAAAATACGAAGGAGTTCGATTGCGGCGTCGTACAGTTTAGCTGCTCCATGGAATGACGACATTCGACAGACACCATAAGCCTTCAATGACAGATTCAACCATTATTTCAGATTTTCAGACAAATGCATTTTTAAAAGAAACAAAATAAATAAAAACGAATTTCGGGAGTAACTAAATCAATAAATTTTTTCGACGAAAACGAAATTCCCAAACTAAATATTTCAGTGTGCACATGTTTACTGAGTACTTCAGGTGTGATACATTTTCAGAGATTGGCACCATAGCTTGTGGACTCTATAACTTTCACAAAGACCAAATAATATACACCAATTTGGGTTATTTTTACCAAAGATATGTAGCAGTATAAATTTTGGCCAAAATATATGAAGAAAAAATAGCTAATTTGCTAAATTTTATAACAGAAACAAAGAAAAATGCTTTTATTTTGTACAATGCAACATCTGTTGGAGAAGAGATACAAAATCCAAATGTCAAATATCAAATTAACTTTTAGAGTAGGACACTTATCGAAGCTTCTACATCAGCTCCTTCATCTCTGTAAAGATGCTCCGGCCTTAGGAGTTTAGAGATGAGGGACCAGGAGAGGTTCCACCGGCACCCCTAATGGGAGTTTCGGTCTATCTTTTATAGCGCAAATAATAAAAAAACTCAGCGGTGAATAAATACCACAAAAAGAAAGCTCTATTTGTGTCAAAAAAAAAGGACAACATTTTCATATAGGTACAGTGTGGCATGACGCATGAGTAATTGTCATTCAAAATGTGAGAGCACCGAAAGCTGAAAATTGATCTAGTTAGGAAGGGGGTCTAAGTGCCCAGTGGGTAAGTGGTTAAAAAAACGCTGCACAAATACCGTGCAACATAAAAAAAATTGCAGCGACTGCCATTTTATTCTCCAGGGCCTCTGCTTTAAAAGTGCCAGAAAAGGCCTGTTATGGAAGTGGATAATTTGTAACCATTACCTTTTAGTAAAGTGTGCGGAATAATGTGCCCTTTTGTCTTTTGATTGTGGACACTCGTGCATGCTCGCTCCCAAGCCAAGCCGGCCCCGTCCCCTCCTTACTGGCTGTGATTGAAAGCAGCAGGAGCCAATGAGTCTGAGCCAATGAGGAGGGAGCATCTACTCTTGTGCAGATTGCTGGATCAAGATTAGGAAGAGGTAGGTGATCTGTGTATGTAGGAGGAGGAGGAAGGTGATCTCGCCCATTTAACCTTTTTGTTTTTAGTTTCATTATTATTGATTTTTTATTTAAATATACAATTTTTTTGGAAAAGTATATTTTTTTGGAAATGCTTATTGGTCATGGTTCACGTACTATATCTGAATAAAATTACATTGTTTTTATGATACTAGATGTTTATGGAGCCTGAAGGATGAGAATTCATATGGATTTTTATATACAAAAACATCTATCTTTTTTGAAATGCATTTTTTTTTACTAGTTTGTAACTTGGAGGTAAATTTATCTCAGACCACAAGAGGGCGCCTTCTAACTTCAAGTTTTACTATTTTTCCTATAATGTGATGGTCTGTATGCATTTTTTACAGCTAACCACTAGAGGAAGTGGTAGGGATCTTTATAACATGTTACAGACTGATTTTAATTTTTTCCTATCTACTATGTTGTTTATTTAACTGCTGCCGCCTCTATACTGGGTCGTTGTGTTGACTGCTGCCGCCTCTATACTGGGTCGTTGTGTTTAATATACTGCACTTTTTTGTGCTGCCGATTGTCCAATTATAGCGGATCCTCTTCACTCAGGCTCTGTATATAGTGACATGGCTGAGGCATGTGTACGCGCCCCTGATGACATCTTTGACGAAACGCATATGTCGGAGCCACATACACATTTAAGTGCAATACTTTACAATTATTAAGGTGGTTTTAAAATATTACAGACTTATTAACAGCAGAGATATGTGTATATATATATGTATATATATATATATATATATATATATATATACACACACACACACACACACACACACACACACACACTTAAGTCATCCATTGGAAAAGTTTTTCTTTAGCTTGTTCTTAAATGTGCGTCATTTGTTTTCTCTGTACCTTCCAAGCCTTATATTTTTTCCTTTTCTACAGTATGAAAACATGGTATGTTGGGCCCTTACTTTATATATGTTACGTTCTGCTGAGAGGGAGTTGGAGCTCATCTGATTGCTGGATATATGTCGATTGCTCCTGGGAGGTTCCTGTTTTGACCACTTTAAATAGAGGGGTCACTGGCATTTCGGTAAGCCTCTTGTGTGGATCTTTCTTTGGGTGTCACCCTGGCTATTCCTGGATCCCTTTCCAAGTACACGAGAAGTCATTGTTTTGGGACTTTTTCTCCTTTCTCATACTCACCTTGGAGGTGCATTGATTAATACATGTCACAGTGTATTTTTGGACATTTTTTCACTTTATTGCTGAAAATGTTGCACGAATGATTATCACTTTTTTACGATTTTAGCAAAATATTTGCGCTGCACTTTTGTTTTATGTTATTTGATGTTCTTGGTATAATAAGTAGTGTTCAGCAGCTATCACATGTTTAAATCACTAGTAGAGATGTTCTTCCTTTTCTTTCTAAAGTATAAGAGGGGACTGGGGGAGCTGCATACTGAGAAAGTATTACGTTTTAAACCTTCTGCCTTTAGAACCACTTTAAGAAGATCCATTGCAAACACTTGTCTCCCAGAAATGATTCTACACTCACACACGGATTATCACTGTCTATTGAATCCTAGATTGGAATAAGCGACTCCTGAATGTTATCCTAATTATCCATCCCAGGCTTCTGTAAACTATATCAACTAATCGACCAAACAAAATGAGAACCATCTCTTGAAAAATAGTAATCAGTAAGTAACATAACACATAAATATGGCTAGAACTATATTTTTATTAATTTAGATACAAACATGGGGCCCCAGGATTTTCCTTTATCAGGCAAAACTAGAAGTCCATGGAGGACCTGTTCAGCAAACCTAAATTCATTCGATAATGTTTTGCCCAGGTGACTCAGGTCCACGGGGGTAACATCGCTGCAGGAGTTCAAGACATCAGAAATTACATCGCTGTTTTCTGCTTTGGAGAGAGTGCATGTAGAATACACCAGCGTTCCTCCGGGTCTAAGGGCATTGATTGCAGACCTGTGCAAAATTAGAAACAAGAGCAAATAAATAACAAAGTTTTATTTGAAGGAAAGATTGCCCTGTCTGCAAAGTCAGCAACTTCATTTAGTTGGGATACTTTTCTTATCTGGCTTCAAGACATTTACGCTCTAAAATATAATGGTTAGGCGTTCCCTTTAGCAGCTTACATTATTACAAACAATATGGACCCTTTTCTGATCCCCTGAAGAAGCAACTGGCGAAACATGTCGAGATAGAAGAAGACTGCACCCCTATGCATCACTGAATATATAATACAACTGTCAAAAGGACTGGCTGCAGTAATATGACATGTTTGTTAAAAGAGAAGCATAGACAAAGATTTTTTGGCCATACTTCTCTTGTGGGTCTCAGGAATGCACTTACTTGCGCTCTCTTGTGACCCAGATTTAGCCGACAGCGGGCTAAAGTCCACTGTGGGCTGACGTCACAGAGCCACACCAGGTTCTAGAAGGATCTCAACCATTTTCTTGGGATCAACCCAGGTGCCTGATCAGCAGTTGGCACAGTTGCTGAGAGCCTGAGCCAGTCGCTCCCACCCCCTCTCCAGCCCGCTGCCCCGGTGAGCACCAGAGGACAGAGAGGGGTGACTGACAGTCACCCCTCTCTGCTAACAATGGTCAGAGAACTAAGCAATCAGTGGTCCTGTAATCACTCAGTTCTCAGGCTTAGAGCCATCGGAGGACAGCTGCAGCATGACACCAATCCTACAGCATGGAGGTTAGTATGTGCGTTTGCTTTTTAATCGGTCCCAAACTTCTCCTTTAGGGCCAGTTCACACCAAAACATGGTGCTGGAAACAATAAAGGGGTTATAGAGGCAGAAGGTTTTTTATCTTAATGCATTCTATGCATTAAGATAAAAAAACCTTCTATGTGCAGCAGCCCCCTTAGCCCCCCAATACTTATCTGCGCACTATCTCGATCCAGCGATGTTACACCAGAGACTCCACTGTCTGGGATTCGACCTCCTGAATGGCTGGGACACAGTAGCGGGTGCCATTAGTACCCGCTGCTGTCAATAAAATTTAGTGAGCCAATGAAGTGTGAGAGGGGCGGGGCAGAACCGTGGCTCTGTATCTGAATGGACACACAGAGCAGCGGCTCAGGTGCTCCCATAGCAAGCTGCTTTCTGTGGGGGCACTCGGCAGGTAGGAGGGGCCAGGAGCGCCGGCAAAAGAATCGGGGAGGGGAGGATCGGAGCTGCTCTGTGCAAAACCACTGGCTATTCCTGGATCCCTTTCCAGAGCAGGTAAGTAGAACATTTTTTTTGTTTGTTTAAAAATAACAAACAACAAGACTTTAATATTACTTTAAGAGCATCAATAAAAATCGAATTTAATTTATAAGTGGCTTTGTAGAAAGCCTGTATCTTTTTAAGCACCTTTAAAACCCCCTTTTGAAACATTTGTTTCTATCCTTGGTACATTATTAAACGCAAAACCATTAGGCGACTAAATATTGTAATGTTGGTGAACAAACTACAATAATTAGCCGTCATTAACCTTAAAGAATAGGTTTTGTTTGTTTGGTCAAATCTCACAATTATTACATCACATATTAATGCCATCATTAAGCTGAAGCTGGCACTAACACAAAGAGAAACTGCAGCATTAACTGTAATGCTTGTTTTGCACATTATCCGGTGGGCTATAAAATCAATGTAGAGTGCAAGAATCAGAAAGTTCAGTCTAATAGTAGACACTTTCAAAAATAACTTGTCATGAGAGAAATATGTGCAATGCAAGTTATGAGCCCTTTTGAAAATGCTTTCTGCCTGGCTGTCAAAAACATCTTTCATTACTGTCATTTAAGAATCCAGTGATGTTGTGGTGGCTCACTAAAGCCTCTTTTACACAGGTGGCAATATCAGGCAGTTGAGCCACAGTTTTACTGCTTCCCGACTGTCCACTTAAAGCCTACAAAAGCCTCTACATCTGGATGGGGCTGTTCATATGGTGCCGTTGACCTGTCATTGTCAGCAGATTCCTGCCACAGTCATTCGCACCGGGCCAATATGCCTTAAAACAGAACTCCTGCAGACAGAATTTTTTTATCATTTTTTTTTTACCCTAAAACTGAGGAGAAAAAAGGGGTCACATGACTGTCCATGCCCCGCTTTCATCCTTATGTGCACTGAATGCTGGGAGGTGAAGCCAGCACAAATCCCACTGCAATAACAACTCATATTTTTCATACATTGCTCCTATCTAAATGAATAAGCTTTGCTTAGATGTGAACAGTTCAATTAAAGTGGAAGTAAACCCCCCTATCATTTTCAGCCAAGGAAGCTGCCATCTTTGCCTCTGTTTAATCTTCAACTGCCACGGTGCTGTACATGTGATCCGTTATGACACCAGCCATTGGATGGTTTGACTGTTTGGTTGAGAGCACAGCCAATGTGCAGTTAGCATTCCCGGCATGCCTTTTTTTTTTAAACTGTTAAATCGATGGGTTTACTTTCGCTTTAAGTAAACTAGATGCTATGGGGTTCATTTACTAAAACTGGAGAGTGGAAAATCTGGTGCAGCTGTGCATGGTAGCCAATCAATTTCCAACTTCAGCTTGTTCAATTAACCGCTAGCCGACCAGCCGATGCAAGTGCCCGGCGGTCTCGATGACCGTCGGGCTCCCGCGATCGCTCGGGGCACACAGAGAACCGGGAGCTGTGTGTGTAAACACACAGTTTCCGGTTCTCTGAGCAGTGAACTGACAGATCGTCTGTTCATACCTTTAGTTAGAACACACACTAGGACACATATTAACCCCTTCACTGCCCCCTAGTATTAACCCCTTCACTGCCAGTGACATTTTTACAGTAATCAATGCAATTTTAAATCGCACTGATCGCTGTATTAATGCCAATGGTCCCAAAAATGTGTCAAAATTGTCCGACGTGTCCGCCATAATGTCACAGTCACGATAAAAACCGCTGATCGCCGCCATTACTAGTAAAAAAAAAAAATATTAATAAAAATGCCATAAAACTATCGCCTATTTTGTAGATGTTATAACTTTTGCGCAAACCAATCAATATACGCTTATTGCGATTTTTTTTTTCTTCCCAAAAATATGTAGAAGAATACGTATCGGCCTTAATTGAGTGAAAAAAATGTTTTTTTTTATATATTTTTTGGGGATATTTATTATAGCAAAAAGTTAAAAATAATGTGTTTTTTCTTCAAAATTGTCGCTCTTTTTTTGTTTATAGTGCAAAAAATAAAAACCGCAGAGGTGATCAAATACCACCAAAAGAAAGCTCTATTTGTGGTAAAAAAAGGACGTCAATTTTGTTTGGGAGCCATGTCTCACAACCGCGCAATTGTCAGTTAAAGCGACGCAGTGCTGAATCGCAAAGTGCTCTGGTCTTTGGCCAGGCAAATGGTTCGGGGCTTAAGCGGTTAAGCTTTTAATAATAAAAAATAATTAAATAAAAAAACAACCTGGAAGCTGATTGGTTTCTATGCAGTGCTGCACCAGATTTTGCACTCCCTGGTTTTAGTAAATCAATCCCATGGGTGGTTATTTACTAAAGGCAACTCCACTTTGCACTACAAACACACTTGGAGAAAAAAAAACAGCATTCTTGCTTGTACATGATTGGATGATAAAATCAACAGAGCTTCCCCTCATTTCAGATCTTCCCCTCAGATCTAAAGCGACTGCACTTCCAAGTGCACTTGTGTTGCAGAGTTGATTTGCCTTAGCAAATCAACCCCATAGTGTCACATCTAATCTGATCAGAGTACGAGGAAAGATCAGCTGAACTAAATTTAATCTTTCTTGAGAAGAGGAGATTAAGGGCGAATATGATCAACATGTATAAATACATAAGTAGTCCATATATTGAACTTGGTGCAGAGTTATATACTATTTAGGTCATTGCAAAGGACAAGGGGGCACTCTTTATGTCTGGATAAAAAAGGTTTAACCTCCACGTATGGAAAGGCTTCTTCACAGTTAAGAGCTGTGAAAATGTGCAATAGGCTCCTTTAGGGCTGATTCACACCTATGCAGGTTGCAGTTTGCATATTCCAGTTGCATTTTTCAATACACGCTTTTGATCCACTGAAGTCTATAGAACCAAAATCCAGATAAAAGTCCCTGACCCTTTCCATAAAATGCATAGATGTGAACTACATTCATAGGAAACCATGTTAAATGGACTGTAGTGTGTTTCTGCAAAACTGAAAATGCACTAAAAAATGCATGTGTGTGAACCAGGCCTTCGGAACTAATGCCAGCAAGCTCAGCTGATTGATGTACAAAAATAGTTGGATGCATTCATAAATTCATAGAATATAACTGGCTATTAATATTTATAAGTACTAATACTTGATCCATGGAAAATCTGATTGCCTTGGGGCATCTGGAAGAAGGTTTTTTTCCCAGTTTGGAGCAAATCAGACCTTGCTAATTGTTTTCCTTCCTCTGGATCAACTGTGGCTGTGGGTACATGGTTATGTATGGGGCTTTTCAATGTATTTATTCATTCATTTTGTCTACTGGTTGAACTTGATGGGCTTGTGTCTTTTTTCAACCTGACTACCAAATAACTATTTAAATCTTAAAGCGGGATTCCACCCTAAAGTGGAACTCCCGCTTTTCGGAACCCTCCCCCCCTCCGGTGTCACATTTGGCACAGGTCTAAGACAGGTCTAAGACAGGTATCTGCACCCACTTCCGGCATAAACTCCCACGGGAGTTTACGCAAGTTCCTGTCCCAGCGCGCTGTCTGCCGGGACACACACGTGTCCCGGCGGACAGCGCTGAAGATTCTCATTGCGCCGCGCGACTCGCGCATGCGCAGTAGGGAATCGGGAAGTGAAACCACTTCCTGATTCCCTTACCGAGAATGGCGCCGGCTACAGCAGAGAGCCGAGCGATCGATCGGCCTCTGCTGCCGACACCGCTGGATCCTGGAACAGGTAAGTGTCCGTTTTTTAAAAGTCAGCAGCTGCAGTATTTGTAGCTGCTGGCTTTTAAAATGTTTTTTTTCAGTACAGTCCCGCTTTAAGTTTAACTAAAGCCAAATAATAAATAAAAAAAATCAGCAAAAGGGATATTAGTTACCTTCACTGAGATATGTCCCTTGTGCTGTTGTGTCCTTAATTCTTCCTCCTTCGATTCCCCTTCCCACCCCTGCCACTGTAATCTTCCGGTGCATCGGGGGTTAAAAGAGCTAAGAGGCTCTAACAGACAGACATCAAGAGTGCTTGCCTATGCCCAGCTTTTATGCCCAACTGTTCCATTGATATGAAGTTCCTACAGCTTCCATGTTTTAAACAGGATTTATGAATGGAGGATGTGCGGATGATTGAAAGGTCTGCCCCCTTCCCTTCATCGATCATGCTGCTGCTAGTGTGGAAAGTTGAGCTGCATGTCCGCCCAATTCTGCCCTCTACTGTATGCCGTTTTGTAAAATTCATCTTATAAATATATTATTGCTTCTTCCAGATCAGCGGTCACATGACCACCCGTCGCTGTCTTTCTCCGATGTATGTACTAGGGAGGGAGGCTGAGATCTCCCTCTGACATTTGCCGGGCAGTCACGTGACCTCCCTCTGTAGTGCATACATCGGAGGAAGACAGCAACAGAGGGTCACATGATAGTTGATCGAGGGGGATCAAAAGCGTGTATTGAAAAACGCAAAATGCAACTGGAATATGCAAACTGCAAACTGCATAGGTGTGAATCAGGCCTAAAGGAGCCTATTGCACATTTTCACAGCTCTTAACTGTGAAGAAGCCTTTCCATACGTGGAGGTTAAACCTTTTTTCTCTAGACATAAAGAGTGCCCCCTTGTCCTTTGCAATTACCTAAATAGTATATAACTCTGCACCAAGTTCAATATATGGACTACTTATGTATTTATACATGTTGATCATATTCGCCCTTAATCTCCTCTTCTCAAGAGAGAATAAATTGAGTTCAGCTGATCTTTCCTCGTGCTCTGATCAGCTTAGATGTGACACTATGGGGACTTGGGAGCGAGCATGCATGAGTGCCCCCATAGCAAGCTGCTTGCTATGGAGGTACTTAGAGAAGAGGAGGAGCCAGGAGCGCTGGCGGGGGACCTGAGAAGAGGAGGACAGGGCTGCTCTGTGCAAAACCACTACACAGAGTAAGCATAAAATGCTTGTTATTGAAAAAATATATAAAAAAATTAAATGAATCTTTAATATCACTTTAATGTTTGGCCAGAATTAGACCTTAGAACCACTTTAAAGCGCGACTCTACACATACACCCTCACAAAAGTCTGCTTAAGTCTATCAACAGTTCTTAAAGAAACAGGACACATTAAAACCCCTGCCCAACACTTCCACTCTAGATCTAAAAGGGTATTTTAAAGGCTTTTCTTTAAGCTGCTGGAAGTCGTCTGATCTACGCCTTTAAGAATGATCAAGTTCCACATTTATAAATCTCTTATTTCCTCTCGGATACATTTTGCCCTATGGATTTTATTGCCCATTATATTCTTCCCGTGTTTTCTACAAAGCAGCATGTGAACTGAATATACCAGGATGGCTACTGTTATTACAGTGGAACTGGAATAATTGGAAGGAGACTTAAAAACAATAAGAAACTTGACATAGCTGGGATTTAGCTGAACCTCGGTGTTCAAGGTTATACAGAAACATTATATGAAAGAGCTCTGCTTATTTGAGTTTTCTCCAGAACTACAACAGGCATTTATTAAACCTTCTAGCAATCAACCAGGTGCCAGGAAAAGCTTAGTAAAGTTCACTTTTTAGCTATACCTGGAAACAAATATTATATTTAAAGGAAACCTCTCCCTGTGAGTAATATTTTAAATAAGCCCCATCTACAGTACATAGATAAAAACCAATGTGCAGGCACAATTCAAAAGTACATGATCAACTTCACCACTACTTACCTCATACGTAAGAGATATGAAAAAAAATAAAAATAAAAAATAAAATAATAAGTAATAATAGTAAAAAGTAATGCAAAGGGAGCAAAAAAATGGTGGAGCACACCATTGTCAATTCTCAGTTTAGCCGATAAAAAATTGTTAAGCTCTTTGTCTCGATGAATCAGTATTTTTTACACCTAGGCAGTTCCCAGTTGATTTTCTCCCATTACTTGGAGCGCTTCTCCTTATGCATTTGAAACTACGTGTTTAAATGCTAACCTGTCTTCACGTTGTAAACCTGGATGACTGCATTCATATTCTGTATATTGCCTTTTTCTGTATGTTAATTATATATTTTCTTGGGCTGTTTCTTTGTTTACTATGTGGTCATCTTCCATGCTCCTTGATGTATACTCCATTTCCGTTTCACTGCCCACTTACGCCTTTGTAATGCTGGATCAATTCAATGCTACGCTTCGTAAGGACATGTTCCCAGGATTTTTTGAAATCGAGGGAAGGTTTGTAATGCCAGAACAGTCAAACTCTAAAATAGTTAGGCCCCTTTCCCATGGGCACCCCATTGCCATCTCCATAGAGGATCCATAGACCGATCCTGAAGTTGGATCAGAAGGAAAAAGAGATGTCACATGTGTGACATCCAAGTCTGTTCTGATCAAAAAACATCAAAGTATAACCAAATGCAAAACTTTTATTTTTTTTTTTTTAGTTTGGATAGAGTGGAGAGGGATTAGAACATCTGTGTTTTTATTGTCGTCTGTGCCGTCATTATGGAGAGTCACCCTCGCTACTTGTCCTGTTTACCATCATCATTGAAAGTAAAAGAAAATCCCAAATTTTTAGTTGTCACCAGAACAGTAATACAGGGTAAATCTTCCAATGGGAACACCTTTAATTTGCAGGGATATCCTCTAAAGTCTTGTTTTGGCTATGGGACAAGAAGCTAAATCTCCCCAATGGGATAAGGGGGGTTATTTACTAAAGGAAAATCCACTTTGCACTACAAGTGCACTTGGAAGTGCAGTCGCTAAAGATCTAAGGGGGACATGCAAGGAAAATAAAAAACAGCATTTTTGCTTGTACATGATTGGATGATAAAATCAGCAGAGCTTCCCCTCATTTCAGATCTCCCCCTTAAGATCTAAAGCGACTGCACTCCCAAGTGCCCTTCCAAGTGCACTTGTAGTGCAAAGTGGATTTGCCTTTAGTTAGTCAACCCCAAAGATTGCAAACATAAACCTTACTCTATCCAAAAAAAAAAAAAATATTTTGCCTATAGTTCTACTTTAATTACGGAAAAAGTTCTGCAGCAGTATCAAATATTTAAAGTGTATTTCCACTTTTGCAGCCAAATTGTGATAACACCTACTTTATATTTGTTACATGGCCCCCTTCACATAGCATACATTGAAAATAAATGTTTAAAAATTGCAGCATACCTTTTTTAGATGCTCTTTTCTGGACCTCCCAGCAAGCGAAAATCTCAGTTACAATGGCCTTGAAATAGTAAAGTATTCATACCGCTTGAAATTTTCACATTTTGTCATGTTACAACCAAAAATGTAAATGTATTTTATTTGTATTTTATGTGATAGACCAAACACAAAGTGCCACATAACTGTGAAATGATAAATGGTTTTCAATTTTTTTTTACAAATAAATATGTGAAAAAGTGTAGTGTGCATTCGTATTCAGCCCACTTTACTCGGATACCCCTAGTGGACCCAGTTGCCTTCAGAAGTCACCTAATTAGTAAATGGAGTCCACCTGTGTGTAATTTAATCTCAGCATAATACAGCTGTTCTGTGAAGCCCTCAGAGGTTTGTAAGAGAACCTTAGTGAACAAACAGCATCATGACGGCCAAGGAACACACCAGAGAGGTCAGGGATAAAGTTGTGGAGAAGTTTAAAGCAGGATTAGGTTATAAAAAGATATCCCAAGCTTTGAACATCTCACGGAGCACTGCTCAATCCATCCTCCGAAAATGGAGAGTATGGCACAACTGCAAACCTACCAAGACATGACCGTCCACCTAAAGTGACAGGCCAGGCAAGGAGAGCATTAATCAGAGAAGCAGCCAAGAAGCCCATGGTAATTCTGGAGGAGCTGCAGAGATCCACAGCTCAGGTGGGAGAATCTGTCCACAGGTCAACAATTAGTTGTCCACTCCACAAATCTGGCTTTATGGAAGAGTGGCAAGAAGAAAGGCATTGTTGAACGAAAGCCATAACAAGTCCCGTTTGCAGTATGCGAGAAGCCATGTGGGGCACATAACAAACATGTGGAAGAAGGGGCTTGAAATTGAAGTTGAACTTTTTGGCCTATGGAGAGGGGGGAAAGGGTGGACTACAAGGACAGCACCACGCCAACTCCAATTTTAAAAACAGGCCTGTTAACCATCCAAATGTGAGTGTTTTTAATTTGTTTTCACAACATTAAAAACGTTTTTAAACGGTATTACGCTATGCAAGCTTTTTCTTTTAATATGACCACACAATACGCTTGACAACCCGGACCTTTGATGCTCATTCCCCCACCTGATACCCACCTTCCTACTGACCACTGACCTATGCGGCACTTGAAAGAGGTTTGGAGTCATCATGCGGAGCTGAGACCTGCCAGTCCCTAAACATTAAGCTTTTGCGACTTGTGAGGCATATGCCTTTTCAAGTCCAATCCATCCGGTAAGCCTTATTCCATTAGGCTCGAGGGCCATCAGACAACTATCACCCCACCATCACACTGAACAGAGCCATCTGTTGCAACAAGTGCCATCCACCTGACCACCAACCAATGTTATGGACTTCACTACTATACACTTAAATGTATAGTTTTCTCACCCAGCACTTATTACCTCAACCGCCGTTGAGTTTACATTGTCACGGATTTAAAAAATTTTATATTTTTATGTGTCACGATATATCCACCAGGTTATCAAATCACTCGATTTTAATCCACTGATTTTAATCACATGCGTTTCCTTATCTTCTATTCTTAGTTTTCGTGATTGATATTTTATTGCAAAATAATTTATCTATGCAAATTCTATGTTTTTTATAAGGTTTTTTATAAGGTTTTATGCTTTATATTTATATGTATTTTAAAGTATTAGAGGCTGGTATCACGTCATAATACCCTCCCTCTTCCCCTTTTGCATATCCCTTACATAAGATATCAAGTTCAATTTCACCATAACAGTACCTTTTTTTCCGAAGTACTAGTATGTTCTTTGCGCTGCATTAATATACACACAAACTTTTTGGGCTAAAAGCAAATGCTATGTGTGGCGGAAAACACTGCACATCACCCTGAACACACCATCCCCATTGTGAAACATGGTGGGAGCAGCATCATGTTGTGGAGATGCTTTTCTTCAGCAGGGACAGGGAAGCTGGTCAGAGTTGATGGGAAGATGGATGGAGCCAAATGCAGGGCAATCTTAGAAGAAAACCTGTTATGCCGTGTACACACGACTGGAGTTTGACAGCAAAGATCAGACGGAACGAATCTGCCGGACAATTCGATCGTGTGTGGGCTTCATCGGACTTTTGCTGTCAAAAAATCAGACGGAATTTAGAAATAGAACATGTTTCAAATCTTTCCGACGGACTTCGGACAAAAATCAGTTTGTCGGTATACTAGTCCGATGGACAAACAATGTTGCAAGGGCAGCTATTGGCTACTGGCTATGAACTTCCTTATTCTAGTCCAGTCGTACGTCATCACGCTCGAATCAGTCGGACTTTGGTGTAATTATGTGTAGGCAAGTCCGTTTCATCGGAACTCCATCGAAAGTCCATCAAAAAGTCCTCCGGAGTTCAGTCCGTCAAAAATCCGGTCATGTGTACACGGCATTAGAGTCTGCAAAAGACTTGAGACTGGGGTGGAGGTTGACTTGCCAGCAGGACAACGACCCTAAACATACAGCCAGAGCTACAATGGAATGGTTTAGATCAAAGTATATTCATGTGTTAGAATGGCCCAGTCAACGTCTAGACCTAAATCCAATTGAGAATCTGTGGCAAGACTTGCTGTTCAAAGACGCTCTCCATCCAATCTGACAGAGCTGAGCTATTTTGCAAAGAAGAAAAGCAAAAATGTCACTCTCTAGATGTTCAAAGCTGGTAGAGACATAACCCAAAAAAATGGTAGCTGTAATTGCAGCAAAAGGTGGTTCTACAAAAGTATTGACTCAGTGGGGCCGAATACAAATGCACAACACACTTTTGACATATTTCAAGAAGTGTGAATACTTTTTCAAGGCACTGTAGTTTCATTATCAATTGCAACTATATTTGAACACTGTCTGCCCTAACAAAGAGCTAAAGGTGTAGAGGCTGGCCTATGTTAATAAGGACAGACTTGGGACAGGCTAACTAACAGAGCACAGAGCAGTCCTCCTCTTCTCGGGTCCCCTGCCAGCGCTCTTGGCTCCTTCCCCCTGCTGAGTGGCCCCACAGCAAGATGATTGCTATGGGGACACTCATGCAAGCTCACTCCCAAGCCCCGCTCTATGTGTCCGTAAGACACTGAGCAGGGCTCAGCCCTGCCCCCGATCCCTCTTCACTGTGATTGACAGCAGTGGGAACCAATGGCTCCTGCTGCTGTGTCTGAGCCAATGAGGAGGGAGAGAGCCGAGAGAGCCTCTGCGCTCATGCTCTTGCTGATTCAAGATTGGGCTGAGTATTGGGGGAGAGGCTGCATGCTGTAATTTTTTTACCTTCATGGATAGAATCCATGAAGGTAAAAAACTTTCTGCCTTCAGAGCCACTTTAATATGCCTTGCACCCCCCTTAATCTATAGTTTTTACAATTTGACCAAAAATATCCACAAGCGGCATGTTAAGGGAAACAGGATAAGAAAAAAGTCTACAGTACATTCTTCGGCCTCATGCACACTGGATGTTTTTACAGCTGCTTCTAGGGGCATCTGGTGTTTCCTTTCCCTGCCTCTAAACTCCCCTGTATGTTAGCCCATGCACACATATGCGGCGTACACACGGTCGGAATTTCCGATGGGAGCTTTTCATCGGATTTTCCGACCGTGTGTATGTCCAACGGTCTTTTTCTGTCGGCATTTCCGGCAGAACCTGTTCTCAATTTTTCCGACGGAAAACCTTTCTATCGGATTTTCCGATCGTGTGTATGCAATTCCAACACGCAAAATTCTGACACATGCTCGGAAACAATTCAACGCATGCTCAGAAGCATTAAACTTCCCTTTTATAGTGCTGTCGAACGTGTTTTATGCCGCTGTGTTATTGACCATCGAAAATTTGGTGTGATCGTGTGTATGCAACACAGCTTGAGTGGAATTCCGACGGAAATTTTAGCCGCGCTTTACCGATGTTATAGCGGTGCTTTTCGGCCGCTAGCGGGGTGCTTTTAACCCCCACTAGCGGCCAAAGAAAGCACTTAGGCAGCGCTGCTCATTCATTTCAATAGGCAGAGCATTTTGACAGCGCTGTATACACCACTCCCGCACTGCCCCAAGGATGCTGCTTGCATGATTTTTTTTGTCTTCCTGCAAGCGCAACGCTCCAGTGTGAAAGTTCTCAGACTTTCACACTGGGGAGGCATGAGAGGCGCTTTACAGTTGCTATTTTTAGCGCTAAAACGCCTGAAAAGCACCTCAGTGTGAAAGTAGCTTTAGACACGTCTACAAGCATCAGCACTCATGTTAAAACTATCTTAAATCAACAACCTCCCATATGTGTAATGATGCAAACCTATTATAGTGTTATAATAATATCACGTATGCAATGTGAAACCCTATTCTTTGAAAGGTAGCAGCTGATTTATTGGAAAGCCTGTGGAATATTATGCTGTTATGTATAGTATTGATATGCATTAGGACCATGTAAGCGGATATATGTATAGTTTTACACTATTATCTTTTTTATATTTACAAAGCGAAATATGCTGATGAGCTATTAAAGTGATTCTAAAAAGGCAGAAGTTTTTTTTTTTTATCTTAATGCATTCTATGTATTAAAATAAACTTCTGTGTTCAGCAGCCCCCCTAATACTTACCCGAGCCCATCCAGCGATGTTGCATGAGAGACTTGGCTGTCTGGTTGGCTGAGAGACAGCAGGGGGCGCCATTGGCTCCCGCTGCTGTCAAAGTCAGTGAGCCAATAAGGAGAGGGGGGGCGGGGCCGAGCCACGGCTCCATGTCTGAATGCACACACAGAGCACAGAGCCCCTATAGCAAGCCGTTTGCTGTGGAGGCACTCGGAAGGAGGGACCGGTCAGGAGAGCTGGCGAGGGACCCAAGAAGAGGAGGATCTGCGCTGCTCTGTTCAAAACCATTGCACAGAGCAGGTAAGTATGACCCTCCCTTCTAGACTGTAAGCTCTAACGACCAGGGCCCTCTGATCCCTCCTATATTGATTTGTATTACAAGTGTACTGTCTGCCCTCATGTTGTAAAGTGCTACGCAAACTGTTGGTGCTATATAAATCCTGTATAGTAATAATAACAACATTTTTATTTATTTAAAAAAAAAAAAAGACTTTAATATCACTTTAACCACTTCAGCCCCGGAAGATTTGGCTTCTCAATGACCAGGCTATTTTTTTCGATACGGCACTGCGTCGCTTTAACTGACAATTGCGCAGTCGTGCCACGTTGTACCCAAACAAAATTGATGTCCTTTTTTTCCCACAAATAGAGCTTTATTTTGGTTGCATTTGATCATATCTGCGGTTTTTATTTTTTGCGCTATAAACAAAAAAAGAGCAACAATTTTGAAAAAAAAAAAAAAAAACACAATATTTTGTACTTTTTGCTATAATAAATATCCCCAATTTTTTTTAAAAAAAGCTAATTTTTTCCTCAGTTTAGGCTGTTATGTATTCTACATATTTTTGGTAATAAAAATCGCAGTACGCATATATTGATTGGTTTGCGCAAAACTTATATCATCTACAAAATAGGGGAAGGATTTATGGCATTTTTATTATTATTATTTTTTTTACTAGTAATGACGGTGATCAGCGATTTTTATTGGGACTGCGACATTATGGCGGACAAATCGAACACTTTTGACACATTTTTGGGACCATTGGCAATCTATACAGCGATCAGTGCTATAAAAATACACTGATTACTGTGTAAATTTTACAGGCAGGGAAGGGGTTAACACTAGAGGGTGATCAAGGGGTTAACTGTGTTCCCTAGGGAGTGATTCTAAATGTGGGGGGAGGGGACTGACTGGGTGAGTAGAGTGATCGTTGTTCATATTTAGTATGAACAACAGATCGCTCTCCTCACCCCTGACAGCATGGAGATCGGTCTGTTTACATTGATAGATCTCCGTTCTGTCTCTATGTGGAGCGATCGCGGGTGCCCGGCGGTCATTGCAACCACCGGGCATGCGCATCGACTCCGGCGCTGCATGCCCCCTAGTTGGCAAAAGGCGAACCGACATAGAGTTACATCGGTTCGCCCAGGGGGTCCAACCTGCCGCAATACAACTGCGGCGGCTGGTCGGGAAGGGGTTAAAGAAATCGCTGAATGGGGTACATACTACCAGAGGGAGTGACCACAGAATCTTTGTGCTATTTACTTTAGTGCTATAGAACAGCCTTTTTCAACCAGGGTGCCTTGATGTTTCAAAATGCCTAAAAATTGTATACTAGGCAGTGTGTGGATGAAGCCTGCCTTTTACTTACACAAAGCCACAGGTTTTTATTGTGCAACATTACAACCTTCTAGCTGCTGGCATCCTAATGACCAATCCTAATGACCAATGGCATCATCAGTTGATATGAAGAATGTCAGTTGCCTGCATAGCATTTTTGTTTGACCCTCCCCTGCCCCTCTCCATCAGCGATGGGATTACATTAGTTAAGGGAGAAGAGAAACATTGGAATACTAGTCAGTACCAGTTTTCAAAAGTGTATTTGCTTTGGAAGAATAAGGTCACATAGGATGTCCTACATGTGGATGTTGCTGCATTATGCAAAACTATTATGCCACGTACACACGTTTTTTTCTGATGGTTTTTCCGACGGAGTTCCGCTGAAACTGTCTTGCCTACACATGATCACACCAAAGTCCGACCATCTAGAACGCGGTGACGTACAACGCGTACGACAGGACTACAAAAAGGAAGTTCAATAGCCAGTAGCCAATAGCTTCCGTCTCGTACTTGCTTCAGAGCATGCGTAGTTTTTGGTCCGTCGGAACAGCATACAGACGAGCGGTTTTCCCGATAGGAATTGGTTCTGTCGGAAATATTTAAAACATGTTCCATTTCTAGGTCCGTCAGAATTTTCTAAAAAAAAAAAAAGTCAGATGAGGCCCACACACGATCGGAATATCCGATGAAAAGATTCCGTCTGACTTTTTCTGCCGGAAAGTCCGACCGTGTGTACGCGGCATCAGAATCGTTTTTACATTTTAGAATGGTGTGCCTCAAGACAGTCCATCATTTTTAAAGGGTGTCTTGGCTGAAAAAAGGCTGAGAAACACTGCTATAGAAAGTGAAAAGGGTGAGTGTGTTTCCATTCGAGGTGGACGCAACGCGTGTGTACCAACAGATATGGTTTGAGCAGAAACACAATGATAGCTTCTAATAAATAAAGTAGATTGTCTAATGCCCCATACACACAGTCGGAAAATGTCCGATCGGACCATGTTGTCGGAAAATCCGGCCGTGTGTGGGCAACATCGGACTTTTTCCGTCGGAATTTCTGACGGAAAAAATTGGAGATCCTGCTTTTAAATTTTCCAACAACAAAATCCGATCAGACTTTTTCCAATCGTGTGTAGAGAATTCCATTGGACAAAGTGCCACGCATGCTCAAATTACGAGACCAAAGCTATTGGCTACTAGCCTCTACGTAGTTCCGTCGTACGCAACAAACGTGACCATGTTCAGAATGATTGGATTTTCCGACAACTTTGTCTGACCGTGTGTATGCAACACCACTGTCGGACAAAATCTGTCGGAAAAAATAACGGATTTTGTGGTCGGAATTTCCGACCGTGTGTACGGGGGCTTACTGTGCATTTGGTTATATGGGACTTATTTAAACAGATCTTATTACTAGTTATATAATTTCTAGAACAGTCTAATAGGTTTGTTTCATTTCACACGTGGGAGGGTGATGATTTAGGATTATTTCACATAGTAGAACTGTGAACATTACATGGTGTTTATTCATTTAGTTGTGAATCAGATTATACTTGAGAATTGAATGTAGCAGTCGGGGAGTGTTAAGTTAGGTTTATTAAGAATAATAGCATGAAAATGAGCACAGCAAGTTTTACTTTTATAAACTGGGCCATTCTCCCTTATAACCACGCTGTCCTTGACGCTGGCCCATGAGTGCCATTATGGTAGATACAACCTTGGATAAAGGGAAAGGGGGATTAGAGCGTCCCACTCCACCCTGAAATCAGAGTGTTGTTCAGCGATTGAATACATGTACAGTAAACAATGATGTTAATTAAGACATATACTGCAATGTCATCCACTATCAACTTCTCAGTACGTAAGGAGACAAGTAAAACTGAAATGGTTTCAATGTGTCTCATGTGAAAAGATTTTGAAGTGAAAAAAAAAATATTGTAATTTTCTAAAAACCTGATTTTTCCGTCCATAACATTTTAGAGCCTTAAATATACAGTGTACGCTAATGAATGAATAGATATGCTGTATGCCGAGAAAAGGGGCAGATTTAATGATACCATAATTTAACCATATTCAATGTTAAAAGCAAGCTGAAACAAGTCACTTCAGCTAAATCTTAAGCGTGCATTAAGTAGAACATCTGTATGTGTCAACAGTGCCACCTCGTGTTCTATTCTGTGCATCGGATCCCATTACAAGCCAGCACAGACTCCATATAGAATCTGTTAGATACACCTCATAAACCTGGGCAAAATACTGCACATTACACACAAGTTGATATTTGTAGCAATTCACTTCTTACTTCCAATTATTTGGTTAATACACATTTTAGCAGGTTTATTCTGTTTGCTTACCAGGAAGTTACGATCCTTTCAATTACCTTGCTTTTTTTTTTATATACCAACCCAAAAACATTACAAGCTGTTCTTGAGATCTACAGAATATGTTCATAAAGTAACTGCAAATAGAAAGCATAACTTCTGAGTATTGTTGTCGAAGGGACAGTAAAATCAAGAGGAGTGAAGGATTCGCTCACATTCATTACCCATGATAGGATGGTAGACATGTTCATATCCTGCTAATGAGAGAACATTACAAGGAACGCTACATAAAGTTCCAGCTGGTAGAAAAATAAATATAACAAGAATTTATGTCAAAACATAACAAGGTAACAAACCTGAAAGATGAAGCCATGAACAAGGAGATTTAATAAACTATATACATCTGAATGCAACAGTAAAACTGCTGATGGACGACTGTCAATTAAAAATAGGTTCTGCAATCTCTGGAAGCATGGTAGTCACACAGGGTCAGGGATCTGCGAGTCATGGAGCCACCTACGCTGATGTGCAGTCTTAGCTACACTTTATAGGATCCCCAATAGACTCCAGCAAGCATACCTAAATGATGTAAACCAGTGGTCTCCAACTAGCGGCCCTTTGCTTACCTTTAGCCAGTCCTTGGGACACTACGGCTCCCACTGATTTAAGGTACTAGTCCTCCCACTGACACCACCAAGGGGACGCTATTCCTCCCACTGATGCCAATGGTGGGGCACTATTATTTCCACTGATACCAAATGAGGCACTATTCCTCCTCCTCCTACGTTGGCAGAATGGCACGGCTCGCCGCCGGCGCGCTCGGGACCCAGTCCTGAGCTCCGCGGCCGCGGAGCTGAAGAACGGGGAGAGGTATGTGTAAACAAAATGTGTCAAAAATTACACTATTGCTCCCACTGATTTAAGGGACTAGTCCTCCCACTGACACCACCAAGGGGACACTATTCCTCCCACAGATGCCAATGGTGGGGCACTATTATTCCCACTGATACCAAATGAGGCACTATTCCTCATCCTACTGACTAAAGGAAAATCATGTATTGTTTCCATCTAGTCCTACTGACTAGATGTAACCATGCATTGTAAAATCTTGGATGAAAACCTTCCTCCAGAACACTGAAGATGGGTCTTCCAGCATGACAATGACCCAAAACATACCATCAAGGCAACAAAGGAGTGGCTCAAGAATAATCACATTAACCACTTAAGGACCGCATCCTGCACATTTACGTTGGCAGAATGTCACGGCTGGGTACATCAATGTTCAGGTACATTGTCCTTTAAGAGCCCAGCCGTGGGTCGCGCGCGTGCCACCGGAGGTGCGCTCGCGACCCGGTCCTGAGCTCCGTGGCCACGGGACCCACAGACCCGATCGCCACTGGTATCCCACGATCGGGTCACAGAGCTGAAGAACAGGGAGAGGTATGTGTAAACAAACCTCTCCCCGTGCTTCCTAGTGAGACTGACACTGATCGTCTGTTCCCTTAAATAGCACTGATTGCTGTATAAATGACAATGGTCTCCAAAATGTGTAAAAAATGTCCGATGTGTCCGCCATAATGTCGCAGTCACAATAAAAATCGCTGATCGCCGCCATTACTAGTAAAAAAAAAAAATATTAATAAAAATGCTATAAAACTATCCCCTATTTTGTAAACGCTATAACTTTTGCGCAAACCAATCAATAATCGCTAATTGCGATTTTTTTTTACCAAAAATATGTAGAAGAATACGTATCGGCCTAAACTGAGGAAAAAAAACGTCTTTTTATATATTTTTTGGGGATATTTTTTATAGCAAAAATTAAAAAATATTGAATTTTTTCCAAAATTGTCGCTCTATTTTTGTTTATAGCGCAAAAAAATAAAAACCGCAGAGGTGATCAAATACCACCAAAAGAAAGCTCTATTTGTGGGAAAAAAAGAACGCCAATTTTGTTTGGGAGCCAAGTCGCACGACCGCGCAATTGTCAGTTAAAGAGACGCAGTGCCGAATCGCAAAAAGCAAAAAGGGGCCTGGGCCTTTGGCTGCAAATTGGTCCGGGACTTAAGTGGTTAAGGTCATAGAGCGGCCTAGCCACTAACCCTAGCCAAGAACCCTATGCGTGTTGCCGTTTGCCGCATTGGACCAGCACATATCTCAAATCACCTAGTGCACAGGAAAAGAAAGTTCCAGAAGCATTTTGTAAAATCCAGCAGTAGATTGCATTAAAAGTCACATTTAATAAAAAGCTGACACATTTGGAGGGTTAAAAAGTTCCCCCTATATCAGGGCTATAAAAAGGCACACTGATATTAGTAAATATGATATCCTGATTAAAAGTTGTGTCTCTAGGCTGGACACACAACTTTTATTCAGGATCTTCTGCAGTATAGCACAACACATGACATGCTCTTTTCGATGTGCATCAGCATTGGTGCAGCTGTGCTCTTCTAATTCAATGACACTGCACTGCAATACCATAGGCATGAATAGGCCCTTCTGCTTTATTTTGTGTATTCGCATAGGAAATTTATAAAAATGAAATACGTGGAACTGTGTTAGGAAATGTGTATTGTTTTAAAGCTTTAAAGGTGCTAATTTATGCAATTGTGTATATTACTTTAAATACATTAGTTACACTATTGGAGATTCTCTGTGATTCATTTGTTTCCCCTAAACTGTATTAAAACCAAAATCAATTATTTTTGAATGTTTTCCATGTCTCACTGATTTTTGTGAATCTTTTATTGTTCTCTGGAGATCCTGCCAGTAACAACACTTGCTGTACAGGCTGACAATATTAAGTCACTGCCTCAAAATTAGCAGCAGTTGACAGTCTGCTATGCAAAGTCCTTTAGCTGGCCATTGGTTTACCTATCTGATAGACCTGAGGCAGCCCAACAGCCAAGAGAAGGAGCACACATGGGCAGACTGACAACACTGATGCCAATTACAAGGCAGTGGCTTAGTATTGTAATCGTGCAAAAGGAAGTTCTGTTGTTAGCAGGATTTCCAGGTAAGAAGTTTTGCAACAGATTCACAAAAAAATGGCTTGCTTATACCATGGAGCATGATACAAACTGAAAAACAGATCTTGAGTTTACTAACAGTTAAGAAATGGGGCTAAAGGGGACAAGCTATGAAGAAGTAACCACACGATACAATCACCCTCCCTGGTAGGGCCATTGCCAAGGAAAATATTCACAGAGGGTGAGCGTATGGGGGTTGATTAACACGGGAGGATCTGGAAGTAGAGTGACTTACACATTAAAGTGGATGTAAACCCGAATTATTATTATTATTATTATTTTTTTTATGTCATAATGTAGAGTATACGATTTCCTATCATTTGAGCCCAGTCTTGCCACAAAGAGTTAATCCAGCTCTGATCAATCCTCTTTTATTTTTAAGTGAGATAAACAGAGAAAAACTTTGTCAAATCCTCCCCCTTGCTGTGAGTGACAGGTGATTTACATATCTTGTGCACTAGCCTAAGAGACATGCATATTTTTTTAATTCCCTCCCTCCTTTCTTCTGCTGCTCTGCCAGGATTGGATGTTCCACACCTCAGCATGATTGGGCATGCGGAAGTCATGTGGTTACTTTCCTGTCTTTTCACTGGATGTTAGAGATCATAGCAGAAGTTCAGTGTAAGAAATACACAGGAAAAAATGCATATTGACAAGGGGAGTGTAGAGGTGGGCGGGGAGTCTACTGACATCACGACTCCACCCACCGAGCTCCAGACAACAGACCCACCCACAGAATCTGCAGTTTTTCGGGTCTCATAACAGACAGAGGGGAGACTTTTCACAGGTAAAGATACATGCAGGAGGCATGTATATCCTTATAGATAACCCCTATGGCAGTAGATTAGAAAGGATGACATTGGGTTTACATCCACTTTAAGATAGTTTTGGACAGCCCTGTTTATCAAAGATAAGTCCTGTAGCATATTCACAATAACTGCACAGGCTTGTCTTATTCTCCAGACATGGCAAAGCATTCACAATGACACCAGCACGGTACACTCCGGGTAACAATGATGTATGCCTCGCCTTTACTCCAGCTTCACAAATTTTATTTTTCATGTCAAGTCTAGAGTGAGAAAATTATAAAGAAGGGTTGAGGCTTTTGATGGATTCCTCCATAAGAAATAAATGACATGATGCATTAGCCCAATAAGACACGCAAGTATTTCTGTGATCAATCAGAATGGTTTTTGAACTCAGCATTTTTCATTTTACCTTGGAAAAAAAATAACCATTGTTCAAGATCCTCAGTGGCTTGATGCTATTTTATTCAGAGATCTATATATTCAGAAATATTTTCAGTGTCTAAATCACTTGGCAGCAGATATTCTGAGCGTTGCTGTAAAACAAAGGCACAGAATCCGAGCAGGAAGTGGCAGCTTTAATAAATTCAACACAAATCCAATAATGTGGAAAAGGCTTGTGATCTGTTCACTGCTGTGCAGATTTAGAATGGCTATGACATACTGTACATGGAAAAATCAGTAAATCAAAATTAAAAATAGCATGTCATCAAATAAAACATTAATCTGTAGAACTAATTCCTGCCATAGATATGAAAGGTTACCTGCAAACCAAATCAATACATTTTTGACAGGACTAATATTTTTTGGTACAGGGGGGGGTGTTACAGAAATCAGTAAGTGTGAAGGATAAGATTTAGGAGAGTTTTTCTCTGAGGGTCATAGAGAGGGTCAGTGTGAGGGTCAGGTTTACAGAGAAGATCAATCTGAGGGTTAGGGTTACAAAGAAGGCCAGTGCGAGGGTGACAGAGATTGGTACGAAGATTATAGAGAGGGTGAGGGTTAGGATTGCAGAGAGGGCCAGGGTTAGGTTTACAGGGAGGGTACGTGTGAGAATTACAGAGAGGGTCATTAGATTTACAGAGAATGTCAATTTGAGGATTAGCGCAATAGGAAGGGGTGGTGTGAGGGTTAGGGTAACAGAGAAGGTTGGTGTGATGGGTAAAGTTACACAGAGAAGTGGTTTGATGGTTAGAGTTACAGAGAGAGTTTGTGTGAGGGTTAAGGTTACAGAGTGGATCGGAGGGAGGGTTAGGGTTCCAAAGAGGGTCGGTGTAAGTGATAAAGTTACAGAGTGGATTGGTTAGGGTTATACAAGGATTACTGTGAGGGTTAAGATTATAGAGAGGGTCAAACTATTAGGATTCCAGAGTGGATTGGTGTGTGGTTTAGTGTAACAGAGAAGGTCAGAATGAGTTTAGGGTTACAGATGGCTGATGTGAGGGTTAGGGTTACAGATGGCTGATGTGAGGGTTAGGGTTACAGATGGCTGATGTGAGGGTTAGGGTTACAGATGGCTGATGTGAGGGTTAGGGTTACAGATGGCTGATGTGAGGATTGGCCTAACAGACAGGATTAATGTAAGGGGTTAGGATTACAAAGAGGGTGGTGTGATGGTTAAGGTTGCAGAGAGGATTGGTGTGTGTGTTAGGGTTACAGAAAGGGTCAGTGTGAGGGTTACAGAGGTTTAGTGTAAAGCCCCATACACACGGTCGGACAATCCGCGGACCAGGTCCGTCGGATCATGTCCGTCGTACTTTGTCCGATGTTGGTTTTGCGTACACACGGTCGGACAAAGTTGTCAGAAAATCCGATCATTCTGAACGTGGTGACGTTTGTTGCCTACGACGGGACTACGTAGAGGCTAGTAGCCAATAGCTTTGGTCTTGTAATGTGATCTGAGCATGCGTAGCACTTTGTCCGGTCGGACAACCGTACACACGATCGGGTTTGGTGTGATCGGACCGGGTTGACGGCAAATCTTTCCAGCAGGAGATAAGACTTTGTCCGTCGGACAAACCGACGAACACTGTCCGATGGTGCATACACACGGTCTGATTTTTCAACAACCTTGTCCGATCGGACAAAATCCATGAAAAAGTCCGACCGTGTGTATGGGGCTTAAGGGTTAGAGTTAAAGAGAAGTTCAGTGCGAAGGTTTGGGTATAGAGAAGGTTGGTGAGAAGGTAAGTGTGAGGGTTGGAATTACAGAGAGGGTAAGTGTGAGGGTTGGAATTACAGAGAGGGTAAGTGTGAGGGATAGGGTTACAGAGAGGGTCTGTTTGAGGATTAGCATAACAGACAGGGTCAATGTGAGGGTTATAAAGAGGGTGGTGTGCTGATTAAGGTTGCAGACAGGATTGGTGTGAGTTTTAGGGTCTTGGTTTTGAACTTTTTTTTAAATGTTCTCGTTTTCTTTTTTTTTTTTTCTTGCATTAACGTTGATCAGTTTTTTACTCTATGTTGCATATCTGTTATAAGGCTATATATGTGTGTCAGTACCAATGGGCTATCGCTCACTATACCGAAGGTTCGTTCACTGGCTAAAATTCACAGCTATACTATGGCTTTGAAACTGCTGTCATATATAACGTGAAAGGTTTGAATTCCATCAAAAAACAATGGATGGCTTTAACCACTTAAGGACCGAGCCTCTTTCTGAGATTTGTTGTTTACAAGTTCAAAAATTTTTTTTTGCTAGAAAATTACTTAGAAAAAAACCCTAGAGAAAAAAATGGCGGTCTTTCTGTCACACCATATTTGCGCAGAAGTCTTACAAGCGCATGTTTTTTGGTTGCATGTTTTGAGTTACAGAGGAGGTCTAGGGCTAGAATTATTGCTCTCATTCTACCGATCACGGCGATACCTCACGTGTGTGGTTTAAACAACGTTTTCATATGCGGGCGCTACTCACATATGCGTTCGCTTATGCGCGCAAGCTCAATGGGACGGGGTGCGTTTAAAAAAAAAAAAAAATTCTTATTTATTTTACCTTTTATTTTTAAAAAAAAAAAATGTAAACATCCCTTGTAATAGAAAAAAATGCATGACAGGACCTCTAAAATATGAGATCTGGTGTTAAAAAGACCTCAAATCTCATATTTACACTAAAATGCAATAATAAAAAAAAAAAATTGAAATTTGAAAAAAAAAAAAAAAAAAAAATGGCCCTTTAAGAGCTATGGGCGAAAGTGACGTTTTGACGTCGCTTCCACCGTGCAAAGGTATGGAGACGGGTGGGGGCCATCTTCCCCTCACTCGTTTCCATAACCAGGAAGGAGAAGGATCTGATCGCCTCCGTCGCTACCGACGGCTCCGGTAAGCGGTGGAGGGAACAGGAGAGCGGCGGGGGGGGGGGGGCCTTTCCCGGCACCGATAAAAGTGATCTTGCGGCGAATTCGGAAACTGGACTATTATCGGAAACTGGACCGCCCGCTGAAGAAGAGGATACTGGGGTTATGGCAGCTAGCTGCTGCCATAACAAAGATATCCCTTTTCAAAGAGAAGACATATATCGGCGCGCGGTGGTACGGAAGTGGTTAAAGGAGTTCAGGGCCTCTGGCGCGGATATGATCCTGGTGCAGGAGACTCACTTCCGTGCTGGGGGATCCAAGTATTTCCCGGTGTCTGTATAGTGGTGGTGTATAGAGCCAAAAAGATTAGAATTGTGTTGATGTCCCAATATTTATAGACCTGACTGTATATGCTCCAAATATGGGTCAGATTAAATTCCTTACTGATGCATTTGAACGGCTGCAATGTTTTTCTCAGCCTTTTATGGTGATTGGGGGAGATTTTAATGCTGTCCTCTCTCCCACTCGAGATCGGAAATCTTTGTTCCATTCTACACAACCCTCTTGAAATCCTCTTTACTAACCAAAATGATAGGCGCTTAACGTTCCCTGCTCTGCTCTTCCTCGGTGGTTCGACTGCGGGCAGTAACCTCGCTGCGCAATCAAATAAAATCTCTAGACATGTCAGTCATAGATAAATCCCTCTTATGGGCAAAACCAAAAATTTTCCAATAAGCCACATAGAATGCTGGTCTCCAGGCTCAATCCCAGCCCGTCTCTCCTTCCCGGATCACCTCAAACGATGTGGTCTTTCGTGAGTTTTACAATAAACTCTACAACTGCCTTACTCCCAACCTACACTCCCCATTTGACCAGGAGGCTTTCGAGGCGTTTATGTCAGACTTGAAGCTGCCTAAAACTAACCACGTCGGATGTGCATGCACTGAATGCCCCCATTACTGGGGAGGAACTAGCCAATACTGATATATAGACAAAAGAAGGTAATCCTGCGCTTGCACAAGGAGAAACTAATGTGATGCAGCGCACACTGGGGGAAATGTCTGAACCCAAAGAGAATAAAAGTAGAAAGGTAGTGGCGCGCAAACAGTTAAAATAGCCTAAAAGCAGATAAAAGATCAGGGAGATAAACCAAAATAAAATCAATAAGCAAATCACGGAATTGCCTAGATACAATGCATAATGAATAATAAAATATTTTGGCATAGAAGTGGTGTGCGCCAGTGATTATAAAAGGTAAAATCACAAATATACAAAAAACATCATAACATTATTTAAAAACTCAATGTGACATAAAAGGTGAAATGGTGACTGTGATGGAAATTTCACATAAAAAGAGAAAAAATAAAACTGGGTGAACCCAGTCAAATAGGATAAAATATAATGTGGATGCGATTAAATAATTGCACTAAAAAAAGGTTGCAATAAAAGTCGCAGTAGAGAGACTATAATAGGTGATGATTACGCATCTATCCAGTGACTAGAGTGAATTGCATAAATATATAATAGAGCACAGGGTAAAATCGCAATAAATATATTCAATAAATGTCCATAAAAGAGAAAGGTGAGGTAAAGTTCATTCCATAAGTGCAGTGCAGGTGGTTCCGTTGATGTGATTTGGGCTGTGCGATTATTTAGCTGTGGGTATCTTGTGTAATTTCTAGCGATTCCATGCGATCCTAGTGGGGGTAATGTGGATGGCCCCTTACCTTACAGCTGTAAGGTTACAGCATGTGAAATGTGGGTCTTTGTGGTTCTTGGTAACCTTCCTCCTTTGGATATCAGGTGGATGTCCCAGGTTCTGATCGTGCTTTGGCAGTGTATCCAGTTATGGGGGGGGGGGGGCTCACATCAGTGTATGTAAAGGAAGGGAAGGAGCCTCATAGTGTAGTAAGTTTTGTAACCAATATTTTTATTCCAAGTATTTAAAAACAATCATTTATGAGTGAAAGGGGTACTCACATTTAGATAAAAAGCAAAGTTCACAGTACAAACGAGCGCGCAAGCTCGATAGCGTCACTTCCGGCCCTTGGGACCCCAGCCTATCACAACGACCGGAAGTGACGCGATCGAGCTCGCTGCTCGTTTGTACTGTGAACTTTGCTTTTTATCTAAATGTGAGTACCCCTTTCACTCATAAAATGATTGTTTTTAAATACTTGGAATAAAAATATTGGTTACAAAACTTACTACACTATGAGGCTCCTTCCCTTCCTTTACATACACTGATGTGAGCCCCCCCCCCCCATAACTGGATACACTGCCAAAGCACGATCAGAACCTGGGACATCCACCTGATATCCAAAGGAGGAACTGACTCTGACTGATCGCTATTGGTTTCTCTCCGGAAGGTTTTAGCGACATGGATGAGTCTGGCTAGAGTCTTAACTAGTATCTTCCAGCAAGAAAATCTATCAAAGCAATGTGGGTGAAGTGTGGCTTCAGAAGCTTTGGTGCTGAAACTCGTAATTTCCGATCTGATTTCAGGGTCAGCTTCGGGCACTATGAGTGGATAAGCATTAGCAGTGTCTATCTGTTCACAGTGTGGTTGGTACAGAAAGGATGGGCCTGAGAACCATATAGAGTTCTGAAGGCATGCTGCTTGAGTAGGTCTAATGGCATAATCTGCAGGGTTTTGCAGTGTAGATACATGGAACCACTGATCTGTGTGTGAAGATTGCATCCACTGCACATTGTTGTTCGCCCATGTAACCTATATGTTGAGGTGATGGGAACACTTGTTTTTTGTTCATAGGGGTTTCTGGTGCTTCATTCTTGATTTGCTGGCAGCCGCTGACCTCATGTGGTTGTTTGGGCCTGCTCAGGGGGGATGTTGATCTCGGCCTGAATTCCTTTGCTTCAGGTTTAAGAGACTGTTCCTTTGAATGCGCATCAGTAAGGTTCTGGATGTACTTACTTGTACGATCTGTAGAGGATAGAGGTTTTTCTGGAACCTCTGGGTCTTTATATGATTTTTCACTTCCTGACCGACTTGTTCCCATGTAGGCAGCGGCCTCAGCTTCAGCAGCTGCAGCAGCGGTCTGTCGCTTCAGGATGAGCAATTTTGCTTCTTTTTGTGCTAACTCCTGCATCATCATGGCTTCTTTTTCTGCGTACTGTAGCTGGATGCGGGCAGCTTCTGCCTTGGCACGAGCTTTAACTGCTAAGGAACTTGCTGAGGACATCTTGCTAGCCCGTGAAGATCTGGACACATGCGATTGTGCATCGTCTTGCTGGGCACTGGGAATGTTCTCCCTGCCTTGCTGTGTCGGCGATAGCGTGTCATCAGCCTGGTACTTTGTTCCTGATCTTAGACTCATGCTGCACTAATGGCGTCTCAGTTTATTCCAGACTGCCACGTGGTTGTCTTTTTACTGTTCTGCTTCGCGTTATTGAACTGTTGTATAACACTAGTCAGACAGCTTAACAATAATTCAGAAGTCAAGAAACGTGAGACATCAAATCTGTATGTATTCTTTTTCCGAATAACTTTGTAAAAAGACAATTCCACCATTAATCCAGGAATAGATGAGAGCTATTCTGTCTGCAGTCTGTTATATCATGGAGCAGTCATAAAATGAAGGAAATACAGTTCCAGGTTAAAGGTTACTGCTCTTTACTGTGAAGATACCAGTTCCAGGTTAAAGGTTACTGCCTTGAATGTAAAGGAATTCCTTTTCCTAGTGACAAAATAATAACTAACTCTGGCCACTAGATGGCATTAATGTCAAACCAACATTGCAGTATAATCTGTAACAGCACATAGCACATATTACTATGACAATATGGGCAGAACAACTTCTATGCCAAAATATTTTATTATTCATTATGCACTGTATCTAGGCAATTCCGTGATCTGCTTATTGATTTTATTTGGATTTATCTCCCTGATCTTTTATCTGCTTTTAGGCTATTTTAACTGTTTGCGCGCCACTACCTTTCTACTTTTAACTAGCCAATACTGTTAAGAGCCTACCAACCCTCAAATCCCCTGGTCCAGATGGCCTCCCATATTCCTACTACAAGACATTTCTCCCAATTTTATCAACTCATCTAGTCTCCTTATATAACTCTCTTCTTCAGGGCCAGTCCCCCAATCAGCAGTTCTTACACTCTTATATCAGTTATACCTAAACCGGACAAGGATCCACCGCTTCCAGATATCTACAGGCTGATAGCACTTTTAAACTCAGATTATAAGCTATTCACAACAATTTTGGCTAACTGCCTTTTCCAATTTTTGACAAAACTGATTGATAGAGACCAAGTGGGCAAGTGGGGATGCTGCGGGTGACAATACCTGGCGCACTATTGACCTCATTGATATGTTGAATAGGGTACGTAGACCTGCTTTGATCCTCAGCCTCGATGGCCAAAATGCATTTGATAGATTAAGTTGGCCCTACATGTTTGCCACCCTTACTAAATTTGGTTTTCACGGTCCCTTTATTTTGGCCCTAAAAACCCTACACTCCAACCCCTCATCCCAGGTCCAAATGGCTTCTTTCACGTTCCGATCGTTTCCAATGTGCAAGGGCACTAGACAGGGTTGCCCTCTCTCCCCACTTCTTTTCATCCTATGCCTAGAACCCCTAGCAGAGGCTATAAGATCCCATTCTGACATTCAAGGGGTCCCCATGCATCACAGGGAATATAAACTATCTCTATTTGCAGACGATGTACTTCTAACTCTTACCAACCTACATATATCCCTCCCATCCCTGCATGTTCTGTTTGGGTCTTTTCTTTCTGGCCCATTTAACTGGACTTGCATTGTTTTTTGTCCAGAATGTGGTTATATTAATTGACCCCCTGGTCTGTTCTTTTTACTTTTTTTAGCTGGGTCTTTATCTACCTTCTGTGACCATAGATTTTCCATCTCCCCATAGATTTTCCATCTCCTGTTTCGAGACTGATTGAGGTACGTGCCATACATTTGTTTATGACCACCTTTCTCTCTTGGGACACCAGAAACCCATTACATGTGTTATGTATATGCTCTACATTGATTTTAATTGCTTCAAATTTTCTTTGTTCCCCGTTTTTCCCTTTTTGTACTAATAAAGAAACTATATATTTTTTTCTATTCAACTTGTTATGTACCATTTATTTCAGCACCGTTATTATCCCATTCCTCCTTACTCTTTATCCTTCCACTCTCTGTAGACTCCCACTCCTACATGCGCAAATTGACTCAAATTATACAAAGATGTGTGGCGCAGAGAGAGACAGCATTTAAAGTGTTATTTTTTTGGTATAGGACCCCCGAGGTGTTACATCATTTTGACCCCTCCCTCTCCCCCCTCTATTGGAGATGTGGTAAAACTAGAGGAACTCACTACCATATCTTCTGGCAGCGTGAATTGATTGTTCCTCTCTGGTGTATGGTGATGATTCTGCTCCAGCAAATTTTTGAGTCCCCCATTTCGCTGGATCCATTACATCTTCTCCTGGGCCTCCCATTTCCAGATCTGGGAAAGACCTCAAATAGACTGTCTTCCTATATATTACTAGCTGCAAAGAGAGTCATTCCATTGTGCTGGCTATCTTTCTCCCCCCCAAACCAAGCTCAGTTTCTACAAGCTATTACTGACATACGTAGAATAGAGTATATGACAGCTATGGTAGAGGATGCTGTTGACAGGTTTGACAAGATCTGGGATATGTGGGATCATTTCAAGTATGGTTCTCCTCCCTAAATCCCTCCAGTACCCCACATACGGTTCCATGTCACCCTGTCATCACCCATCCCCCTATCTCCTTGTTGACCTAGTTACACATAGTAGCCCACTGCTTAACACCTCCTAGATCTATGACCCCAGGGTATACCCAGATAACACTCAAATGTCATTGACTATAGCCCTTTCAGTATTATAATCAACATATTTTTCCTTTTTATTTGTTTGTCTTATCTTTTTTTATGTTTGATTCCTCTGACTTTAATATGTATAACTTGTTTTATCTGTATTATAACAAATTTTCAATAAAAATACAATGGACTAGTTTTTCGTTGTTTTTTTTTTTATTATTATCTGTGCCAGCAATTAATTTGGGGGGTGGGAAAAGGGGGGTGATTGCCCAGAGAGCAGCTTTAAATCTTAAATTCTTCATTTAGCTCTAAAAATCCATGGATAATCGTAAAATATTTCACTTCAGACTGTCTACAGAGATATCTTAGTCCGCTCCACTATTTAGATTTGCTGGCAGAATAAGAAAAATAGAGAAGCTGATGGGATGGTAATTTCAGAAGCATTATTGGATTTAGCACAGTCCAGTAGAAAAGCATATATCAAAAAAGACAAAATGCTGGAACAAGAGGTCGTGCTCCCAAGCTGGTGGCTGCCAAACTGGCAAATGTACGGTCACACAGGGGCAGGAGGCCAGAAGTAACAAAATACAGAACTACTGACATCTAAAAATAAATACGGTACCATATATTTCGGAATAACGAGCTGAATGCAACTCAATTAGTATTTAAAGTGATACGGTCACTAAAAAAAAAAAGTGCACACAAAGAAAGCCTGTTAAAGCACATGTAATAATACTACCAGAAACAGTAATGCACCAGTGACACCAATTTTTACTCATTGCAGAGCTACAGACACCTCTGTAATCCTCAGCATCCATCAATTCTGAGTGTGTTAAATTCCTGCATCTCCCTGCTTGCAGTTTCACTCTCCAGCGGCTACTTGCCAGACAGTGAAGAATCCAGCGGTGGCTGCACCTCTGTAAAAGAATGAAGGATCAAGTGTATTTGGCTTTGCCAATTTAGGGCCCTTTCAAACTGGCTTGTCTGCTGATCCCCGCTGAGCAGGCAGATGACAGGTCCGTCTCAACTCACTGTGCAGGGACGGACCCGTCAGAGCCCCGCTCTCCTCTATGGAGAGGTCGGATGAAAACAGACTGCCTGTCCATTTTCATCCGATCCTCTCATCCAGATGGATGGAAAATAGGGTTTCCATCCATTTGAATTTCACGAACAGGATCGGATAGCAGCGGGTGTCAGCGGACGTCACTGCTGACATCTGCCGCTCCATTGGAGTGAATGGAGCATCTGATCAGGTCCGCCTGAAAAACTGACAGGCGGACCTGATCGAAGAGCCTGTGTAAAAAAGGCCCTTAAAGTGAAGCTGTGAGAACAGAAATATGTCCCAAATTTTAGGGTTCTTGCCTTGAAGCCACTTCTCTACAGTGTGTTCCTCATGTAAAAACTGGCATGCATCCAGTAAAGTCTAGTAATATATTTTTTTATTATACAGAAATTATATAGCACCAACAGTTTTGCTAGGTTTAAAGTGGTTGTAAACCTAGTTACACCACTTAAGCCTATAAAAAGGCTTACCTGTAGGTACTGTAAATATCTCCTAAACCTGCACAGTTTAGGAGATATTTACCATATACACTTGCGCCGATGTCATCGGCGCTTGCGCACTGAAGAAACAGCTCGATCATGCCGTTTCTTTTTTTTTTTTTTTACATACTTTATTGGATTTTCAAACATACAGGGTATCAAGAACCATAGTTACATAGATCCATGGGAAGTCCCCAGGGGGCATTAATAATTAACTGAAATAAGAAAACAAACTAAGAAAGCGGAGGAGGAAGGGGGGGGGGAGGTAGGAGAGGGTAGGAAAGGGGGGAGGTAAGAGAGGGGAGGGAGCGGGGGAAGAACCAAAGTTGAGGTCTTACATGAGAGAAGCCATTATGTAGCCCATGAGGTGGCAAGCATTCAATGAAGAAATAGATGACATTTAGGTGGTATTTTAAATGATTTATTTAGATGGTATCAAACACCAGAGGGGGGAAGGAAAAGCTGCCAGTAGTAATACTCTATAACCAGGAAAGTATAACAAACCTCATAAGGTAGCAGCATCCATCAAGGTTACTAAAATGGGAAGGGCGTGTGGCACCAGTTTCCGTTGAGTAGAGGGGAGGAGATGGTATAGGTCTCACCTATTATCACAGTGTTTCTCAACCTTTTGAACACAGAGGAACCCTTGAAATAACGTTCTGCTCTCAGGGAACCCCTGCTAAATATTACTATATCCACAACTCATGGTACATTAGTGTGATGGTCAGTGAGAAGAATGCTCTTTACATTTGTGGTGTTTGGGAAGAATTACCCCCTTAAAGATAGCGAAAAAGATCAATGGTGTCAGTGGGAACTTATGTGAGAGGCAGAAATTGCTCATTGCTTGAGGAACCCCTAGCAACCACAGGAGGAACCCTGGTTGAGAAACCCTGCATTATCAGGTGGGAAGAGGCCTGTGAGAGAAATGTTCGTATTATGCAAAACTTTTGTCGTCATGTAGAAGTTCCATTTGTTGTGGAAACTAGCTGAGTGATTATGAGGGGAAAATTACAGGCCCAAACTTTCTTTGCGTAGAAAACTGGTGAGTTCCATCTTCACCTCTGAGATTGTTGGGGGGGTGGGGGTGGTAGAGGTCCATTGTTTGAAGATGGCTCTCCTAGCAGCCATGAAACAGGTGGAGGGCCACACTTTGTTGCATGCATGGTCATTTGTTTAAAATTTGTATATCCTGGGAAGGAGCCATCCAGGAAACCGAACAGCATAGAGAGGGGGTCTTTACATGGTTGGTACCCCGTAACCATGGCGGCAAAGCTTTCTATTTGGTCCCAGAAACCGGAGATGAGAGGGCAGCACCATAATCTGTGGAATAGGGTGGGTCTGTGCAGGTGGCACCATGGACACTGTTGCTGAATCATAGAGGTCGAGGACAAAGAATGGTAGGTAAGCTCGGTGCATGATCTTGAATTGTTGTTTCCGCCAGAATTAATTTGTGATAAAAGCACAGGTGGTGTTGTAGCCCGCCAATATGAAGTCTCTTGTCTCTGAAGGCAGGAGATCTTTGTTCCACTGGGAGGTTGGACCCAGTTGGAGAGGTTTGATGAGTCGAGAGTATAGGGGTTTGTAAATGTTGGCGATCTTAAGGTTGATCACGGCTCAGGAGTGTGTCCAGTAGGGGGGGTGCGGAAGCAAAGTGACTCTGGTGGGGCAGAGGCTGGCTACAATGTTGATTGCTTGCTGTGCATATATGAAGTGGTGGGCAGGTAGGTTGTATTGGGATTGTACTGTAGGAAAGGGGCGAGCTTTCTCAGTGGATGGATCAAAGAATTGAACCAAATTAGTGAGCCCGTGGGAGGCCCATGTGGAGAAGGCTGCATATTGTCATTCATGTGCGAATAGAGGGAGGCCAGTGATTGGTAGGTACTGAAAAGGGGAAAGCCCCATTTTTTTCCCAGATCTCTCTCCATCCTTTTAAGGTATCACGTAGCAGTAGATTATGCTTTGGGGGGGGGGGGGGGATTTATTTTGCAGTGCAGCAATGCAGACAGTCCACAGGGGTCTACCATCTGGGACTTCAGGTCATAATTGGGAGTATCTGGATGCCCCTGACAACCAATCCAAACCCACTCTGAGGAGGCAAGACAAGTTATAGATTTGAATATTCGGTAGATTTGCACCTCCCTCACGTTTGGGGAGAGATGCTTTTGAAGGGATATACGGGGATGTCGTCCACGCCGAAGGAATACTGAAAGAGCCCTATGAAGCATCTGAATATTTTTGTGCCGCAGTAGAAGGGGATGGTTTGGAGGGGGTATAGGAGTTTGGGGAAACTGACCATCTTAAATAGGTGACATCTGCCAAATAGGGAGAGTGGGAGGTCTGCCCAGTTAACCAGTTCACTAACGATTTTGGAGATGATCGGGGGCTAATTGAGGTGATAGAGGGAGGAGGGTGATTTGCCTATTTTGATACCGAGATAGGTTATGTGGGCTTTGGCGACAGAGAAGATAGAGTGATCTGTCCGGTGGGGCGTTGAATAGAGGCAAAACTTCATTTTGGAGACATTAATCCTGAGTGAATCCTGAACCGTGTGAAGATATCCTGAATATGAGGCATATCTGACTTGGGGTCTGAAGTGAAAATTAAACATAGTCGGCAAAGAGGGCTGTACGTATTTCCTACTGGCCAATCGTGACTGCGTGAAGATTGGGGTGGAAAAGCAGAAAATGTGACAGGGGTTCTAGTGCCAGGTTGAAAAGGAGAGGGGACAAGGGGCATCCCTGTCTGGTTCCTTTATGTAGGGGTATGCTATTTGAAATATGGCCCGCAGCTACCACATTGACAGACGGGGCTGTGTACATGGCTGAAATCAAGTGAAGGAAGCTCCAATCAAAACCAAATCTCTGAAAGGCCAATCGCAACCAGTGGAGGCTGACATTATCAAAGGCCTTCTTGGCGTCTAGAGTGATAATGGCTATGTCACTGGTGGGATTGGCTCTTGGTTGTTTTAGGACCGTGAGGACTTTACAGATAGTGGTTGTGGCTGAATGTCCCAGCATGAAGTCAGCCTGAGAGGGGTGGAATAGTGATGGCATAATCAATGCCAACCTGTTGGCCATGACCTTGGAAAGAATATTTGATTCAAGATTGAGCAGTGAGATTGGGCGGTAGGAGCCTGGCTCCGTGGGGTCTTTGCCTTTTTTTGGGGATCAATTTGATAAAGGCTTGAAAGCCAGAGGGAAGGTATTGGCCCCCATCAAGGATCGTTTGGTATACGGATACAAGGGTTGGAGCAATAAGCTGGGCAGACAATTTGAAGAATTTTGAGGTGTATCCGTCTGGTTCAGGGGTTTTACCTGAAGCCAGCGAAGCTATCGCGGATGTCACGGCGATAATAGTGATCGGGCATTGAGCTGGGTTAGAAGTGAGGGGTCTCTATCCAGGAGAGCTGGACCTGGTCAAGAAAGGCCTTGCCACCGTGGGATCGATAGGATCAGGGCCGTACAGGTTGGCATAGAAACGTTCTAGGATAGAGTTTAGCCTTTAGGGGAGGAGGAGAGCGTGCCATTTGAGTTTTTCAGGGCAGATATGTGTCTAGGGGTGCGAGGACCCCTGCATAGACAAGCCAGCAACTTTCCTGCCTTGTTGCCAAACCTGTGATATTGAAGATCCACAAGGCAACTGATGAATTCGCTCCTGGGGGTAGGCTTGTTGGTAGTTGGCAGCTTCCTCAGGGTGTGAAAAGATTTTGGATCACCAGAGGGGTCAGTGAATCGAAGGACATCGGGATAGGTTAGCGTGAATTTCACTTCTTTCTGAAAGAGTGCTGCACAGATGGGTTGGAAGGCCTTGCCTCTGCGGGAGACCTCCTGAAAGTAATCCACGAAGAGTAGCAATTTATGGTCATCCGTTGAACGGATTTGGCATTGCGGAAGGATCTGAGGATGGCCACTCTGTCCGTGTAATTAAAGTAGCGGATGATAACTGGGTGGGGGGGTGCGGCGATCATTTGAAGATGTCCCCAAATGCGGTGTGCTCTTTCTACTACACATGGCATCGTTATCCTCAGAACTTGAGGTAAACGTGTAGCACAGATCTCCTGCAAAGAGCTGGCATTGAATGATTCAGGGAAACCTATAACTCTCAGGTTGTTCCAACGGGGAACGGTTCTCAAGGTCATCAAGCTTTTCCAATATGTATTGCTGGGTCTCAACATGTTGTCGTTCACTTGCCAGGGAAGTTTGCACTTCGTCTCCCAAATCTGAGAGGCGGTGCTCCAGCTCTGATAACTGTTTGACATGTTCTCCCATTTTGTTCCTAAGCTGTGTAATGCCCACTGCTACTGCCACTGTAATGGTTGGGGATAGCAGTGCAGCTACAGCCTGGGCCATCTTTTGGTATTGTTCATCTAGGGGGCCTGCAGAGGCATCGAGTGGTTGCTGAGGATTTGCACCCACCTCCACGTTCATCTCATCCACCATGTTTCATGGTGCTAAGGCAGGGGATTCGGGCTGTGGGTGGGAGGTCGCAGCCGCACCGGGACCGATGCGGACTACTTACCGATCCACTCTGCGGGTCACAGGGGGAGAGCGGGAGAGCAGAGGAGATGTCGGGTGCCTGCGAGCCGTGTGTGGATGGCTTTGTATGCGGGTGGGATCAAAGCCGCTGTACCTTACTCCTTCCTCATGTGGCGCCGCAACCGCATGTCATGCCATTTCTAAAGGCTGTGACAGGCGGCTCCCGTGCGCTCCGGCCAATCACAGCGCCGGAGCCCGCAAATCCAAAAATAACTCCGGGTGACAGGACGCCAGTCACATCGTTGTACGGAGACCGCTGCAACAGCTTCGATCTAAGGTAAGTATTTAATAGTGAGCTAGTATGCGATGTATATGCCTTTGTATATGCCTTTGTCTCGCAGGTTGTTTTTATTTTTTTATTGTATTTTTTTTTATATGGGTTTACAACCACTTTTAAGCATATCTATAGTCAAAATGTAAAATAATATATTCATCTCTACATTGTATATCTTATTTCTAGCCTACTCCTATTTATCTAAATGGTCCTGAAGTTTGTGAATGAAGTCCCCCACAAATGTACTTGAATTCTTTGACACGCATTTCACTATGTCCTGTGACTATGCACTGCTATGTCACACATGTCACAGAGTTTACCTACTGAACTACATAGATGCTGAGAGGAGGAGTTTCAGAAGGTGGAGTTAGTACAGGAATCACTGATTGCGGGTAGCAAGGTACCATGGGATATGTAGTCCTTAGAAACTGAAAGTAAATAACAGAGGGGAAGGTGCAAAGCATGCAGGGAATCCAGGAAGTCATGAAAAGAGGTGGCCAGGAGACAGGGAGAACTTTTCAGTTAAGCTTATATTGGATTGTCAAATGTAACTATTGTTTGTTTTGTTATTACAATGCTGCTGTTATAAAATGAAAGTGTATGCTGTGAATATAGAACTCCTTTAACACCAAAATAATATCCTCTGTTGTATATTCATGTTACCATAGTACAACTAGCAAGTAAGCTTGTGTGAGAGTAAGGTGTCCCTAGCGCCGATATTCTGAGGAAGGTGAAGCGAAAGGGAACACAAACTACAGAAACACACTGGAGAAAGAAATAGCTGCTAAAACCAAGATATTTTACACTTCTGAAAATAAAAGATCCCAGTAAGACACTGAAGCTTGCCATAGAGGAATCAAAACTTTGCCGGTTTGGTAGGGACGAGTTGAATTTTGTTCCTGTTCAACTGAAGTCAATCGTTAGATCAACGTCTGTGAAATGGGAGTGCTGGAAAACTTTTGCCAACCAGTGGCTGCAGCCGCTGATCAGTGTATTCTGACAGCAAAGATTCCACGTCGGACTACAATGTCCTGGCGACGAAGATTCCTTCATCCACCTCGCTTGTGTAATGGAGGAATCTGTTTTTTTTTTTCATTCAGCCCCCCATCCGTGGCCAGATTTAATCCTCCAACAGCCTAATTTTCTAGCGCTGCCTTATAAAACTCCAACTGTAACTACAGCCAAAATTATTTTTTAATATGCTCAACCACGGCATGATGTGAATAACAAAATGTTTAAAACAAAAACCCAGAAAGTACGTTAACTACCACATTTAGTGTTATATGCCGATATAGGCTGCGTGGGAGGGTAAGGAGAGAATGAGTGCCACCAAAATACAGAGCCTCAATCTCCTGTGTACTCGGCTCGGCTCGCAGTCATGCCCAGTCCTGCCCCCTGGACGGCTTCTAGCGTTGATGTCCCGGCATTGGACCGCTGTTGTGTCCATCATAGGAGCCAAGCCAAGGGGCGGGACTGAGCATGACTGCGAGCCGAACTGAGTACACAGGAGATCTGGCTCTGTGCATCCCGGCATAGACAAGGCTGCAGATGGACATGGATCAGCCTGTAATTGTGGACAAGGATGCAGATGGGCACTAATTCGGCTGTAATGATGGACAAGGCTGTAGATGGGCACTGATTAGGCTGTAATGATGGACAAGGCTGTAGATGGGCACTGATTAGGCTGCAATGATGGGCAAGGCTGCCGATTGGCACTGATTACGCTGCAATGTTGGGCAAGGCTGCAGATGGGCAAGGCTGCAGATGGGCACTGATCAGGCTGCAATGATGGGCAAGGCTGCAGATGGGCACTGATCAGGCTGCAATGGTGGGCAAGGCTGTAGATGGGCACTGATTAGGCTGTGATGATGGGCAAGGCTGCAATAATGGGCAACAGCGAGGCTGCAGATGGGCACTGACCCTTATTTTGCTTCAAAATTCTATATTTAAAATTTTATTTTTTTTCCTAAAAATAGCGCCTGTACACCGCCTGAAAAAACCGGCCCCATTCACTCCAGTGTGAAAGCCGGCGGGCTTTCACACTGGAGCGGTGCGCTAGCAGGACCGCAACAAAAGTCCTGCTAGCTGCATCTTTGGAGCGGTGAAGGAGCGGTGTATTCACCGCTCCTATACCGCTCCTACCCATTGAAATCAATGGGAAACCGCGGGGATACCGCCCGCAAACCGCCGCTGCAGCGGCGCTTTGCGGAGGTTTTTAACCCTTTTGCGGCCGCTAGCGGGGGTTAAAACCACCCCGCTAGCGGCCGCATACCGCGGGTAAAACGATGGTAAAGCAGCGCTAAATATAGCGCTGCTTTACCGTCGCCGCCCCGCACCGCCCCAGTGTGAAAGGGGCCTTAAGGTGCGTGTTATACACTGATAAATACAGTATTTAGTTTTAAACCTCTATTATAGCCCTAAATATATTCTATAACCCAGAATGAGTATAGTAAATACCTCAATTTGTATACTGCTGTGCCATCCTAACATGATTATTCCATAAAAAAAAAAAAATTCCAGTCAATAAAAGCGCATAAATTGTGAGTCCTTGTGATGATTAAATTCATCTGCTGCTTGAAAATATCTGTTCAAAAATCTGTGAAAGAAATGTCAACATTCAAATGTCCAAAAAGCAAAGTCGAGGCTCTAGTGCAAGTGATGAATTCCAATCCCAAACCGTAAAATGCGTACAGGCCTCCACCAAACACCCTGTAGGGTATGTGCTCACCTTATAGATCCAGTAGGCCCTTGTAACAGGGCCTGTTGAAGCCCTAATTACACTAATGGATCTCTAATGTCTGATGTAGGCAAAACTTGGTCTCCATCCAACAGCCCAGCTCAAAAAGCAATTTAAAATTGATCTGGGATAGAGAGTGTATTACACAGCCAGCTATCAGTTTCTGAAGGTCTCAGAACAGCATGGCTTGGCTACATACTAATGCCGAGTTGTGAGGGGAGGTGGGGGCTTCATACTTTCATTCATTGATTTATCTGCCCGCTGCTATTATTTTTTAATGTAAGTGCATAAAATTTTTGTTCTAATAAAAAAGTGTTTAAAATGGTGAACACTATGAAGTTCTTTTTTTTAACTGGGCTGTTGGTTGGAGACCAGATTTTGAGGTTGAATACACTGATCACCCATTGAAGAATGTTTTTATGTTTATGGGATTTCTGCCTACAGCAGCCATTAGAGATCCATTGGTGTAGTTACAGCTTCACTAGCCCCTGTTACATGGGCTTATCTATAAGGTGAGCACATGCCCTATAGGGTTTCTGGTGGTGGTCTCCATGCATTTCACAGTTTGGGATTGGAATTCATCACATCCACTGGAGTTTGGAATTAGCTTTTTGGGCATTTGATGTTGACATTTCTTCACTTATTTTTGAGCACATATGGACAAGGACTCATCACAAGGACTCACAGTTTATGCATTTATGTGCTTTATTAAATGCTACATTTCATTTATAGAAAAAACATGTTAGGATAGTGCAGCATAATATAAATGTAATATAGTCAATTTTTTTACTCTTGTGGGCTTGCAGCTTACAGATATATTTTGTTGTGCAAACACATCTTTATTTTATTACAGCAAATACCTAATCAGTGTAGATTCCTAAGGTTTCCTTGGTTAGTCTATAGTACTTTCTAATGTGCATTATGTGGGTGTATCTGATTTTTGCCTTTTGATCACATTATATTTATATTACATTTTACTCCTGTCAAGGCAGATATTCCACCCTTCATGACAATATACAGTATATGGACATTTCTCTCTTCAAGGGGGCTTTCAAACTACACTAATATTAGTTTAGTCCCTCAATGTACATATAATTCAATGTCTACATGGGTCCAGAACACTTAGGCACAGAGCACTTTCAGGTCCCTGCCAGAGGAGAGGTCCTGGTAATGCAGAGTTCCTGCACTCACTTTGTACTAATCACTGGTGCTACCACTGGTCCAACCACCACCACACAACCTGCACAGGTCTGGTGGGCCAGTTTGAGCACCAGCTTTCAGTGCTCAAACTGGCCCACCAGTTCAAACAACTTTGAGCTTGATATTAAGGAGAAGATAGGGATAGTGATTGAAATTCAAAAATATATTTTATAATCTGGAAAAAGTTTATACATATTTTTTTTTTTTTTTTATATATATATATATATATTATACATTTTATTTTTTTTTTTATAACGTGGAAAAAGAAAACTAAAAATGAAAAAAAAACTGTGAAATCTATATTTGATATATTTTTCCTTTAACTGCCTCTCACAGAGTAATAAAGAGATGAGGAATGGATACGTTTCCTTTAAACCCGGATGCCTCCTTCCATACAAGAATTCAGTGCTTATCCCAGTAATGAATTTCATGAGTTGCTGTATACCTGAGTAATTCTGTTTGTATCACAGGAAGAATCTTCCTCTCCGATATTCGAGATTTGGCTCTTTCAGTATCAGAAGAGAATAGCCAACTCCTGTCATTAGAACAAGGGGCATCGACCAACACCTGTAGCATGAGACATAACAGGAAAAAAAAAAGTGAAATGCCTATACAGCCCACAAAATTATAGAGTTACAATAGTCATCCCATACTTGTGTCATTTTAATTAGGGGTGCACCGATACCACTTTTCTAATGCCCCGTACACACGGTTGGAAATTCCGACCACAAAATCCGTCTGATTTTTTCCGACGGATTTTGTCCGACGCTGGTGTTGCATACACACGGTCGGACAAAGTTGTCGAAAAATCCGATCATTCTGAATGTGGTGACGTTCGTTGCGTACGACGGAACTACGTAGAGGCTTTTAGCCAATAGGTTTGGTCTCCTAATTTGATCTGAGCATGCGTGGCACTTTGTCCGTCGGAATTCTCTACACACGATCGGAAAAAGTCCAATCGGATTTTGGTTTTCGGAAAATTCGAGAGCAGGATCTCAAATTTTTTCCGGCGGAAATTCCGACGGAAAAAGTTAGATGGAGCCCACACACGGTCGGATTTTCCGACAACATGGTCCGATCGGACATTTTCCGTCGGAATTTCCGACTGTGTGTACGGGGCATAAGACCGAGTACTCACCGATACCAATACTTTTTTTTTTAAATAGGGAATAATAACGTAATAATATTAACTAATAATATATTATATTATATATATAGTATAATAGCAATAATAAAGTGATCCGACAGGTTTGCTAATCTGATAGAACACTGCAACCGACTGAGTGTCCAAAAATGTCCGTCCACGCCTTATGACTAAGTTTGCCACTGAGCATTGCAGGGTGTACCAGGATGGCCGTTGCTACCTTCTGACTACAGGCTTTTAAAATTAAACATCAAAACCATCACACGGGTTTCTAAATACTGTATGTAAGCATATATGCTCACTTTATTGCTATAATGAGTCTGAAATTCAAGACTTGGCTGGGTGTAACAAGATGTCCGCTGCCGCCTTCTGACTGCAGGGGTTCTGTCAGATTAGCAAACCTGCTAGCGGTGGAACGCACGCACAGTAAGTATTTTTGGTAAGTCAGCTGATGGAACGTCACTTCCGTTAGCTGATCTGACAGGTTTGCTCATCTGACAGAACACCGGGTTCCAAGGGCGGCCCCTTCCGAGGCCTGTAAAAGGATCAAAGCTGCTTGGATCACTTTTACCAAAAAGCCTATCGCCAAGCGTAAAAATCAATACTAGGATGATGGCTGATCCTGGTATATAACCACTTGCTCCCAATGATGTACAGGTACATCCTAAGTGGTGACAGTGGTTAAAGTAGTATCACTTAAATAGGCTGTGCTTGCAGAGCGCTACACCTGTTGAAAGCGACATAGAATATAATTCCTGCCATTACCAGGAAGAAAACTATTGTGCTCGTTGCATGCGTAGAGCCCCAGATGCTGTCTCAACAGCAAAAGGGGGGGGGGGGGGTGTTGGGTGTTCAGGGGAGATAAAAAAGGCTCAACAGAGGTTTTACCACCCCTCAACCACCAGTGCGAGCAAGCCCCATAAGTGATCATTTCCAATTTCTGCCTTGTAAAGAAAAAAAAAGAAAAAACAGGGCATTTGTGGAGCATCGCCTGACGCAATGAACACCCCTGCAACATGTCCAAAATGCTCATTAACAATATAGATGCGTTGATATACATTAAAGGCTATGTTAAAATTCAACACCTGTGTGAAACATTGTTTATAGTCCCCTTAGAAGCATATGTGTGGCAGCTGGGCATTAAGGACCACCTATCATATACAGTATCTCACAAAAGTGAGTACACCCCTCACATTTTTGTAAATATTTTATTATATCTTTTCATGTGACAACACTGAAGAAATTACACTTCTTTTTTTCAGATCCTCAGACAGTTTTTGCCATGAGGTGCTATATTTAACTTCCAGTGACCAGTATTTAAGAGTGAGAGCGATAACACCACATTTAACACACCTACTCCCCATTTACACCTGAGACCTTGTAACACTAACGAGTCACATGACACCGGAGAGGGAAAATGGCTAATTGGGCCCAATTTGGAAATTTTCACTTAGGTGAATTCTCCCTATTGTTGCCAGTGGTTTAGACATTAATGGCTGTGTGTTGAGTTTTTTTGAGGGGACAGCAAATTTACACTGTTATACAAGCTGTACATTCACTACTTTACATTGTAGCAAAGTGTCATTTCTTCAGTGTTGTCATGTGAAAAGATATAATAAAATATTGACAAAAATGTGAGGGGTGTACTCACTTTTGGGAGATACTGTATGTGTAAGGCCACCAGGAACAGGTTAAGCACCAAACAAAGACTCACAGCAGAAGCCACGTGCTGAAGAGACAGGTCAAAGTTGACATTATAAATGTAGTCTTTTAGTGGCACTTCTAGAGCAATATAACTTGTATTTATAGTTTCACTGTTCCTTTAATGACATAAAACAATACCCACCTTGTCATAAGAGCTGGCGTATAATTTCCCAATTAACCTTCCGTCTAATTGAGTAGTTGAGAGGACATTCATGTGGGACAGCGGCACAAAGGATTCCAGTGTCTTCCTCAGCCACATGGATCTGTGCACATCCGGCTCGTTACAATGAAGAAGTTCTGAGAAAAGCCATTTCAGAGGTACGTCAAACACTATAAACTGACATCGCTGGCAGAAATCTTGTTTTGCAGTACTGTTATTTCCTTCTTATACCAAAAAGATCCTCTGCTAGGATTAATTTGTCTAAAACGGGTGCTCCACAAAGCATTATTTTCAAATAAAATGGGCACTGCACAGCACAAGGCTATCAAAAAAAAGAGAGAGAAAAAATAAATCTAGATTGGGTATTTTTTCTTTTTCTTTATTTAAAGTGGACCTTCAACCTGTTCACCCACGTCGCAATTATTATTTTTATTTCTTTTAAGTCCTTCCAGTATTCTTGCCCACTCCTGCACTAGTTTTATTTTTTTTAAGTCAGTATTCTTGCCTACTGCTGCACTAGTCCTGTCTATTCTTGCCTACTCCTGCACTAGTCCTGTCTAGTCTTGCCTAGTCCTTTAAGTCCTGCACTTCCAGTATTCTTGCCTACTGCTGCACTAGTCCTGTCTAGTCTTGCCTAGTCCTTTAAGTCCTGCACTTCCAGTATTCTTGCCTACTGCTGCACTAGTCCTGTCTAGTCTTGCCTAGTCCTTTAAGTCCTACACTTCCAGTATTCTTGCCTAGGTGAGAATGACACACCCCATCTGCCCTAAGCCTCATGTGATATATGCGTCAGCATTGATGGAAAACAACTATGAGTGTTGTTACCCAATAACAAGAATGGCTGAACAAGGGCCTTCATAGCAAGATCACCAGGTATTCTATTGACTGGGTTTACACAATTCACGTTAGCTTCCTCCTACATAATATAAACCTACATTTCATTTTTATTTTTTTACATTTACTGTATTTTATTTATTTTTTTACTTTTATATTACTGTATTTGTATCTCCTGTTTACTCAGCGGCCTCTGTACTAGGAAGTCCCGTCTCCTGGGCCGACATTGGACCAGTGTTCTGTCTATCATAGAAGCCGGTCCAGGAGGCGGGACTTTGTATTAAAGAGGCCGCTGAGCACTGTATGTAATCCGACGGCACTCGTCCCACCCCCCTCCCTGTCCTCTCCGAGGCAGCAGTAATCTGAGGTGAGGCTGCATATGGGCACTGATCAGGCTGCATTCATGGCAATGGTGAGGCTGCATATGGGCATTGATCAGGCTGCAGATGGGCATTGATCAAGCTGCATTGATGGGCAATAGTGAGGCTGTAGATGGGCATTGATCAAGCTGCATTGATGGGCAATTGTGAGGCTGCAGATGGGCATTGATCAGGCTGCAGATGGTAAATGGTGAGGCTGCATTGATGGGTGCTGACCCTTATTTTGCTTCAAAGTCCTTTTTAAAATTAAAGTTTTTTTCCTGAAATTTCCCTCCTAAAATGAAGGTGCGTGTTATAGGCCTGTGCATGTTATATGCCGATAAATACTGTATATATTATTTTTTGAGCAATTCATCCCTAGACAACAATAACATGTTCCTGCTTCCTCAGCCTCCTGGGATATCGCTTCAGGAGCAGGAACACACAGCAGCCATGGGTACGATGCCTGAATCCAGAAGAGGCAGCTTACTTTTTGACATCAGGACATGCTGTATTTGTGAATACGTGAATCAGGGACAATCCAGCCTAGTGCCTGGAACACACGGTAAGTTTTTTTCATTCAACCCAGCAGGCTATGCAATGTTAGTACAGCAATCTCCCTGCCGAGCTATTGTGTTCTGACAGGGGGACTGCCCCCCCCTGCCAGAACACACCAGTCAGCGCTTGCAGCCATTGACTGCAAGCACTGATTGGATGATGATCATCGTTTGCTGGTTTTCTAGCATGTTTGATTGACAATGACCTGTAAGGGGCTTTAGGCTGGCCATACATGGGTCATTATTTCTGGGATATCCATTAGCTTTAATTTGTTGTCTCATTTAAAGACAGGCGTATTGGAGTCCCTGTTGCCGGGCCTTTCTTGGTTGACATCTATGCTTGCCTTCTGGGATTTGTGTGTGGCTTGAAAATTGGCACTACCACCTATAATCACTCTATACCTCCACTATCCCCCTGAAGAAGCAGCCTATATAGCTGAGAAACAAGTAGAGTATTCTCCATATCACCACCTACTGTGCATAATACTGTGAAAAAATACACCTATGAAATCTGCAGTCAATCAATGCTTGAGCTGCCTATATAAGTAGTTGATGGGGATATATGGATGAAGAATTTGCTTTAAAGTGGTTGGAAACTCTTACATATACCCAGTGAAGTGACAGGCCCCAGGTGATCCATAGATTAAACAAATCCTCCTACATAAGTTGTACCTGTTTATCTTCTATATCTACTCTACAGCCCTCTAAAACACAGGGATCAAATGCCATTTCTAAAATTCAGCAGGCAGGGGGTGGGGATCTGACATCACACACTGCACAGCATAAGACAGGGAGCTGAGTGTAATTTGAGACCTGAGTGGGGGGAGAATAAACACACCCCTCTACACAGTCTCGTAGGGAAACTTGGATTGAGGCAAGTACACACTATAAAGGAATATGCTCTGTTCATTTTTCATTTCAGAGGTTTGCAACCACTTTAAGTAAACAGATACTTTATACCACTTTGATTTTATGATAATCTTTAACCTTATAAATACATTTGTCATTTTAATGGTTGTATTGTATGGTGGGTACCTTGAAAGTTCATCTTTTCCTCATATTTGTTTATAGTATACAAATTCACGTCCCCTGGAGCTTTAAAATTGGTCTATATGACTTTGTTGGTTTTCAGGTGAGCCATTTTGCTCCCCGAGTCTAATTTAATATTCATCTGCTTTTCATATTCATCCCCTCTTCCCTCTTCCCTCTCCCCCCCTTCCCGTCTTTCTCCACCCACCCCTCCCTCCTTTCTTCTTTGTCCCCCCTTTCCTTCTGTGGTCTTCAACACCCTTCCATCCCCCCCCTCTTTACCCCTTTATCTTTACCCTTTTTTGCCCTCCTCTCCCCACCCCCCTCTTTACCCCTCCCACTCTTCCTTCACTATCTACTGTCCCCCTTTTTTCCATCACTCACCCCCCCCCCTTTTGCCCCCTCCTTTCCCTGTCCCACCCTTTTTCCTTCCTTGCCTCCCCCCCTTCTCCCTCCCCTTCCCTCCTTCCTTTTCCTGTTCTCCTCTCCTTTTAATTGGAAAGTGATTCATTTTATATTATACATATTACTTCCCTACCATTATCACATATCACTTCGTTTATTTAGACTCATACCCGCATACATCCCCCTTGTCCGCTGCAGGGGGAATTTTTAGTTTGGATCCATGGCCTCACATATAGTCACTGTCCAGCCTGGTGAGCAACCTGATCATTATCCTTTTATATCATTTGCTGAATTAAAATTGTTTATTACCTTTGAATGTAAAGCATTTGACTTGTGCTTTACTGAAATATCTATTTTATAGATAATTCCTCCTGAAGAAGCGGTAACAACACTGCAAAACTAGTAGCGAAAAAGTCAGTTTCGAGAATTACTTCATCAACAGACACTTTGTTTGGGGGAAACCCAAGTATTTGTTTATTGAAATATAAATTCCTTCGTAGAATTGCTGTTTTTATGTACCATGTACCGTATATACTCGAGTATACGTTTTTCAGCACATTCTTTTGTGCTGAAAATGCCCCCCTCGGCTTATACTCGTGTCAAGCACTTTTCTGCAGCAGAGAATGACATTTTCTGACCCGACTTTGGGGCCCCGTATCTCAGGGCCACTTGGTGCTAGGAACCCAAAATTTGGGGTGCAAACCCAGTGGAACTAGCACTACAACATATCCAGATGGGGTTCCTAGCACTAAGTGGCCCCCAGATACGGGGCCCCAAAATCGGTTCGGAAAATGTCATTCTCTGCTGCAGAAAAGTGCTTGACATTTTCCGAACCGACTTTGGGGCCCCGTATCTCGGGGCCACTTGGCGCTAGTAACCCCATTGGATATCCCAATTGGATATGTTGTTGTGCTAGCTCAATTGGGTTTTCACACCAAATTTGGGGTTCCTAGCACCAAGTGACCCTGAGATACGGGGCCCCAAAGTCGGTCAACTGTGTCCATCTTCAGCAATGTCAATTCGGGACCCTTTGGGTCCAGAGACCCCAAATGTTGGCTGCAGATAGGGGGCATTTAGGAACCCTTAACTACCAAGTTTGAAATTCGGGGGACCTATGGCTGCAAATGGGCACAGGGAGGCTGCAAATGGGCACAGGGAGGCTGCAAATGGGCATTGTTGACTCTCTTTCCACTCACAGTAGCTGCGCATTTCTCACCCTAGGCTTATACTCGAGTCAATAAGTTTTCCCATTTTTTTGTGGTTAAATTAGGTGCCTTGGCTTATATTTGGGTCGGCTTATACTCAAGTATATACGGTATGTCTTTTTATATATGTAATAAATACTTTTTTTATATTATCTATATTGTTTGTTATTAGTACCGACATAGTCTATCACATTTTTGAGCTTAGGAACAAATATATGGTCAGCTTCAGCAACTGCCCTATACTTCCCACCCTCATCCTCTTTTCTAGTATACAAATGAAGCAGGAGCAATGGCATCATCGCAAAGTGGGCATGAACTCCAGAGTGATGGGAGAATTCGCGATGGCTGGAAGATTTTACATCTGAATTCCTCTGGAGATATAACAAGTCATGGAGTAACTCAGCTCAGCAATCTCCACCTGTAACTGAACTGTCACTAAGGCCCCTTTCACACCGGGGCGTTTTTCATGCGGTGCAGCACTAAAAATAGCGCCTGTTCACCGCATGAAAAAATCCGGCCCCTTTAACTCCAGTGTGAAAGCCGGCGGGCTTTCACACTGGAGCGGTGCGCTAGCAGGATGACAAAAAAAGTCCTGCTAGCAGCATCTTTGGAGCGGGATAGGAGCGGTGTGTTCACCGCTCCTATACCGCTCCTTCCCATTGATTAAAATGGGAGACCGCGGTAAAACCGCGGCAACACCGCCGCAAAGCGCCGCTACGGCGGCGCTCTGCGGGGGGTGTTTAACCCTTTTTCGGCCCGCTCGCGGGGGGTAAAACCGCACCGCGAGCGGCCGAAAACCGCGGTGAAAACGACGGTAAAGCAGCGCTAAATATAGCGCTGCTTTACCGTCACCGCGGCTCACCGCCCCAGTGTGAAAGGGGCCTTAGCGAGGACTTATCCTTTAAATCTCCCCTTTTATTGCAATGAAAAAAAGTGATGACTGTGTGGTTTAAGGAATTATACACTAAGGAGCCAAAAAATAAAAAAAACAATTAAGCCCAGGTACAATGTCTATTAAGTTTCTCCATTACACAGGAGGAGAACAGAGTGTGCTGACGCAGATGGTGGAAGTGGTCATGTCTCCTTCAGCTCATTTCCCCCATAACATCCTACTAAGCAGTTCTGGCCTGACATTATGTAACATCAATCACGGCTGGGAAGATGCACTTCGGATGCAGTTATCAGAAGTCTGGGTGAGCAGAGAGCAATGATTCTGACAAGTGACTTGATTCTGGCAGCTAGATAAGCACTATTGTCTCCCATGCGCCTGAATGACTCCACTATCGCTCTCTCAAAAATGTCATTTCAAAGATCTTGATACGTCTATATAACCTACAGAGAGACAGCGGATAAAGTGTGGTCGTTATCAAAGGACATACAAAGAAAATAAGAATGACTGCGGAAATATACATTTATATACGTTGCATAAAAACAAGCCACGTTTGATTAGCCGCAATCAAGATAAAAAAAAGATCCTAATTAATGGCACTGCTGCCAAAACAATTACATATTACAAATATTCCAATGTATACATAATACAAATGTGGCTTTACCATATCTGCCTGGTTGTCTCAGAATAAAGCCTTGTGCACACCATGAGAATATCGGACGAATGATCGTCCATTTTTTTTATTTTCTTTGCATGCTAGTCTCATATGGAAAACAAAGAGGTTACTAAAGTTATGAAAATTCTCATACGACAGAATACAACTTCTGAAGTGATGTAATGTATTGTATTTTCGGAGGAATAATGTACTGATTAACCACTTAAGGATCGCCCGCCGCAGATACACTGTGGCAGGGTGGCTCTATTGCGCGAAACATACCCGTACGTCATTTCGTGTAAAAGATACTGTGGGCACGTGCACCCGCGGCACGGAGCAGGAGCCGATGCGCAGGTCCGGCGGCCGCGATCGATCCACAGAGAGGCAGAACGTGGACCTGCCCATGTAAACAAGGCAGATCCCCATTCTGACAAGGGAGTACAGAGAGATTCAAACAAAGGCCAAGGATAAATCCAAGGGAAAAACCAAGCTTAACTTACCACCAGCACGCAGACAACCAAATAACCTGTCTAATGCCCTGTATACACGATAGGATTTTCCGACAACAAAATCCATGGGATTTTTTCCGAAGGATGTTGGCTCAAACTTGTCTTGCATACACACGGTCACACAAAGTTGGTCGGAAATTCCGAACGCCAAGAACATGGTGACGTACAACACGAAAAATTAAGTTCAATAGCCAGTGCTGCTCTTCTGCTTGATTCCAAGCATGCGTGGCACTTTGTGCGTCGGAATTGTGTACACACGATCGGAATTTCCGACAACAGATTTTGTTGTCGGAAAATTTGAGAACCAGATCTCAAATTTTGTGTGATGGAAATTCCGATGGAAAATGTGTGATGGAGCCTACACACGGTCGGAATTTCCGACAAAAAGGTCCTATTACACATTTTCCATCGGAAAATCCTATCGTGTGTACAGGGCATAACAGTATGCGTTAACAGCAGGGGTTTAGTCTGCTTTTAACGCATACTGTTAGATAGGTTATTTGTTTGTCTGCGGGTTGGTGGTAAGTTAAGCTTGGTTTTTCCCTTGGATTTATCATTGGCTTTGTTTGTACCTGTTAGCCTTCCAATGCTTCTTACTGCGATAGCCAGCTATAGATGGGAGCAAGTGGCGTCAGTACAGAGGGATTGTCTGTTCCTAGCAATTAGGAACAGCGATCTCTGTGTACTTAATGTCAGTCCATCCACCACACAGTTAGAAAACATCTCCCTAGGACACACTTATCCCTTTGATCGCCCCTGATGTTAACCCCTTCCCTGCCAGTGTCATGTATACAGTGATCAGTGCATTTTTTTTAGCACTGATCACTGTATTGGTGTCACTGGTCCCCAAAAAGTGTCACTTGGGGTCAGATTTGTCCACCGCAATGTCGCAGCCTCACTAAAAATCGCTGATCACCCCAATTACCAGTAAAAACAATAAAAAATAAAAAGTCCCTAAATCTATAACCTATTTTGTAGACGCTTTAACTTTTGCACCAACCTAATCAATATATACGCATTTTTGGATTTTTATTTTACCAAAAATATGTAGGAGAATACATATTGGCCTAAATTGATGAAGAAATTTGTTTTTTTACTTTTTTTTTTTTTTTGGATATGTATTATAGCAAAAAAGAAAGCCCACAGAGGTGATCAAATACTTCCAAAAGAAAGCTCTATTTGTGGGAAAAAAGGGACATCAGTTTTATTAGGGTACAACGTCGCACGCCTTGCGCAAGTGTCGGTTAAAATAACGCAGTGCCGTATCGCAATAAAATGGCCTGGACATTAAGGGGGTAAAACCTTCTGGTCCTTAAGTGGTTAAACAAAAGTCATACGATCTGGTATCATACAAGAATAATTTTTTCGGGTTTTGGGATAATCGTGATCGGCTCTCAACAAATGTGTACTAAAGATCAGATTATCGGACAATCGCTCTAAGTACGATATTTTTCGTACGGTTTTGTAAACGTTTGTCCTAAGCTTTCGGCTTGGTTCACACTGATGTGTTGTGATTTCTTTGAGTTTTGTGATTTCAATGCTCACAGGCAGTGCAACTTAATCTGCGTTCCTCTGCATTTCTAAATTTTTGATTGATGTGCTTCCATGCCCTGGAGTGGTCAGATTGACCATGGGGACTGGCAGGATCACCATTTTGCACAAAAGGAAGCAATGCAAGGAGAACAAGATACTTTTTTAAGACAAGTGGTAATATGGTAACGCAGACAGATATCAGAAATTTTAAATGTTGTAGTAACATACACTTTAATTTCAGGAACATATGTAAATTTGTCCACCACCAGTATAGTCAGAATTTGCACATTTATATGGTCACCTATATCAAGTCAAGTTGTGCACAGGTCAATGCCCACACATTTTGAGGACAGTGTCTACTTCTTCAGGACCAATTATTTGTTTTTGTCTAGTGTTTTGTTTTTAGTTTTGTGTTTGTGTTTTTTGCTTTTATTTGTGTGGGCAGGAGTTTTTCTTTTTGTTTTTTGTTTTCTTTTTGGTTTTGTTCATCACCTGTTAATCCCCTCTATCCTGGCACAGACCTCTGGGTATGGCCGAGAGTGTTGGGGACGGTGATATTGAGTGCTGGCAGAAAGCAGGGGAGGAGGACTCCACCTCCACGGGCGGTACAGACCGAGGGTCTAGGTGACCCCTCCGCCCACTACAGCAAGCGGGGACAGAAGTACATCTCTGCTTGCTGTAGATAGGACTACAAATGGGAAGTGCAAAGACCAGTGGCTGAGGGTACAGGAGGAATAGCAGCCACCGGTCTTACAAACAGGAAACCCCTGGGGATTAACGTTTTTTCTTTAAAATCATCAGCCTATTACAGACAAACTACTGAGCTCAGAAGATGGATGCCATAGTTGGTGAAGGTAGGAGATCAGCAGCAATGACATAGAAAAAAGTTTTTGCCCGGAGTTCTCCTTGAGCAGACAGACCTTGCACTAAAAACAAGGAGCCACTTCCCCAGTATCTGTCTGTCTCTTGCTGCATGCCTACAATTTCTGACTGTCTCCTGCGGCATGTCCCCAGTCTCTGTCTGTCTCTTGCTGTATGTCCACTGTCTCTGACCATCCCCTACAGTGTGTTCCAAGTCTTTGGCCATCTATTGTGGCATGTCCCAAGTCTCCAACTGTCTCTTGCAGAATGTCCCCAGTCAGTGGCCTTCTCCTGTGGCATGCCCCCAGTCTCTGACCGTCTCCTGCAGCTTGTCCCTAGTCTCAAACTGTATCCTGGGGAATTTTACCAGTCGCTGGCTATCTCCTGTGGTATAAGCTCAGCCTCTGATAATCTCCTATGGCACGTCTCAAGTCTCTAAACAAGGAAAAAAATAGAAAACTAAGTACAGTATTAATCAATGGCATTTACCTGGTGATGCACACTGCAGAAGTGTTACAGACTTTCCACCAGGAGCAGCGCACATATCCAAGACCATCTCACCATCCTTGATATCTAGCGCTAGAACTGGGAGAAGTGATGAGGCATTGAGTATATAGTAGTCTTTGATCTTTCCACTCTGATGTCGCTGAGAAGGAAACTTTCCAGGTTTCTTACTAATATAGCACTTTATCAGTTTTTGGTTGTTAGGAAAGTTGTCACTGGACAGTCTATGGTATCCCAGCATAAGCAAATGATTCTCTGTCTCCACAGTGTTCTGGTAATTATTTAGCAGCACAGCATACTGCCAGAGCCCAGGATCTGTGAGCACCTCCCTGCAGACAAGAAAAAGCAAAAAGGTAATTTATTGTGGAACTCAATAATTTTTTTTGGATAAAGTTGGGAAGGGTTGAAACAAATATCAGGATTTTACTATTGTCTGTACCCCTGGGGAACATATCCTGCGAGAAAGGACCTCAGGCAACTTTATACTGCTGTCTATGTCGCCATTTGGAGATTCTTCTCATTTCCTGTGTGGCAGTGGGGACGGGTAGAACGTGAAAATTTCCCCAACAGGGGCAAGGCCAGCATTAAAATCTGACAAGCCTTCCCTATTCCATCCAAACCTAATGAGAACAGCATTGGCTATAACTCCACTTTAAGGATCTTGAGATACAATAATCATCTGCAAATACATTTATTGTGAAATAACTTATACAAATACAGTAAAAGGCAAGTTCATGGCCAGAAAAACATATACTTACATGTGGGCACAATGATGGATAAGTGTTTCAAAGCATAATAATGAATGTGATTCATATCATGTGTCTATGGCTGTTGGGGGATAATTGGGGGGATATTTATTATAGCAAAAATTAAAAAATATTGTTTTGTTTTTTTCAAAATTGACGCTCTTTTTTTGTTTATAGCGCAAAAAATAAAAACTGCAGGAGGTGATCAAATACCACCAAATACCACCAAAAGAAAGCTCTATTTCCGGGAAAAAAATTCGTTTGGGTACAGCATTGCATGACTGCCAAATTGTCAGTTAAAGCGACGCAGTGCCCAATTGTAAAAAGTGCTCTGGTCAGGAAGGGGGTAAAATCTTCCAGGGCTGAAGTAGTTAAAAATGGATTAAATCGTGTTTTTGGGTTGTGGTACTCATATGTAGTGTAGTTCTGCTTTGAGTGCACTTTACTTACCTGACAGTATGCCAGCGGCCTCCAAGTTCTTTTGAATACGCTTGATCAAAGTAATCTAGCACAAATCTGCAGATCTGTTTCCTAAATCGTCCCATCTGATTGCATGAAAAAATACTAAATCCGAACAGACGTTTCACCGTCACCGAGACATCCTGGCCAAAATCTGCTTTCCACTGGAGATCCCAATGACCAGAGCATTGCCAGCTATCACTCTGGAAACAAACTTCGCTGTCATGTTCAGCAGGGATGTGTAAAACTTGGAACTGCAGAGAAAAAAAAATGATTATTAGACTTGAAGATCAGAGAGAAATGGGAAGAGAATGGGAATAGGGATATTAAAGTGGTGGGACACCCTGAAAACAAAAACTTGAAAAAATGTTAGTTACAATTTAAAATGAAAAAAAAAATAAAAAATTTAAAGGATTGGGATTTTTTTTTTTTTGGTTGAACTAGATGGACTTGTGTCTTTTTTAAACCTGACTATGTAACTATGGAATTACCCTTCCAATAGAGATCTCTTATCATTTATTATTATATTAAAGTGGATGTAAACCCCAAATTTATTTTTTATTTTTTATGTCATAATGTAGAGAATAAGATTTCCTTTCATTTGAGCCAGTCTTGCCACACAGATTTACACAAGGTCTGAGCAATCCTCTTTTATTGTTCAGTTAGAGAAATCTTGACAAAGTCTTGAAAACTTTGTCAAAAACGCCCCCTTGCTGTGAGTGACAGGTGGTTTACATCCACTTTAACCCCTATTTAGCTCATATATTTCCTATCTCTTAGCAGAATGCTGAACTTTGATTTGCATATAATTTTCCTTTTCTGGTTCCTTTCTCCCCCTCAACATGTTAATCATTTTTAAATACAACCTGTTTTCATGACATACCTTATTTTAGACCAAGTACATGTCTTCACTGGGTCTCTGTGCTTCTCTATGCAATGCAGGAAGCTCATAGCTAGTGGGAGGGGCTGGTAGGTTGCTGTACAGTGCATCCGGAAAGTATTCACAGTGCTTCACTTTTTCCACATTTTGATATGTCACAGCTTTATTCGAAAATGGATTCAATTCATTATTTTACTAAAAATTCTACAAACAATACCCCATAATGACAATGTGAAAGAAGTTTGTTTGAATCTTTGCAAATTTATTAAAAATAAAACACTAAAAAAAAAAAAAAAAAAAAAAAAACACATGTACAGAAGTATTCACAACCTTTGCCATGAAACTCAAAATTGAGCTCAGGTGCATCCTGTTTCCACTGATCATCCTTGAGATGTTTCTACAACTTGATTGGAGTCCACCTGTGGTAAGTTTAGTTGATTGGACACGATTTGGAAAGGCACACACCTGTCTATAGAAGGTCCCACAGTTAACAGTGCATGTCAGAGCACAAACCAAGCCATGAAGTCCAAGGAATGGTCTGTAGACCTCCGAGACAGAATTGTATGGAGGCACAGATCTGGGGAAGGGTACAGAAAAATTTCTGCAGTATGGAAGGTCCCATTGAGCACAGCGGCCTCCATCATCCGTAAATGGAAGAAGTTTGGAACTACCAGAACTCTTCCTAGAGTAGGCCACCTGGTCAAACTGAGAGATCGGGGCCTTAGTCAAGGAGGTGACCAAGAACCCAATAGTCACTCTGACAGAGCTACAGAATTTCTCTGTGTAGAGAGGAGAACCTTCCAGAAGAACAACCATCTCTGCAGCACTCCACCATTCAGGCATGTATGGAAGTCACTCCTCAGTAAAAGGCACATGGCAGTCTGCCTGGAGTTTGCCAAAAGGCACCTGAAGAATACTCGGACCATGATAAACAAAATTCTCTAGTCTAATGAAACAATGAATGAACTCTTTGGCCTGAATGACAAGCCTCATGTCTGGAGGAAACCAGGTACCAATCGACACCTGGCCAATACCATCCCTACAGTGAAGCACGTGGTGGCAGCATCATGCTGTGTGGATGTTTTTCAGTGGCAGGAACTGGGAGACTAGTCAGGATCAAGGAAAAGATAAATGCAACAATGTACAGAGACATCCTTGATGATAACCTGCTCCAGAGCACTCTGGACCTCAGACTGGGGTTGAGGTTCATCTTCCAACAGGACAACAACCCTAAGCACACAGCCAAGATAACAAAGGAGTGGCTATGGGACAACTCTGAATGCCCTTGAGTGGCCCAGCTAGAGCCCAGACTTGCCCAAATTAACATCTCTGGAGAGATCTGAAAATGGCTGTGCACTGATGCTCCCCATCCAACCTGATGGAGCTTGAGAGTTCCTGCAAAGAAGAATAGGAGAAACTGCCCAAAAATAGGTGTGCCAAGCTTGTAGCATCATACTCAAAAAGACTTGAGGCTTTAATTGGTGCCAAAGGTGCTTCACCAAAGTATTAAGCAAAGGTTGTGAATACTTATGTACATGTGATTTTTGTCATTACGGGGTATTGTTTGTAGAATTTTGAAGAAAATAATGAATTTAATCCATTTAGGAATAACACTAACATAACAAAATGTGGAAAAAGTGAAGCGCTGTGAATACTTTCAGGATGCACTGTAAATGACTACCTGTACACATCACCTCAACCTACCTCAGTACGTCCCTAAAGTGTCACTAAAGGCAATTTTTTTTAGTTTTGGATAAAGTGGAGAGGGATTAGAACTCTTGTTGAGCTTATATTGCTGTGTATGCCCACATTAGGGAGATTAATCCTCTCTATTTGCCCAGTTTACCTACCCATCATCATTGAAAGTAAAAGAAAATCCCACATTTTGGGTTGACATGAGAACAAATCTTTCAATGGGGACACTGATTCTGGTGACACCATAACAAGGACCCAAAAGGATTGCAATTGTGGGGTATAGACAAGGTGGAGGGTGACATTTTATTAGCCCGCTAAGCAGAAGGGAATACTAGTGGATTTATAACATAAAAGTTTAATCTCCAACAGGTTTAAATAACAAATTTGACTTTGAAACTGTTTTATCAGTGATTTATGATATAACAAAGATCTTATGTATTTACACCCATGCCCCATAGGAGGTTTATAATTTAAGTTTTTTTTTTTTTTTTTTTTATTTTTTTTTTTAGCAGAGATTGATGATATAGCCAGGATCTTATTTATTTCTACTTGTCTCCTGTAAAAGGTGTAGGATCACCTCTGCGGTTTCTATTTTTTGCGCTATAAACAAAAAAGTGCAACAGTTTTGAAAAAAAAAATATATTTATTACTTTTTGCTATAATACATATCCAAAAAAATTAATAAATAAATAAAAAAAACTCTTCATCAGTTTAGGCCGATATATATTCTTCTACATATTTTTGGTAAAAGAAATCAATAAAAAAAAAATAAAAAAATTGCAATAAGCGTATATTGATTGGTTTGCACAAAAGTTATAGCATATACAAAATAGGGGAATTTTTTTACTAGTAATGGCAGAGATCAGTGATTTTTAACGGGACTGTGACATTGCGGTGGACAGATCGGACACTTTTGACACATTTCTGGGACTACTGACATTTATACAGCGATCAGTGCTAAAAATAGCCACTGATTACTGTAAAAATGTCACTCACAGGGAAAGGGTTAACACTAGGGGCGATCAAGGGGTTAAATGTGTATCCTAGAGAGCGTTTCTAACTGTGGGGGGGATGTGACTCACTGAGGGAGGAGACAGATTGCTGTTCCTACTAAGTAGGAACAGACGATCTGTTTTTCCTCTCCTGTCAGAACGGGGATGTGTGTGCACACACACACACGTTCTGGTTCTCGTGCCCGCGACCAACAGCCACGCGCATCGGGTCCCCCGCTCGCCCACTATCGCCCTTAAAATGTGCCGACATACACCTGTGACGATTCGCAGGATTGCGACAACATGCCACCGGCGGCTGGTCGGCAAGTGGTTAATATTATTATTATACAGCATTTATATAGTGCCAACAGTTTGCGCAACACTTTACAACATGAGGGCAAACTGTACAATTACAATACAATTTAATACAGGAGGAATCAGAGGGCCCTGCTCGTTAGAGCTTACAATCTAAGGTTTTCATATATGATTTTTAATATATTCTGAGATAGATAAAGAGGAAATAAAGTTTTAGTGAATGGGAGGATTTTATAAATATTATTGTTTTTAGTTAGTATAAATCATATCATATCACTGAATAGGTTTACGAATTTCCCCAGAAATACTGGTTATTCAGTAATTTCTATTGGTAATAATTATGGAGTAACAAGAAAAATATTTACAGTGATGCTGATATGATAAGACTCTGGCTGATAGTCCTGGTTCACACTATTGTGGTGCGGGAAACTGCATGCGATTCGGACAGAAATCGCTCCGCATTCCTGTTCAAGTCACATGCGATTCTTTCTTTTTGGATGACTCAAATCACACTGCAAATCACACTGCACCCGCACAAAAGGTGCAGGTGCCTTTTTTTCTGCACTGGATTTGGCGTGAACTACATTTTGCTAACTGTTTTTGGGGCGTGGTTTACTTGACAGACAACCGCAGGAGTTTGCATGAACGGAGCATGATTGTGATGCGGTGTGGGAAACGCACAAGAATTTTTGAAAATCCCACACCGCATCAGTGTGAACCGGCACTTAGGGAAGTCCACAGTTTGTTTATATTTTGCTATAGTGATGGGTGGGGGCTCAATATTCTCAATCCGGTGGGCCGTCAATCCAGCCCACCTTTGAGAAAGTCCAGAGGATGCAACGTGTGGCTTCTGACATCACCGCAGACTGACAGGTGAACAGCAGGGACTGCAAAGGACTCGGCTCTTATTATTTGGAGTGCTTGTGTTTTTTCTGTGCATAAGTGCAATTCTCTTTTTTATGCTTTAAAAAATTCTCCAGTGAGCACTATGAGCTGTTTATCTTTTTTATGAGCTTATATGGCAAGTGATCTGGTAAAGCTGAAGATACCAGTGGTTTTTGAAGTGGATCTTTGAACATTCATATCAATCAGGAGTCCAGGGGATAGCTGCTTTAGTAGTGAACTCTTATTGCTTGCTGAGGTCCGTCAGTATAGGTGAGAGTACACCTGATTGAGTATGGTGGTGGCCTTAGAAGAGCACAGTTTGAAAATGTAGAACTGGGGGGGGGGGGGGTCGACCAATATCATTATTTCAGGGCCGATAACGATTTTGCGGCTGCCTTTCAGGCCGACAGCCGATATTGGGAGCTGATATTCTGTAGATTTAAACTTTTTATTTTTACACTTTCTTTTAATTAGAATTTTCACTGTTATTACTGTCACAAGGAATGTAAACCCCTTGTGACAGTAATAGACAGTGACAGGTACTCTTTATGGGAGGGATCTGGGACCACAAACCCTTCCTCTGCACTTGAAAATACAGTGGAACCTTGGATTACGAGCATAATCCGTTCCAGGAGAATGCTTGTAATCCAAAACACTCGCATATCAAAGTGAGTTTCCCCATACAAGTTAATGGAAATGAAGATAATTAGTTCTGCATTGACTTCTATTGCATGCAATACCGCATGTGGCCAGAGGTGGGGCGGGCGCCGGAGAGCCTCGGAAATACTCAGGGGGCAGCACTGCTGAACTCGGAAAGGCTCAGAAACACTCGGGAACGGAGTATTTCCTAATGGCTCCGAACCGTTCCGAGTGTCCCCGGCGCCCCCGCACCTCTGGCCAAATGCAGCACTGCACACCCCATTAGCTTTAACCACTTCAATACAGGGCACTTAAACACCTTCCTGCCCAGACCAATTGCGCAGTCATGCTACACTGTACCCAAATTAAATTTTTATCATTTTTTTCCCATAAATAGAGCTTTCTTTTGGTGGTATTTGATCACCTCTACGGTTTTAATTTTTTGCTAAACAAATAAAAAAAGACCGAAAATTTGGAAAAAAAATATGTTTTTTTGTTTCAGTTTCAAATCTTTGTAAATAAGTACGTTTTCTCCTTCACTGATGGGGCTGCACTGACGGGCACCGATGAGGTGGCATTGATGGGCACTGATATGTGGCACTGATAGGCGGCACTGATAGGGGGCACTGATGGGCGACACGGATGGGCACTGATAGGTGGCACAAATTGGCACTGATAGCTGGCACAGATTGGCATGGATAGGCGGCACGGATGAGCATGGATGGGCACTGATAGGCAGCATGGATGGGCACTGATAGGTGACATGGATGGGCACTGATAGGTGGCACGGATGGGGACTGATAGGCGGCATTGTATTGTATTGTATTTTACCGATGGATGCCAATAAGTGCCAAACAATAATGCATGCTAATCAGTGATGCCCATTGTGGGCACTGATTGGCATTTATTGTGAGCACTGACTGGCATCCCTGGTGGTGTCAGACTGACACCCTGCAACAACGATCGCCGCGGACGTCATATGACGCCCGGTCAGGATTTTGAAACCACTTTGCTGCCGTCATTCTGCTATAGGGCGGGGGGCAAGTGGTTAATTCTGCTCGTTTTGCCAGACAACATTCGCAAACTGAGTCAAAATTTAAAAAAAAAATAAGTTGCTTGCCTTTCAAAACGCTTGTTAACCGCGTTACTCATTAACTAAGGTTCCACTGTATTCAAACCATGAAGAACGGTGTTTTTGAATACTTTCTATTTTTTTTAAACTGGCGCCGTTAGGATACCATTAATCCGGAAGTGACGCTTCCAGGTTACTAGATCTGAACAAAGCTGATCTGGCTTTTTTTCGGGTCTTCGGCCAGCCGGCAGATGTGGCGGCGTGGCGGCTTGGTTGCTCGGGACTGCAGGCATCACCCCGGTACAACCCCTTGAAGCAATATCGGTAACATCGATAAATTTTTTGACGGATACTGATTTTTTTTTTTAAATTTGAATATCAGCCACCGATAATCAGTCGCTCTGATAATCGGTCGACCCCTATGCGGAAACAACAACATATCAAATTGTATTTAATTTAATGAAAATTGGATTTATTTTCACAATGCTTATATTATAATTTATCTTTTATGTAACTTTTTCACTATTGGCACCTTTTGTAGCATTTTAGTTTTTTGTTTTTTATTTACAGCATATACTCATTGTAATCTTATCGGTCACAGTAATTATACCGCTACATTATAATACGTCTTTATATGCTTTTGATCTGGTTTGAATACACAGTAATCAGCAGGCGTCTGTATCTGCACACAATGTACAAAGTCTTCCAACACAAAGCAGAGCAGGAAAGGCAGAGCTTTGCTACATCCTACGGCACATCCACATCCTACGGCACGCTGGGATCCTGAGGTTTTGAAAACATGGCTCTTTTATCTCTGTAATGCATAACAATAGAATGTTATGCATTAAGTGTCAGTAACTTCCTGACACTTTCCTGATTCCAGGGATCTGTATGTGCCGTGTACAGCCTGCCATACAATGAATGGCTGTGCATCGCCATGCTCTTGTAAACATTGATGTGTCTTTACACTAGTGGGAGTATGGGGTGGTTTAAAATTATTATAATTGTATTTTTACAGTGCGTTACTATATTTGTTTTGTAGTTTTTTTTTTTTTTACTTTGATAATTTTTTTATTGAGGTTTTCACATGTACATACAAAAAAATTAGATAAAAACCATAGTATAACCGAATTTACATTACAATGTAAAGTGAAAAAGTAAATAATTACATTAACATACGTTTGGTAATTTTTACGTCTATCACATAGGTAGCTAATGGCCCCCTATGTAATAGCATACCGTATAAGACAGGTCCCCCTGAAAGAAGACATTAGGGATCCACTGCCTTTGCACCCCACTGAAGCTAATCAAGTACAAAATGTATAACTGGATAAAAAGGAATAGCCTAATAAAAGATAAAATAAAAAAATTGTGTTTGTTACAATATTCACTTTCATGCCAGAGATTTCCCCCGCAGTACTTATTTTCTGCCACTAGGTGGCCTCAGTAATATGGCCAGTATCACCCAACTCCTTTTCTCTAAGCCCAGATCATCCTGGACCCGCCCCAGCCTGTGACTGGCTGCTAAGGAAGAGTTCATCTCTCTGTCACTCTGCTTTCTCCTCCTATCAGCATGCTTCTCATCAGCACATGAACTAATTGGCTCCTTGTACTGCTCCTTCCTCTCATATTCCAGCTCTGCTGTACAGGGACTGCAAGGGGCTGATACCAGGTCACAAGTACTGACACTGCTGACATGTAAAGGATCAGTGCACTGTAAGACAATGTGCACTTATCACTCTTTCCTTCCACAGATGTATACTTACCTCAATCGAATGGCTGTGACTTCAGCACTGCAAGTCTCACTCTCCTGACAGCCCCCACACACTTCAATGAGCCTCTGACCATGGCTGGAGGTGAAGACAGCTCCATAGAAGTCTATGGGGCTGTAATGTGCAGGTGAAGCCAGGATGTAAACAAACACCAGAGGGCGTGGCTGTTGGATCCAGGTAAGTGTACATCTGTGTAGGGGGGAGGGTAGGTCAGGTCAGGGCAAACAGAATAAATTCCCTCTGTCTTTAAGTAAGGTTACCAGATTTTAAAATTGAAATCCATGGACACTCTACACTCTACTAACCCCGACCACTTTTATAACCACACCCACAAAACCACACACCCCTTCATCGTAGCCACACCAAAAAATCAGTGGTCAGGAATACGTAACTCACAGACTGCAGGGGTCAAAAAATAAGTATCGCACAGAGTGCAGGGGTCATGAGTAAGTAATTCACAGTTTGCAGGGGTCAGAAATAAAGTTCTGCTCAGAGTGCAGGGGTCAGGAGTAGGCAATGGACAGAGTTCAGGAATAAGTATCGTACAGAGTGCAGGGGTCAGGAGGCGTAAGTATCGTACAGAGTGCAGGGGTCAGGAGGCGTAAGTATCGTACAGAGTGCAGGGGTCAGGAGGCGTAAGTATCACACAGAGTGCAAGGGTCAGGAGGCGTAAGTATCGCACAGAGTGCAAGGGTCAGGAGGCGTAAGTATCACACAGAGTGCAAGGGTCAGGAGGAGTAAGTATCACACAGAGTGCAGGGGTCAGGAGGAGTAAGTATCGCACAGAGTGCAGGGGTCAGTGGCAGAAAAGTATCGCACAGAGTGCAGGGGTCAGGAGGAGAAAGCATCACACAGAGTGCAGGGGTCAGGAGGAGGAAGTATCGCACAGAGTGCAGGGGTCAGGAGGAGAAAGTATCACACAGAGTGCAGGGGTCAGGAGGAGGAAGTATCGCATAGAGTGCAGGGGTCACACACAGAGTGCAGGGGTCAGGAGGAAAAAGCATCACACAGAGTGCAGGGGTCAGGAGGAGGAAGTATCGCACAGAGTGCAGGGGTCAGCAGAGTGCAGGGGTCAGGAGGAGGAAGTATCGCACAGAGTGCAGGGGTCAGGAGGAGGAAGAGAGGTCAGGAGGAGGAGGAGAAGTATCGCACAGAGTGCAGGGGTCAGTGGAAAAGTATCGCACAGAGTGCAGGGTCAGGAGGAAAAAGCATACACAGATCACACAGAGTGCAGGGGTCAGGAGGAGCACAGAAGCAGGAGGAGGAAGTATCACACAGAGTGCAGGGGTCAGGAGGGAAAATCGCACAGAGTGCAGGGGTCAGGAGGAGGAAGTATCGCACAGAGTGCAGGGGTCAGGAGGAGGAAGTATCGCACAGAGTGTGCAGGGGGTATCGCACAGAGTGCAGGGTCAGGAGGGAGGAGGAAGTATCGCACAGAGTGCAGGGGTCAGTGCATCGCACAGGTCAGGGTCAGGAGGAAAAAGCATCACACAGAGTGCAGGGGTCATCACACAGAGTGCAGGAGGAGGAGGAAGTATCGCACAGAGTGCAGGGGTCAGGAGGAGGAAGTATCGCACAGAGTGCAGGGGTCAGGAGGAGGAAGTATCGCACAGAGTGCAGGGGTCAGGAGGAGAAGTATCGCACAGAGTGCAGGGGTCAGGAGGAGGAAGTATCGCACAGTGAGGCAGGGAGGAAGGTCAGGGGAGGAGGAAGTATCGCACAGAGTGCAGGGGTCAGGAGAGGAAGTATCGCACAGAGTGCAGGGTCAGGAGGAGGAAGTATCGCACAGAGTGCAGGGGTCAGGAGGAGGAAGTATCGCACAGAGTGCAGGGGTCAGGAGGAGGAAGTATCACACAGAGTGCAGGGGTCAGGAGGAGGAAGTATCACACAGAGTGCAGGGGTCAGGAGAGAAGTATCACATAAAGTGCAAGGAAGTATCGCACAGAGTGCAGGGGTCACAGAGTGCAGGGGTCAGGAGGAGGAAGTATCACACAGAGTGCAGGGGTCAGGAGGAGGGGGAGGAGAAGTATCACACAGAGTGCAGGGGTCAGGAGGAGGAAGCATCGCACAGAGTGCAGGAGGTCTCACACACACACAGAGTGCAGGGGTCAGGAGGAGGAAGCATCGCACCGAGTGCAGGGGTCAGGAGGAGGAAGCATCGCACAGAGTGCAGGGGTCAGGAGGAGGAAGTATCACACAGAGTGCAGGGGTCAGGAGGAGGAAGTATCGCACAGAGTGCAGGGGTCAGGAGGAGGAAGTATCACACCGAGTGCAGGGGTCAGGAGGAGGAAGTATCACACAGAGTGCAGGGGTCAGGAGGAGGAAGTATCACACCGAGTGCAGGGGTCAGGAGGAGGAAGTATCGCACAGAGTGCAGGGGTCAGGAGGAGGAAGTATCACACAGAGTGCAGGGGTCAGGAGGAGGAAGTATCACACAGAGTGCAGGGGTCAGGAGGAGGAAGTATCACACAGAGTGCAGGGGTCAGGAGGAGGAAGTATCACACAGAGTGCAGGGGTCAGGAGCAGTAAGTATAGCACAGAGTGCAGGGGTCAGGAGGAGTATCGCACAGAGTGATCACTGAGTTGCGAGAGACAGCGGGCTGGGGAGGGAGGCCAGTAAATGCTTGTTGATAGATTTCCAGAGCTGCACATCGGGCACTGGGTGCGTCCTGCCATCTACAGACTGGATTGGGGAGGACAATGGTGTCAGAAGATGAGGAGGTTTTTCTGGGGAATGGATCACAGCGTAACATATTGGGGACACTGTAGTGAATAGGGACCATTTGGACAAGCTTGTGTAAAGGTGAACTTACTCTAAGTCTCCTCCCAAATCTCACTGAACTCATCACCCTCCCTATGAGGAGCCCCCAATGTAATGCTGCTAAGACACAGGCAAACACCAGAAAGACATCACACCTATGGGAGTCCCATCACCCTCCGCTGCGTACTCGGTGCCATGGCAGCGTTGGCTCAGGAAGCAAAACCACCATGTCTCCCGAGACTCAGCAGAAGGACCGTGTGCCACCCACACATGACACAGGGGAATATGTCTGGGCAGGTTGTACATGTATGGCAGTGCAGAGGTTCTTATTTGTGAAGATCCCCCCAGACAGAAAACATTCTCCTATTTAGGGACAAAACCTGTTTTTTTTGTGATGGGAAACCCAAAACTTTACAGATGTCACCAGAGGTGAGGGCACATCGTCCAATCAGGACACACATTCCAGTTACACCTGGCTGGCAATAGATCAATCATTTATTTTTCTGATCAACCAGCAGCAGGCTGATGGGAAAGAGAAGTCGCTCATTAGACCGACTTGTCTGAAATAGGAACGGCCACAGATGGATCAAAACTCGTCCAGTCTCTGCTGAACCGGTGCAATTCCGATCAGTCTCTGGCCAGCTTAAAGTGTATGTAAACCCTCACCTTGTAAAAACCAATTCAGTTTAAAATAGAAAGAAAAGGCAAAACATTTGTGTGCGTGTGTGTGATATATATATATATATATATATATCTTTTTACTTTGTGTAGCGCCCTGCGCCTGATGGGCAGACGCTATAAGTAGAAATTTAGTTTTGTCTGAAGCTGTAGTTTAGTTCAGACTAATTATGTCAAAATTCTGGTTCTGTTCCAGTTCAGCTGGGTTGTGTGTGGTTTTCCCCTTGGCCGAGGGGTGGCGCTCTCATTTTTGGCCAAGGTTAGAAATTGCAACAAGCTGGGCTTATTGAGTGCCTCTTTACCCAGAAACAGTCAGTGGGAGTGGTCTACCCGCTGTGCTTTCTGGGAGAGGGTACTTAAGGGACAGACCCCATGATAGGGCATGTTCCCACCTGCTGGCCCTCCTGGCCTAAGTTGTGTGCTGCCATCCAATATGTCTCAGGGTTGGCTGGCCCGAGGCTTCGTTACTGAAAAGTAGGCCCAGAGATCTTGGGGCCTACCGATCCAGGGGTGGTCCTGTGCTGTCTTGCCTGCAGGGAGAACCCAAGCAACTGGAGGATCCAGGGAAGGACTTTATAGGAGAGGACCGAGCAACAAGGCCGGTACCTCTAGAAGAGCCTGGAGACTCAGTTGGAGGACACATCCCGGGTCATCTACCTCACAGTATCGCCGGATCGGCTGAAAGAAACTGGTACTGTGTGATTGTACTTAAATATTGAAAAAGTTACTTTTTTTTTTTTTCTTGAAAGCCGATGGCGTGCAAAGCACACTCAAAAACTCACCCGGTGCATAAAAAATGTGCACAACATAAAGAGGTGCGACAAAAAAGTGCAACGGGTACACAAGACCTCTAAAATCAGAGGACCTAGTCCTGAATCCCCCGGGGCGTTAGGCTCCAGACAGGGACAAGGACACGTAAAACTTGGTCTTCATGGCCGAAACCAATCAGACCCCGTTCTCTGGAAGGTCTGCCGAAACAGACCCACCCAAATACTAGGTGAGGCTCCCCCGAAGGGAGACCCCAACCCTACTGAGAGAGGGCGAACTAAGCCAGAAGGCCATGTCCACCCCCTCCCCGACTTTCAGGACAGGCCCTGGGACCTGTGACCCTACTAATCACACGTGAAACAAACCGTGTACCAACAAAAAAATACAAAAAGTGACAAACAAAGGAATAAATAAAATAAAGTGGGGGAAGGGATAGTGGAGAGGAGGAGTGAAAGAAGTGGCCATTGTGCGAGACAATGACGAAAAAGTTACTGGTTACCCAATCCTGTGGCAGAGGATTTTGCAACAGTTCTACTAAATCTTCAAGTCTGTGGCAGAGACTATGACTGAGCATCACACCGGCTGCTGGGTCAGTGAGAGAGGCCTATCCGGTGGTTGCTGGATCCAGTTGTGGCGCTGTTTGTCCTCTGGATCAAGAAGTACCTCCGACCTGCAATTATAAGGTACCTGAATTCCCCTCCATCCCTCTATTGGAATGTCTTTTCTGTCAATAAAGCTTTCAGAAAAAAGGACTAAGTGTCGGAGCCGAAATTTGTGACAAAGTCTTTAATGGGACCTCTATGACGGACACGGTGAAATGGTGAGGTAACGGTAAGCCCAATCAAATACCAGCAGCTCCTTCGGGGGTAAGGCCCCTTTCAGACCTGTGCAACTTCATTTTTGCCGCAATTTCAAGTAATGCCTGTGTAAGTGGCATCAAAATCGGACCAAAGTAGTGCAGGGACTACTTTGACTACTTTCTTTTGGTAATATTTGATCACCTCTGCGGTATTTATTTTTTGCGCTATAAACAAAAGAAGAGGGACAAGTTTAAAAAAAATATATATATATTTTTTACTTTTTGCTATAATAAATATCCCCCAAAAATATATATAAAAATTTTTTTTTCCTCAGTTTAGGCCGATACGTATTCTACATATTTATTAGGGGTGCAACGGATCATCGCCGATCCGTGATCCGAACGGGTTACCCTGTTCGGATCGGCACACCCCGCGATCCGCTGAGCGCTCCGCGGCCTCGGCCTTAGGGAAGGCCGCGGCTTCGGCCTAGCTCCGGAGCGGCGGCCATCTTGGTACACCCGGCGGCCTTAGGAGAGGCCGCGGCTTCGGCCTAGCTCCGGAGCGGCGGCCATCTTGGTACACCCGGCGGCCTTAGGAGAGGCCGCGGCTTCGGCCTAGCTCCGGAGCGGCGGCCATCTTGGTACACCCGGCGGCCGTTTACAATGTGATCGCTCCGTCAAATGACGGAGCGATCACTTGTAAACATACTCTGCATTACACCCTGCCAATACTCTGCATTACACCCTGCCAATACTCCGCATTACACCCTGCCAATACTCCGCATTACACCCTGCCAATACTCCGCATTACACCCTGCCAATACTCCGCATTACACCCTGCCAATACTCCACGATACCCAGGCAATATTACAGTGGGGAGATGGCGTGGATATTACAGTGGGGACTATATAGTGGTGGAATTTTCACAGGTTTTTGCAAATTCAATTATTATTTGCTGATCCGAAAAATGATCCGATCCGTGACTCTGATCCGAGGATCGATCCGATCTGTGAGTTTTTTGATCCGTTGCACCCCTAATATTTATGGTAAAAAAAAAAAAAAAATCGCAATAAGTGTATATTGATTGGTTTGCACAAAAGTTATAGCGCCTACAAAATAGGGGATAGATTTATTGCATTTTTATTATTATTTTTTTTAACTAGTAATGGTGGCAATCTGCGATTTTTATCGTGACTGCGATATTGCGGTGGATATATCGGACACTTTTGACACATTTTTGGGACCATTCACATTTATACAGCGATCCGTGCTATAAAAAATGCATTGATTACTGTATAAATGTGACCTGTCAGGGAAAGGGTTAATACTAGGGGGTGCTGAAGGGGTTAATATGTTCCCTGGGAGTGATTCTAACTGTAGGGGGAGGGGACTCACAAGGGGAGGAGACCGATCTGTGTTTCTCTGTACTGGGAACACACCATCGGTCTCCTCTCCTCTGACAGGACCGTGGATCTGTGTGTTTACATACACAGATCCATGGTCCTGCTGTGTTACCGGCAATCGCTGGTGCCGGGCACGCGCATCGGGTGCCCAGTGACACGGCGGCACGTGCGCGCTCCCTGGTGGGAACTCCACCTCATAACACTCGCAGTTTGGAAAGATGGGGCGGTGCGGAAAAAACAAGCAGCTGCTTCGCATTCTTACTGTCCCCTTAAAAGGAGAACTAAAAGCAAAACTATTTGTTAGATTTGGATAGAGTGCAGATGGATTAGAACCCCTGCCAGCTTTTATTGCTGTCTGTGCCCCCCCCCCCCTTAGGGAGATTCACCTTCTCTATTTGTCCTGTTTACCATCATCATTGAAAGTGAAAGAAAATCCCAAATTTTAAGTTGTCTCCAGAAAAATAATAGAAGTAAAAATCTCACAATGGGGACACCAGTTCTGGTGACCTGGGGGGTCTCCAAGGATTTTACTTCATTTGCAGGGATTTACCCCTCACTTCCTGTTTGACAATGGGACAGGAAGTGAGGGGAAATCTCTGCAATAGGACACAGATGGCAGAAATACCTTTTACAGAGGTCATAACCCTCCCTAAGACACTTTTCACGCTGGCACCACTCCGCGTTAGCGGTAAAGCGATGCTAGTTTAAGTGGCGCCTTACCTCCATTTTAGCAGCGCTTTTCGGACGCTAGCGGGGCGCTTTTAACCTCCGATATCGGCCGAAGAAAGGGTTAAATGTGCTCAAAAAGCGCTGCTGCCGAATCGCTTTACAAGCGCTTTTAACCTCCGCTAGCGGTCGAAGAAAGGGTTAAATGTGTTTGAAAAGCGCCGCTGCCGAATCGCTTTACAGGCGGTTTGGCAGTGGTGCCCATGCATTCCAATGGGCAGGGGCAGTGGAGGAGCCTAAACCGCTCCAAAAACATTGCTTACAGGACTCTCTCTAACGTCCTGCCAGCGCACCTCCCGAATGTGAAAGCACTCGGGGCTCTCACACTGGGGCTGCAGGGGAGGCGCTTTTTTTAGGCGCTATTTTTAGCCCTTTAGCACCTGAAAAACGCCTCGTGTGTAAGGGGTCTTACTCCATCAGAAATGAAAAAAAAAAGGTTTTGCCTATAGTTGTACTTTAACAAAACATGGTGGCCAGAGGGGGCGCCGCAGCAAAAATTACATCACAGGGTTAAAAGGGACTGGGAGGCAACATATCACCTTAAACACTAGATTTCTTATTTTGTAAAGATTCCACTAACTTCCTATTGTGTCACTGGGACAGGAAGTGACATGAAATCTCCCCAATGGCTCCTGTGTCTGATATCAGCAATAGAGAGCTCTAATTTCATGCAGTTTGATATAAAAGTGTCTCTGTGTGAAATCACTGAGTTTCCACAGCTGATCACTCAGCAATGGCAGCATGTACAGTAAGAAAGCAAAGCCTGCAGGGTGTCAACTAGGAAAAAAAAACTGATATTGGGTAAGCACAGAACAGAAGACACTGCAGTGTAACCCTTACAGCTCATCAGCTTTCATACTACAAGACCCAGCATTCCCCATCAGACACGCCACGCCTCCCTCCAGGACACTCCCAGCTCATCCTCTCATACATGGAAGTCCTCCTCACCTTCTACTGACACAAACCACGTGAGTCCTCCGTGGTCACCATGACTGTCCGGACGGGAAAGGGTCAAGCAGCGCCACCACGTGACATCCCCACACTGGTCGGTCTAATCTTCCTGCAGCGAGGCATTCTGGGAAGTGTAGTCCGATTCCGGTGGTATGTCTGCCAGGACCTGTCTGCTGAGGTCAGTGCAGTGAGGTGAGTCATGAGATGCTCGAGCCGCCATCTTTACTGAGGGAAGATTTACCAGAGTTATCAGTATAAGTTCCAGTTTATGTAAAGGAATAGAGTGTACAGCGGCTGTACACTGTGTAAGAACATCTGGGAAAGGTGAAGTATACGAATTCAGGGGACACAATCTTGGATTTGCAAAGGGGGAACCTAAAGAGAGTTTAGAATTTAAAGTGTTACTAAACCCAGGACCCTGCATTCACTATATCTGGTCTCCCACAGAACATGGAAATGCAATTATTTGAGTAAATATAAACTGCTAAATACATTTTCTCATCAGCAGTATATAGCAGTCTTGTGACGTCTATCAGTGTCTGGTTAAAGCTTGTAGGTGGAGTTTTCATTCTCCTCTGACTGTCCTATGAGGCTGCATGACCCCTGGCCCTCTGTGTGGACAGTGCTGATTGGCCCTGTGCTGGTCACATGCGCCAAACTTTCTAGCAATACACACCAAACCGAGCGAGTGCTTCCTAGGGGTCTGTACTATCAGGAGATGGATTGGGACAGTAGAAGAAGGGGAGGATCAGAGAAGACAGGATCAAACAGCCTGTTTACACAATGCAGAGGATTAATCCCTTAGGTTCCACAGTGAGTATAATAAGCATGCTTTACTGCATATACAGACTGATTTTACTGTTATGGGTTTAGTAACACTTTAGGACAAACTTGTTTTCATTTTGGTTACAACCCCTTTAAGATGTTTTTTACAATTTGTGTTCCATTTGGGAAGACTTCCCTTCACTTCCTGTCCCATAGTCAAAAGAGGAAGTGAGAGGAAATCCCTCAAAAGTGAGAAAATCCCTGAGGTCTTGTTCACATGAGCTTTAGTCTGTAAAGAGCGATCTGCGCTTGGATTGCACTTCAGAGAGCAGTGAGACGGCTTTGGGAACAAGGGACGCCTATGATCAAAATTATATAATTTAATAAGTGATATTAAAGGAAAAAATGTAATTTTTTTCTTTATTTTTCTTACAATTTTTTTTATTAACCTCTTGCCCTCTGGAAGATTTACCCCCCTTCATGACCAGGCCATTTTTTGCGATATGGCACTGCGTTACTTTAACTGACAATTGTGCGGTCGTGTGACTCTGTACCCAAATAAAATGTATGTCCTTTATTCCCAAAAATAGAGATTTCTTTTGGTGGTATTTGATCAGCTCTGCGGTTTTTATTTTCTTGCGCTATAAACAAAAAATGGCCGACCATTTTGAAAAAAAAATATATATTTTTTACTTTCTGCTATAAAACACATCTAATAATAAAAAAAAAAAAAAAAAAAAAACGAATTTAGGCCACTATGTATTCTGCTACATATTTTTGGTAAAAAAAATCCCAATAACGGTATATTGGTTGGTTTGCGCAAAAGTAATTATGTTTACAATCTATGGGATATTTTTATTTATTTATTTCTTTTTACTAGTAATGGTGGCGATCAGCGACTTATAGCGGGGCTGTGATATTGCGGTGGACAAATCGGACACTAAATGACACTTTTTGGGGACAAGTGACACTAATACGGTGATCAGAGCTAAAAATAATGCACTGTCACTGTACTAATGACACTGGCTGGGAAGGGGTTAAAGCGGAGTTCCACCCAAAAATGGAACTTCCGCTGTCCGAATTCCTCCCCCCCCCCCCCTCCGGTGTCACATTTGGCACCTTTCAGGGGGGAGCAGATACCTGTCTAAGGTATTTGCTCCCACTTTTGGCAAAAGATTGCCGCAGAATTTGCGGCAATCTACGCCATGTCTGGCCCCTCCTCCGTCCCCCCACCCACTGTCTTCTGGGAGACACACAGGTCCCAGAAGACAGCAGGGACCAGTCAGAACGTGCAGTGCGACTTGCGCATGCGCAGTAGGGAGCCAGGCTGTGAAGCCGCAAGGCTTCACTTCCTGATTCCCTTACTGAAGATGGCGGCACCTCTATCCAGATCCGATGTCACATCACGTACTAGGTACATGATCCGGCGCAGCCGTGCCACTTTACCGCTGTATATCTAAGTTATACAGTTGGCAAGGGGTTAATATTATTTTTTTGACAAATATAATGTATCTTTCTCTCCATTTAGAGGGGAAAAAAAACATAGGGGCGGGCTGCACAGTGACTGATCACTGTGATAGCCAATCAGAGGCTAACACAGAGATCAGGTAATCGGGAACCATGGGGAAAGAAGCACAAAGCACCACTAGAACAATTAGAACAATTTATTAGGCAAAGGATGCATATATACTCACAAGATGCAGGGGAGCGGGTTGCGCCGGTGGATGCCGGCGTTTCCTGGTCCTCGATCACACGGGATGACGTCACTTCCGGTCGGACGGTATGTCACTATGCAGGCAACGCGTTTGCGGAGCACATGCTCCTTCTTCAGGCCTCAAATGCAATAATTTTTTTCCCATTGTCTTATGTATTCCAAGGTGTGTAATAGTCAGGTGGGTCTCCACCAAGGTAGATGCAAGCGCCAACTTTTTCCTTACTGTACTCGGGAACCATGACTCCTGGTTCTCGATCGTTGGGCGAGAGCCCAGTTTCTGTGCTGGGAGTGCTCGGTGTAGGGAAGGGTGACCACATTTCCAAACTGCCCTTCCCAAAAATCAGCTTGTGCTGTAACGAATCACAGCACAGCCGGGGCGGCGGGTGCACGCTCTACCCAGAAGCACCGATCATGCCCCCAAAAAAGTCTGCCGCATCGCAACTTTACTCTCTGACAGTACTTGTCCTGGCCGGCCAAAACCCGTTTTACCTTGTTCTAACGCTGGCTCTACACTGCCCTGCAGTGATTAGACACAAGAGGCGGGATTTATGATTTCTCCAATCACAAGCAAGGGGCGGGCGGATTGTGCCTCTCCAGACTTTCCTGGCCAGGAAAAGTACTGTCAGTGAGTAAAGCGGCGATGTGGCAGCTTTTTGGGGGGCATCAGATGGGCTCGGGAGGGTGGCTGTGTCAGTTTAATTCCAGGGCACAGTATTGTCCTGGAAGGAAGGTGCCCCGGACAGACCTGCAAAATGCGGGACTGTCCCGGGCAATCCGGGACACGTAGTCGCCCTACTTTAGGTGCTCCCAGCACAAATACTGGTATGCATATATGCAGCCTTACGGAAGAAGACCCACGTTAGTGAGGCCATCTATATGTGTATAGGCAGCAGAAGGGGTTAGAAGGAATAACCAGCAAGTGGCTAGGGAAACCCTATCAGTGGTGGTGCGTAACAAAGGGCGCACGGACGCTGCCCCCTCTCTCCTGCCACCCCCTCTATGACCAATGAATAGATTCATGCATTGCATGAATCTATCTATGGCCGCCGCTGCCACCCCCTATTCAGGCGCCTGTCCCCTTTTCTGGCTCAGGGCACCTGAATTACAGTGGCAGGGGGTGTTTTTGAAGCACCTGATTAGAGCGATAGGGTCTAATAGGCGTCAAAAAAGGTGACCTGCGAGCGCCATGCAGGTCACTCAGCTGTGTGTTAGGAAAGCAAATACTCGCTTTCCTAACACTAAACCGCCTCTCCACCAATCAGGTGCTCGGATCTGTCACCTGATTAGCTGAAACGCCAGGTGCTGTGATTGGACGCCAATCATAGCAGAGAATGGGAAGAGAAGATAGGAGAAGACATCGAGGAGCCGTCCCACCGAGACAGGTAAGTGCCGGCGGGGGGCACACTGGCAGCATTTGATATGGCACAGTGTGAGCAATTGATGGGCACAGTGGGAGCAATTGATGGGCACAGTGGCTGCGTTTGATGGCACAGTGGCTGCATTTTATGGGGCACAGTGGCAGGAATTGATGGGCACAATGGCTTTGTTTGATGGGCACAGTGGTGGCAATTGATGGGCACAGTAACTGCATTTTATGGGGCATAGTGGCTGCATTTAATGGGGCACAGTGGCTGCGTTTTATGGCACAGTGGCGGCAATTGATGGGCACAGTGGTGACAATTGATGGGCACAGTAGTGACAATTGATGGGCACAGTGGCTGCGTTTGATGGCACAGTGGCTGCGTTTGATGGCACAGTGGCTGCATTTTATGGGGCACAGTGGCAGGAATTGATGGGCACAATGGCTTTGTTTGATGGGCACAGTGGTGGCAATTGATGGGCACAGTAACTGCATTTTATGGGGCACAGTGGCTGCATTTGATGGCACAGTGGCTCCGTTTTATGGCACAGTGGTGGCAATTGATGGCCACAGTGGTGGCAATTGATTGCCACAGTGGTGACAATTGATGGGCACAGTGGTGACAATTGATGGGCACAGTGGCTGCGTTTTGATGGCACAGTGGCTGCGTTTTGATGGCACAGTGGCTGCGCTTGATGGCAGCAATTGATGGGCACAGTGGCTGCGTTTTGATGGGCACAGTGGCTGCGTTTGGCACAGTGGCTGCGCTTGATGGCAGCAATTGATGGGCACAGTGGCTGCGATTGATGGCACAGTAGAATTTTTCAGTTTGTTTGCACCCTCCCAAAAATTATGAGCACCAGCCATCACTGGCCCCTATCCTGGCACCCTAAGGCCCTATGCTGGTGAGCTCTGATTACACCGCTACCACATGCCTAACGCGCGAGTCGCGGCTGTGGCTAAGGCCATTAAAAATGACAGTTTCCCCAAAAAAATAGCAAAGAAAAAAAAAACATTTAGTAGGCAGTGGTAGAAACTTCAGAACTTCTATACTTAGCCTAAGTGAAGCCTTTGCCTGAACAGGATTGCTGGTCCCAGTTTGCCACTTCATAATTTTTTAGGGCTGCAAAAAGGATCATTTAAAGCGGTGCCGTGTATGGAAGTACTGAGAGCTGACAGGTATCCAGGAAGGTGTGTAATGTTTGTTCCTGCCCAGCTGTCCTTTATCTCAGTCACAGGCCTCATATGTTTAGTTTCCTTTCTATTCCAGGTAACTGACTAACCAGGTGTTCCCTCTTATCATTATTCTGCACCCGGCCATAAATCCTGCTGTAATGTCCCATTCATCATTTTCAGTTGGTCTCGGAAATTTTTTCAACTGTTCAAGTCCAATAAAATTGTTAAAGCAAATCTGAACATTGGAAAAGAAAGTGTAGCGCTTAGAAATAAAAATCAATAATAAAATTCATCAAAAAACATTCTATCGATCAGCATAGAGTCCATTTAAGGTGTCTTCATATATGGAAGGAAAGATAGACCATCACCCAATAGTACTGACTCTTACCATCAGTGTATGGGGTATACACCTTTAAATGTACTGAATAGCGGCACCATCAATCCACTCCACATGCGTTTAATGCTGCTCCACCTCATGTAAGACCATTAAGGGTAAGGAAATCACTTCACATCCAGAAAAGACCTACTGCAGGCAAGCGCGAGCCTCCACATATATATAAAAATAGAAAGGAACGCTCATTGCGCAATGATCGATACAAACCAATTTATTGAAGATAAAAATGGATCCACTCACATTTAATGTAGGTAAAACAGGCATGTAGATGCTTGGGATGTGTGATGCAGATCGCGGGCGGTGATGTGGCGGCCATCTTAGTGGTTTGAAACACCGGACGTTTCTACATGCCTGTTTTACCTACATTAAATGTGAGTGCAGGGGCGGACTGACCATTCGGGCACTTCCCGAGGGCCCCGGGCCACTAGGGGGCCCCATCAGGGTTGCCAGCCTCAGTAAAACCAGGGACAGTATGTAAAAATCTGTTTTTTTTTTACATCTGTTTCTGAAATGTCCCTTACCGACATCCTTTTGGTCTAAAAATCCAGAGATTATAGCTGCCCCACCTCTCCAGTACCTTCTCAGCCAATAGAAACATGTCTGTGTATACTGTGTGTACATGTATGTGTATACTGTGTGATTGTATACTGTGTGTGTGTATACTGTGTGGCCCCATAATCTCAGATTGCCCCGGGGCCCCATGAGTTGTCAGTCCGCCCCTGTGTAAGTGGATCCATTTTTATCTTCAATAAATTGGTCTGTATCGATCATTGCGCAATGAGCGTTCCTTTCTATTTTTATATATATGTGGATGCTGGCGCTTGCCTGCAGTAGACCCAAAACCAAAAATGTATATGGCAGCTTACCAATCATTTGGCTTTTTCCCCTCTCTTTTCACCTAGAGATCTGGCCAGAACCACACCTCCTATATTAGTGAGACACAACTCAGGATGAATGACCACAGGAGGAACAGCAGACAGCAGCGTTGTTAGTCTGGGGAGGGAGGGTAGTGTTAAATGTATTAACAAATGTAGATACACTAGCAATCTGAAAGTAGAACTATAAGCAAAACATTATTTATTTATTTTCATTCTGGATAGTGTCGAGTTTTAACCCCTGTAAGGTTTATTTTTTGCCCTATTTGTCCCCTTGGGGAGATTTACCTTCACTTCCTGTCCCATAGCCAAAAGAAGGAGAGGAAATCCCTGCAAATTAAGGGAATCTCTTGGGGACACATTGATCACCAATACTAGTGCCCTCATTGGAAGATTTCCCATCTATTACCTTTCTGGGGACAACCCAAAATGTGGGATTTTTGTTTCAAATTTTTCCGCCGAAACTCCACCGGAACCAGTTCCTATCGAGAAATCCTTCCCAGAAGAGTTGAAGCTGTTATAGCAGCAAAGGGTGGGCCAACTCAATATTGAACCCTATGGACTAAGACTGGGATGCCATTAAAATTCATGTGCGTGTAAAGGCAGGTGTCCCAATACATTTGGTGATATAGTACATATCTATCTATATATATATATATATATTAGACATGTGCACAACAAAAAAAATTTGTTTTTTTTGTTTCGTTTTTTTTTGTTTCCGTTGATTCGTAACGATTCGTACATTCGTAAGTCGTCGGTGTTCAGACTCGTAACAATTCGTACATTCGTAAGTCGTCGGTGTTCGTATTCGTAGCGATTCGTACATTCGTAAGAGTTATTTTTTCGTTGATTCGTTTTTTCGTTAGTTTAATTTTCGGACGCATTCGTATTTATTCGTACATTTGTAACATTCGTAACATTCGTAGATTCGTAATTGGAGCATAATTCATAATTTTATGTAATGTGTATGCTATTATTACATTTTAATAATTTACGTATCGAAAAAAAAAATTATGAATTCGAAAAAAAAGTTACGAATGTACGAATTTTTTTGTTCAATCCATTTGGAAAAAAAAAAAAAAAGTTACGAATCAAAAAAAAAAAAGTTACGAATGTACGAATTTTTTTGTTCAATCCATTTGGAAAAAAAAAAAAAAAGTTACGAATCAAAAAAAAAAAAGTTACGAATGTACGAATTTTTTTGTTCAATCCATTCGAAAAAAAAAAGTTACGAATCGAAAAATAAAAAGTTACGAATCGAAAAAAAAAAAAGTTACGAATGTACGAATTTTTTTGTTCAATCCATTCGAAGAAAAAAAAGTTACGAATCGAAAAAAAAAAAAGTTACGAATCGAAAAAAAAAAGTTACGAATCGAAAAAAAAAGTTACGAATGTACGAATTTTTTTGTTCAATCCACTTGAAAAAAAATAAAGTTACGAATCGAAAAAAAAAAGTTACGATTGTACGAATTTTTTTGTTCAATCCATTCGAAGCACGTTAAGCAGCACCATTGTAAGGGACACGGAAAATTACCAATTCAACAAAAAAAAAAGTTACGAATGTACGAATTTTTTCGTTCGTTTTCGTTTTTCGGATTTTCTTCATTAGTACATTCGTTGTTTCTAATTTGTTTTTTTTCGGATTTTCGTTGTTTTTCGGATTCGTTCGATTTGAATGATTCGTTAATCGGATTCGTACGATTCGAACGATTCGTTCATTCGTACGAAAACGAACGAACGAAAATAACGAAAAAACGAAAAACGAAAAAAAAATAAACGAATTGCACATGTCTAATATATATGTGTGTGTGTGTACAGTGTAAACATTGAAAATACTATACATTCCCCTCAAGGACTTCTTGGACAAAATAGTGCTAATTAATTTCTGAAGGAGACACAGACACGGGTTTACTGTATGTGATTTGTATATTGTAAATGAGATTGATTTACAGCCCAGTCATTACAACTAACAAAAGGATGGTGTTTGTGCCATTATAGAAGGTGTTACTTCAACAATTGCTGACAGAGAATTTCACTTGTTAGTAGTTTGAATATGAAAAGAAGGCGAAACCAACATTGTATTCTCATGTACCCAGCCAGAAGACACATTGTCTGTACATGAAACTCACAGCTGATTATGTTGTATTCACAAATCACAATTAATTAAAAGTGATCTCCCAGGTTGCCAAAATCTGGATAATGGGTGGTGCCCCTTACCAACTAAAAAGTGAAACTCCGGTTTTGCAGGACCTGCATAGGGAAGGTTTCTTTTTATGTGGTGGAGTCTGATGCGGATTAAAGTGAGCTTGTCAGCACATCCATACTTATTATTTCTGCACATACCCTTCTACAATCCAAGCACTCCTGAACCCAGGCATATGCAATGGGGATTGATTTGCCAAAGGCAAATAGTCTCTGCACTTTGCAATTGCAGTTTTACTCTGCAAGGGCGTTTGCTCCAGAGCTTAGTAAATAAGCAAAGCTTCACTTTGCAAATAATACCCATTTATACTGTATGCAAGGAATATATATAAAAAAAACAGCATTTTTGCTTTTGCATGATTGGGTGACGGAAGTCAGCAGAGCTTCTCCTCATTTACTAAGCTCTGGGGTAAATGCCCTTTAAAGTGCAACTGCACTTGCAAAGTGTGCAGTGTATTGTCCTTTAGTAAATCAACCGTAATTTGTAGACCTTGACTTTCTAAGATATGTAATCTGTCTTCTGAAGCCCATAGTGGTCTGCGCTCATTAGGACTGATAGCAATTTTCTAGTACGTAAAGACCTTCTCTGACAGCTCAGCAAATATTGCCTTTCTGCTTAGAAAAGGGAACTGTCCTTGCAGAGTGTGTGCGCTCATAACCAAGGTCCAGTATAAAACAGTATGTCCTTGTACAATGCAATTCCAGATTAGAGGAGAGATCTCTTTATGGATAACCTTATGATGCACATCATCCTTTATATGTTCAAACCAGATATGCCGTATGCTGCACTGCAGTGGTGACTCACTAAGGCCCCTTTCACACTAGGGCGGGAGTCGCGGCGACAGTAAAGCAGCGCTATATTTAGCGCTGCTTTACAGTCGTTTTAGCCGCAGGATTCGGCCGCTTGCGGTGCGGTTTTACCCTCCCCGAGAACAGCCGAAAAAGGGTTAAAATCCCCCGCAAAGCGCCGCCGTAGCGGCGCTTTGCGGCGGTATTACCGCGGTGTCCCATTGATTTGGGTAGGAGCGGTATAGGAGCGGTGAATACACCGCTTCTATACCGCTCCAAAGATGCTGCTAGCAGGACTTTTTTTACCGTCCTGCTAGCGCACCGCTCCAGTGTGAAAGCCCGCCGGCTTTCACACTGGAGTGAATGGGGCCGGTTTTTTCAGGCGGTGTACAGACGCTATTTTTAGCGCTGTACCGCCTGAAAACCGCCCCAGTGTGAAAGGGGCCTAAGGGTACATTTAGACTTGCGTCTAAAGCTCCCTTTTCTCTGAAGCTCGATCTGCATTCGGATCGCACTTCAGAGGCTACTGACGTGATGAGGAAGCGATGTGATGCCTCTTTATTGTCTGTTTTAACCCCATTTGTGCCAACAGACATGTTGCAACTGCATGCATTGCACATAGTTGTGGGGCGCTTGCAACGCTTCCCCATTTGCTTGATTGTGTAGTCGCTACATGTCCAGGAAACTTTGCCATTGGCGTGAAGCAAAGCATTGCGACCACAGTATATAAACACTTCTAAAAAGAGAATAGAAAAAAGAGGGCGCACCAGCCTTGTGCATTATCCTTTGATGTATTTATTAGACGAAACAATAATAAAAAACTACTCACAAAGATGGAAAGAAAAGTACACTGTAACAATCTTTGGCTTGTGACAATCCGTCTACTGATAGCAGTCTCCAGATCCTGAAGAGAGAACACTGCTGGCTGACGTGTTTCGAAGGATTACCTTCTTCCTCAGAGGAAGGCGGTAATCCTTCGAAACGCGTCAAGCCAAAGATTGTTACAGTATGGTTTTCTTTACATCTTTGTGAGTAGTTTTTAATATTTTTTCTTCTAATAAATGGATCAAATGATAATACACAAGGCTGGTGCGCCCTCTTTTTTCTATTCTCTTTTTTGACTGCTAGGATATCCCTATCTTGGAGGGCAGCAAGGCCTAAACATACTATCCACTCTGAACTTTGGATTGCCTGGTTAACATGTTCATGCGCAAGAGTATTTGTTTTGCTGCTATTTATAAACACTTCTGTCTGCTGCCTATTGCAGCTTAAGGGGAGGTGGTTGTCGGCGGCAAAATGGTGGCTCAACCACACATTTTTTTCTGCACCCCAACCACATGTCTGAAGCCTAAGTTCTCTAAAACAGTGTTTCTCAACTCCAGTCCTCAAGGTGCCCCAACAGGTCATGTTTTCAGGATTTCCCTCAGATGAAACAGCTGTGGTAATTACTAAGGCAGTGAAACTGATCAAATCACCTGTGCAAAATAATGGAAAGCCTGTTGGGGCGCCTTGAGGACTGGAGTTGAGAAACAATGCTCTAAAAAACGGGCTTCTTACAGCATAGGTGAAAGTGATACAATGCATTAGATGTAAGAAGGGGATTAGAGCACAACCTTGTGACTAGATAGAGGACTACATTATATGCAATATTTCACACAAAAAAAAACATTCTCCACAAACATGAGATGCCGATTGGCTTTGTTCGTTGGCAAGTGTTCATGTTCATGCAAAATGCTACCTGGAAAGACTTCAGACTGGGTCTAGACGCCTGCGTTTGATGCCTATGGGCACCTTTGATGTTCACCAAGTGTGGGGTTATTGTGATACATGTGAGTACCCAAGTACAAAGGAAGGCAACTTCCATACCCAATTTATGGGAGAGAAAAGAGTTATCAGTCAAAACATTCCAAACTAGCTGTCTGCCAATTCCCAATTGGTCTGGGCTGTGATGGACAGTCATCGTCACCCAACCCGACCATCCCCAACTGGCAACAATCATCTCTTGTTTATGTGTACCTTCAGAAGCTGAAATCGCTGGTGTTGGGTAGTGTCTGTAGGACCATGTGGAATCACTGTATAAGCACTATCCCACAGTGATACAGTGATGATTTGACATTGGTTTCCTAATCAGATTACAATGTTCATTTCCAAATATTTGCTCTTTCCTATCCAGATAATATCTGGTAATGGAGACTTGAAGAATGTTTGAAAACAACGTTAGCTTTGAAGTCAGGAACTTTGTCTGGAAAGGGAAGACGTGAGGAAAAACATGATTCCACTTAATCTAGACAATATATATATCGAAAAGGCCTAAAATATTGAGGTACTAGAAACAACACAGTATAAAGCCATGAGCAAGGACAAGCTGAGGTTCGATCCATCTATGGGCAGGCTGATTGTACCCACGTCGATCCATCGGCATGGGTACAACCAGCTTGTTGGATTTATCTACATGCAATTACTGCCGGCGGCTATAGCCGCTTTCAGGAAGGCTCCCCGCCTTACCAAGGAACTTCGGCCAGGCTCCCATTTCCCTGCTCCTAGAAGCAGTACTTGCATAGCTCCCAACTGTCCCTGATTTTGAGGGACTGTCCCTCATTTGGAACAATGTCCCTCTGCCCCTCATTCCTCTTCATTTGTCCCTCATTTTGGTCTGATGCATATACCTATACATAAAATGCACTATTTATCCAACAAAAAGTATTTCCCAGTGCTAAACCTTTCATCCAATTTCTAAATTGCTGTGTTGTAAAAACTAAAAAAAACAGCAGTGGTTAAATACCACCAAAAGAAAAGCTCTATTTGTGTGAAGAAAATTATAAAAAATGTAATTTGGGTACAGTGTAGCATGACCGCATAATTGTCATTCAAAGTGCGACAGCGCTGAAAGCTGTAAAATGGCCTGGGCAGGAAGGGGGTGTAAGTGCCTGGTAGACAAGTGGTTAATGTGATAATAATGAAGCTGCTTTGCTGGTGATACTGATGGAGTTCTGCCAAATTAATTTTCAAAGGCTTTTTTTTCTAGTGATATCAAGAATATTATTACGCTTGTTGTTTTTTTTTTTTTTTTTGGTGCAAGTTACCACAACACCATTATCCTGTAGTTTTTAAGATCAAAGATACAACTATGTTGGTGTCCCTTGTTAATTTTACATTGTATTTTTTTAAAATGTAACTGCCTACTCACAAAATGTCATTTAAAGTAATACACATAGCCAAGTATTATTCTCCACAATCTTTTTATTGTACATCAAAAAATTAAAACAAATACAATTAGACATGCTATCTGCCAATAGAACTTAACCAAAAAGTGCATTCTATGCATCCAAAAATATAGAAAATATAACAAATTAAAATCATTATTCAACCAAAAAATAACAAGCCTCATGCATGTGTCCTGCTTCTTAATATAGGGGGTCAACAATGCCAAGAGTTGGCGAAAGCAGGGGTCCATCATCCGGAGATAATTCCGAAAATCATCTGGATTATTCTCCTGGAGCTCCCGCAGCAAAGGCATATGACATAATTGGTCACGATTAATAAAGCGACCGATTTTTGGTCCAAGAACTCCTCCTCCTCCTCGACTGGACTTGGAGCAATAACTCCAAGGCCAATAATAAATAACAAGTTATCTCCTCCGATTCTGCAACATGTCTGGTTGACGAACGGCTGTTCATAAACTAACTGAAAAATGCGAAAATGAAAAGCTCAAAATGAACAGCACAGCTGGGGCGTGGCGACCGAGCTCCATGATGGACGTGTAGTGTGAGAGCTCCGTTCGTCCGCCGGAGATATCCATCGCCATCCGACTTCCACCAGCCACATCCACACATAGAGAGGCACCCCTGGAAAGCTTATCCGCCGGTGCATTCAGCGGAGATGGGCCGGCGGAGAAAAATCATTCAACAGCCGCACAAGCTGGATGACTATATCACCTCAGGACCGAGCGGACAAAATGGCGGCGGCGCGCGCGCACAACGGCCTGATGATACGGACGGACGGGACATGACAGGCAATCGAACGGCCTACGGAGCCTACGGAGCCTCTGACCCTGCTGTGATACACAGCGGATCCTCCTCTGGCACCCCAAACACTACTACATGCAGCCCAGCAAAAACTAAACCGAGGAGAGACTCTCTCACTAGGCCGCAACCTGAGCCTGCTATGGAGGTAAGCGCTCCACACATCCCCACAGCCTCACAGAGGCCTCATGAGAAAGACCCAATAAATGAATTCCCAGCTACTGATGCTCCTATCTCTGAATCCACATTGAAGAATATGCGATTGTCATTAAGAGCATCCCTACACTCTGACATGGTCAGAGGTATTAATAACTGCCACAAAGAAGTACAGGCCCTGGGCACCAGAGTAGACAGGGTAGAACATAAAATGGGGGAATACACAGCATCATACAACGTGATGGTAGAGGCACACACAGCACAAGGAGAAGACATACAATGGATGAAAGATAAAATCTCAGACCTCGAGGACAGATCCAGGAGGAACAACCTCAAACTGCGGGGCATTCCTGAATCTATCCCGCCTAACCAACTTATGCAATATGCCCAAACTATGTTCTCCACCATGATACCGGATCTGACCGCCCAAGATCTCATAGTGGATAGAATACATAGAATTCCCAAACCCGCATTTCTCCCTGATGAAATTCCACGTGATGTCCTTTTGAGAATTCATTACTATCATATAAAGGAAAAAATCCTATTTGCATCCCGTAAGCAGGATAATTTACCCCCACAGTACGCTAATATAAAAATGCTGCCAGATCTGTCAAGACACACTCTACAGCAGCGTAGAAACCTAGCAACCATCACCAAAGCTCTAAGAAATCACTCAATCCCTCATAAATGGAAATACCCAGCCACCCTGTCCATCACCCACAATGGGGCCACTGTCATGGTTACTAAAATGGAAGAAGGGATCGAGGCCTTAAGGAAATGGAACATCCTACCGGATCATTCCCCAAACCATATGCAACCTGTTATTCCTCAACATATGCATAGTGACTGGCAAGTAGTCACCCATAAGCGATCCCACAAAAAAAATACTGGTGGAAACTTATGAAATATTAATGCTAAGCATCTCTAATTCTCCGGGGACAGGAGATATTCATCTACATCTCCTTACCCCCTCGCAGTAATAAATAGCAGATCATTCTGCACACGGATCAGTTAACAGATCCATTTCTTAAATTCATTATGTTGATTGTTTATTTTTATGTTATTTTTACGACAATATGTTCTTTTTTTTTTGATCGATATACACTACCCTTGAGAAACATACAGGATCTCTGCGGCAACAACAACTTGGTCCTCTTCAACCCAACCACTGCAGACACCTACTACAAGCAACCCTCTGATGTGCACAGTGAGTATTCATATCATACGATCCCACAAACACAACTACAACCTGAACAATGGTGATTAAGTGTATTTCTATTAATGCTAAGGGGTTAAATCACCCCGCTAAACGGTTCTCCCTGTGGAACGAAGCTAAAAGACAAAAGGCAGATATACTTTGCGTCCAGGAGACACACTTCCAAAAAGACAAAATGCCTTACTGTTCCCATAAAGATTTCCCACACATTTTCACTGCCTGCACACCTAACCGCAAGACAGGAGGAGTCCTCATAGCTATAAGTAACTCAGTATCCTTCCAGCTCAAAAATACTTTCCTAGATGATAATGGAAGATACATAATTCTCAATGGTGACATTAATTCCAAACCTTATACGTTGATAACGCTGTACTCCCCCAACTCTCATCAAATTCGCTTTATACGGAAAGTACTCAAGAAGGCAGCCTCTATGAAATATGGCAATCTCCTTGTCTGTGGGGACTTTAATGTTGTACCGGATTTGACAATTGACACGACTACAAAACGACCGAAAGGAACAGCTTCTCTCCAAACACTTCTGCAGAATGAGGAACTGTTCGATGCGTGGAGATGTCATCACGCTAATGAGAAAGACTTCACTTTCTTCTCGCATAGACATTGCTCATATTCACGAATAGATTTGTTTCTCACGGACAAATGGTTATTGCAACAGGTAGAGAATACCACAATCTGTGATATTACGTGGTCAGACCACGCAGTAATTTCTCTGTCAATCTCAGAGAAGGGTGTCTCCTCTTCACGACCTATATGGCGCTGTAACGCACGCTTGCTACAGGAACCACATACACACGACAAAATTCTACATCATATCCAAAACTTTTTCACAGACAACCAAAATTCAGTTCAGGATCCCTTTGTACTGTGGAATTCCCACAAAGCATATGTGCGGGGCATTCTCATCCAACTCGGAGCCCGAGAAAAGAAAAAACATACACAAAAACTTAACACACTGCTAAAAGACATACATGACACAGACGCCCTAAATAAACAGACGCCCACACATAACTTAGCTAGTACATTATCAAACCTTAGAGAATCATTAAGAGAACATCTCTCACAACAATACGATAGACACCTCAGGCGACTACAACTGAACCATTATGCCAACGCTAACAGAGCAGGTAAATACTTAGCCAATAGATTAAAAGCTGCACGTATTAAGTCTAGAGTACCATTCCTCTACCACCCCACAACACAACATAAGATTATAGATCCTCAAGCTATAGCCAACCAGTTTGCGGAATATTACAGTACACTATATAATCTTAATACAGACACTGCTACCACACAACCGTCTATAGAAAAGATTCAATCCTTTCTACAAAAACTAAACCTCCCATCACTATCTGAACAACAACTATCTGACCTTAATGCCCCAATCTCATGCACAGAAATTATGCAAACTATAGACAGCCTTCCCAACGGCAAATCACCTGGACCTGATGGTTTTTCCAACGAATACCTCAAAACATTTAAGCACATCTTAGTTTCTCATATACAAAAATTTTTCCAAAGAGCAGTAGAAACAGCCTCCTTTCCTCATGAAATGTTGAGAGCACACATAGTCACACTCCCTAAAACAGGAAAAGACCCCACAACACCAGCAAACTTCAGGCCAATTTCGCTACTTAACTCTGACGTAAAAGTATACGCTAAACTACTCGCCAAAAGACTAACGTACATAATTCCAACACTTATCCAACGCGACCAGATGGGCTTTGTGAAGGGGAGACAAACTTCCGACGCTACAAGAAGAATTATAAATGTAATACACTCTGCTAGGGTGAATCGAACGCCTTCTCTGCTGTTATCAATTGACGCAGAAAAGGCGTTCGATAGAGTTCACTGGATGTATATGCAATCGGTCTTGCTTAAATTTGGTTTTACAGGTCATATCCTTACAGCTATATCTGCACTCTACTCCTGTCCATCAGCTCAAATACAATCAGCAGGCTTTCTATCTAAAATCTTCAACATAACAAATGGTACCAGGCAAGGCTGTCCATTATCTCCTACCATTTTTAATCTTATGATAGAACCGTTAGCCGAAACAATAAGGACCCATCCCCATATCACTGGATTCCACTTTGGTTCCAGCACACACTCCATAAACCTCTTCGCGGATGATGTCATCCTGCTCATGACCAATCCACAACAATCTTTGCCCAAGGCACATGAGATATTGACAGAATTTGGGGAGGTATCGTACTATAAGGTAAACTTTGGCAAATCTTTAATTCTAGACTTGGGAGTAACCCCCCTGATAAGAAGTAATCTACAAAGACAACTACCATATACTTGGAGTGACAGTGGTATTACCTACCTGGGCATTACTTTAACCAGTAACATCTCCACTTTAATTAAGACCAATATGTCCAATTTACTACCTAAAATAGAAATCCAACTAAGGGACATAGCACAGAAAGAACTTTCATGGATGGGTAAAGTAGCAGCATACAAGATGATGATATTACCGCAAATACTGTATCTATTTCGCTCACTTCCAGTACATATTCCTAAAATGTTTCTCACTAAACTCTCGAACATGTGTTGGAAATTCATATGGGGAGGGAAAAGAGCTAGATGCTCACGCAATAATCTCATTGCCCACAAGAAGGTAGGTGGGGCTGGTTTGGTGGACCTACACGACTACCTTAGTGCAGTCAGATTAGATTACATTAAACACTGGCTAGGTACCCTAGAATCTCCTCTATGGGTAGACATTGAAAAATCAATATCACCTACCGCTGATCTAAAATCATTCCTACTTAGTGATGACTGGTCCCCATGGAACATATCTACTTTATCCCCACCCATGCAGACTTCATTACTGGCATGGAGAGCTTATCTTAAGTTAACAAACACTGAAGCCCGGAAAACAGGGTACAAACTGCCATTGTCACTCCTCGAAGCTAAAATACCGACTTTATCGATTAATACTTTTCTAAAACATGGTATCTCCTCTATTTCGGACTTATATAGTGATCACTCACTCCAATCTTCGGAACAAATAATGTCCCAATATAATCTACCGAATACAGAACTGCACGCCTGCTTACGCATTACAAATTTTCTTAGAAAACTCCCTAACCCAGAAACCAGTGTCCCTCCTAAAATATGGAAATTCTACACCGGTACCAACACAGATACTAAGGGAATATCCCTCTTCTATAATTGCCTACAGAATAAACTTACCTTTACCAAAACAAGAGCAATGGGTAACTGGGAAACAGACTTAAACACTATATTCACTGACGATCAATGGAAAGCGGCTTTTAAGTCGATACATGAATCAACGCACTGTGTCAAACATTGGGAAATGACTATAAAAATTGTTAACAGGTGGCAATATACTCCATACAGATTATCAACTTATTTTCTGGGGTCCTCATCACAATGCTGGAGGGGTTGCGGACTAGTAGGTAATTTGTTGCATATGTTCTGGAACTGTCCTAATGTGAGAAGCCTGTGGAACCAAGTATTCTGTCTAATCTCTTCACTCACCGGTATACAATCCTCTCCCTCACCAGCACTGGCTTTATTACATATAGGGACAGAAAACTTTCCCACCGAACACAGGTCTGTGGTTAGCCATATTCTACTAGAAACCAGAGCGTCTTTATTACGAATATGGAAAACGAATACCACTATAAACCTCTCTGATGTATCTAAGGCAGTACACAGGAATTACACATTTGAACGCCTTATCGCACTAAACTCTATGCAGCGTAAGAAATTTGATGACAAATGGTCTATCTGGCCTAAAAATACTATTCCCTGAGATGTAGACGGTATACTTGCTTCCATACAATCAACAAAATTAACCCTCTGCCGCATCTCCAATGTTCCTGAAATTCCCTGAATATCTTTTCCATTCATAGTCCTTCTAAGGTATATATATATGTATATATATAACATATCATACATTTGAATCCATTGTGTGAAATCTTACTGTGTATATCGAACACATTCTGTTTGAACTTCTCTTATTTCCTTTGTTATCTTTTTTTTCTTTTACATTTTATGTATTGTTAAAATTTCAATAAAAAATATTGATAAAAAAAAAAAAAAAAAAAAAAAAAAAAATGAACAGCACAAATCAACACTCACCAAACTTCTACCAACACGAAATTAGCAGAAGGAGCCCAAATGGTGGCGCCTGACAATTGAACTTCTGCTTTATCGGCTCGTAGTACGTCTAGTACATCACTACGTTCATGTTTGTTTGCTGACGATTCCTTGCCGTTTGTATGCAAGACAAGTTCCTGACCAACGCCCTTCGGACAAAAGTCTGACGCTTTGTCTGCGGAAAATCCAATCGTGTGTACGAGGCTTTAGGGCTCATGCACATGGACATTTAGTAATCTGTTTTCAGATGCATAATTAATAAGGATCTGAGCGCAGAAGTATTTTATTACATGGGCTCCTGCACACCGCTGTTCAAAGCTCTGTAATGTGAAGCTGCGTTAAACGGAGTAAAAAAAAGAGAGAAATCAAGAAATCTGCATCCACGGTCCTGAAGGACTATGAACTCTCACACTGGCAAGTCCAGCTTTCTATGTGCCTGTTCTCATCCTATATACAGAATGTGTGCATTTTTATGTGGCGCAACTCACCAGACATTACCATGCTGTGGTGTACAGCGTTCAATGAGGTGTCATTTTGTGACAGCATGCAGGCTAGAGATGTACAATTTCTGGAAATTTTGAAGCTCGGGAAAAAAAACATTATTTTTTATTTTTTTTGGGGGGGGAAATGAAATTTTCGAAAAAATAAAAAAAAATGCTACATTAGCACTTTTTTTGTCTTTTTAAGATTGAAAGTCATTCTATTACGAGAACGTTAAGAAAAACTATGTGCATTGTCGTCATTGTTGTCCTCTTCACTTCGATCCATGAAAGATTTTTTAATATCTGCAGGACACTTGTTACATACAAGCAGTGTTGGTCATCTTACTTTAAAAAAGTAATTAGTTAAGTTACAAATGACTTCTCCCAAAAAGTAATTGCGTTAGTAACTCAATTACTACATTGGAAAAGTAATTAGTTACTCAGCAAAGTAACTGTGACTTTTTTTTTTAATATTCTATACGTGTAACTAAGAGGCGGGTCTAGTATTACTGTAACCAAGGGGTGCATTTATTATTATTGTTATATATCGTGTAACCAAGGGGCTGCTCTATTATTACTCTAACCAAGGGGCAGATCTGTTATAGCGTGTAAACAAGGGGCGGGTCTATTATTATTATATCGTGTAAGGGGCGGATGGCTACAGGAGAGGGCAAATGTTAAATTAATGGGCAGAGCTCGATATATAACAATAATAATAAATGCGCCCCTTGGTTACAGTAATACTAGACCCGCCCCTTAGTTACACGATAGATGCCCCTTGCAGAGTAGCAGGAGCATCGGGAGCGTGCGACATCGCCTCGTACAATTACATGTTAACTGCGCCTGCGTGGTGTAGAGTTCACTCAGAGCTGTTTAGGTTCGGCAATTTTCGGAAGCTCCGTAGTCCATCGTACTGCGCAAGCCATGCGCCTGCGCAGTACAGGGGTCCTTATCTGGCGGGGGAACTTTCGGCAGGACACCGGAATTACACTACTGCCATCTAGTGGCGGGAAATTTAATTGCGGTAACGCCGCCCAAGTAATGGGAACTACGTTACCATGAGGGGAAAAGTAATGAGATTACTCGTTACCCTGTAAAGTAACTGCGTTAAGTAACTCTGTTTATTTTAACTCAGTTACTTACATCACTGCATACAAGAATGTGTTTTGTCATCCTGGTAGCATTTGGAAATGCATATTCCATCTGACAATATTTGCAAATCACATTTTTCGTTTCAGAAGAACTTGTAATGTGAAAATGCCTCCATATGCTAGATGTTGGTTTCACTATTTTTCTTAGGGGAGTAGGAAATAAAAACAAGAAAAAATTACTACTTTGCAAGAAGACACTAATCTATGGTTGTGTGTGGGGGTGGGGGAAGAACCAGATTACTGGTAATTCAATTATTATTTACACAAAAGTTTCTAAAGATAAACTAATGTAGCTAAATGATTCAGTTTTATGGATTCAGAATCGGATAAATGTAAACTCTTACCTTTTTTAATTAAGTATATACTTTCAGGTCCTTTTTGTTGCTCTGTATTTTCTTCCAATGCTTTTGAGGCCTAGTGAAGAGGACAGAACAAACCAAACACACCCACTGACTAAAAAAAAAAGCAAAACTGAAACCCTTTTCTTGTTACAATAGCAGCACAGCACCTCCTAAAGGAAGAAATCCATACTGTTCTTGCATTGGAGGGTTCAGTTTGTTACCTAGGACTTGCTTGTCCTCAGAAATTAGAATAATTTGATATCATACATTTTTTTTTAAGAAATGATTTGGAAAATATTTGAACACCCTGTCTTAAAATATTTTATATTATAACATGTTAAAATAAAATATTCCACAATATTTTTTTTCTTTTTTCAATTTTTCAAATTTTTGGGACAAAAACAAAAAAGCCTTCAGGAAAAAAAACAGATTTTTTTTTTCAAATTTTCCATTTTTTTTTTCCGGGCCTTCGCATCTCTAATGCAGGCTGGTGTGAATAAGCCCTAAAAGCTATCAAAACTAGGTAGAAAGTAGGGGTGCAACGGATCGGCACACCCCACGACCCGCGGAGCGCTCCGCGGCCTCGGCCTTAGGAAAGGCCGCGGCTTCGGCCAAGCTCCGGAGCGGCGGCCATCTTGGTACACCCGGCGGCCGTTTACAATGTGATCGCTCCGTCAAATGACGGAGCGATCACTTGTAAACATACTCTGCATTACACCCTGCCAATACTCTGCATACTCTGCATTACACCCTGCCAATACTCTGCGTACTCTGCATTACACCCTGCCAATACTCTGCAATACACCCTGCCAATACTCTGCAATACACCCTGCCAATACTCTGCAATACACCCTGCCAATACTCTGCATTACACCCTGCCAATACTCTGCATTACACCCTGCCAATACTCTGCATTACACCCTGCCAATACTCTGCATTACACCCTGCCAATACTCCGCATTACACCCTGCCAATACTCCGCGATACCCAGGCAATATTACAGTGGGGAGATGGCGTGGATATTACAGTGGGGAGATGGCGTGGATATTACAGTGGGGAGATGGCGTGGATATTACAGTGGGGAGATGGCATGGATATTACAGTGGGGAGATGGCATGGATATTACAGTGGGGACTATATAGTGGTGGAATTTTCACAGGTTTTTGCAAATTCAATATTTATTTGCTGATCCGAAAAATTATCCGATCCGTGACTCTGATCCGAGGATCGATCCGTGAGTTTTTTTGATCCGTTGCACCCCTAGTAGGAAGAGCACATGGGAAACAAATAGTGGTCCTGCACAGCTATAGTAAATCAGGCCGTTTAATCTGAGGGTTTAGAAATACTTTAAGCAATATTTTGGATCACTCAAACATTATTCCTTTTAGAACATTCTTGTTTTCATTCCCAGAACTGACACAATTATTATTGTTATTGTAAATTTCCACACCGGTGACAGCTGGCTTTTCGGCCAACACAGGACACAAATGATTCCTCTGTTCTCAATTCAATCTAAAATAGGCAATAAATGAACCGACCAAACCGGTCTTATACATCTGCCTCTTAAAGTGGAACTTCAGTCGTTTTCTCAACTTTCCATCTATTAAATCTTCTGCCCTATTTGTTTTAACTTTGGATAGTAAAACATTTTTTTTCTGCAAGTAAATATCTTATACAGCCCACTTCCTGTTTCTAGTCTGGTCATTAGCCTAGGCTTATGACATCATGCACAGATTCCTCTCTCTCTCTAAAGCCCCGTACACACAATCCGAATGTTGGCCAACAGAGCGCCAGACTTTTGTCCGAAGGGCGTGTGCCTGGATTTTGTCTTGCATACTAACGGCACACAATTGTCAGCCAACAAACACGAACGTAGTGACGTAGTACGTGGAATTTCAGCTCTTGAGCGCCACCCTTTTGGGCACCTTCTGCTAATGTTGTGCTTGGTGAGCATTGATTCCGAGCATGCGTGTTTGTACTTTGGACTTGTGTGTGACGGACTTAATACGAAAATCTGCCAAAAATTTACTAGCCTGCCATCCAACATTTGTTGGCGGAAAGTTGGACAACAATTGTTTAAAGGAGCGTACTAACGGTTGGATTTTAGGCGAACAGTCTGTCATTGCACACTTCCCTGTCGAAAATCTGATCGCGTGTACGAGGCTTAACTCTTGTGAGAGTTTGCAAGGAAGGGAGGGGGGGTGAGTCATAAGAGGGTCAATGAGAGCTGCAGAACTGGAGGTGTGCCTCTGTGTGTCTGTGTAAATCCAGGAAGTAAGCAGGCAGCAGCTTCAGCTGCTCACAGTTATAATGGATGCAGCCAGACTTAGTGGAGGGAGACTTCTGCAGCATATTTGGCAAGTACAGAATCACAGTATATATAAAATAATAAGCAAAGTGGTTTGAGGGAAGCTTCAGAATGGCAAAGATGTTTTTACTACAAATTATGTGAGCAGACTGCAGTTCCTCTTGAAGTGTAAAGACAAATTCACCTGGCTATCCAAAACTAAGATCATCAGGGTGCGGGAAGACTTCCTGGGATGTGCATTGCGTTATCCCAAGTGGCTTCAGGCGCTTCAGGCGCTGAGGACTACGTCATTCTTGCCTAGGAGAGGAAAGGGGAACCGGGAGCGCGTATCACGAAAAATGTTTCTTGCTTTACTAGAACAAAAATAAACTGTCTTGCTGCTGAAGCGCCACTGCGCATACCTGAGATCATCAGACTGCGAGGAGACTCCTGAGATTTGCGTTGCGATATCCCTGGGGGCTGTGGGTGGCAACGGCTACGTCATCCTTGCCTAGGCGAAGAAAGAGGGAGTAAGAGCGAATATCAAGAAGAGGGTTCCACTAAAAAATAAAGCAAGCCCTCTGCTGAAGTTCCACTGCACATGCCCAAGATCATCAGACTGCAAGGAAACTGCCCTGATGGCACAGTGGCTGCATTTGATGGGGCACAAGTGGCTGCATTTGATGGGGCACAAGTGGCTGCATATGATGGGGCACAAGTGGCTGCATATGATGGGGCACAAGTGGCTGCATTTTATGGGGCACAGTGGCTGCAATTGATGGAACAGTGGCTGCATTTGATGGGGCACAGTGGCTGGCTGCATATGATGGGCACAAGTGGCTGCATTTGATGGGGTGCAGTGGCTGCATTTTATGGTCACAGTGGCTGCATTTGATGGGGCACAGTGGCTGAATTTGATGGCATGGTGGCTGCATTTGATGGGCACAGTGGCTGCATTTGATGAGGCACAGTGAGGCTGTAATTTTATGTTTTTTGTTTTTTTTTCCAGTATTTTTCAGTTTGTTGCGACCCCCCAAAAGTTTTGCGCACCGATTTGAAGAGTTCCTTAAAAAAGAAACTGGGGGATAAGTAGCGACCCAGCGTGGGGGCTCTACGTGAAACCACAGTCACCCCATCCCACAGAATATCATCTGAATGTAGGATGTGTTGGTGAGGTGTCTATTGAATATCCTCTTCATTTCGTTGAACTCATTATTGTAGGGTGTAGAGAGGGTGAGTTTATTCCTGAAGGGGTCTCTTTTCCCTAAATTGTCCCCTCTACTCTTCCGTTTGGCTATGGACAGAGGTCTGTCCAACATCCATCTGGGGTATCCCCGATCCAAGAATCTCCTGTATAAAGACAAAGCCTCCTGTTTAAAACATTCATCATCAGATGCGTCTAACTCACAGGAATTGGCCAATGGTGATACCCCTGATGGTGTGCCTCGGGTGACCTGATTGGGCAAATAGGAGGGCGTTACCCAATAGGGGTTTTGTATATAGTGTTGAAGACACCCTCCCATCCCCTCCAGTTAGGTGAACATCCAGGTAACACCTCTTTGTCATTCGCATATCCAGTGAAGAAAAGGTTTCTATCACAGTTTTTACAGTATTCATTTGGACTGTGCGGGTTCCTGCACAGATGTCTATTGAAATCGCCCCCGAAGTCGCCAAAAGTAGTGCAGGAACTACTTTTGGAAATCAGTGCGGCGCCGCAAAGTCGGTGTCGCACCGATTGGGACACTCCTATTGCTGACAATAGTCTCCCATTTGACATGTGATTTGACCTGCCAAATCGTGCCGATGTGAACGGGGGCTCAGACCCCCCCGTAGTTCAATGCCTGAAACTGAAATTGGTAGATGGGTTACTTTTGAAGCAGAACTGGGAACGTCTTTTTCTCACTGGTTTCAATGATAGCACACGAAAAAAAAAAAAACGTGCAAGACCGCAAGTTTTTTTTAGGGGCTCTCATAAAAAAAGATGGGCCATAAAGGCAAAATCCTACCTTAGGGCCAGTTCACACCATAGAAATGCAGTCCGGATGCATTCCAGATGCTTTTCTGCATGCGCGTTTTTGACCCTTTTTGATGCGTTCCAGTGTGTTTTTGGTGCAGTAAAGTGCATTTTTCCCCCCTCTTTTTTCTTAACCTTAAAGAGGAAGTAAAGCCTCATAAATAAATTAAATAAAAAATAACCCCTGCAAGACAAAGGCATAATGAGCTAGTATACATAGCATACTAGCTCATTATGAATTACTTACCTGAGATCGAAGCCCCCGTGGTCCTCGTTCCCCTCCTCCGACGCCACCATCTATCCCGGAGTGACTTCCGGGATATCGCGGCTCCGGAGCTGTGACTGGCCGGAGCCGCGATGACGTCACTACCGCGCATGCGCGCTGGTGCCGCCACTAACGTTAGAAACGGCACTCTCAGTGCGCCTGTGCCCGATGTCTATGGAGCATGCGACCGTAGACATCTGTGCAGCTATTTCCTCAAATATCTCCTAAACCTTTTAGGTTTGGGAGATATTTCTTGTACCTACAGGCAAGCCTTAATCTAGGCTTACCTGTAAGTTAAAGTGGTTGTAATGGGTTTGCAACCACTTTAAATAAGGACATGTGTATTCCAGTGCCTTTTTGGTGCGTTCCATTGTGTTTTTGATGCTTTTTACAGCGTACCAGTACAGTCCAGTGCAGGAAAAATGCAACATGTTCTACTTTTTTGTAACTGGAACGCACTGGTGTGAACTATGCCGCAAATTACTAAATGCACTGGACTGCATGTGGTGTGAACTGGCCCTTAATGGCACTTCGAACTTAAAGCTGCGCATGTAAAGGCCAGGAAAAAAAACGCACGGATCAACTACCCCAATATGAATAGGGATTAAGCTAAATTTTTCAAGCTTGATAAAAAAAAATAAAAAGGCTAAAAATCACATGAACCTGCTCAAGTGTTAATTATTATTTTAACAATGGAATCCCAAGTAGGGACATTGATACTAAATGAATTGCACACAGTTGGATCTCTCGGTTTTGTCTGAAAGCAGAGTGACAACATTCCTATTTAATATCAAGTATGCGATTCAGGAAGGATAGATTGCTGAGCTCTTATCTGATTGGCTGCTGCTAAGCCTGCCCTATTTCTAAACATAAAGCAGGCGCTTCTAACAGGCAGAACTAGATTCCTGGCAGTGACACCAACACACAGCCCTGCCAGGTCATACTCTCTACAGTGATCCTGGCAATTCTCCTCTTCTAATGACTCACAATGGACTACAAGGCTGAGAGTCTTCCTGGGCTCATGATATAAAGGCTTCTGCAATAACCGAGGACTTCATCACCGACACTGACAAGGTAAGTGCATCACATTGTTCACATGAAGTTTTCAGAATACTACAACATGTGATAAAGCAATGGGAAATCCTTGGAGGTTTCATCCATCTATTGTGTATGAGTGCTCGGGGGTTTGGCGTTTCCTTTGCGCTCAGATGTAGGGCTGCAGGATCTGAGTTGGATTTGTTGGCCATTAAAGGGTCATCCCAACCCAATATGTCAATGTTGGTGGATGGGGGGCGCCAGCCTTGGAACATTCAATTTGTATTAAACCCAAAATGTAATATATTGCAGCTTACCAATCCTTAGATGTGGCAGCTACATTCGTTTTTTTTTTTTTATGTCTTTTTTTTTTATCCGGTGATCTGGTGTATTAAACTATCTACACTCTGGAGCGTAATGCGGCGTACACACGGCCGGAATTTCCGATGGAAACAGTCCGATGGGAACTTTCCATCGGATTTTCCGACCGTGTGTATGCCCATCGGTCTTTTTCTGTCGGCATTTCCGACGGACTTTAGATTGAGAGCCTGTTCTTAATTTTTCCGACGGAAAACCTTTTTATCTGATTTTTCGATCATGTGTATGCAATTCCGACACGCAACATTCCGACGCATTTTCAGACACAATTCAACGCATTAAACTTCCCTTTTATAGTGCCGTAGAACGTATTGTATGTCGCTGTGTTATTGACCGTCGGAATTTGGTGTGACCGTGTGTAGGCAAGACAGTTTGAGTGAAATTCCATCGGAATTTCGACGGAAAAACCATCAGAGCTTTTTCAGACGAGGATTCTGATCGCGTGTACGCGGCATTAGATGTATTAGCAGATTTAGATACACTAACAAACTCAAGCCAAACTCCTGCTGACGCTGCAATTGCAGCAACAGTTTTTTTCGTTTTGGGATAAAGGTTTTACATGAATAAATAAAAGCATCCCTGTAAGTACCATAGCTCCCAACTGTCCCTGATTTGGAGCAATGTCCCTCTGTCCCCCTCATTTGTCCCTCATTTTGGTCTGATCCATATACACTAAAACCTTGGATTACGAGCATAATTCGTTCCGGAAACATGCTTGTAATCCAAAGCACTTGTATATCAAAGCAAATTTCCCCATAAGAAATAATGGAAACTTAAATGATTCGTTCCACAACCATTTATTCATAAATCCTTCAGTTTATAGTCCATATATAAAGATTATATCAATGTGATGCCCATCCACAAATGGCAGCCTCCACAAGCGGATTAGAAGCAGGAGCTACAAAGTATAAAAGAGAAGAGAGGCGCCTCTAAGTGTAGCAATATGTTGCTAAATGTTGTACCTTCATTAAATGTAACCATATTGCTACACTTAGAGGCGCCTCTCTTCTCTTTTATTACTCAGCTGTGATGTTATGACACTACTTGTACCGTGTTTCCCCGAAAATAAGCCCGGGTCTTATATTAATTTTGGCAACAAAAGACACAGTAGGGCTTATTTTTGGGGTAGGTCTTACCATGTAATGTGCGGTCTTCTCTCCCCCTCTCTCTCCTTGCCTGAAAGGAATCCCCAGTGTGAACCGAGTTAAAATGCTTGTAAAATCCTATAATCCACTCTATTACAGTAGTATCTAATGTACAATGTGTGTATTTCTGTAATATAATTGTGCCAAATACCTTCGTTATAGCGCAGCTCTGCGCTTCTGTGACCCACCGGAGCTCTCTTCCCCGTAATTATATTACAGAAACACACACATTGTACATTATATACTACTGTAATAGATTGGATTATAGGATTTTACAAGCTTTTTAAACTAGGGCTTATTTTTGGGGTAGGGCATATATTGCAGCCTTCCTGGAAAATAACGCTAGGTCTTATTTTCTGGGAAAACACGGTATATCAAGACATCGCTTGTATATCAAGTGAAAATTTATAAAAAAAATGTTGCTTATCTTGCAAAACGCTCTCAGACCAAGTTACTCTCAAACCAAGGTTTTAGACCCCTTTCACACTGGGGCGCTACAGCGCTAAACATAGCGCCTGCAAAGCGCCCTGAAACAGCCGCTGCTGTCTCTGTCTCTGCTAGCGGCCGAATACCGCCGCTAAAACTACGGTAAAGCGCCGTTAAATAATAGCGGCTTTTTACCGCCAACGCCCCCACCGCCCCAGTGTGAAAGGGGCCTTGCTGTAGTTGTATATAAAATGCACTTTTTATCTTTCAAACAGTGTTTCCCAGCGCTAAACCTTTCATCCAAATTCTAAATTGCTGCATTTGTCAATTTTAAAAGCCAATATAAAAGGAATAGTAGTGGTAAAATAAAGCCCTTGTGGGTTTACTGAACCTTTCTTATTGGTTAATTCTCCTTTAAGGGGGTGTATCCTATGCCTACATAGGTTTGCTAGTAGGTGTCCCTCATTCCCATCTCAAAATGGAATGTATGTAAGTACTAGTTGGTTTATCTCAACAGTATTAACTTTATTCGTTTGCTGGAGGACATGTTTTGAAATTGAAGGAAAGAAAGCCTAAAAAAGAAAACAAATGCAGCCATCAGATCTAAAAATTGTTAAGCTGCAATATAATAAATGTTTTCTAATGGGATTATTACTGCTTTAAGCTGGCTATGCATGTATAGATTTCTCTTGTTCAGCTCACAGGCTGATTCCTCCATGCACGCTAAACAGCATGGATGGAAGAATCACCCCCACTATTGTACCCAAGGCCGTCAGAATAGCCAAACAGAGACAGTATCTTGGGTCACGTGACATTGCCACGCTCATCAGTCGGTCATTATACTGGATAGAAACATTGATCATTTTATCGATCTATTTGACATATAAGCGCTTTTTACCAAGATGTTTGTGATTATTCTTTTATTATGCTCAAAATAGATTCACTTGTCAGTAATACTGCGCAATGACGTTTTTTATGCCTATTTCCATGATGTCCCATAGGCAATGAGAGTCTCTCTGGGAGGATCCTATCGACATAGATCCCAACTGTCCCTGATTTCAAGGGACTGTCCCTGATTTGGAGCAATGTCCCTCTTTTCTCCTCATTTGTCCCTCATTTTGGTCTGATCCATATAGATGTACAGGGGGTCCCCGAGTTACGAACTCGTTAGGGACTGTCCTCCTGTTCTTAAACCGGAAATGTTCGTAAGTCGGCCGCGCATGCGCAGACCGACAATTACGGACATTTCCGATGTTCCTTCGAATGCCGTTCTGCGCATGCGCAGCAAATTACAGACATTTCCGATGTTTGCCGTCATTTTCCGAGGCTCTGTCTGGCCGCGCATGCGCAGAATGCCCGAAGGTCCGCGGAAAATGGCGGAGGGTCCCTGCAGCGCCCAGTTCGTAAGTAGGAGATGTTCGTAGGTCGGGCGTTCGTAAGTCAGGGACCCCCTGTATATAAAATGCACTTTTTATCTATAAAAAAGTGTTTCCCAGCCCTAAATCTTTCATCTGATTTCTAAATTGCTGTATTTGTAAATTCCAAAAGTCAATATAAAGGAATAGTAGTGGTAAGAAAGCACTTGTGGGTTTAACCAATCTTGTTTTTTTGTACAATTCTTCTACATAAGCTGTATGACCATCGATAGGCATACCTCCCAACTTTTTGAGATGGGAATGAGGGACACCTATCAGCAAAAGTACGCAGGCATAGGACACACCCCCTGTAACACCCCCTTAACCACTTCCTGCCCGTCGGAAGTCAGGGGGCGTGACAGGGGGTGTGTCCTGTGCCGGCGTACTTTTGCTGATAGGTGTCCCTCATTCCCATCTCAAAAAGTTGGGAGGTATGCCTATCGATGGTCATACAGCTTATCCTTTCATGTGTGGAGATATCCGAGGGGATGATTCCTAAGCGTGTTTGACCAAGTTGCATGCTTTGTTGCGTGCTTTTGATTAAGTAGTCCATTCGTTGGGGTAAGAGTCAGTGTAAATCTTTCCTTTTTTGGTGATGGATCCCTACCAGCACTTTCTGTGTGTGAACTACTACACCCATTGGACTGCTCATATGGATATTTTTCATCTATTGTTATTGGGACTTTCTATTGGTTTTTAGCGCTGGATTTGTGTTGTTTTTTTTTTTTTTGGATTATCTTTTTACCAGGAGATTTGTGCCAGCTGCTTTGTCATTATTACTGATATTATTCACTATTTCAGCGCATGTATTTGTGGTTTTTATTTTGTAGTGACAGCATCTGATTACAGTAAAACCTTGGTTTGAGTGTAACTTAGTTTGAGAGCGTTTTGAAAGACAAGCAAAATTTCGAAATAAATGTTGACTTGATATAGAAGCGATGTCTTGATATACAAGTAGCGTCAAGTCACAACAAAGTATAAAAGGCCCGAGACCCCTCGCGGGGCTACCCCGGACCAGAACTAGGAAGCAGGACTGCGGCCGAACCCCAAACACGTGACTTCAGCACCTTAAGTACCCCTTCCCAGACTACACGGCAGGACCAGACGCGCCCACTAATTTGCTCCGGGAAAGATTGGTACCTAAGACGTCCAACCAGGCCTAGTTCTCAACCTGTCATGGGCTCTTCACTGCACCCATGATCAGGCAGAACCCTAGTACAGCCCAACCAAACTGATGCCAAAGTAAACCTGTACAATTAACCCTCAGAACTCCATTACTGTTCTGAGGGAAAAAAATACATTTTCACTTATAGCGCACACTTGTGAAAGTGTGGCCGCTACAAAAGTAAATGGTGAAACAATCCTCTACAAGAAATTGACATTTAACAATCCAAGCAAAATTGTATTTACAATGGGTGTAAAATATGTATTCAGTGAAAAAAAGTCCAACCAAAAAGGATGGTATATGTAACAAAAAGGTGAAATAAACGTCCTTGCTCAAATATGAACGTGCTGTATATCCCACTGTGAAAGAAACAACAAAACAGATCAAAACAGAGATCAAGCAACCTACAGTAGATGAGGCTTGCAGAGGACATCCCTTCTCCTCGCAGAGTTTAGTTGGATCCCGTTGGGGAGTAGCTGAATTTTTGTTTGAAAACTTTACAGAATGCACAGAACCTTTCCCCCAAAGGACCTCACAATCGAATGTCTTTACCACACTTATATGTGCTATTTGTATGTTTTGGATTAGGGAAACCAGAGTCCTCCGGAGGATATCCACACAGAGGAAGAACATACAAATTCCATGCATAAGAAGTCTGGAGCCCCGAGCTTCAAGGTAGGTGTGCTAACTACTCTACACTCTCTTGTTGAATATACCCTGCTGCTATACTGTATGTTCTTTTGACATCTCTGTACTTTGTATGGGCTAGAGAAATTCAAAGGTTAGCTAAAAGCACAACATTTTGTTTAGTTTTGTCAAAGCTTTTTTTATCAATGTCTGTTCCCCTGTTAGCCTGGGTTAACACCTGAGTGCTTTTTCCAGAAGGGCATCAATGCTCAATACCCTATGGTGCCTGTTTGCATCATGAGCTTCTTTTGGGCAGAGTTCAGCACTTTTGGTCCTCAAAACTTGGGAGAGCCAGAAAATGCCTTAAAATGTACGTTTAATTTTAGTACAACAAGCATATGCTTGAAAAAACTCAAGAATGAGCCTAGCCTTAGAGGGAAAACTCTCACTTAGGCAGGCCATGATTGGATTTCCTTTCCTGCAATCACAGGTTGAGGGAAAGAAAATCACTTGATTCCCCCATCAAAACTGAACCCCTCCCATTAAGCTATTGTGTTCTCCTAGTGGGAGGGCATCCCTGCCAGGAACACGCAGTGAGTATTGCTAGCGGCTATGCCCACTGGCAATAATCACATGCCGAATATCTGACATGCTGATTGTACCCAAGTCAATCGGTGGATCAAAATGGGGACATTCAGCCTGCCTATAGATGGTTCAAATCTCGGAAGGTCCCTGCTGAGATTCAAACCTATGGCCGGCTTTACTGTCCACATGACAAGGGTCAGACAGAATAGGAAGTGATGGAATATCTCCCCGATGGGGGCATTGTATGCAAATGCGATGCACTCAGTGGTACTTATGTGTAGACAGTATAGGCTCAGGGCAAATGTCCAGAACACAGACTTCTTGCGTTCCAGGCATTTTTCCCTGGTAAACCATTGCCCTAAAAGGAAGTACTGCTAGGTGCACCGCCCAGCCTTAGCAGCTGTCAGGCTATCATAGAGTTTGACTGGCCAATGGCAATGGGGCTGGACGGTGCACCTGCGCTAAGTGTTGTGGCCTTGTGCCCTTTGGGTCAAAAGCCCAGTGTGCATGGGACCTAATTTGATGGCTGGTGAAAGGATACTGTATAACCTCGATCAGGTTTTTATTGCTCTGTCTGTCTTCAGGTCCTGTTAAAGTGCACCCTCCATGGCAAACAGAAGGTCTGCTATTTTTACAGCCTCCTGCCCCACAACACAAACAACTGTGAAGAGCCATTTGTGAGCAGGGCCGAGACAAGGGGTGGGCGAGAGAGGCGGCTGCCCTGGGCGCAATGGTTTAGTGTAGAGATGAGGGTACCTTCCTCCTGTTACAAGGCTGAAAGGAGTAGTGACAGCAGAAGTAATTTTGACAAGCTGGTGACTGTTGAGTGTAGGATACCCTAAGCTTGCACATCACGAACAGAGGAGGGGGGGCGTAGTTTGATACCTTTGTCCTGGGTGCTGGATGACCTTGTCCCAGCACTGTTTGTAAGCAAACTGTTACCCCCCCCAAAAAATTCTCCCCAGCTTATGAGGCATCCAGGAGGCACACAAGAATGCATTTTTGCAATGGGCTGGTTATCATGCCTCCAGGAAGCATCAGAGGCTAGGACGAGGTAAGTTTTCATTTGCCTCGGAAGGCCTGTTTTTAACTCACTGTCTCATTTCTTGTTCTGGTGTCACCAAAACAGGAAATGAGGGGGGGAATCCCCCCCAATGAGGACAGACAGCAATAAAACCCAAAGTTCTGCTTCTTACCTGATCCCTCACAAGCTAAAAAAAAAAAGTACAGGATTGCGTTAAGATTTGAAGGTGAAGCCTAGGTTTACATTGATGCGATTTGGCATGCAATTTGACATGTAAAATCACATGCCAAATCGGCGGCTATTGCCGGCAATGGCACCTTCTGAATCGCTGCAACGCTGACTCTGCAGTGCTGCTCCGATTCCAAAAGTACTTTCTGTACTAGTTTTGGCGACTTCAGGGTGCGATTTGTATAGACATCTGTGCAGGAACGCGCACAGGTGTCTCTGAAATCGATCCCAAAGTCTGACTGACATGCGGGTAAGAAATCGTGCGAGTTCAGCTAAACGATTTCAATCCCGCTGTTAGTGTGAACCTAGGCGCAATGTTCTCACATCTGTGGAACCCTGGAGAAGTGCCCCAAGATGGAATGTTTTTAGTAACGCACACACTCATTACTAAATAAAGCCTGCTGATGCTTAATGCCTGTTGAAGTTTAGCAGGCAACTATCCAAACATGCAACCCGTGCCCTTGTAGAGTAAAAAAAAGCAACATGTACATTTGATAATATATATGTTAATCTATGTTAATGTCTATGTTAATCTAAGTACTATTAAATACTCTAATGCCGCATACACACGATCGGAATTCTCGTCGGAAAAAACTCTGACGGTTTTTCCGACGGAATTCCGCTCAAGCTGTGTTACCTACACACGATCACACCAAATTCCGACGGTCAATAACACAGCGGCATAAAACACATTCGACAGCACTATAAAAGGGAAGTTTAATGCTTCCGAGCATGCGTCGAATTGTTTCCGAGCATGCGTCGGAATTTTGCGTGTCGGAATTGAATTGCACACGATCGGACAATCCGATAGAAAGGTTTTCCGTCGGAAAAATTGAGAACAGGTTCTCAATTCAAAGTCCGTCGGAAGTTCCGACAGAAAAAGACCGTTGGGCATACACACGGTCGGAAAATCCGATGAAAAGCTCCCATCGGCTGTGTCTCATACGGATGGCATACACAGACTGATCCTGCAAATAAGCACACAGTTCTGTTGCTGTGGTAGCAGTATCCAGGCGTCTTTTGTATGCAAATCACCGGCGGCTGAGTCGCAGACAGAAGTTACCAACTACCAGCCCCATGTATGGACCCATACGCAGCCAGCGTGTATTATTTTCCTGTATTGTCTTTTTCGAATTTACTTTGAATCTATGATATATTGAATATAATTACCCAACCTCATATTACCCCTGAAGAAGGAATATTATGATGTAAAATCAAATTCCGAAACATGTCGGGTTTATGTCATTTGAACTAGCCTACCAGGCTGCAACCAGTCTGATCTACGCTTCTTCCTGAAAATTGAGTCTGGGTTACTGTAGACTATATTCTGTATATCTGTAATGTTCATAAAATGTACAATATTAGGATTTTTTTACCTATTCATGTTTACATGATACATATTTCCTTTTTTCACAACTATATATAAATAAAGCTGGCACTATTGTGCCCCCTTTTTATTTACACCTTGTCAATTGTATTTTGATCTCCACATCATATTGCTACCATACAAAGTCCAAAGGGGCGTCCCCTAATGCACTTTTGTGCATGCTTTTGTATAATATTATTAGGATGCTGGTAGCGATAACACATCTATCAAATTCTCAAGTTAATCTTCTTCTTCCCTATTTCTCAATAATGGAGCCTCCAGATCACAGAGTATTACAGTAAAACCTTGGTTTGAGAGTAACTTGGTCTGAGAGCATTTTGCAAGACAAGCAAAATGTTTAAATACATTTTGACTTGATATACAAGTAGCGTCATGTCACAGTAACATAAAGTTGTATAAAAGAGAAGAGAGGCACCTCTAAGTGTAGCAATATGGTTACTTATAGGCCCCTTTCATATGAGGCATTTTTCAGGCGCTACATCGCTAAAAATAGCGCTTGAAAAAAACCGACCCCATTCACTCCAGTGTGAAAGCCGGAGGGCTTTAACACTGGAGCGGTGCGCTGGCAGGACGGTAAAAAAAGTCCTGCTAGCAGCATCTTTGGAGCGGTGAAGGAGTGGTGTATTCACCGCTCCTACCCATTGAAATCAATGGGACAGTGCGGCTATACCGCCGGCAAAGCGCCGCTTTGCGGACGGTTGTAACCCTTTTTCAGCCCGTAGCAGGGGTTAAAACCACCCCGCTAGTGGACGAAAACCGCTGCTAAAACGACGGTAAAGCAGCTCTAAATATAGCGCTGCTTTACCGCCGATGCCGCTCCCGCCCCAGTGTGAAAGGGGCCTTAATGAAGGTACAACATTTAGCAACATGGTTGATGATTAAAACAGGCACATCTAAGTATGCAGGCATCCGGGGTAAAGCTGTCCACATAGACCATCCTCCTCACCGCCATCAACGCCATACCTTCCACGCTGCGTTCTCCATGAGTGCTTCAAGCCTCGCTTTCAGATCACTCTACTGCAGGGTAGTTTTCCCAGTCACGATTGCAGACTGACAGCGGTGAGAGCCGGCGGAGCAGAGGATGGTCTATGTGGACAGCTTTACCCCAGGTGCCTGCATATTTAGATGTGCCTGTTTTAATCATCAACCATGTGAGTTGCTAAATGTTGTACCTTCATTAAAAATGTTACCATATTGCTACACTTAGGCCGGCTTCACACTGGGGTGGTGCGGGGCGGCGACGGTAAAGCAGCGCTATATTTAGCGCTGCTTTACCATCGTTTTACCCGCGGTATGCGGCCGCTAGCGGGGTGGTTTTAACCCCCACTAGCGGCCGAAAAAGGGTTAAAAACCTCCGCAAAGCGCCGCTGCAGCGGCGCTTTGCGGGCGGTATCCCCGCGGTCTCCCATTGATTTCAATGGGTAGGAGCGGTATAGGAGCGGTGAACACACCGCTCCTTCACCGCTCCAAAGATGCAGCTAGCAGGACTTTTTTTACCGTCCTGCTAGCGCACCGCTCCAGTGTGAAAGCCCTCAGGCTTTCGGGTCGGTTTGCAGGCGCTATTTCTAGCGCAATAGCGCCTGCAAACCGCCCCAGTGTGAAAGCAGCCTTAGAGGCGCCTCTCTTTATACTCTGTAGCTCCTGCTGGATTTTTCTTCTAATCCCCTTGTGGATGCTGCCATTTGTGGATGGACATTTTATGGTTACACAACCTGGTCACATTGCTATAATCTTTTTATATGGACTATAAACTGAAGGATTTATGAATAAATGGTTGTGGAACGAATCACCTGAGTTTCCATTATTTCTTATGGGGAAATTTGCTTTGATATACAAGTGCTTTGGATTACAAGCATGTTTCCGGAACAAATTATGCTCACAATCCAAGGTTTATATAATATAAGTATATATATATATATATATATATATATATATATATATATATATATATATATATATAAGTTTATATAATATAATAGAACATCATAATATTTTGTAACGTAACCTAACAACAAACATAATAAAATAATAATAGACTTCTTAGGGCCAGTTCACACCAGCAGCTGTTGGTGTGCGGTAGGATGAAAGCAGTGCGATGTCCTGATGACACATCAGCGGCGGTGACATCTCATTAGATTTTATTGGCTGCAGCGTAGTGCAGGGCGGTGGATTGTGTTGCACTGTGGTGGTGTGAGCTCGCACTTGCGGTGGGACTGCACTGGAATATTCGCCAGACTCTAATAAGCCAGAAAAGGATATTAAGTGCCTATTGCATTATATGAACTGATTAGAGTGAGCTTGTTGGCTGTCGCTGTTTTCACTCCCAGCTACCGGGTGATATGATGTATGATGACTCTCCTTGTGACATATATGATATCATACAGTATGTAGATTGCTCCACTTGTAGAAGCGATAGTAGATGAGTAGACTCTACGTCATGTACAGAAATAAGCCTCTGTGATCATCAGGTGTTTACATAGAAACCTGGCTCCGGTGAAACCACAGCCTTGTCCTTATCTGGTCCTCCCTTGTCAGTGTTGTGTGGTATGTATGCTAATCTGCACTATGTCTGTAGGGAGCAGCTCCACCTTTGTGCTGCCTTGTATAACAATTAACCCATTACGAATGCGAATGGAACAGACTGTCATTCTTTATCCACCCTATCCAAAAATAAAAGAATTTTTCAAAATCAGGAGACGGCTGACAGCAGGGAGCAAATGCCCTCCAGGACTGTGTTATTCCTAAAAAAAATATCTATACTTTTAATTAACATTAGGGAAAGTGTGATCATTGGTTGAATGCTGAATAGATAGAGTGGAGAAAATGCTGTGATAATTAACAATATGTTTCTTTATTAAAGCGGTAGTAAACCCTGCTTGGTCATTTTTACCTACAGGTAAGCCTATTTTTACCTACTGGTAAGCCTATAATGCGGCTTCCATGTAGGTAAACTGAATATCTCCTAAACGTGCGCTGCTTAGGAGATGTTCACCCTGCATGCAGCCAGAGACATCACTGGCGCATGTGCCCTAAAGGTCCGGTGTACTGTCGAATACTGTCCCCCGTCGGATAGTGTCCGCCATGTATTGCGCTTGAGCAGTACGGAGGACAAGGAGATGCCGAAAGTCTCCCAAGATGAACGGCGCCTGCGAGTCCAGGTTCAAGCCTCACCACCAATCAGAGGCTATCACAGCAATCAGGTAACCCGGTGTCCTGTCATATTGTGTCCCCCATCAGATAGTGTCCGCTGTGTACTGCACATGCGCAGTACACAGGACACCAGATTCCGAAAATAGCCGAAGATGAACGGTGCCTGCGCCTGCGAGTCCAGGTTCAAGCCCCACCATCCAAGTGGACATAGAGCTATAATAAAAAATTGCTGAGCGAAGCGAGGCCGTGCCCGAAGCATGGCAAGCGAAGCGAGCCCGCGAGGGGCCCTGTTACTAAGTGCTACCGTATGTCCACTTGCATGGTGGGGCTTGAACCTGAACTCAGGGCAGAAGGTACTAGCAAGTGCGCAGGCGCCGTTCATCTTCGGAGACTTTCGGAGTCTCCTTGTCCTCCGTACTGCGCAAGCGCTGCGCCTGCGCAGTACGGGGCGGACACTATCCGATGGGGTGACAGCTTTTGGCAGAACACCGGAACTTCAGAGCTTTGTGCCGCAACCGAGGGCTCCCGACATCATCGCGGCTCTGGCCAATCACATAGCCAGAGCACGCAAACCCAGAAGAAAGACGGGGGAACATGTCAGCCCTCTCAGCGGTGACAGTACAGCGCTGGAGGGCTTCGTTCCAAGGTGCAATGCATACTAGCACATTATGCCATCGCCTTGTAGGTTTTTTTTTTTTTTTTTTCACAGCATCAGTGGTTTACAATCTCTTTAACAGATTACACATTTTATATAATGTGTTATTTACACCAGCATATAAAAAGTTCATAAAGACATTTTTTTCCATTAAATACATTTTCATCTTAAAAAAAAAGGTGTCAAAAAAGTGTACAAAGTAAACTGGAACCTAACTCTATCTGTACCCGAAAAATTGAAAACACTATTTAATTCCTTTTTAAGGCGGAATTCCAGCCATTTTTTGTAACTTTGCACCCCGTGTTGGTCATCATATTATAATGTCTCCATGGACACTTTTTTTTTTTTGCCTTCAATATAAATACCTTTTTTTTAATCCGAATCTTCAGCTTCCGATGTAGCTCACCACGGCGAGGTACGTCATGTCTGCCCACCCATTTGCTCCTGGGATATGAGTGTCATCAATCCCAGGAGTCAATGGGCATCCCGCTGCTTGTAGCATGTAACAATGAGTGTGCTGCGCTTTGTATGATATGTGCATGCGTGAGATCGGGCGTTGCATGCTGGGTATCCCGGAAGTAGCAATGAGTGGGCTTCAGATGCCCACACTGACGATTGAAGCGTGCTTTATTTTGTTGAGAAATCACTTTGGAAAACACCTCCTAGAATTTCTAGCGGTGGCCATCTTGAGTAAGGGCAGATGATTCATGTAACATTTTAATTTACTTACTGGAATCTGAATCGATCTGCCCTTAGCTCAGGCATGCAGGCAAGAGGGTGTGCTTAGCTGAGAAATCCCCTCCGCCAGATGAAAAAAAGTAAAATGCTCACAAAAACTCCTGGGATGTATGACGTAATTTTGACATAAAGCCAGAAACTAGGAAGCAACTGAAAAAAGTTTCAAACAAGTAAATATAATATACCTTCTTATCTATTTACCAAGGCTAGTAGCAAAAGGATTAAAAATTGTTGATGTTGGTTGAGAGAGTTAGGCGGGCCATACAGGGTACAAACGACGGCACAGACAGTGTTGATGTGGGAATCCCTCCTGCAGAGCCATTGTATTCTCCCGGCAGGGGAAGATGTCCTTGACAGGAGAAGTCCGTGATTATTGCTAGCAGCTATAGCAGCTGCTAGCTACAATTACATGTAAAATCCAGCAGGCTGGTTGTGCTCAAGTTGATTGATCGATCAACATGATACATTCAGCCTGACCATACATGGCTTGAGATTTAAACTGTGTATGGCCTGCCTTAAATTGTGTTTTAAAGTGAGTGCAAGGCCCCTTTCACACAGGGTGGAATCCGTCCAAGTGAATCTGCCTGCTCAGCGGGGGATCTCTCCACTGATCCCTGTTGAGTAGGCAGATGACAGGTCCGTGTGCACTCCGCTATGCAAGGTGGACGCAAACACAGCCCGCTGTTCTATATGGGGTGGTTGGATGGAAACAGACTGACGGACGGATGGCGAACATATCCCCATCTGTCTGTTTTTAGCGGACTGGATTGGATCAGATGCCGGCGGGGTGACAGCGGCATCCGCCGACATCCGCCGCTGCATAGAGAACAATGTGTGGTGCGATTGGGTCTGCCTGAAAAATGGACAGGCGGATCTGATTGGTCCGCTGGTGTGAAAGGGGCCTTGCTGGGACCATTAGTCCAGGGTCTGTGACATGAAATTTGGCTGTTAGCCTATGTCATTCTTTCTACAAAAAATTAACATTGAGGAAGCCTTGCATTAACCTTTTGGGCCGTGGGAACCCCTGCGGAAAATAGTGTATTTGCAGGTTAAGGTATTTTAGTGTGATCAGTAAGGTTTAGCGAGAATAGACTATGGTGTATGTACTGTACATAATATAGAGAAATGTCCCCTTACATTGGAGATCAGTAGTAAATGTCCCCTTACAGTGGTGCTCAGTGGAGAACTCACCTTTGCCATTGGAGACCAGCAGTACATAAGCCCCTAAAGCCTGGTACACACGGTAAGTCTCCAAACAGTTACAAAGTGGTGGAGCTCTGTAAGAGGTCGTTATACTAACAATGAGATGTTAGTACAGCGATCTCCCTGCAGAGCTATTGTGTTCTGACACGGGGACTGCCCTGCCCCGCACCAGAACACATTGGCCATTGGCTGCAAGCGCTGATTGGATGCTGATCAGCTGCTGGTTTTCCAGCAAGCTCGTTTGACAGAAGCCATCTGTGAGATCGGCTTATGTCAAACAAGGCCCTGTACACACAGGCTGAATGCTGGCCAGTATCTACAGTATCTACTATACCATCTACTATACTTTGGCCCATGTGTACGGGGCTTAACATTGGTGGTCAGTGTAGATGTACCACTTAAATTTGTAGTGGGTGGATAGGTAGCCCCTTACATTAGTGGTCACAGTGTAGTACACCCTTGCATTGGTGGTCACTGTAGAAGTAATATGTAAGTGGAAGATTCTGCCCATAATATTTGTCATGGGTGTAGGTAAGAGTTCAATGTGCCACAGCTAACGACTTCTAGAGGAACCCTGGTTTTGAAAGGCTGGTCTATTTGGCAGTGGCGGCTTGTGGTAAATTGGGGGTTGCTATAGGTGCACTGTTTGCTGACCCCCTCCACGGGTCGGTCCGGTCAACCGCAACAACACCCCCAGTCGGTCGATTATGAGCCCGGCACTTACCCCATCTATGGCACAGGCAGCGATTCCCTCCGTGCGACGGGTGGCGGCTTCCGCAGTTTGTCTCCTCCCTCCCCCTCCTAGGCCAATTGGAACGTTTCTTCTTTCAGGCAATTGGGAAACGGGTCTCAAGCTCGCTTCCTGATTGGTCAGGAGGAGAATCAGTGTGAAAATAGTGAATATTTATTTGCTATTGTCACACAACTGTGTGGGCTTGGGGCGCAATGCTCTGTGCCCCAAGACCGCCTTTTTTTGAAGCCCATTAGAGCTTCTGGCTCTAATCACGTGCTTCCCAAAAAAAAACCTGATTGGAATCCATGCTTTTGGCACCCCGCATTAGGGGCCGGACGCATGCATGGGGGGGCAATGCCTGTGCACCCTGCATTATGGGCCGCCACTGATAGGTGGTGAAGGATTGGTTTGTCAGAGTGGACATTGGGTCTGCTGGAGCTCAATAATGCTACAGACGGCTGGACTACAGAACTCCTACCTCATATGTTATGAAGATAACATATGGGTTAGTCCAGCAGGGAATAAATCAGGCAGGGTTAATAACACTGCTCGTGATTTTAGTGCGTGCAAAGAAGTATGTGTGCCCCGTGACACAGTTTGCGTCCAGGGCTCACTGCCCATCTGTAAACGCTCGGATGTACAGTTACCAGCATGCAGCAGAAGCCTGTCATTGACTTGTACAGGCAGCTGACCGCAAACATCTGTCACTCTCAAACGCATAAACAAAATGTCTGCTTTGCGTCATACAGACCATTACACCCATATGAGAGAGCCGTAACTAAAAAAAAAAAAAAAAAAAAAGAGCTAAATCATGGAATGATCTTCCCCCAGACATTTCATAGCATTATCTGAAGTTCACATTCACATGACCTTTTAAAGAACTTTTCAGGGAAATTACAAACTTAGTACAGGGGGTCCCCGGGTTACAAACAAGATAGGGACTGTAGGTTTGTTCTTAAGTTGAATCTGTTTGTAAGTCGGAACAGGTACATTTTTTAAGTGTAGCTCCAGCCAAAAAAATCTATTTTTAAGCTTTTTGGAGAACATTGGGAAGGGTTATCACCCCTGCAACATTTGTTTTGCTGTCTGTGCACCTGTTCAGAAGATTTCACCTCACCTTCTGTCCCAATGAAAATTGGATTTTGAAAATTTTGGGTTGATAGGGAAGCATGGACTGGTGATAAAGCATCAGTGGAGACAACTTTTTTCCCATATTAACTCTTACAGGAGTGAATTTCCCTTCCTAGGGGTAGATTTCCTCTCACTTCCTGTTGTCTCCCTCCGTTTGTAAGTAGGAGTCGTTTGTAAGTCGGATGTTTGTAAGTCGGGGACCCCCTGTAGCAGGATAAGTAGCTGTGTTGCTGCTAAGTTTGTGTTGCTGTGTTAGTTTATGAATTTGAGTGGAATGGGAAGGGTTGAACCCAATGTGTGTTCACAAGCTTTTCCTGCAGCCTGGTGAACACAAGTGTCAATGCTCATAGACAGTTTGTTCAGCGCTAAACACAGAATGTACTGGCTGAATGCTTGGTCCAGGTTAGTGAGTCATTTAGGAAGTTTACCAAAATCAGGATGACAGTCCTTGAGCCCGTATCTTCAATAACAACAAGTTAGCAATGGCGGCTCCTAAATGCCTCTCTAATAGACCCCTTTTGTCTTCATAAAGAGTACCTGTTACTGCATCTGTTCTATTGCATTGGGGGCTTGTCAGCTCCTTTGTGACCATGAAGAAATTGAATAAAAATGCAAACACACACACAGTTTAAATGGACATACATTATATCACATAAGTGAGTACACCCCTCACATTTTTGTAAATATTTTAATATATCCTTTCATGTAAAAACACTGAAGAAATGACATGTTGCTACAATGTAAAGTAGTGAGTGTACAGCTTGTATAACAGTGTCAATTTGCTGTCCCCTCAAAATAACTCAACACACAGCCATTAATGTCTAAACCCCTGGCAACAAAAGTGAGTACACCAATAAGTGAAAATGTCCAAATTGGGCCCAATTAGCCATTTCCATCCCTGGTGTAATGTGACTCCTAAGGGCTCTTTCACACGGGGCGGATCAGTGCAGGTCCGCCCCGTGGATATCCGCTTGCTCAGCGGGGATCGCCGGAGCGATCTCCGCTGAGCAGTAAGATGACAGGTCCGTCTCTGCACACTGTGCAGGGACGGACCTGTCACAGCGCTGCTGTCCCTTATGGGAGATCGGGTGACGACGGACCGTAGAGTCCATCGTCATCCGATCCACTCTGCAGACGGATGGAAAAATAGGGTTTTCCTCCGTCTGCAGAAACGGACCATAGCGGGCACGGATGAGATCGGGTGTCAGCGGATGTTCATCCACTGACACCCGCTATCCCATAGGGATACATGTATGTCCATTTTGCATCCGAAAACAGAAGGATGAAAAACGGACATACGGTCCGTCCGTGTGAAAGAGCCCTTAGTGTTACAAGATCTCAGGTGTGAATGGGGAGCAGGTGTGTTAAATTTGGTGTACTCGCTCTCATTCTCTCATACTGGTCACTGGAAGTTCAACATGGCACCTCATGGCAAAGAACTCTCTTGGGATCTAAAAAAAAGAATTGCTGCTCTACATAAAGATGGCCTAGGCTATAAGAAGACCCTGAAACTGCAGCACGGTGGCCAAGGCCATACAGCGGTTTAACAGGACAGGTTCCACTCAGAACAGGCCTTGCCATGGTCAACCAAAGAAGTTGAGTGCACATGCTCAGCGTCATATCCAGAGGTTGTCTTTTGGGAAATAAACGCTGCACACTGCATCAAATTGGTCTGCATGGCTATTGTCCCAGAAGGAAGCCTCTTCTAAAGATGATGCACAAGAAATCCCGCAAACAGTTTGCTGATGACAAGCAGACTAAGGGCATGGATTACTGGAACCATGTCCTGTGGTCTGATGAGACCAAGATAAACTTATTTGGTTCAGATGGTGTCAAGCGTGTGTGGTGGCAACCAGGTGAGGAGTACAAAGACAAGTGTGTCTTGCCTACAGTCAAGCATGGTGGTGGGAGTGTCATGGTCTGGGGCTGCATGAGTGCTGCCGGCACAAGGGAGCTACAGTTCATTGAGGGAACCATGAATACCAACATGTACTGTGACATACTGAAGCAGAGAATGTTCCCCTCCTTTTGGAGACTGGGTCACAGGGCAGTATTCCAACATGATAAAGAACCCCAAACACACCTTCAAGAGGACCACTGCCTTGCTAAAGAACCTGAGGGTAAAGGTTATGGACTGGCAAAGCATGTCTCCAGACCTAAGCCCTATTGAGCATCTGTGGGACATCCCCAAACAGAAGGTGGAGGAGCACAAGATCTCTAACATCCACCCGCTCCGTGATGTCATCATGGAGGTGGAGTGGAAGAGGACTCCAATGGCAACCTGTGAAGCTCTGGTGAACTCCATGTCCAGAAGGGTTAAGGCAGTGCTGGAAAATAAAGGTGGCCACACAAAATATTGACACTTTGGGCCCAATTTGGACATTTTCACTTAGAGCTGTGCTCACTTTTGTTGCCAGCGGTTTAGACATTGATGGCTGTGTGTTGAGTTATTTTGAGGGGACAGCACATTTACACTGTTATACAAGCTGTACATTCACTAATTTACATTGTAGCAAAGTGTAATTTTCTCAGTGTTGTCACATGAAAAGATATAATAAAATATTTACAAAAATGTGAGGGGTGTACTCACTTTTATGAGATACTGTACATACATAAACTCTTATTGCATTCCCTTGTTTGCCAAAGGTAGAAGATCAATCTTAGAGTCAGCCTTAAGGTTTAAAGGAGAAGTATTACGAATATGGAAAAAACTGTACTACCCTTAGTGAAAAAAGTAAATGAATAAAAGCAGCTAACATACAAAACAAACAAAGTCAAGGAAATATAAATGAAAAAATGTAGCGCTAAGACAAATACAGCTTTCTTTATGTGGTATTTAAGTGAAATATACTAAAAAAAAATAAAAAGATTTATCAGGAATGTATACAAATACCCACAGTGAAACGTGAGTATTACCAATAGTGTGGCATAAATAATAAGTGCCAGTAAGGAATGTGACATATGCTAAATAAACATTAAGTGCCAATGAAAAGCAACAATGTAATACAGAGTCCGTGTCAAGTGAAACACTGATAACAACGAATCCTTCAGAGTAACTCAGGAACAGGGAAAGACTGGATAAGAATGACTGTGAACCGGCTTGACTGATGATATAGAAAGATTGGGTACTCTTACCGCAGATGTTGGATACAGCTACCATACGGTATTTGTATCAAGCAGGCTTAAACGCTGGACCTCTTGCGCCAATGGGTACCAAATCAGGTAGGCGGGAACCGAAGGTAGACACCTCGACAGACCAGGAACCAATCCACAAGCGGTCGGCAAACAGTTTTCATCTTCTGATTGCATTGAGTGGACTGGTTGGTGACTTTACAACTTGTCGATAAGAGGTCTATCGGTTGCGGTGTATGCTGTTTGGTTCCTGCTGCTGTCAAATTCAGGGAGCGAAAGAGGAGAGAGAGGGGGTTCCTGCCTGTCGAGGTGCCTACCTTCGGTTCCCGCCTGCCTGATTTGGTACCCATTGGCGCAAGAGGTCCAGCGTTTAAGCCTGCTTGATACAAATACCGTATGGTAGCTGTATCCAACATCTGCGGTAAGAGTACCCAATCTTTCTATATCATCAGACATAAGCCCCCCTCGGCTTATACTCGAGTCAAGCACTTTTCTGCAGCAAAAAATTACATTTTTCGATCCGACTTTGCGGCCCCGTATCTCTGGGGCCACTTGGTGCTAGGAACCCCAAAATTTGGTGTGCAAACCCAGTGGAACCAACATTACAACATATCCATTTGGGGTTCCTAGCACCAAGTGGCCCCGAGATACGGGGCCGCAAAGTCGGATCGGAAAATGTCATTTTTTGCTGCAGAAAAGTGCTTGACATTTTCCGACCCTAATTTGGGTCCTTGTATCTCGCGGCCACTCGGTTCTAGGAACCCCAAATTTGGTGTGCAAACCCAGTGGAACCAACATTACAACATATCCATTTGGGGTTCCTAGCACCAAGTGGCCCTGAGATACAGGGCCCCAAAGTCGGTCAACTGTGTCCATCTGCAGCAATGTCATTTCGGGACCCTTTGGGTCCAGAGACCCCAAATTAGCAGCTAGGGGGCATCTAGGAACTCTTAACTACCAAGTTTGAAGTTCAGGCGACCTATGGCTGCAAATGGACACAGTGAGGCATGCAAATGGGCACAGTGAGGCATTCAAATGGGCATTGTTGACCCTCTTTTCCACTTACAGTAGCTGCTCATTTCTCAACCTAGGCTTATACTCGAGTCAATAAGTTTTCCCATTTTTTTGTGGTAAAATTAGGTGCCTCGGCTTATATTCGGGTCGGCTTATACTTGAGTATATACGGTACTTAGTTTATACCTTCCTCTTAAATATTCTACTATTCTGTAACCAGCAGGGATGCAAATTACACATGAGTATCTCCTCTCGCAAGCACATTTTTAAAACTTTTTTTTTTCTTTCTAGGCCTTGGAGGCTATCTAGACAGACAATTGCTTCACCACATCACAGTCAAAATGAAGGATCGCCTTCAGGAGCTAATGGAAAGGGCAAAAGACCTTGAGGCTTCCCAGGAACCTGAGAATTCCAGAGAAGAACCTACAGACCTACATCAGCAAGCTGTCATCTTTGAACGGGAGCCCGTCATCGAGGGCTACTTACATGACATTAAAAAACTTCAACATCACATTAATGAGCTTTCACAGAATGTGGTCAAGTTTGACAAGCAGCAGCAGGTCCTGGTCTCCTCCATGAGAAGGTTCAGTGTTCTGAAGAAGGAGAGCAATATTACAAAGGACATCAAAGTCCAAGCGGAAAACATTAAGAAGCGCCTGGACACTTTATTACTACAGGTGAAAAAAGCAGAAACAGACTTTGGCCAGTCATCCAGTGTTGCCAGGATTCTGAAGACCCACCATGCTGCACTGTTTAGAAGTTTTCAAACAGCAATGTTTCACTATAACGACACCATTGCTAAAAAGCAAGGAAAATGTAAAACATTTATCAGAAGACAACTGGAGGTAGCAGGGAGGGAAGTAAGCGAGGAGGAAGTGAACAAAATGGTGGAGCAAGGCAAATGGGATGTCTTTAATGAGAACCTGCTCACCGAAGCAAACATCACTAAAGGACAATTAAATGAAATTGAGCAAAGACACAAAGAGCTGGTTAGCCTCGAACATCAAATGAAGGACCTAAGGGACCTCTTCCTCCAAATTTATATCTTAGTGGAGGAACAAGGGGAACTCTTGAACAATATTGAAATTGCCACACAAAATACAGAAGACTATGTCCAAAAGACCAACGAGAAGTTTAAATTGGCTGTTAAATACAAAAGGAAAAACCCTTGCAGGATGTTGTGCTGCTGTTGTCCTTGCTGTTAATGTTTCACTGATATTTGACTTACCATGTTTACATTATTTAATTTTGTATTAAACCAAGATACCCGTAATCTTAACAGAGAAATTGTGTTAAGTGATAAACCCGTTTTTACACAACTTAAGAGCTTGATCATACAGGTAGGCGGTAATGGGCTGATACAGCTAAGCTGTGCAAACAACAACTTATGATGTTACAAGGTGAAGAAACCAACCGGTGATCACTGACTGGACTTCAAAAACGAAAATATGGGTGACTGTAAAGAATCATTATTATTATTATTATACAGTATTTATATAGCGCCAACAGTTTGCACAGCGCTTAACAAAATAAAGGCAGACATTACAATTACATTACAATTGGTACAAGAGGAATCAGAGAGCCCTGCTCGTTAGAGCTTACAATCTAAAAAAAAGGGTCAATTGATACAAAGGTAATAGCTGTGGGGGATAAGCTGATGGAGGAAGTAAAACAGTGTAAGAGCTCTTTCACACGGGGCGGATCAGTGCAGATCCGCCCCGTGGATAGCGATAGCGATCTCCGCTGTGCAGGAAGATGACAGGTCCTTCTCTGCACACAGCGCAGGGACGGACCTGTCACAGCGCCGCTCTCTCCCCTATGGGAGATCGGGTGACGACGGACCATAGAGTCCGTCGTCATCCGATCCGCTCTGCAGACGGATGAAAAAATTGTGTTTTCCTCCGTCTGCAGAAACGGAGCATAGCGGGCATGGACGAGAGCGGGTGTCAGCGGATGCTCATCCGCTGACACCCGCTATCCCATAGGGATACATGTATTTCCGTTTTTCATCCGAAAACGGATGGATGAAAAACGGACATACGGTCCGTCCGTGTGAAAGAGCCCTTAGTTAGAAGTAGGATAGGCTTTATTTAAAGAGAAGGGTTTTCAGGGATCGTCTAAAGATGGATAGATTAGGGGACAGTCGGACAGATTGGTGTAGGGAGTTCCAAAGGATGGGAGAAGCTCTGGAGAAATCCTGGAGGCGAGCATGGGAGGAGGTGACAAGGAAGCTAGGGAGCAGGAGGTCTTGGAAGGACCAAAGAGAGCGGCTTGGTTGGTATTTTGGGACTAGGTTAGTGATGTAGCTGGGGGCAGAGTTATGGATGGCTTTGTAAATTATACTTTGAACATTATTTTACAAGTCCAGTTGTAAGCTAAATAATCTAAGCTATGGCCGATCATAGACGGTTTGAATTTGATGGGGGGGGGATCGTGCAAATTTGCAACGTCTATTGCCTGCCTAAAGCCCAGTACACAGCTTATTTTGACTGACAGCTCTGGTCGGAGCCACTGTACTAACCATGCAAGGTTAGTTCAGTGATTTCCCCCTGTTGAGCTGTGGTGTTCTGACAGGGGGACAGCCCCACACCAGAACACTTCGATCTGCGCTCTTTGCCATTGGCTTAGAGCGCTGATTGACAGTTGGTAGGCTGCTAGCTTTCAAGCATGCAAGTTTGACAGAAGCCAGCCAAACGGTCAGCTTCTGATAGACAGACCGACATACAAACAGGCCAAATGTCGGACATTTTTTTTTTTTTAACCAGGCATTGTCTCCCGACATTCAGCTCATGTGTACAAGGCTTAACTGTGCACATTGCAATCTGATTGTACAATCTAATTTAATTTACTGGCAACTGTGTAGAGCAAATCCCTGCCTGAGCAATCTGGCTGACATCTAATTAAGCAGGCCCTCACGCTACACATTCTTAGTAAAAGTGTAAGTTCACCTTTTAAGAAAAATTGAACAGGTGAACTAACATCATCCCAGATAGCAAACAATTGAACTACAAGTTTGAAAATGACTTGCTAAGCTATTGCTAGACTTGCCAGGCTTTACAAGTTTGTTACACAATTGCAGCTAGTCCGCACTGCATGATTGCAGATCAACTTTCTTTGCAAACATTCTGCAAGTTTGCTGCAAGTTCTGGTTCAGTTATGTTGCGCAATAGTCATCCCACCACAGGGGTCACTGTGACCAAATTTTGAACTTTGCTCTCTGCTGTAGACTTGCAGAGCTCTTGCTGTAGACTCACCACTGCAACTTTGCTCTTGCTAGAGACTTGCCACACAAATTTTCTACAAATTGGAAATGTGTCAATTAGAACTTATGCGTTAAGTGTTCTGCAAGTGTACAACTTGCCAGGGAAAATGTGCAGCAAGTTAACAGGCCTACAGTTTAACACTGCCACAAATTTGTATCAAGTTATCCTTGCTATCTGGGATACACCCTCTCCACCCCCCAGTCCCCACTGTACCTCCAGGGATGATGAACTGTCAGTTCAAAACTGACAGTTCAGTCAAAAATTCCCACTTTCCTTCTGCAGGGCTTCTGGGACAGATCTGATCGATTCTGATTGGTCAGTGCCAGCACAGAGTATCGCTCTGATCCGTCCTAGAAGCCCTGTAGAATGAAGAGGGAGAAGAGCAGGAATTTAAAATCCCCTGACCACTACACGGGCTTCGGGTACTGACAGCTCATCACCCACGGAGGTAAGTACAGTGGGGACTAAGGCTGGGTGGGGACAATGTGCAGTGTTCATTTTAAATTTTTTCCGAAAAGGTTAAATAACCCTTTAAAGCAGGGGTACTAAATTGAAATTCACAGCGATCCGGTTAGTAAATTTTTCTTCCAGCAGAGGTCCGAATTGCATTTTTGTGATATGACTCAGATCCTTTACAGCACAGAGCCCTCTCCTCCTAGGCCTTTCCATATCTGCAGCTGGGAAATGCAGGTAAGATTGCACATGTTCTCGACCCGCAGAGGAACACGCCACACTTTAGCACCATGCAGCTTGGTAATGTGCAATATAAAAAAAGGGTCAGGGACTTTTCCCCACATTTCTCCTGGGTAGTGCAGCCCATTAAAATGAATGGGCTGACCTACCTCTGACATGCACACACAAATGCACATGCACGTGTAGCGATACCCCTGAAGGAGCTGCTTAAGTTTGTTCAGTCCGTTACACTGCCTCTCAACGACAAAGAACTGTCTCAGCCCCTCTGGCACACCTAACAAACAGTGTACATGCAAACACAGTAAAACAGACACAAATGTAGTGAACAGGAAGTTTGTTTACTGGGAGACTTTCCACAATCAAACAGTGATCTGGTAACTCAATAGTAGGGATGGGCCCGGTGTTCGATTCGAACCCATGTTCGAATCGAACATCGGGCGTTCGCCCGTTTGGCGAGCCCAGAACCATTTGGGCCGCTCACATCAAATTTGTGTGATGCGAGCGGCCCGCAATGCACTGCGCCATCTTCTTCCTCCGATCTGCTTCTTCTTGCTCTGGTCTTCTCGTCCGGCATCTTCTTCCACGGCGTCGGTGTCTCTTCTGGGCCGCTCCACGCAATGGGAGGCTCCAGCTGTGTGAGGCTTCGCTGCGTCTGACAGGTCTTTTATAATGGAGGGCGGGGCCACCTGGTAACCCCGCCCCCTCTGACGCACGGGGACGTCATGGGGAATTCCCTATGGCTTTCCCCATGACGTCAGAGGGGGCGGGGTCACCAGGTGGCCCCGCCCTCCGGTATAAAAGACCTGTCAGACGCAGCGAAGCCTCACACAGCGGGAGCCTCCCATTGAGCGGAGCGGCCCAGAAGAGACACCGACGCCATGGAAGAAGATGCGGACGAGAAGACCAGAGCAAGAAGAATCGGATCGGAGGAAGAAGAAGATGGAAGAAGAAGATGGAAGAAGATGCCGGAAGGAGAAGATGAAGAAACCGAAGGATGAAGAAAGGAAGAAGGAAGACCAGAAGAAAGAAGATTTTAATAAAGGAATTGTCAAAGACCGTCTCCTGTCATTTTTACAATTTTTTACACTTTTTTTGGTGAAATGGTAGGGGTACTTTTGTACCCCCTTACCATTTCACACAGGGGGGGGGGGGGGCAGGATCTGGAGGTCCCCTTGTTAAAGGGGGCTTTCAGATTCTGATAAGCCCCCCCGCCCGCAGACCCCCACAACCCATGGCCAGGGTTGTGGGGATGAGGCCCTTGTCCTCATCAACATGGGGACAAGGTGCTTTGGGGGGGACCCCAATGCACCCTCCCAATGTTGAGGGCATGTGGCCTGGTATGGTTCAGGAGGGAGGGGGGCCGCTCTCGCCCCCCTCTTTTCCTGCGGCCTGCCAGGTTGCGTGCTCGGATAAGGGTCTGGTATGGATTTTGAGGAGGACCCCACGCCATTTATTTAAGGGGTTCCCCTTAATATCCATCCCAGACCTCAAGGGTCTGGTATGGATTTTGAGGGGGACCCCCACACCATTTTCTTTTTTTTTGGCCGGGGTTCCCCTTAATATCCATAGCAGACCTGAATGGGCTGGTAATTGAATTTGGGGGGACCCCCACGCTTTTTTCTTTTTTATCAATGACTTTCAATGAATGACTGTTCTCTGTGTTTGTTACGGGAGCCAACAATTCATTAGCCGCAAGTGATTTTAAATAGCTTTTTTTCCTTCAAAAATTACACTTTGTGCAGGGACAGTTCTAAGCATGGCAAACATGCGCCCCTTCACAGGCATACTATAGACACCCCCCAGGTATGAAATTTAAAGAATATTACACTTTTATTGTTTCACTTTAAGCATTATTAAAATCACTGCTCATGAAAAAACTGCCGTTTTAAAAAAAATAAATTGCATTGATACATGTCCCCTGGGGCAGGACCCAGGTCCCCAAACACTTTTTATGACAATAACATGCATATTAGCCTTTAAAATTAGCACTTTTGATTTCGAACGTTCGCGTCCATTGTAATTAATAGGGTTCTAATGTTCGCACGGACTTTAGGTCCGTTCGCGGGTTCTGTTGCGAACCGAACTCGGGGGTGTTCGGCTCATCCCTACTCAATAGTCAAGAATGCCAAACTGTGGTCTTTAATAGTGGTAGTCAAACCCAAAATGCAGACTTCAAATAACACAGTAAAACAACCTAAATAGGTCTAGAGTGGCCTATGCACTCGGGCATTAAGGGGAACTGATCTGACTTAACGGTCAGTCATTCCTGAAATCACAGACCTAGGCAGTTAAATGTGAGGCAATAGGCCACAAATGCAATTTATCACTTTAATAATTAACATGAAAGTTCCCCTTTAGAGGTAGCCACTGGAATCACTAAATTACTGATACTGAAGGAGTAACAGAAAGGGTCCTCACAATGGAGATATCCAGGATCTTCAACTAGCCTGGCGTTGGTGCTCTTGGTGTCCTGTTGAGCATGATAAACAAAGGGTACTTGAAAGTATCCTGATAGGCAACGTAGGTTGTGGGATGCTAGCAGTATCCCAATAGGCAAAGTAGAATGTAGTGACTGTTCAGCAGGGTGCAAGTATTCCTACAAATGTGGGCACTGTTGAGGCAATGTTGCTTGACTACCATGTCTTTAAAGATGGGCAAATGCCCGCTCACCTATCCTGCGACCAAAGGATCAAACAACCAGTTCCCCGAAAGGCCAGACTGGCCACCTTGTAACCGGATCGGCCCACGTCCACGGAAACACCTGGAGATATAGCTGGGATCCCTCTCAGGCTGGATATCTATCACCGTGTGACTCCTGGAACCATGGCAGGATCAAATACACCGACCTCTGGAGCTGTGGCAGGATCAACACACCCAACTCTTGAACTGTGGCTGGATGGATCCCCTTCGTGGGTAACAGCAGCCCCTCAGATTACATCTTTGTCTCTCACATCCACTGAGAATCTCTTCAGAACACAAAATGGAGTCTTTAACCAGCCCTCTGTTTTGAAAACAACTCTAAGATTTGTTGTTTCTCCCTGTATACCAGTCTATGGGGCCGTTTTGTGAGGGAACAGCATTTCCCAGAATCCATTGCAGCTCTTCCTGCAGTTCAGTACAGTCTCCCCCATCGGCTGCTGTAACCGTGCCTTTAATTGGCTTTCTTCTTCCTGCCAATAGGGCACAAGAGAGGCTACCGAGTCATAGCTCTGTGTGTGTCCGCTCACATTACAGTAAACTCAGTCAGTGAAAACAAGGAGGGGGGGGGGGTTGAAAAAGCCTATGCAGACATGACAGCCAGCTCTCCCCCCTCTTTCAAGCTGGAAAGCCTGTGTACATGCAGATATCTGTGATAATGCAAGTCTTTGGCTGCAATACCCGCTACACACAGATCTGAACTGAGCCCCATATAACAATCCCATCTTTACATCAGTTCCGCAGTGCCTACTGCACATCACAGTTACCTTTCCTTCACATTAGGATCCCCCCTTCATACTAATGTTCCCATACTTCCTTGATACCAACCCCCATTCACCCCCCCACATTTTCCTCAGCCCCTCAATACAGTATTCAGCTACAAAGAGAAAAAGCGGCACATCCAGAGATGAAGAAAAATGTGTTGGTTTATTGTAGAATCAAAGGTTAAAAAACATAACACGCGAGGGATCCACACTGTCCAGCAGATGTGTTTCACACAAAGTGCTTAATCATTGCTGAATCATCAGCAATGATTAAGCACTTTGTGTGAAACGCGTCTGCTGAACAGTGTGGATCCCTCGTGTGTGTTATGTTTTTTAACCGTTGGCAGGCACCCAGTCTTGTTGCCACAGAAGTATCAAGAGATATTTGATTTGCAGACAGCCTTGGAGCGGTGTACATTCTACTTCCCTTTTCCATAGTATTCAGCTCCCCCACATTACGGTCCTTAGCCCCTACTATTGCTGTCCTCAGCCCCCCACATTATTGTCCTTAGCCCCCCAAATACAGTATTCAGTTCCCCCACATTACTGTCCTCAGCCCCCACATTACTGTCCTCAGCTCCCCATTAAAGTACTCAGATCCTCCACATTACTTTCCTCAGCCCCCCATTGCAGTCCTCAACCCCCCATTGCAGTCCTCAACCCCCCAATGCAGTATTCAGCCCCCCCCTTATTACTGTCCTCAGACCTCCTGTTTACAGTACTCAGCCCCCCCCCCTGACATTACAGTACTCAGTCTAACCCTCCCCACATTACAGAACTCAGCCTCCCTCATTACAGTACTCAGCGCCCCCCCCCCAACAATTACTGTACTTAGCTCACTCTTCCACATTACCTCCCTTCACACTAATGTCCTCAGCCCCCCTTTCAAATCTCCCCTACCTTACACAGACAGGAGGACGGGAGGCACAGCAGATCTGAATGGAGGACAGGAGCTGTAATGCTGCTGGTGATTGGTTGCTTGGAAAGCCCTTCATCCTAGCAACCAATCCCTGGCTTGTTTACCTCTGGCAGCTTCTGCCCTCCCTTCAGAACTTACCTGCGTTAGCTGTTGGCTCTGCGAAGATAACAGCGGTGACAGCTGAGAGAGGAATAGGCTGCTATGGCCCAGGTGGGATAGGGATTGGGTCCGGACCGCGGTCAGCCATTTAGTGATGCCTGCTTTAAAGTAAAGAAAGAAAAACAAAATTCATTTTTTTTTTTTTTCATTTGTTTCTACTTTGTGGCATAACAGTCAAAAAGCATTCAACTTCTTTATAAATGTAAAAATTGTATGGATAGTACACTATGGAAAGTGTATTCACCAAATAAAATAAAAAAATCTAAAGGACCAGAACACACCCTATTAATCAGCAGAAAGGACATGCCTATCTGGTTTCAAGTTTGAAAACAAGATTTTAGTTGCATACATTTGCAATTACTGTATTTGTGCCACTCAACCAATCCCGGCGGGCGATGCACTCTGATGAATACAGAGCCTGCTCGGATTGGGTAACAACCTCTGCCAATCCGAGCAGGCTACATGAGTCAGAGCAGCGCGGGCTGATGTCACAGGCTCTGCCAATCCGTGCAGGCTTTGTATCCATCAACAGATTAGTAAAATACAATGCCTGCCGTGATTGGCTCAGTGGTGCACACTGTCTGCACACTGTATTCTGAAGTGTACCTGGTGCTACTGTACTAACACAGCATCATATACTGTGTACTCTGTGCTCTACATATTAACAAAGCATCCTGTACTGCACATCCAGCTCCAGATCTCCTCTAAAATACAGGTATGATTTATGGTGCTTTGGAGAAGATTTATTGTTGCTGCCTACCAATTGTGGGATCTCTGGGACTAGTTCACCAGTTTCCTTTTTCTGATGTTAAGTCTGATTTTTTATTTTTTTTGTTTCTAATCTCTGTTAAAGTGCATTGTGGCTACAAGGCATGTACATATTCCACAGATCTTTGTTTTGAAAGTAGAAAACTGACTGGACAAAATCTCTGATGATTGTTACGGCATATGCTGGAATTTTTTTTTTTTTTTTTTTTTGTGCACTTTCTTTCAGCCCCATAACTGTGAATGGTGTGTTATCCAAAACAGCCAACAGATTGCAACTGTAATTTGTGACTGTTTCAGCAGATAAAGCCATCATGTTGCTGTCACAGATTTCAGTATTAGTCTATTTTCTATCAGGGAATACATTGAGAAGTATCTCATTACCTGTTAAGATTTTAACACTATTCTTTAAAAAAGTGTAGCACAAAATATGTCTTCCAGATAAAAATTAGAGATAAAGGTTTAACAGATTAGAACTCAATGTTTTTTTTTTTTTAAAACTTTAGTTTATTTTTAAGAATACATACCTAAATAGATTTGTTTTAAACTAGAGTTTAGTGTCACTTAAAGTGCAGCTTTCCATCAGGTTTGGAATAGTGGCATCACTAGGGTTGGGGTCGGTAATGCGACGCGGTAACGGTAATACATGGTGTCACCCCTCGGCAATAAGCAGGCTAGCTGGATCGAGGTGGTGGATAGAGCTGAAATGGGATCGGGGGAATGCATGGAGCCGGGATGGGATCAGGGGATGGATGGAGCTGGGATGGGATCGGGGGATGGATGGAGCCAGGATATAATCGGGGGATGGATGGAGCTGGGATGGGATCAGAGGCGATGGATGGAGCGGGGATAGGATCAGGGGGTGGATGGGGATGGGCTCAGGGGGATGAATGGAGCGGGGATGGGATCAAGGGGATGGAGGAAGCCAGGATGGGATCAGGATTAGAGGTGACAGCTGGAGCGAGTATGGGATTGGGGGCTGGGTGGAGCTGGGATGGGATCGGGGGCATGGATGAAGCCGGGATGGGATCAGGGGGGAATTGATGGAGCCAGGATGGGATCAGGGGAGTGGATGGAGCGTAGATAGGATCAGGGGGGTGGATGGAGCGAGGATGGGATCAGTGGGGATGGATGGAGTCGGGATGGGATCGAGGGGATGAATGGAGCCAGGATGGGATCAGGATCAGGGGAGATGGCTGGAGCAGGTATGGGATCAGGGGGATGGAAGGAGCAGGGATGGGATCAGGGGATGGATGGAGCTGGGATGAGATCAGGAGAGATGGCTGGAGCAGGTATGAGATCAGGGGGATGGAAGGAGTGGGGATGGGATCGGGGGATGGATGGAGCCTGGATGGTATTAGGATCAGGGGGGATGGATGAGTGGGTATGGGATCGGGGGGTGGGTGGAGCTGGGTGGGATCGGATGGAGCGGGGATGGGATCTTTGATTTGGGAGGAGAGATATTGCGCTGGGGGAGGGGGTCAAACTTCAAATCTGCCCCCCTCCTACTTCTAGTACAAGTCCTCTCTAAACCAAAACAAAGAGCACCCCCTAGCACCTATTCTCTAACCCCCCTAAAATCACTCCTGGCAGCATAATTGTTACCTGCCAATGCTCTCCCAACCCCTCCTCTGCAATAGTCCTTTGGCATACCTCAGGGAAGGTGCTGTTGCGTGAATGGTGTCCCTCCTCATCCTCGGCTCTTCCTCCCGGCCTGTGTACACGTCAGAGCCAAGGAGGAAGCAGCAGTAAGTGCAGCTGGCGGGGTCAGAGATCTGATTGCGGCCGCGCCGTGTGGAGGTGTGTGTGGGGACAGTCGGACCCCGGGCACCCAGTCTGTCTCTGCCTCACTCCCTCCTCCCCCAGTCTTCCTGCACATCGCATGGAGCAGTGGAGATCCCAGAAAGGGAAGGAGGGAGCCGCGGTGCCCCTCTCAATGCGGCGCCATTGCCAGTCTGAGCCGGGTGTAAACCCCCATAGCAACGCCACTGGTTTGGAATGCCTTTGTAAGTAGGGGTCAGTGCCCTTTGTGAGGTCCCTCCTTTTGGTGGGTATGGTATGTCTTATGTATTCTAGACCGAAAGAGCACTTGGCAGAGGATGATGGGAAAAGGGTACCCCTTGCATACTGATATGTAAAAAAAAAAAAATATATATATATATATATAAAAAAAAAATATATATATATATATATATACACATACATACATATACACATACACACACACACATATACATATATACACACACATACTGATATGTAAGCCTTAAGAAGTGACTCCTTTTGGGGTAGGCACATGACAGACCTGGTTGGAGAACCCAGCTATGGTGGACCTACAGTGAGGACAGTGGAAGAGTTGGGCAGTTACCTTGGGGGTTATTTACGAAAGGCAAATTCACTTTGCACTATAAGTGCAAACTACAAGTGCAAAGTGAAAATAAAAAACAGCATTTTAGCTTGCACATGATTGGATGATAAAATCAGCAGATCTTCCCCTCAGATCTACAGCGACTGCACTTCCAAGTGCACTTTCAGTGCAATTTCAAGTGCACGTTGCAATTGTAGTGCAAAGTAGATTTGCCTTTCGTAAATAAACCCCCCTGTGTTTATGTTGGATATGTACTGTGTGGAATATATATGTTGGGACTGGAGGAGTGGAGATGAAAGCTGGGTTGTAAAGAACTGCACATTATACTTCTACTACAGTAAAATCATTGAAAGGCTGAACATGTAGACATTCCTTATTTCCAGAGGTGGGTTTCAAGCCTGGAGAATGTAAGTTTCTCCTTTTTACAACTGGATGGGTTCCTGTTGCAGGAGGTCTGTAGGAGGTGCCATTAGCCAGCATGGCCATTGCTGGTAGTAAATGAGGGTTGCTTTCACCCTAGCAATAATTTGTTTAGATGATACAACAGAAGCAAAAATCAAAGAGATTATTTGTGGAGCATGTGGACCAGAGTGGCATTTACTTTCAAAGGAGCAAGCACAAAAGTAGGAGTAATTGTGAAGGATGGAGAGTATAAAGTGTCTAAATTGGACATGGCAAAAGTGGTCCTGTAGTGGAATGTTGTGCAATGTGCAGAGTTGCTGAAATGTAACTTCAGAGTGAGCAGGGACAAAATATAATGAAATCGCAATCATATTACCACCAGTACTGGGCAATCCTTGCCAGGGGGAAACAGAACAGTGAAGGAATCTAAGCAAAGGGAGGTATTGAGAAATAAGGCCTCCAGAGTATACAATCAGGTCCCAGAGCTGCAGTATGTGAGTTAGGATGGGATTTAGAGCCTCTAATGCCCCATACACACGATTGGAAATTCCGCCAGTAAAAGTCCGATGTGAGCCTTTGATCGGAATTTCCGACCATGTGTATGCTCCATCGGACTTTTGCTGGCGGAATTTCTGCCAGCAAAAGATAGAGCAGGTTCTCTATTTTCCCGTATGTATACATACATATACACATACACACACACACATATACATATATACACACACATACTGATATGTAAGCCTTAAGAAGTGACTCCTTTTGGGGTAGGCACATGACAGACCTGGTTGGAGAACCCAGCTATGGTGGACCTACAGTGAGGACAGTGGAAGAGTTGGGCAGTTACCTTGGGGGTTATTTACGAAAGGCAAATTCACTTTGCACTATAAGTGCAAACTACAAGTGCAAAGTGAAAATAAAAAACAGCATTTTAGCTTGCACATGATTGGATGATAAAATCAGCAGATCTTCCCCTCAGATCTACAGCGACTGCACTTCCAAGTGCACTTTCAGTGCAATTTCAAGTGCACGTTGCAATTGTAGTGCAAAGTAGATTTGCCTTTCGTAAATAAACCCCCCTGTGTTTATGTTGGATATGTACTGTGTGGAATATATATGTTGGGACTGGAGGAGTGGAGATGAAAGCTGGGTTGTAAAGAACTGCACATTATACTTCTACTACAGTAAAATCATTGAAAGGCTGAACATGTAGACATTCCTTATTTCCAGAGGTGGGTTTCAAGCCTGGAGAATGTAAGTTTCTCCTTTTTACAACTGGATGGGTTTCTGTTGCAGGAGGACGGTAGGAGGTGCCATTAGCCAGCATGGCCATTGCTGGTAGTAAATGAGGGTTGCTTTCACCCTAGCAATAATTTGTTTAGATGACACAACAGAAGCAAAAATCAAAGAGATTATTTGTGGAGCATGTGGACCAGAGTGGCATTTACTTTCAAAGGAGCAAGCACAAAAGTAAGAGTAATTGTGAAGGATGGAGAGTATAAAGTGTCTAAATTGGACATGGCAAAGTGGTACTGTAGTGGAATGTTGTGCAATGTGCAGAGTTGCTGAAATGTAACTTCAGAGTGAGCAGGGACAAAATATAATGAAATCGCAATCATGTTACCACCAGTACTGGGCAATCCTTGCCAGGGGGAAACAGAACAGTGAAGGAAACTAAGCAAAGGGAGGTATTGAGAAATAAGGACTCCAGAGTATACAATCAGGTCCCAGAGCTGCAGTATGTGAGTTAGGATGGGATTTAGAGCTTCTAATGCCCCATACACACGATTGGAAATTCCGCCAGCAAAAGTCCGATGTGAGCCTTTGATCGGAATTTCCGACCATGTGTATGCTCCATCGGACTTTTGCTGGCGGAATTTCTGCCAGCAAAAGATAGAGCAGGTTCTCTATTTTCCCGTCGGAAAAAACATCCAAGATTTTTCAGACGGAAATTCAGATTGTGTCTACGGGGCATAACAGTGTATCAGTAGACGGCAGGGCAGAGAAGCTATAGCGGTTGGGTAACAATAATATTTAGGGAGGCCCAGAGGGTGAGATTATGAGTGGTGTGGGATTGGGATAAAGGCACAAGGTTTGCTGCTAAGTACTATTGGTAAATACTGGGTACTATTGGATAACCTCCAGTTAGTTTTGGGGCAAACATAATGTTTATTGACTCTACTGGCTCTGTTGAGCTCTATATAATTTGCAGGAACCTGCATTGTTGTATCTGAACGATATGAGCAGGAATGGGGACCAGAAGAAAGCATACAAAGTGACAGTATTTTATGGCTATGACTCTGATGTAGGCTGTAATGTAAGCCCTCAATGACTAGAGATCATCACTAAAGTTTAGATTTCCAGAGACAATTTAGAAGCTACACACTAAATTGGGTTATTTGAGGAAAACTGTAATGCCACGTACACACGATCAGATTTTCCTGACAACAAATGTTCGATGGGAGATTGTTGTCGGAAATTCCGGACATGTAGGCTCCCGCACCATTCCGACGCACAAAGTTCCATGCATGCTCTCAATCAAGTATGAGACGGATTCGCTCATTTTGGTAAAACTAGCGTTTGTAATGGAGATAGCACATTCGTCACGCTGCAAATTTTAAAATCTTTTAATGCAGCGCATTCTCTTCTTCTTTATAATGCTAGAATTATTAAGTTGTTTTGCTGCTGATATTCACACAGAGTTCTCACAAACTGATTTCTTTATTATTTTTCGTGATCTCATGAATAATATTTTTTTTTCGTCAGATCTTCATAATAATGTTTAGAATTTTTGTTTATATTTTTTTTTTTATAGTGATCTCCTTATTTTCTTCCTTTCGTTTGGGGCAAGTTACTACAACACCATTATTATCTTGTATTTTTTTTAACCTCAAGGAGGTTGGTTGGTGTCCCTTGTTAATTTGACATTGTATTTTTGAAATGTACCTGCCTACTCACAAACTGTCCTTTAAGTAAAACACGTATTTAAGTATTTGTGAAAAATAAATAGCCATTTATTATGGGTCATAACAAAATAAAGAGTAAGGCAATGCTGGATAAACTGGTGAAATTTGTAAAGCCTTTATACCCCAGGGCAAACATCAATTATTTTACAGTCAAAATTGGTGGCCTGAGGAGTCCTTATAATAGTGAGCTCAATCCGGTCGAGGACTACAAGAGATCAGGAACAGCAGCAGATGACATATCTGTCCCCAGGCTGTGGTCTTACAACAGCTTGCGTCTTTTGTCAGACCAGACTGAACCCAGGCCATCACTTTCTTGTCTTCCTTCCACGCTTCCTTCCACGCTTTCTTCCAGGCTTTGGCTCTGATGTTGTAGTTTTGGCAGGAGGTGGAGGAAGAGGACCATGGTTGAACACACAAATGTGGCTTTGGCTTGTGAGTTCGCCCCTCAACCCCTTATTTAGGGCTTGTAAGATCTATTTTGCAGGCTGCCATGCAGGCATAGTCCTCTTGAATATTGGGGGGGGGGGGGGGGGGTTCTGAGGGCCGCAGTAGCCTTCCGAAATAGGCCAAGTGCTGCCTCCTCCAGGTTACTTCTCTTCCTGGGACTTTTTTTTGGATGGCGTGGGGAGGTACCTGGGATTCGGACAGGCTACTGGGCTCGGCCACCTCCTGGCTGCCACTTACCCCCACCGCTTCCTGGCTGCCACTTTCCACAGCCTCCTCCTGACTGAGACTGTCCTGTGTCTGGGAAAGGGACATATTTTTAGTTTTTGGTTCATTAATCACACACAATTTTCAGCTCATGACTGTTGCAAATTGAATGTTAATAAATAGAAAAGACTATCATTCTGACCCCAGCATTTTTCATTCTTGTCCCAATCATTTGTGGCCACTACTGTCTATTGATATGTAAAACACTTTGTAAAATCAGAAATGAATGATCAATAAGAACATCTAGTTAACATCATTAATTATTTGACTAGAAATATGTTGAACAATGCTATACCTGGCTCAAGCTGGGCTCCTCCACTTCTTCCTGGCTGGAAGGCCCAGGTTGGACGTCGGAAGCCTCAGCTGAGGTGGAAGGAAGCGTGGAAGGAAGACTGGAGAGTGCTGGCCAGGGTTCAATCTGGCCTGCCAAAAAATGCAGTCTGTCATAGTACCGCAGCCTGGGTACATAAATGTCATCAGCTGCAGCTCCTGATCTCTGGGAATCCTGGACCTTCTTGCTCCTATTATAAGTGCTCCTCATGTCACCAATTAGGGCCTTCAAATAGGGAATGTCTGCCATGGGGGATCACCGGCTTCACAAATTCCAGCAATTGATCCAGCCCTGCCTTCCTCTTTGGTTTATTGTTATAAAAGTTGTGGTTTACATGCCACAGACAGGGCAGCTCCCTGAACATATCAAGGAATGTGGGGATAAAGTCCTGATCATTAAATAGATCCATTTTCTCTGCAAGACACAATACAAGACCAACCCTAATGTCAGGCTAAACTCTTCTAATCTTGTCCCAATATAGGCCTCAATATAGAAGCAGTATAGGCCACTGATGCATAAAATTGTACCTTCATTCTAACGATCAGTGCTTCCGATACCGCTTCCTCTGCTCCCAGATCGTACGTACGACACACGCTTGTTATGCTTTATATACACTGCGCATGTGTGAAACTCCGCCCGCCCCTGACCTTCTATCTAGTATATTCCTCACCCTTGTCTTTCAGAGCAGTGGGAGAGCACATGGCGGAGACAGAAAATGTGCCTGAGAGTAGCAGCAACGACGAGAAAAGCCCAGTCACAAACGTCCCGATCCCGGAGGAGATTTAAGGCCTTAAATATGGCCTTTATAGAAATGGTGGACATCTTCAAGAGGGCCGACTATGGCTAATTTGTCTTAAAATAAGTTTAGTACATTGTTGTCTAGATGGGTTTGTAACTAGAATGAAATGCAAACTTTCAGTGTAAGCAGTGGACACTCAGCAGCTGTTTACACATCTGGACGCAGGAGCACTAGTGTGGGACACCAGAACTTTTTAGGGTGTCCCACACAGGTGCTCTAGGGGTCTCTACATGTGTGATACTTTAACAAAAAAGGTAAGTATTTCAGCTTTGTAAAGGGAAAAAAATCATGTCTTCAGCTTTAAACTCTGACAAAAAAAGATTGTACAACACTTCCAAGCAATGTTTCATATTACTATTTCTGGCCTCAAATATTTGTGAGCTCAGTATACCTTTATTTTATTCACATAGGGGTGAAAAGACTCGGGACATCTGAGGTCACCAGGGACCCCCAAACTCCTAAAGAAGGGGAAATCCAAAAACAACAACCAGAGGATGTTGAGGAAGAAGAGGTTTATGAAGTGGGCGAAATAGTGACCACAACAGGTGAGTGTCTGAGACCCCAGCTTCAGGTAATAAATGGATGCCTTTTTTAGGTGATTTGTATGTTGTTTCACTTGTGAAATGTGTTTCTTCTTCAAGTGCACAAGTCCTCATCGGGGAGATCATGGTCTGCAATCGGGATTTACAGAAGATCAAGGAAGACATCAATGATGTGGAAAAAAGACTCAAAATCATCATTGATGTTTTAGGCAGAATCGAAAACACACCAACATTTATAAAATTCTTTATATTTTTCTAACTTTTCTCCAAAATTTGGAAAGCCAACTTTTGAAGATGCACACAGTGTGTCAACAAGTGCTATCTGCCATTACGGGACATCAAGGTATGCGTTTTGGAGGTGCAACCCCTTCCTGGCGACTAAAGTAGCTAAGAGGAAGGGGGTTGCACCCCTAAAACAGGTCCATTGATCCCCCATGATGGGAGCTAGCACATGTTGACATTAGGCATGGGATCAGGAGGGAAATCCCCATCTTGACTTCCAATTTGTGTGCATCTTCAACATTTGGCTTTCACAGGGGTGACATCACCCCATCTAATGAAGGCAATATCAACACAGTTTGGACATACTAATGTCTGATATTGTCAAAGTTGAACTTTGTAAGTTCCTGAGTTGTGTATTGTTTTATGGTTTTAAACATGCCTGTTTTAACATAAAAAAGTATATTTGTACTGTCCAAAAACAAAATGTTATTGTTAAAATATGTTGGTTTGTTCAAAAAACCATTTCTAAACGCACATGTGAATGTGCACAGAGTAAAAAGTTTTCTACTCAACAAATGTGTGGCTTCTTCTTTCAAGGCTCAATATCATTTTTTTGACTAAATTGATGTTTACAATGAAATGAGGGTTATTTACTAAAGGCAAATCCACTTTGCACTACAAGTGCACTTTCAGTGCACTTTCAAGTGCACTTTTGCAGTGCACTTGTAGTGCAAAGTGGATTTTCCTTTAGTAAATAACTCCCACAGTGCTTTATAATTTGCCACAATCGGGCCATTTTCGTGACTCACCAAAATTCATTCATGGTGCTAAAAATTATGAGTATTTTTAACAGTAATGCATTACATACATTAACAAAAAAACAAGGTATGTGTGTAGAAGACCCACAACATAATAATAGTTTGCTGAAGAAGAGATTGTCACCTCATGTGTCAAATAAATTACATTTGCACTATTGAAGAAAATGTCCAAACAAAAAAGCCCATTGGAGAACCTAGGAGACAGCTAAAAGAAACACAAGCAGTGAATCAAAGGAAATATTTCAGTTTAAATATTTTTAAAATGTTTATTAAACATTTTCTGGCATATCAATGGCCCCCTTATCCGCAAAGTACTCCCTATGTTTTATACTGACCTCACGTGCGCTTTGGGGGGCAAGCACTGGAAACTAGATACAAACCCACAAGCACAAACTGAAGAGCAGTAACGCTTGGAAAAGCACGAGGCTGAAAAATCGCGAATCGTCTCTCACCAAGCTTTTACTAACACGAGATTATCAGAAGGAGCCCGAAGGGTGGCGCACTTGATATTTTATCGGCTCGTCGTACGTGTTCTACTTCACCGCGTTTGGAATTTCCGACAAGATTTGTGTGACTGTGTGTATGTAAGACAAGTTTTAGCCAACATCCATCGGAAAAAATCCATGGATTTTGTTGTCCGAATGTGCGATCGTGTCTACGCGACATAAGACTAATCTGCCCATCCAAATAATTGATATTGTTTTTATAGGACAAATGAGGCTTTTATTGGGTTCACCATTTAAAAAAAAAAATATGGAGCGCTTCACGAATTTGAGTGGCATCCTTGCACAGGGGCCATACTAAATTTCTCTCTATTATTTTAATTTTACTATATGTCCTGCTGAAGCAAGGACATTAACAAACACCCTGCTCATGTTTTTTGTTTAAATTCTGACAAAATTATAAAAATTAAAAAAATGCATTTATGGTTATTTTACACATGTAGCGCTGGGCTCCGAATGAGCACACGCTATATTTTTTGTAAATTTAAAGTTCTTAAAACCACAGTTGGGTTTTAGGGTTAATTGTTCTAAATTCTGGTCTCAGTACTAGTGTGGCTGGATTGCAGTGTGTTCTGCTTGGCCATAGGTGTCGGTGTCACCTCTGGCAAGCATAGGAACGCAGTCCAGTTGGACGCATTGGGTGCCAATCTTTCTCGGAACCAACCAGTGAGTGGATAGCCTCCCTGTGCAATCTGGGAGAGGGTACTTAAGGGACGGAGGTCACGTGCTTCTGGTTCCGGTCCAGAAGATCGCTTCATCTTTTTGGTCCTGGTCCTCCTGACCAGCTCTCAAGGGCCCTGATGGCCTGGGGTGCGGATCCATCCATTTCTGAGTCTCAGGGCTGGCTAGCCCGATGCACAGTAACTGGAAGGAGGATTCTAAGGTGGTCCGGTGCCGTCTCGGTTTTGGAGAGGCCCAGCAACTGAGAACGCAACCAGGGGAGGACTCTTCAGAAGAGGGCCACGCACAAGGGTGGCTGCTCAGCAAGAGCCTGGAAGCTAAGTTGAAAGGACACCAGGTGAATCCACACTCGTACGGTATCGCCGGACTGGCTGCAAGAATCTGGTACCATATGAGGGTTCTCCAAGTTCGGTTATCCTTCAGTTACAACCAAGTCTGTGGCAGAGACTTTTCTTTATCTGAATCACCTATTGGCTGCTAAATCTAGAGGAGATTTATCCGATAGCAGTAATATCCAGTTGCGAATGGCTATTCCCTGGAGTTTATAGTGAGAGACTTTCAGTTCCAAGAGTACCTGAACTTCCTACCTATACCCTCTATCCCTTCATTAAGAGACTGTGTTTATCTGACGCTTTGCAAATAAAAATCCCTAAAGTGGATCCAGTGTCAGTTTCTACAGTTCTTTGGGCCATCTACCTTGGGAAACCCCTAGACGCATACGAGGTCAAGAAGGTAACGCTAAGCCCAAAAATAACCAGCAGCTTCTCCGGGGGTTAATGCTACACACATAACAGGCTTGTTAGCTTTATTGCATATGTTTACATGCTGTGGTGCTATCTAGCGTTGTATTTCTTCTTCCTGCAGATGGCGTTTCTCTCTCTCTCTATGTGAAGAGAAGCACAGTGCCATTTGTATACAAATTTCCATTCACTGTCATGATGATCACATGATCATCCACATACTGCAGAGATAAAGCTGTTAAAGCAGAACTCTGTGCATTACAAAAAAAATGATCCTTGCAGTGCCCCCCTTCCCCTAGCACTGCAAGGGTGAATTGCTTATTAACTCTAGGGGTAGAGTAATAAGCTGTTATACTTGCTTTATTATTCCTCGCTCCAGCAGGCTCCCTTCATCTGTGTGACTTATCCCCTTAAAGGAGAAGTTTGGGGTCGTTTAAAAAATAGTTGTGCGTGGGGAATAAATTGGATGCCTTCAGCTGCTATTGTGCTTTTATTGGGCATCCAATATGTCCCTGCACCTTTAAGGTGGAGTGAGCTCCCTCCAGGCAAACCTTCCCTTAATTTATCCACTACTATATATGTTCCAACTTGGAGACTCTAAAAAACGATAGCGTTAGGACCACATTATACAGAGGAGCCTTGACAGGGCACTGTGGCTTTCCCAATACTGTATAACTGTTGGCGCTATATAAATCCTGTACAATAATAATATTTGCCAATGTGTGCAGCTAAACCCTCTGTCTTTAACATGAATCGTTAGGCAGGGCTACATTTTTAATTTTTTTTGCAGGCTAGCTGGTAATGGTGCTGGGAATTTTTCTGTTGTTTGTAATGTGCAAAGCCCGTTCAATGTACACCTTACTGTAAAGGATAGTTAGAGATTAGGGGGGTTGACATTTATCTGTACAGCTTGTCCGCTGAATTGTGCATGAAGACACATTGGATGCTTTGAGCTGCCATTGATGGGCATCCAATGCGTTCCTGTGCCTTTAGGAGGCGTAGACTCTCTCCAGGCAAACCTACCTTTAAAGCGGTAGTAAAGTCTATGCTCTTTTTTTTTTTAAATGGGTCCCCTTTAAACCATAATATACTTGTATATGCTACATACTAGTACATTATGACAGGCTTACCTACAAACGCAGCCCTGCAGCACTGGGCTCTCACTGCTCTCACCTGTCCCCAGCAGCTTCCATCTTTGCCTGGTCTTTCTTCCAGGTTTGCGATCTTTGGCTGCTTGATAGGCTGTGCCAGGGCGACATCACTCCCGCAAATGTGCACAGGAAATATATTGCAGCAGCACACAGAGCAGGCGGTAAATGTGGTCTGAGCATGTCTGTAAGTGAGTTTTGAGTGCTGAGAGCCGGAGCCTGCTGTCAATCAGGGAGCTGGGTGGATCCAGAGAATATGGTGAGGATCCTACCAGAGCCTAGAGCAGTGATGGCGAACCTTGGCACTCCAGATGTTTTCGAACTACATTTCCCATGATGATCATGCCCCTTGCAGTGTAGTACATCATGGGAAATGTAGTTCCAAAACATCTGGGGTGCCAAGGTTCGCTGGCCTAGAGCAACTCTGTGATGTCAGCTGACAGCAGGCTTTAGCCCGCTGTCAACTAATTCTGGGTCACAGGCAGTGGCGGCCCGTCCATAGGGGCGCCCAGGTGCCGCCCCCCACTTCTACCCCCTCCTGTAGTCAAAAAAAATAATAAAAAAACATTTAAAACGGCCCTTTAAGAAAAAATAAAAATAAGTCCTTTAACTAAGTGCACTGTGTCCGGGCATCAGACACAGTGCACTATGGGACGTGCCACGTCAATGCAATCATGAGATTGCAGATGTGGCGCTTCATTTGCGGGCTTTAAACCCGCCTTGCGGCACAATAAAAAGTGCCAAGTGCCTTCTGCCTGTAAAATCACTGTGATTCTACGGGCGGGAGAATTGCTGTTCAAATCTAGAGAGGTCACTTCCGGGTTTCGTGAAGCAGACAAAAGCCGTAAGTGACGTGATATATATAGGGTTAGGGGTGTCAATCACTCCTCTTTATTGGTACACGTTAATATGTCATCTCTACTTTTAACAATACATTTTAATACATGTAGGTCCCCCTAAGCATACATGGCTAAGCCAAGTTATCATCGTCCAGGGTATAAATTCTGATCTGAGCTGTATATTCCTGACACTATGGGTGGAAGCAAGTGGAATACAGGGGACGGAGTGGGTGGATTATATAAGGGGTGTGGTTTATGAGAAGTAGTAGGGGATCAAAAATGATGGGCGGGGTCTAGCGTCCCCCCCCTCATCCAAAAACTTCACCAGCCGCCACTAGTCACAGGAGAGCTCAAGTAACTACACTCCTGTGACCCACAAGAGAAGTAGGGTAAAAAAGAAACAAAAAAAACTTGAAGCCTCTTCTTTAAGATGCTTCGACCAGTGATCGCACATGGACATCATCAAGAACAGTACAGAGCCAGTAAGACATAATATAGAACAAAGAGTGCACTGGCATAGTATAGATTGTATATATTGTACTCACATACTGTAACATATACAGTATCTCACAAAAGTGAGTACACCCCTCACATTTTTGTAAATATTTTCTTATAACCTTTCATGTGACAACACTAAAGAAATTACACTTTGCTACTAAAGTAGTGAGTGTACAGCTTGTATAACAGTGTAAATTTGCTGTCCCCTCAAAATAACTGAACACAGCCATTAATGTCTAAACTGCTGGTAACAAAAGTGAGTACACCCCTAAGTGAAAATGTCAAAATTGGGCCCAATTAGGCATTTTCCCTCCGCGGTGTCATGATCCCCTCCCTTCGGAAACTGGGCTGTAGGGCAGTATTCCAACATAATAACGACCCCAAACACACCTCCAAGACGACCACTGCTTTGTTAAAGAAGATGAGGGTAAAGGTGATGGACTGGCCAAGCATGTCTCCAGACCTAAACCCTACTGAGCATCTGTGGGGCATCCTCAAACAGAAGGTGGAGGAGCACAAGGTCTCTAACAGCTCCGTGATGTCGTCATGGAGGAGTGGAAGAGGACTCCAGTGGCAACTTGTGAAGCTCTGGTGAACTCCATGCCCAAGAGGGTTAAGGCAGTACTGGAAAATAATGGTGGCCACACAAAATATTGACACTTTGGGCCCAATTTGGACATTTTCAATTAGGGGTGAACTCACTTTTGTTGTCAGCGCTTTAGACATTAATGGCTGTGGGTTGAGTTATTTTGAGGAGACAGCAAATTTACACTGTTATACAAGCTGTACACTCACTACTTTACATTGTAGCAAAGTGTAATTTCTTCAGTGTTGTCACATGAAAATATATAATAAAATATTTACAAAAACATGAGGGATGTACTCACTCTTGTGAGATACTTTATAAGAGGCAGGCATAATGAGCAAATATTCTGCTAACGCTTTCTTCCTGTAGAAGGGGCCATCGGCAAACAGGTTGGACCGGTGCAGTGTGTTGACAGGTGGAGTCCCTAATCCACCCTGCTGGTGGAATCTTGCCACCATGGGGATGGAGTGGAGTCCTAAGGGGAACAGTGCCCCACTGCAGCCTCTGTAGGTGTTACAGGGAGAAGCAGCTGTATGATTGGACACTGCTTCTCCTCAGTAAACTTCTGTGGCCATAATTGTCAGGGCAGTGCTAATAGATAGCAGTGCCCTGCACAGATTTGTGAAGTGACTAGTGTAGGAAGAGGATTCAAGCTTGTCAGGGATAGAGAACTAGCCTTATGGAAAGGTTCTTGTGAGAGAATGGACAGAGTAGGGAACATTGCTGGTTTCTGCATACACTGCCAACCTCCAGCACTGCTGCCATGTGTGCTAGCAACCTGCCAGTCAGCCACCCCTCCAGAAGATGCTGTCCCTGTAAGACTGATTCAGTTTGTGCTGTAACCTGCTGTGCCTGAGAATATACCACTGCACATTCTGTAGACCAGCCTTTCTCAACACTGGAGGAACCCCAAAAATAACATTCAGGTCTTGAGGAACCCTTACTAAAACCAATTTATCAGGGGTCAATAGGAACAATGCCCCTTATACTGGTAGCCAATAGGAAGAATGTTCCCCTTAAAGTGGTGCTCAGAATGCCACCTAAAGACAGCTAAAAAGATATTTGGTGTCATGCTGCTGGCTTTGCTAAGTTATGCTGAACCTCATACTCTGTAGGCACCATCGAAAAGGTGGTTCATCAGACACAGCTCAAGGAACCCCTAGCAACCTCTGGAGGAACGGAACCCTGGTTGAGAATGGCTGCTGTAGACAGCTTCTGGCATCAGCCGGCCCAGCTATACTGCTCCACCTCTCCTGAGTCTTAACCACTTTCGTGGCCTAGGGTAAAACAAATCTTAATGCCTAAGCCCAATTTTGCAACTTTGACATGTGTTAGTAAACCTGTACATATCATCACAACTACTATGTGCACTCAGGTGGATTATACCTTGTTTTTTTTTTTCCAGGACAAATTGGCCTTTTATTTGGTCATAGATGGTAATGGATATCTCCTGATTATTTCTTATTATCTTAGGAAAACTGGCCCAAAATATAAATACAAAAATATATATGTTTTTTAAATGTAACTGTATATTTCTTGCTTGTATATTTCCACCAAAAAACTACCCAAAATAAATTCTCCTGCTCCTGATGATCGCAGCGATACCATATTTGTGTATGTTAGTTGTTGTTTGTACGTGTAGTACAGCCCAGAAACAATAGTGCGCATTTTTCTTTTTTTCTTTTATATCCTGCCTAAAACACACTGACACTAATGCCGTGTACACACGACCAGACTATCCGGCAGACTAGGTCCGACAATTCGATAGTGTGTGGGCTTCATCGGACCTTTGCTGTCAAAAAATCAGACCGACTTTAGAAATAGAACATGTTTCAAATTTTTCCGCCGGAACCAGTTCCTATGGAGAAATCCACTCGTCTGTATGGTAGTCCGGACGGACGAAAACTGACACTAGGGCAGCTATTGGCTACTGGCTATGAACTTCCTTATTCTAGTCCGGTCCTACGTCATCACGTTCGATTCTGTCGGACTTTGGTGTGATTGTGTGTGTCCAAGTCCGTTCGTTCGGAAAGTCCGTCGGAAAAAATGTCGAACCTAGTCTGCCGGAAAGTCCGGTCGTGTGTACACAGCATTACTGACACTTATATTAATTTAAAAAAAATAAAAAATCCTGTCCAAAAAATACTGACCCTGACCTTGACCCAAACACTAACCCTGGGGCTGAACTAGATCAAACCTTGTTTTTTTTCTAGGTATTTTTTTTTATTATTATTTTTTTTTTTATACACACACACTTTTTTTTTTTCCTATCTCTGCAAGGACAGAGAAAGATACACTCTGTCTCGTCCATTCACAGAGACAGAAAACACAGGGCAGGCTTCACAGTGACTGATCACTGCGATAGCCAATCAGAGGCTATCACAGCAATCAGGTGACCCGGTGTCCTGTCATATTGTGTCCCCCATAAGATAGTGTCCGCTGTGTACTGCGCATGCGCAGTACACAGGACACCAGCTTCCGAAAATAGCCGAAGATGAATGGCACCTGCGCCGTGAGTCCAGGTTCAAGCCTCACCATCCAAGTGGACATAGAGTTAGAATAAAAAAGAGCCGAGCGCAGCGAGGCTGTGCCCGAAGTGTGGCGAGCGAAGCGAGCCCCCGAGGGGCCCTCTAACTTTGTGCAGCCCTATGTCCACTTGGATGGTGGGGCTTGCACCTCGACTCACGCCGCAGGCGCCGTGAATCTTCTGAGATTTTCCGAAACTCCTTCTGCTCCGTACTGCTCATGCACGGGGCAGACACTTTATGATAGCCGGACTATTGGTGACAGAACACTGGAATCGGGAGATCCGGGTCCTGATCATTAAAACAGGGCCCAGGGCTCTCGATGAGACCCCGCTGGGAGCGCGCCGCACGGGAGATAAGCAAATATGCGGCCCCACGGAAAAAAGCCCAGTCCAGTGGGGCCGCATATTTGCATACAGTCGTGTGAAGGAGTTAAATTGGAAGTTCAGCCTAAAACTAACTAACTCTAAATCTACTGGCAGCAACATTCTAACACTAACCTATCTTACCCTGTAAAGCAAAAATCGCTATACATACCTTTTCTGCAGCAGTCCCGGTTCAGTCCCACGCTGAGCTGTTAGCAGCGGCTTCTTTGTGTAGGCATGTGCAGAGGAGGCAGCCGACAACGGAAGCCTCATAGTAAGTCTATGGGTGACGTCACTTCCCAGGCATTTCACAGCCGTTGTCGGCTGTTTCCTGCACGCAGCTTCCATGGCTGGAGACTGGACCGGATCGGCTTAAGAAAAGGTATTTATAGCGACTTTTGCTTTACAGGGTTAGATAGATTAGTGTTAGAATGTGGCTGCCAGTAGATTTAGAATCTGTTCTTTTTGGCTGAACTGCCGGCTGCCCACAGTATATTTACGTCAGTATTTTGATGTTAAATACCGTTATTATAGCTGCAGCTAGCTGCCATAACGCCAGTATCATTTTGTAATGTGGGTGATTCTCTACGGGACAAAAGTGGTCCCAGTGGCGGATTCACCACGGGATCACTTATAGAGGTGGCGGGAGAGGTGACCCCCTGCCCCTCCTGCCGCTTCCCCATTATCTCTGAGCTTACCAGAGCCGTCGGTAAGCCTGGAGCCGATCCGATCCCTCTGATGACTGGTGAGGGCAAGATAGCCCCCACTCAGCTCTATGCCCTTGGAGGACCCGAGCGTTGTCTGGCATAATTTCCGCCTCTTGGGCTTAAATGGATGATTTTCTTTTTTTGGTAAAGTCAAAGGGGGTTATTTACTAAAGGCAAATCCACTTTGCACTACAAGTGCACTTGGAAGTGCAGTCGATGTAGATCTGAGGGGGGCATGCAAGGAAAATAAAAAACAGCATTTTTGCTTGCACATGATTGGATGATAAAATCAGCAGAGCTTCCCCTTTTGAGAGATTCCCCTCAGATCTACAGCGACTACACTTCCAAGTGCACTTGTAGCGCAAAGTGGATTTGCCTTTAGTAAATAAACCCCAAAGTGTCTTTTTCTTTTTTTGCTTTTGAGGGTAAAGGAGAGATTTGGGATCTTTTTGATCTCTCAATAAAAAGGACCTTTTATGCTTATTTTTTTTTTACAAGGGATGTGTACAGTGCCTTGAAAAAGTATTGTTAAAGGGTCAAATCTCCCAGACTCCAAACCAACCAAATCTCTAGGCTGCAAATGTCAGCGTGGGGCTCCTGGGTGAACGCATGGCAGATGGTCTTTATATGTTGTTGGTTTGGTTTTGAAATCTGATTTTGGACTGCTTCTATCGTCTCTGCTGTGAAGGGTTATAATCTTTTCTGTTTGGCTCCCTCCGGTGGTTGTCAAAAGAAATTGCAGCTTCTTAATCTTCCAAACCAGCTTTTTACATGCTATAGAGAGCCTTATATGGGCACTTTGGTTCTCCTATGACACACTGACAGCCTCAATAATTGGCGGTCCGGTGGCCTTGTTGTGTTCGCATGCTGACCTGAAATTAGTTTTGGGTGAATACGCTGTACACAGACAATTACGAACCTCCTGAAGAAGCTATATATTCTAGCGAAACATGTCGAGAATTATGTTTTTTGTACAGTAGTTATATTTCATTTTAAATAGAAAATTGTTATATTTTTTTAAATAAATGTATTAAATAAAAATTAGCTATTTTTACTATATATGATATAGTTTTTCATTGTTTCAGGCACCTTAAAAGTCCCCTTACTCAATTTTCTTTTAATAAATAGTTTGTCGCCATTCCACAAGCATGCGCATTTTTAAAGCATGACATGTTAGGTATCTATTTGCTCAGCCTAACATCATCTTTAGCATTCTATAAATAAATTGGGTTAACTTTATTGTTTTTTTTTTTTTCGTTTTCCAAAAAAATTGTGTTTGAAAGTCCACTGCGCAAATACAGTGTGACATAAAATATTGCATTGATTGCAATTTTATTCTCTAGGGTCCCTTCTAAAAAAAAAAAAATATATATATATATATATATATATATATATATATATATATATATATATACACACACAGTATCTCACAAAAGTGAGTACGCCCCTCACATTTTTGTAAATATTTAATCTTTTCATGTAACAACACTGAAGAAATGACACTTTGCTACAATGTAAAGTAGTGAGTGTACAGCTTGTATAACAGTGTAAATTTGCTGTCCTCTCAAAATAACTCAACACACAGCCATTAAAGTCTAAACCGCTGGCAACAAAAGTGAGTACACCCCTAAGTGAAAATGTCCGAATTGTGCCCAAAGTGTCAATATTTTGTGTGACCGCTATTATTTTCCGAACACTGCCCTAACCCTCATGGTCATGGAGTTCACCAGAGCTTCACAGGTTGCCACTGGAGTCCTCTTCCACTCCTCCATGACGACATCACGGAGCTGGTGGATGTTAGAGACCTTGCCCTCCTCCACCTTCCGTTTGAGGATGTCCCACAGATGTTCAATAGGGTTTAGGTCTGGAGACATGCTTGGCCAGTCCATCACTTTTACCCTCAGCTTCTTTAGCAAGTCAGTGGTCATCTTGGAGGTGTGTTTGGGGTCGTTATGTTGGAATACTGACCTGTGGTCCAGTCTCTGAAGGAAGGGGATCATGCTCTGCTTCAGTATGTCACAGTACATGTTGGCATTAATGGTTCCCTCAATGAACTGTAGCTCCCTAGTACCGGCAGCACTCCTGCAGCCCCAGACTTGACTGTAAGCAAGACACACTTGTCTTACTCCTCACCTGGTTGCCGCCACACATGCTTGACACCATCTGAACCGAATAAGTTTACACTGGTCTCATCAGACCACAGGACATGGTTACAGTAATCCATGTCCTTAGTCTGCTTGTCTTCAGCATACTGTTGGCGGGCTTTCTTGTATCAACTTTAGAAGAGGCTTCCTTCTGGGACAACAGGCATGCAGACCAATTTGATGCAGTGTGTGGCATATAGTCTGAGCACTGACAGGCTGACCCCCCCCCCCCCCTCCCCACCCCTTCAACCTCTGCAGCCATTCTGGCAGTGTAAGGGCTTATCTAGGTTGTCCATAGTGCAGAGATGTATGCGCCCTTGCAAATACACACAACCCACGGTAACAAGGTAAAAAGCTACCTGGGCTGTGAATCTGTGCACAGGGGCTTGACAGGAATTTGCCAAAAGGATTGTCGAGGTAAAGCCGTAGTCAAGGATTGCAGAGGTCAGAAATAAACGAAGAACAGAGCCAGGGTCTGAAGCTGGGGTCAGTCTTGGAACACAGGAACACAGGAACACAGGAACACAGGAACACAGGAACACAGGAACACAGGAACACAGGAACACAGGAACACAGGAACACAGGAACACTTGGCAAAACAAGAGACAATGAACTGACAAAGCCCTCAGAGTGAGGCAGTGTTTTATACCCAGCTGATTGAATAAACTGCCTCAGCTGAACCAGGAGTGACAGGTACCCAGAGTATCGCCCTCAGTACTTCATGCAGAACAAGGCATAGCTGGAACGCAGGCTGAATAGAGAACTGAGGTGTGGCTCAGAGGTAAAGCAACAGAAGCAGTAAACAGAAGGTTATGGGTTCAATACCACACTTGGGGTGTGACCATGCCTGGCAGGCTGCTTGGCACGGTAGGGACCATGACAGGCAGCACTCATACATCTATTTCCCAAATACATCCTCTGGGTATGAAACTGAGCATGTGCTCAACATATTTGGTTAACCATGGCGAGGCCTGTTCTGAGTGGAACTTGTCCTGTTAAGCCACTGTATGGTGTTGGCCACCGTGCTGCAGCTCAGTTTCAGGGTCTTGGCAATCTTCTTATAGCCTAGGCCATCTTTATGTAGAGCAACAATTCTTTTTTTCAGATCCTTTACAGAGTTCTTTGCCATGAGGTGCCATGTTGAACTTTCAGTGACCAGTATGAGAGAGTGAGAGCGATAACACCAAATTTAACACACCTGCTCCCCATTCACACATGAGACCTTGTAAAACCAACGAGTCACATGACACCAGGGAGGGAAAATGGCTAATTGGGTCCAATTTGGACATTTTCACTTAGGGGTGTACTCACTTTTATTGCCAGCGATTTAGACATTAATGGCTGTGTTGAGTTATTTTGAGGGTACAGCAAATTTACACTGTTATACAAGCTTTACATTGTAGCAAAGTGTAATTTCTTCAGTGTTGTCACATAAAAAGATATAATAAAATATTTACGAAAATGTGAGGGGTGTACTCGATTTTGTGAGATACTGTATGTATAGCACATAGACACTGACCTGTAGCAAAAACGCAATAAAAACATGTTTGCAATGCATTTTTCACAGGACAAGTGACTCAAAAACCACATCAAACATCCAACTGCGGGTGCATTTTTGATGAGTTTTCTATGCATTTCAATGGGGAGATGCGTTTTTGGTATGTTTTTTTTTTTTTTTTTACTGCACCAAACCTGCACCAAAATGCAGCAAGTAGGATTTTTCAAAATGCAGCAGACCCCCAATGGATCAGTGTGAAGAGTTCCATAGGATTACACGGTCACATGTTTTTCTTTTACTTTTTTTAACGCAAAAGTGGAAGAAAAAGTGGATTAGTGTAAAAACAGCCTTCCTCCAGAAGGAGCAGCTGATGTTCAGGTCCCCTGACTTCAGATGTCAATGATCTTCCCAGCAATGCCACACCCTCTGTCACACCATGGCTGAGGCTCAGTTCACAGTTATGCGATGTAGGAAACGCACAGGAATGGCTGCGTTTCCCACATCGCACTGCAATCTCACTATGTTCTTGCAATCTGCTGCAAATGTCAACTAAAAGTTACCGACACCCCAAAAGCAGGTTGCAGAATGCAGTAGGTTTGCTAGAATCAGATCAAATGGATATGAACACCCATGTGATCCGATTCTAGTGTGGCAAAAAAAGACTAGCTTACACCTTTTTTGTGCGGATGCGGTGCAATTTGAGCCATACAAAATGATGGGCTCAAATCGCACTGCACAGACATCGCATGTGATTTGCACAAGAATGCAGTGCGATTCCTGTGCGAATCACATGCTATGTGAAGCATTGCATCAGTATGAACCCAGCCTGAAGGGAAAATATTTATTTGTGCAATACAAATTAAAAAAATAACTAAAGGATGGAAAAGCAATATTAGCAAGAACAGTTATAAAATAATGTGTGACTCAGTAAATAACAAGTGGATCAATGAATGTATCCTTAACCCGTAGGCCCCTTTCACACTTGTACGACTTGTCCTACGATTTGGGACTGCAAAGTCGCATGACAAGTCATTTCCCATGATTTTCCAATGACTACCATTCATATTAGTAAGACTTCAAATCGTTCCGACTTCAAAGTAGTCCCTGCACTACTTTGGCCCTTTTTTGATCCTACTTCAGCCCATTGAATATCATTGAAGTCGGATCGCCGTCTTAACTGATCCCGTTTGGCATGAAACTTGTGCTCTGATGATCTTGAAGGGGAACTCCATGCCAATTAAAAAAAAAAAAAAAAAACAACATGGGTTCCCCCTCCAAGAGCATACCAAGCCCTTCGGTCTGGTATGGATTTTAAATGGAAATAAAACCTGTGGGGGTTCCCCCAAAACTCAGATCAGAAATACCAGACCCTTATACGAGCACGCAGGCCCCCCCTCTCCTAAACCGTACCAGGCTGCATGCCCTCAACACAGGGGGCGGGTGTGTGCTTTGGGGCAGCCCCCCTGCCCCAATGCACCTTGTCCCCGTGTTGATGAGGACAAGGGCCTCTTCCCGACAACCCTGGTCGTTGGTTGTCGGGGTATGTGGGTGGGGAGCTTATCAGAATTTGGAAGCCCCCTTTAACAAGGTGGCCCCCAGATCCCGACCCCCACCCTATGTGAATGGGTATTGGGTACAATGTACCCCTACCCATTCACCTAAAAAAAAGTCTCAAAAATAAAACACAGTACACAGGTTTTTAAAGTAATTTATTAAGCAGCTCCGTCGTTTCTTCCGACTTCTTCTCCCCTCTCCCTGGCTCTTATGTCTCCTCCACTGATGTCTTCTGCCGGTTCTTCTCCGCTCTCCGCTGATGTCTTCTAGCCCCCTTCCGGTTCTTCTCCCTCTGTCCGCTGTCTTCTGCCTCTGCCGGGTCTTTTCTGCAAAAGAGCAGGCAAAAAAGCGAGAAGAAAGCGGAGAAGACCCGGCAGAGGCAGAAGACAGCGGACAGAGGGAGAAGAACCGGAGGGGGCTAGAAGACATCAGTGGAGAGCGGAGAAGACCCAGAGAGGGGAGAAGAACCGGTAGAGGCAGAAGACATCAGTGGAGGAGACAGAAGAGCCAGGGAGAGGGGAGAAGTCTGAAGAGACGCTGGAGCTGCTTAATAAATTACTTTAAAAACCTGTGTACTGTGTTTTATTGTTGAGACTTTTTTTTAGTTGAATCGGAGGGGGTACAATGTACCCAATACCCATTCCCATAGGGTGGAGGCTGGGATCTGGGGGCCCCCTTGTTAAAGGGGGCTTCCAGACTCCGATAACCTCCCCGTCCGCAGACCCCGACAACCAATGGTTGTTGGGAAGAGGCCCTGGTCCTCATCAACATGGGGACAAGGTGCTTTGGGGTGGGGGGGCGCAGGGCCCCCCTGCCCCAAAGCACCCACTGCCCCATGTTGAGGGCATGCGGCATAGTATGGTTCAGGAGGGGGGGCTTTCTCGCCCCCACCCCCTTTCCTGACCTGCTGGGCTGAGTGCTCGGATAAAGGTCTGGTATGGATTTTGGGGGGACCCCCACGCCGGCCCCCCTTAAAATCCATACCAGATCGAAGGGCCTGGTATGCTCTTGGAGGGGGAACCCATGCCGTTTTTTTTTTTTTTATTTGGCGTTCCCCCTAAAGATTCATACCAGACATAGTGCCTGGTATTCTCAGGGATCAAAGTCAGATGTGTGTAAACACAGAGATCGCGGTTCTCTGAGGGGGTAAGAGACTGATCGTGTGTTCATACAAAGTATAAACACCAATCTATCTCTTTCCCTAGCTAGTCCCATCCCCACTTCAGTTAGAACAGACACTAGGGAACACAGTTAACCCCTTGACCGCCCCCTAGTGTTAACCCCTTCACTGCCAGTGACATTTTTACAGTAATCATTTTTATAGCACTGATCGCTGTATAAATGCCAATGGTCCCAAAAATGTGTCAAAATTGTCCGATGTGTTCACCATAATGTCACAGTCACGATAAAAAACGCAGATCGCCGCCATTACTAGTAAAAAATAAAAAATAAATAAAAATGCTATAAATCTATCCCCTATTTTGTAGACACTATATAACTTTTGCGCAAACCAATCAATATATGCTTATTGCGATTTTTATTACCAAAAATATGTAGAAGAATAAATATCAGCCTAAACTGAGAAAAAAATTAGCTTGAGCCGAGAACAGTCCTTCCTTTTCCTTGTCTGCAGAGCTTTACTAATGCTGGGATCTGTAGTTCCAAAACACTCCGTAACACCAGTTACAGTCTCTCTGGGAACTACATCTCCCACGAGTCCTTGCTCTTCCCAGCAGGCTTGGTCCTTTCCCAGGCTGAACAGCAACAACATTACTGCTTCCTTTGTTTTCCTGGGTGGTGGATGAGGCTTTCCTCTGCTCTCACTGTGGCTGCACATAGTCTTGGAAATATTCAGTGTTCATAGGCAGGCAAGGAAAAGGAGAACACCTGCAGCACTGGCTGTGTATGAGTGGCTGCAGCATGTGTGACACTGTCAGCGACAACCTGGTCTGTGCAGCTGTAGCTCAGAGTGTGCCTCTGACCGGGGCTACATATGTGTCATACCTGTGGGATCCCTGTGGAAGAAAGAAATCACTGTACTAAACACCGCTACTACAGTAATTGTCGCTAGCTTCCAGGGCCTACGCAGAGCAGTTGCTAGTGAACACGGGAGGTGTCAAGGGAGCCATTCAGAGAATACTTTGCATTTTCTCCATGTAGCAGGTGCTGCTCAGCCTCACACCACCTGCTGGCTGCCGCCAGGATTGACACAGACACTGACAGGCTTTCTGCAGGGAGAGCATGCCTGTCAGTAGCTGCAGGGGAATTCCCCTCCTCCTTCTCCTCACTTAATACAGTGAGTGAGCGGACCTTGTAAGGACTCAGCTGCCCGCTTTGTTTCCCCCTTCCTTCCTCATTGGCAGGGGAAGGGAACCAATGGAGAGACAAGCACTGCAGCAAAGCATCTTGGGACATGTAGTTCCCAGCACAGGTGGCCCCATAGTAATCCCTTGGGGCAGAACTACACAGTCCAGCATGCCCTGGAGGCAGGGAAGGACACCACAAGGCTGCCTGGGAGCAGGGCAGAGACCACCAGGGAAAAGAGAAAACCAGACCCAGTGGAGAGGTGTTGCCTTCTGGGGTCGGTGTGCTGTTCCCCCCACAGATCCATGGCTGGACAGGGACATCCTGTCTGAGAGGGGGATCCCAGGTGCATTCTCCAGGCGCACCTGTACAGACGGCGAGAAGCATTCCAGTTGTGGGATAGCCAGTCGGGCAACCCGAAGAGCCTGCCTGTTCCAGGACACTTCCTTTGGGCCTTAGTCACAGGATAGGTGAGCGGGCACTTGTCCATCTTACAGAGACACTGCATGCAGACAATGTTGCCTATTTTCTCCCTACACCAGTAGAACACTGCGCTGCACTCATCCTCAGCCAGACAGTAAGAGTAGCCTTCAGGAGTTCCATAAGACACTTTTCATCACACCTGACAAACAGGACAACTAAGTGCACCAACTAAAGTAGCTAGCAGAAGATTCAGGTCCTTCTTCTTTCAAGGGATTGAAGTCACTGTCACCATACAGGCACATACATACACCCAGGGCTCAGAATATATAGTAAATGAGCGGGGTAATCTGACTGGGAAGTTACATTATTGAACTGAACTAGGTACAGTGTTTGCAGTTCTTTGGGACTGTGGTGTCAGGGGACAGAAGGGAGTGGTCTGACATAAGAAAGGGTCATTGCGCTGCCCTCCTTCTGCCTGGACCCGTAGAGCTCAATTCAAGTAGAGTTGGTGGTCAGACTGTTAAAGTGGTTGAAAGGTTGAAAGATTAAAAGTGATTTGGAGGTTGAAAGTGGTTGAGAGGTTGAAAGTCCATTTTGTCCTTGCTATTGCTAGTGATCTGTCATTGTTAGAGTGTTTGCCTCTGCTATCGGAGTTATTCGCCTTGAGGAGTCCCCTGAAAGCAGCCAGACAGAATCACTGAGTCCTATTGGTCTTAATCTTTAGTCATTATTACACAGCTGATTTACTTGAGATATATTTGTCTACTATTCCATTATACTGTTTGTTCCATTCTTAAGAAATTTCACAGTAAAGATCATTTCTGTGTTTACTACAATTTGTGTCCTTTTACTGGGTGTTCGCACTAACATTATTGCCAGGTGTGCCAGAGGGGCCTAGACTGCTCTTGGGGTTGAGAGGCAGAGTACAGAACCAGATATACTCAGGTGGCTCCTACGGGGAGTAGCGCTGCATCCATAACTGCAAAATGTTCTCTGGTTGTACAAAGGGGAAACTTTAAGGGCACTGCCCCTTCTCTCCACCTTATCCAGTCTAAAGCCCCATACATACGGTCGGATTTTCCGATGGATTCTGTCCTATCGGACAATGTTGTCGGAAATTCCGACCGTGTGTAGGCACCATCGGACAGTTTCCATCGGATTGTCCGACGGACAAAGTTCTATCTCCTGCTCTATAAATTTTCCGACAACAAAGTCCGATCACACCAATTCCGATCGTGTGTAGCGAATTCCGACGGACAAAGTGCCACGCATTCTCAGATCACATTACAAGACCAAAGCTATTGGCTACTAGCCTCTACGTAGTCCCGTCGTAGGCAACAAACGTCACCACGTTCAGAATGATCGGATTTTCCGACAACTTTGTCCGACCGTGTGTATGCAACACCAGTGTCAGACTAAATCCGTCGGACCAAATCCGATGGATTTGGTGGTCGGATTTTCCGACCGTGTGTATGGGGCTTAAGACTGTTTTACATTTAGTGTAAAAACTTAAAACGTTCCTTGAATGGCGCCAATGCCGAGTGGGCAACCCACTGTGTTTAGTGAGCAGCAAGGAGCTACTTGACAAGGGACCTGGAATCTAGTGTAGATCACTGTAGTATAAGGTGACCAGATTTTTAAAAAGGAAATCCGGGGACATATTTTTTTTACTAGCAATGGCAGCAATCAGCAACTCTGCCCATCGCTGCTCGCCGCCCACCGCCCGCCTCACAGCCTGTCAAGACTTATGCCCTGTACACCCGGTCAGACATTCTGATGACAAAATCCGTCGGATTTTTTGCACACACGCAGTCGCACAAAGTTGTCGGAAAATCTGATCATTCGGAACGAGGTGATGTACAAAACATACGACTGGACTGCAAAGAGGCTAGTAGCCAATAGCTTTCGTTTCCAAATTTATTCTGAGCATGCATGGCACTTTGTGCATGGGAATTCTGTACACACGATCGGAAAAAGTCAGATCAGATTTTGCTGTCGGAAAATTGTAGATCCTGCTCTCAAACTTTTTCCGTCGGAAATTACGACGGAAAAAGTCCGCTAGAGCCCACACACGATCGGATTTTCCGACAACATAATCCGATCTGACTTTTTCCGTCTGACATTCCGACCATGTGTACAGGGCATTACTCTTCGGGCCCCGGGTACTACTGGGTGGGGAGCGGAGGAAGATCACTCTGCCAGGGAAGGCAAGGCAATAAGTAGGCAGGTGGCTGGCTGGGACTTGAGCCAAGGCAGAAGAACATGCTAGCGGAGCTGGATGGGCATGCACCTGAAACTGAAGAAATATTCCCTCCGCTCCGACCAGCACATGATCATCAGAAAGGGGCACAGATAATTGAAAGAAATACACCCCCTCTAAGCTAGTAGGAGCGACGGAGCGTGAGTGTGTAATTCAGATTTATTTTTTTTTTTAATTCTGCACTGACTGTCTTTGAAATTGCCCCAGCCCCTGTTCAGATACAATCCGGGGACAAATCCGGGGACAGACTTGGTCCGGGGACAGTGTCCTCAATCCGGGGACTGTCCCAGGAAACCGGGGATGTCTGGTCACCCTACTGTAGTAGTGGTGTGTACTACAGTGATTTCCAGCTTGCACGGGGATCCCATAGGTATGGCCCATACATACATACATTGCTCCAAGCTGGACCAATACAACTAGGTAAAAACTGCCATACCTGGAAATCAGTTGCATATGAAAAGTATAAATCATGGCCAGAGGAGACGTTCCTCTTGATCTTTATACAATTACCAGAATACCAGTGATTTTCGCTATAGCGGTCCTTTAAATGAACTGGCCCTGATTTAGTCCTTTTGTTCCAGATGAAAGTCTATTTTGTCACATAAGCAGTTTCTATGTAAACAGTCGGCTGTGCGTTGGTGAGCAGGTTTAATGTAAATACCACGCTGTTTTGCAATGCCTCCCGTCTGATAAAGCCTAATAATCCATGTGGATACCTGATCCCAGGGTCCTGTGTTTGTGTACTTGTCAGTGGACAGGGGAGGGATGTTTCCTGGAAGTGGCCTGGAATCATTGGGCCTCTCTCCAGTGTGTTTGCAGCTCCCCCCCAGCCCAGCATACTGAACAAGAGGCTGAGCTGAGCTCACAAACCCAGCAGTGTGCAGGCCAGGCTGTACCAGCCTCTGCCTCCTCTCTATAACAGAACATGATGTTACTCAGCTCAGTCTGTCTGATCCTGCTGGCTTCCACTCTACTGATGACCACCCTGTCGGAAGGACGAACGTGTAAGTGTTCTCTCTTGTTATGTCTTTGATTTGAACTTGTTTGTTTATTGGGGTTGATTTACTAAAACTTGAGTATGCAAATCTGGTGCAGCTGTGCATGGTAGCCAATCAGCTTCTAACTTCAGCTTGTTCAATGAAGCTTTAACAAAAAAATAAACTGGAAGCTAATTGGTTTCTATGCAAAGCTTCATCTGAATTGGCACTCTCCGGTCTTAGTAAATCAACCCCACAATGCTGCCCACTAGGACCAAAGCCGACCACACACATCACGAGGCTTCCTGGCAATCCAACCAATCTGTTGTAGCTGGAATACTGCAAAGTATTCTTCCTTTATTAAAATAGCCAGCAGGAACAAATTATGTTTGTGCAGTAGGCTCAATGCTTTCTCATAGAATCTGACCAATCTTATAACTCATCTAGGGGTTAATATATAAGCTATTAACAACTCACGGGCATTGGAAGTGATTACAACTGTTCAGGGATTTTGCAACGTAATTCCTTAGAAGAGGGAACAATCCTTTATTTGCAAATGCGCCTAAATGTGCTAATAGTGCGAGTGATGTAATATGTTCTATGTGTATGATTGTATGGCTTTTGGGACATTGATCAGCAGATCTATAAACACAATTAACTATGTATGTGTCCATCTATGAGCACTTAAGGCCTCACTCATATGACCAAATCGGCAAGTATCTTTCAGAAAACTGTGGCCAGGAGCCTAGGTGTGTGCAGACAGCCACAGCCAGTTACCCTGTACAAAGCGATGACAGGTAGCTGTCCACTGGTGTTTGGAAGTAATCACACAGAGAGCGATTACCTTTTGGCTAGGACAGATGATTGGCTCTGGACGCAAGCTACTGTGCGATCACTTCCAATCACCGGTGGACAGCTAAAGTCACTGTTTGTAATAGCTTTGTACAGACATCCCAGAAGCGGGTGTTTGCACACACCTGGGCACCCAGCTTCAGTTTTCCGCAAGATACTTGCTACCCCACAAACGATTCGGCCTTGTAAAAGAAGCCTAAGCCAGGTCATAGATTATGCGATTTTCTTTCCTGCAACCACAGGATTGCTCAATTCCCCCATCATTGCCATTGGCAATAACCGCATGTAAAAATCCGAAGTGCTGTTTGTAACCAAGTCAATCGATGGATAGACTTGGGTTAAATCAGTCTGCCTATAGATGATTACAATTTTGGCTGGTTCCTGCTGAACCGGCCCAGATTTGAACCATCTATAACTTGCTTAAAGTGGGGTGCCCCTTAAAAAAAAAAATGTAAAAGCCAGCAGCTACAAATACTGCAGCTGCTGGCTTTTACTAATCGGACACTTACCTGTCCCTGGGTCCAGCGATGCGGGGGATCGAAGCCCCGCTCGTTCTCCGTGCGCCATAATACGCCGCACAGTCATCTGGGACCTGTCACGTGTCCCAGATGACTGACTGCGCTGCGGGGAAGTGATGTCACCAGCCCGGGCACTGAAGGAGGCAGACTACGAGGGACCCCCTAGCAACAGGCATTTAGGCCCCTTTCACACCTAAGCGTTTTTCATGCGGTGCAGCGCTAAAAATAGCGCCTGTCCACCGCATGAAAAAATCCTGCCCCTTTAACTCTAGTGTGAAAGCCGGCGGGCTTTCACACTGGAGCGGTGCGCTAGCAGGATGACAAAAAAAGTCCTGCTAGCAGCATCTTTGGAGCGGGATAGGAGCGGTGTGTTCACCGCTCCTATACCGCTCCTTCCCATTGAATAGAATGGGACACCGCGGTGAAACCGCGGCAATACCGCCACAAAGCGCCGCTACGGCGGCGCTCTGCGGGGGGTGTTTAACCCCTTTTCGGCCGCTCGCGGGGGGTAAAACCGCACCGCGAGCGCCGAATACCGCGGTTAAAACGACGGTAAAGCAGCGCTAAATATAGCGCTGCTTTACCGTCACCGCGGCTCCCCGCCCCAGTGTGAAAGGGGCCTTAGAGGTGAGTAAAAAACATTTTTTTTCCAATTATTTTTTTTTTTTTTTTTTTTTTAAGGAATTTTAAGCTATTTTTTTGTTTTGCAATTTTTGGTGGAAGCACCACTTTAAGACCACCCAAAGACAGCTCAAATTTTGTCAGACTCCTGCTGAATTTGCTGATGGATGGTGGTCTTGAAAGCACCACCCAGGTTGACAAAACTCAATTAAAAAATTGACTAAGCGGGGTGGAAAATTATCTGCCAAACAGTAACTGCATCCTATTGAATTGGAAATGCTATTTTATTACCTGAATAAAATAGCTGGCAGGGGGGTCCCTCTATCCATGTTGTTTAGCATGGACTAAGCCAATTTTCCCTTGTTGAGAGAGAAAATTGAGCCATATACAGTTAGCTTAAAGAGGAAGTAAAGCCTCCTCAAAAAAAATAAAAAAAAAAAACGCAAGGCAAAGGCATAATGAGCTAGTATGCATAGCATACTAGCTTATTATGAATGACTTACCTGAGAACGAAGCCCCCGAATCAACCCTCATCCACGACCTTCTGCGACGCCATCAAGCCCGGAGTGACTTCCGGGTCTCGCTGCTCCAGCGCTGTCATTCGCTGCAGCGGCGATGACATCACTTCCACGCATGCGCACGAAAGCAGCATATCGCCGTGAACTCGGCATGCGCAGTGAGCGCCGCTGTCTACGGTGCATGCGCCGTAGACAGCGATGCCTGTTTTTTTTCCAAATATCTCCTAAACCATGTAGGTTTAGGAGATATTTATTGGACCTACAGGTAAGCCTTAATCTAGGCTTACCTGTAGGTCAAAGTGGTTTGTAAGGGTTTACAGGTTGGCTACATGTGGTACAGTTTCTACCAGTGATGTAACCAATTTCGGCAATGCCAGCAATACTTTGGCCTGCTGCGGCATTAATAAAAATTTGATTCCAACCCTTGAAAATTTGTTAACAGTGATTTTCAATTTTCCCTGAGAAAGGGCAATGATAAGTGTACACTTACCAACTGTTGGGGGGATCTTGAAAATGGAGTGATACCCATTTCACAGAAATCAGTTTGAGGAGTTGCCTGCAAGATCGTCCAGTCAGCAGCCAAAATGAAAAACATCATGACTTGATCCAGGGTAAATATTGTGAGCCGAAAAGAGTTTGAATTTACAGATATTCAGACAGGTCTTAGAATGTTTACAGAAATTCAGGAGCAGCCTCCCGGTGGATTATGGTGATGGAGTGATATATATAAGAGCATTACACTCATCTTACTGTCTAATCCTACATACGATTGTGTATCCAGAGATCTAAGTGGATATCCAGCTGAGAGCTTAGACTATGGCCTGTAAACACTGATCAAGAGTTCGTGCCATGAATCCAGTGTGTTCCCTTATTGTTCACTGACATCCTGTTGTTTGTCACAGCTGCTTCTTAGTCTAAAACATGTGTTTTACTGGGACAGCTTCATTTCCTTTGTATTGTCAATAGCTGGCTTCATAGGAGGCTTTTGTGCTTTCATTTGCTGTTTTACTTTTGCCTGCCATTCATTACTGGACTTTTTGCAAGCATTGCAACAGATCTGAGTGTTACGTGTCCCAGCTGGCTAGAGCATAGAACATTTACCAGTAACAGTGCGTACTGAGAGATGGAACGATAACAGATACAGATTGTATACAGCAGGGGTGTCCAACCTTTTGACCTTCCTGGGCCACACTGGAAGAAGAGAAATTGTCTTGTGCCACAAATGAAAAACACTAACAACAAGGATAGATGATGAGCAGAAAAGGTCGGGCAGATCACAAGTTAAAGCTGTAGTAAACCACCTTGCTTTTTTTTAAACCTGCAAGGTAAAGTTATAATGTGCTAGTATGCGTCGCATACTAGCACATTATGTGAAATTTACCTTAACCGCTTCCCGACCGCCTCCTGCACATATACGTCGGCAGAATGGCACGGCTAGGCAAAAGCACGTACAGGTATGTCCCCTTTAATTGCCTAGCCGTGGGGTCGCGAGCGCGCCACCGGCGGCGCGCTCGCGACCCGGTCGGGAGCTCCGTGACCACGGCCGCGGGACCAGCGGACCCGATCGCCGCTGGTGTCCCGCCATCGGGTCACAGAGCTGAAGAACGGGGAGAGGTCTGTGTAAACAAACCTCTCCCCGCGCTTCCTACACTGCCTGTCATTGATCGGCTGTTCCCTGTCATCAGGAAAGCCGATCAGTGATGTCAGACGTCAGCCCCGCCCCTAATGTAAAAAAAAAAACACACACGTCACAGACCATAACCCCTCCCCGCCCCCTAGTGGTTAACTATTTCACTGCCAGTGTCATTTATATAGCAATCAATGCATTTAAATAGCATTGATTGCTGTATAAATGACAATGGTCCCAAAAATGTGTCAAAAATGTCCGATGTGTCCGCCATAATGTCGCAGTCACAATAAAAATCGCTGATCGCCGCCATTACTAGTAAAAAAAAAAATATTAATAAAAATGCTATAGAACTATCCCCTATTTTGTAACCGCTATAACTTTTGCGCAAACCAATCAATAATAGCGAATTGCGATTTTTTTTATACCAAAAATATGTACAAGAATACGTATCGGCCTAAACTTAGGAAAAAAAATGTTTTTTTTATATATTTTGTGGGGATATTTATTATAGCAAAAAGTAAAAAATATTGCATTTTTTTCAAAATTGTCGCTCTATTTTTGTTTATAGCGCAAAAAATAAAAACCGCAGGGGCAATCAAATACCACCAAAAAAAAGCTCTATTTGTGTGAAAAAAAGGACGCCAATTGTGTTTGGGAGCCACGTCGCATGACCACGCAATTGTCAGTTAAAGCGACGCAGTGCCGAATCGCAAAAAGGGGCCTGGTCCTTTGGCTGCAAATTGGTCCAGGGCTGAAGTGGTTAAAGTGGATGTAAACCCCATTCATGAAATCTGAGCAGGGCACATATATCTGTAGTGTTTACTTATCTCTCTCCAAAGCTCTGAGTCCTGTGTCTTTCTTCTGCTCCGTTCCTATGTTATCAGTATGATGACTTCTGACAAGCTCTCTGACACAGGAGATAAAAGCAGCTAAAGAATTGTGTCAGGGAGGGAACTAAGACCCCTTTCACACTGAGGCGTTTTCAGGTGCTAAAGGGCTAAAAATAGCGCCTGTAAAGCACCTGAAAAAATGACTTCCCTGCAGCCCCAGTTTGAAAGCCCAAGTGCTTTCACACTGGAGCGGTGTGCTTGCAGGACGTTATAGAAAGTCCTGCAAGCAGTGTCTTTCAATTTTTGCGTGAACCTCCACTTTAAGCACTCTTTATGTACACTCTACTCTGGCTTCCCAGTACTCTCATGCACTCCTTATGTACACTGTCTACCCTATACTCTTATATTCCCCTCATATATTCTCTACCCAATACTCTCATGTACTCCTTATGTACGCTCTACACAATACTCGTATCTACTCCAGATGTATAATATACCCAGTACTCTTATGCACTCTTCGTGTACACTATGCACCCAGCACTCTCAGCCTGGTACTCTTATGTACTCATGTACGCTTGCTACCCAGTACCTTGTGTACTCCTTCTGTATACTTTGCACCCAGTACTCTTATGTACTAATGTATAAATTGCCCCTGATACTCTCATGTACTCCTCATATACACTCTTTACCCAGTATTTTTATGAACTCCTAATGTATACTTTGCACCCAGTACTCTTATGTGCCCCTCATGTATACTCTGCACCTGATACTCATATATCCTCCTCATGTAAACTTTGTAAGTGGTGGTATTCTTATGCCCTCATCCTGTACACTCAGCACCCGGTACTTTTATGTACTCCTCATGTACACGCTCTACCTGGTACCTTATGTACTACTCCTGTATACTTTGCACCTAGTACACTTACATACACATGTATACCTTGTACCCGGTACTCTTATGTATGCCTGGCTTGATAATCTTGTGCACTCATGTACATGCAACTCTGTGGGGTTAATTTACTAAAGGCAAAAAGACTGTGCACGCTACATGTGCAGTTGCTCCAGAGCTTAGTAAATGAGCAGAAGCTCTGCTGACTGTTACCAAGGTACTTGTTTGTAGTCCGCCTTATTCCACCATGACACTGAAAATCACGGCCTACTCATCTTGTCACTGTATCAGCTTCGGATGGTTGGGTCAGCATGGCCCCACAATACAATGATGGGACCCTATGACATGGTTTCTATCAGCCTTAAGCCTGGTACACACTATGAGTTGGTTTGAATACAAAAAAAAACTGTCAGCTGCAGTGGGAGCTGCGGTACTAACTATGCAAAATTAGTACAGCGATCTGCTGAGCTACTGTTTTCTGAAGTGGGATGGCTCCCCCGCCAGAACCCTTCCAATCAGCGCTCTTTGCCATTGGCTGAGAGCGCTGATGGGAGTCAGTCGGCTGTTGGTTTTCCAGCATGCTCGTCCGTTTGGCTGGCTTCTGACGGACAGGGTGGTATACAAGCAAGTGGCTCCACCATCCGGTTGAATCCATCACCAGGATCCAGTCTTTGATGTCTCTCTGATTGGAGATCCCTTTGAGGTCGCGTTTGGTGTTCTTGGATTTTGTTTCCGGAGGCATTCCACCACCCTGAGGTCTACACATTTGCCATTTGTGGCATTCTGCTCGTTTGACTCCATGTAGCCGACATTGGAGTCCATCTGTTCCGGTAAGGGCATGCACATTCCCCATTGTTGTTGATGATATACCATCTTTGATGTCTCTTCACTGAACAGTGTTTCATCTTCATCCCCACGCCTGCGTTTTTCCCATTTCTTACATATGTTGGACACTATTTTGGATTTTACATTTCACTTACCACTGGATTTAGGTTCCTTGGTTGGTCAGATTGTTTTGTGCATCTTAGGCCCCTTTCACACGGACGCAGTCAGTTTAGCCACGTCAAAAACGTATCAGTTCTTATCCGTTGTCTCATCCGGTTTCATCCGTCATCCGTTCCGTTAATGTCCGTTATCATCCGACATTTTTTCCGTTAACATCCGCTTACATCCGTAAATGTACACGTTTACATCCATTTTTTCATCCGTTTTTGTATACGTTTTGTTCCCCAGAAAATGACCCAGAATGCATTGCTCCTCCCATGTTTTTCTTTCAAACGGATCTTAACGGATCGGACGTTGACGGACAATGTCCGTCAACGTCAGTTAATATCCGTTTTGACGGATCTGGACGTAGCCTTGTACGTTAAAAAAAACGGATAAAAACGGAAGCGGAGGTTAACTGATGGTGACGGATGAACCATAGGAATGCATTGTCGTCCGCCGACGGATGGAAGAAAAACGGATAGACGGTCCGTCCGTGTGAAAGGGGCCTAAGTGACACCTTTTACTTTACAGATGGACTTTTGATTTTCATGTCATAATCACTGTATTGTATCATTTATTTTCACATTTATTTGTGTTGACCAGTTAGCGCTACACCATTCACCATTTTCCTGGTATACACACAGGACGAATGTTGGCCTTTTTTTTTTTTTACTGCCCAATGTTTCTTGGCATTCGGCCTGTGTGTACCCAGCTTTAACCACAACAGTATGATAGCCAACTATAAAGTAATAATGAGTACCTCCAAGTGTTAGGAGTTTTTGTTATTTTATGCAGACTTTGTAAAGTCTCTCCTAATTGTTACCATTTTCTCCACATAAGCTTTTACTACCCGCACACTGCATATGAACAGCAGCCACGTGGGTCACAGAGATGTGGTGATTTGACGAAGGAAGGGTGTTGGATTTCTTATGGCTCATCATTCTTGGGGAGACATATGTCAGAAGCCATTTTATGTCAGAAGCCATTTTTCCAAAACACTGCTATTAAAGCGGTTCTGCACTCTGAAAAAAAAAATTTTTTTTTAGGATGTAATATAAAGTGTGCTTACCTTTATTAGGGGACTCACCTGTTCCATCTTCCATCTCGATCGCCGCCGGTTTTCGTCCGATGAAGTTCCTCGTCTTCTTCTTTAGTGCTGGGGGCCATCTTGCCTGTGGGCATGTGAAACACCCACAGGAACTTTAGATGGCCCAGCATGCACTGCCGTTACTCGCGCGTGCGCAGTAACGGCTCATCTGCCGAGATCTCACGAGATTTCGGCAGATGCGGCCGAAATCTCGGGAGATTTCGGAAGATGTGGCCGAAATCTCGCGAGATTTCGGAAGATGCCCGCACTGACTCCTGGGATCAATGACACCAGATCCCAGGAGACAGTGCGGCGTGACGACGATCGACGCAAGACCCCGCCCGCCGCCGCAGAGGGAGAAGACCGGAAGTCTTCAATTACAAGGTAAGTAAAAAAAAAAAAAAAAAAAAAAACATTTCATTTAGTACTCTTTGCCTGATTTGGAAGGCAAAGAGATTTACTAAATGAAATGAGTGCAGAACCGCTTTAATATTCAACACCTTGCAAGAATGGATTGGAAGACCCTTCTTGCATTTTGTTAAATAAAGAAAGCCAGTACATGTAAGTTCATTACATGGACATAATGGAGTTATCTCTCTCTCTCTCTCTCTCTCTCTCTCTCTCTCTCCCCCCCCCCCTCTTTCTCAGCCCCTCTCTCTCTCTCTCTGTTCCCTCTCTTTTTCAGCATATCTCTGCCCCCCTCCCTCTCTGCCCACCCTCTCTCTCGCAAATTGCAGTGTTGGCACTTTGCAACACAAAACCAATGTATTTATTTCAGTTTGGGCACTCGGGCTCAAAAAGGTTCGCCATCACTGCCATAGGGTGTCGGATAAAACAATATATATATAATGCTTGAGGGTTCTGAGTAATTTTATAGAAAAAAAAATGATGATTTTTACATGTAGGAGAGAAGTATCAGAATTGGCCTGGGTGGCAAGGGGTTAATTATCATAAGTAATATACAAATAATTATTATAAGCCCTGTGATCGCATCCTCTCAGTCTGCTACAGAGTGTTCCAGCTTGTATTTAAACTGGCTGCTCTGTATGTAGCTTCTGACAGGCTGCGCAAGCAGCCCCATATCTCCGGAACTATAGATGAAAGCAGCCCCGTATTTTTACCAGTGCTGGGGTAGGTCTTTAGCTACCTACCCACCAAATGGGGGGTCTCTATGACTCCTGATCGCCGAGCTACAACCCTCGAAGTCGATCTTCTTTTTTTTGGGCAAATGGGCCTACCTTGAGAAAGGGGCCTGGAGATGTTAATCCGGCCCTGGCTTGGTTAGAAGGCTGCCTTGGACCTAGTGAGTGTACAAAAGACTGTGGTAAAGTCTCTCCTAATTGTTACCATTTTCTTCACATAAGCTTTTACTACCCGCACACTGCATATGAACAGCAGCCACGTGGGTCACAGAGATGTGGTGATTTGACAAAGGAAGGGTGTTGGATTTCTTATGGCTCATCATTCTTGGGGAGACATATGTCAGAAGCCATTTTTCCAAAACACTGCTATTAATATGCAACACCTTGCAAGAATGGATTGGAAGACCCTTCTTGCATTTTGTTAAATAAAGAAAGCCAGTAGATGCAAGTTCATTACATGGACATAATGGAGTTATTAGTAAGTGGGGGAGGAAAGGGATGTATGTAGAAGTAGACAAGCACCAAGATGAATAGGGAGAAGTGTTAACATTCCAGGCTTAGCTAATAAACCCCCCATGCTCCTAACACCTTCCTCTCCTACACAAGGTCCTTTAGGGTCAGGATCATGTAAGGTTAATGGAACTCTCCACCGTAATACCTACAGCTATTACTATTTACATGCAGAAAGTTTTCATGTCTTTTCCTGAGGATTGCATATCAACTACTTTGTAGCAACGATGTGTGAATATCTTCTGTTTTATAAAGACATATGCTATTTATCAGATTTTTTTTTTTTCATTGATTTATTGCAGCTCAACTAGGAAATACTTAACACAATGTGAAACGATATATAGTACATATTTGTGATAATTAATTTTTATATAAGCGCATTATAAAGTGAAATTCATAATAGTTTGTATATATACATAAATAGATTTAAAAAAACATCTTGTGTAACATAATTCCACCACAAAAAGTCCATATATATATATATATATATATATATATATATATATATATATATATATATATATATATATATATATATATATATATATATATATATATATATATATATATATAGACGGTATCTCACATTTTTGTAAATATTTTATTATATCTTTTCATGTGACAACACTGAAGAAATTACACTTTGCTACAATGTAAAGTAGTGAGTGTACAGCTTGTATAACAGTGTAAATTTGTTGTTTCCTCAAAATAACTCAACACACAGCCATTAATGTCTAAACTGCTGGCAACAAAAGTGAGTACACCCCTAAATAAAAAAGGTTAAAATTGGGCCCAATTAGCCATTTTCCCTCCCCGGTATCATGTAACCTGTTAGTGTTACAAGGTCTCAGGTGTGAATGGGGAGCAGGTGTGTTAAATTTTGGTGTTATCGCTCTCACTCTCTCATACTGGTCACTGGAATTTCAACATGGCACCTCATGGCAAAGAACTCTTGCTTTCAGTTCTACTTTAAGAAAGAAATTAGTAATGGCAGCCAATATATTGACGTATGGCTTGTTCTGCTTTCTTCCTTTAGCCAAAAGCATACTGCTTGGTTCAGGGCCAGATTAAGAACATCATGGGCCTGGTGTATCTTCGTGACCCTGGTACTGCACTAACGTGTGGAGGGTAGACAGCTTATGGGGTATCTATGTATTATTTAAGGGATCTTTGCTCACTCCTCAGGAGAGGAGTGTGTAGGATATGACAGCGGGCGCTATGTATAGGAGAGACTTGTGGAGGGTATGACAGTGAGCAGTATGTACAGGAGAGAAGTGTGGAGGGTATGACAGTGAGCAGTATGTACAGGAGAGAAGTGTGGAAGGTATGATGACAGTGAGCAGTATGTACAGGAGAGAAGTGTGGAGACTATGACAGTGGGCACTATGTATAGGAGAGGAAGATGAAGTAATCTGGGAAGGAAAAATGTAAAGGTTTGTGGAAGGATGTTTAGGGACTGCTTAGTGGTTAAGCGGGCCATACATGGATTAAAATTACACCAATTAAGCAGAGACCAGCCATAGTCGATATATGTATGGGCTAGCTGGTTTTACACAAGTCAACCTATTAACCGACTTGAGTACAACCAGCCTGTCAGGTTTTCCCCAAAACAATCAATGCTACCAGCTATAGTTAGCAACACTAATCATTGTATTCACTGGCAAAACACAATAACACTGCGGGAGTGATTCCTCCATCCACAGGTCAGCAGGTGAAAGGGTGTGTGGGGACAGGCTGGGGAGATACTAGTCAGTGGCTGGGTAGGCACTGGTTAGTATCAGAGCCAGATACACACATGTGAGGTATTGACGCGATCGTTAGAGCGAGAGCAATAATTCTAGCACTAGACCTTCTCTGTAACTCTAAACATGTAACCTGCAAAAAAATGTAAAGCATCGCTTGGTACACAAAAAAAATTGTGCTAACTTTAGTGTTTTTTTTATGAATGAAACTGTTTCTTTCCAAAAAAAAAGTTTGAAAAATTGCTGCGCAAATATCGTGTAACATAAAAAGTTGCAAAGGCCACCATTTTATTCCATAGGGCAGTGATGGCGAAACTATGGCACCCATGCCACAGCTGGCATGTAGAGCCATCTCTGTGGGCACACAGGAGGGTCCAGGACAGAGCTGGAGGTCTCTCTCTCCTCTCAGCCCCCATCCCCCTCTCTCTCTCTCTCTCTGTCCCTCTTCTCTCTCTCTCTCTCTGTCCCTCTTCTCTCTCAGCTCACCTCTCTCTCAGCATTTCTCTCACAACCCTCTCTCTCAGCCCCTCTCCTTCTCTCTGTTGCCCCTCTTTCTCAGCATCTCTCTCACACCCCCTCCCTCTCTCTCAGCCCCCTCCCTCTCTCTGTCCCCTCTCTCTGTAAGCATATCTCTCACACCCCTCTCTCTCTCTGCCCCCTTCTCTCTGTCCCCTCTCTCTTTCAGCATATCTCTCACACCCCTCTCTCTCTCTCTCTCTCAGCTCCCCTCCCTCTCTCTGTCCCCCCTCTCTCAGCATCTCTCTCACACCCCTCTCTCTTTCTCTGTCCCCCCTCCCTCTCAGCTCCCTCCCTCTCTCTGTTCCCCCTCTCTCTCAGCATATCTCTCACACCTCTCTCTTTCTCAGCCCCTCTCTCTCTCTCTGTTCCCTCTCTTTTTCAGCATATCTCTGCCCCCCCCCCCCTCTCTGCCCGCCCTCTCTCTCGCAAATTGCAGTGTTGGCACTTTGCAACACAAAACCAATGTATTTATTTCAGTTTGGGCACTCGGGCTCAAAAAGGTTTGCCATCACTGCCATAGGGTGTCTGATAAAACAATATATATAATGCTTGAGGGTTCTGAGTAATTTTATTGAAAAAAAAAACGATGATTTTTCTATGTAGGAGAGAAGTGTCAGAATTGGCCTGGGTGGCAAGGGGTTAATTATCATAAGTAATATACAAATAACTATTATAAGCACTGTCAGTTCATCCTCTCAGTCTGCTGCAGAGTGTTCCAGCTTGTATTTAAACTGGCTGCTCTGTATGTAGCTTCTGACAGGCTGTGCAAGCAGCCCCGTATCTCCGGAACTATAGATGAAAGCAGCCCCGTATTTTTACCAGTGCTGGGGTAGGTCTTTAGCTACCTACCACCAAATGGGGGGTCTCTATGACTCCTGATCACCGAGCTACAACCCTCAAAGTCGATCTTCTTTTTTTGGGCAAATGGGCCTACCTTGAGAAAGGGGCCTGGAGCTGCAGCTCCAATAGCCCCTATGTTAATCCGGCCCTGGCTTGGTTAGAAGGCTGCCTTGGACCTAGTGAGTGTACAAAAGACTGTGGTAAAGTTGTTAGACTGTAAGCTCCTTTGGGGCAGGGAATGGGGTAACAAGTTCAAATTCCTCTATGCCCCTGGCACAGGTGAAGCGTCCAGTCCCACTGCAGGCAGCCTGTCAAGGTCTATGACAGGCTGCAGTTAGATGGGGCTTAACACTGTACCCAGTGGTACCGGCATTCAGGGCCCTGTCCTTAATGTTCTGTAGTATATAGTGGAACTATATTAGTGATTAAAGAAAGTAGCTGGCCTTTTTTAAGTTTATTGTTTGAAATTTAAGATCCAGTTGGCAGATGACTTGAGGACTGAGACAACAACGGTGCACCATGAAGCCCCTATGTGGTCTGGACTATTATTATGAAATGCCTGCGGTTTTGAAGAACCAGCATCTGCCCTCTGCAGGCTCTTTTGCCTTCCGGCAATGACAGCTGTCTCCATAAAACTCATGTTGTTATTTATCTATTTCTGTATTATGCTTGGCCATCAAAGCAATTATGTTACAGAGGTATAAAATGATTAAATTGCTGGATAAACAAGAAGATAATAGGCACCTGCACAGGGCAGAAAGTGGAGTCAGCACCAAATCATTTAGCACTTTTCTTTAGTCAGATAAACAGACACCATCATGGTTCATGTATTATCACTAAACTATCAGGGTGTCTGAAGCTGAAACAGATTCCTTCACCCACACTTTACAGATCAATGAATCCTCCTGCTTGGCTATCGTATGCCCCTTTGAATTTCGAAAGTGAATTTCAGACAGTTCACCAAGAACCAAATGAAATTGGAACAATATATGACCAGCTTAAGACCCCCAAAAGACAGGTTCTCTTGACAGGGCATTCCCCCACCTATCAATACATACCTCCCCCCTACTCCATTGCCACTCTGTTTATTTGTCAGAGTCTTCCCATATACTTGGTATTTCTGGGTATGGGGGAGAACGTGACCTTCTTTGCTTCTTGGCAAGATGCAGTGCGGACCTGAGTGGCCAATCCTCATGTACCATTCCATAGCCGGTGTGCTCCTGCAGGGGAAGAGGACCCCAGGAGAGAACAGGAAAGGCATTATTGGGTAAGAACGTGCCCTATCAGTAGAACCTGTATCTTTACTGTTAATGGGCAAAAGCATTAGATTCCCTTTAGTCTACTCACATGGATGCCTGGCGCTGTACAACATGAAAATTGGGTACATTTGCCTGCCAGGAAGCAAAGCTGCTCCCTACAGCTGCACATAGAAATCAATTACAGGATGTGGCTTTATGTGGTTATACGTTGGTACTTGTGTAAGCCTGTGTATGTGTACAGATATACAGTGCAGCTGGAAAGTATTCACAGTGCTTCACTTTTTCCACATTTTGTTATGTTACAGGCTTATTCAAAAATGTATTAAATTCATTATTTTCAAAATTCAATACAAGCAATACCCCATAATGACAACGTGAAAGAAGTTTGTTTAAAATCTTTGCAAATTTAGAACAAATAAAAAAACTAAAAAATCCCATGTACATAAGTATTCTTTGCCTTTGCCATGACACTGAAAATTGAGCTCAGGTGCATCCTGTTTCCACTGATCATCCTTGAGATGTTTCTACAACTTAATTGGAGTCCACCTGTGGTAAATTCAGTTGATTGAACATGATTTGCAAGGGCACACACCTGTCTATATAACAGTTAACAGTCCATATCAGAGCACCAACCAAGCCACGAAGTCCAAGGAATTGTCTGTAGACTTGCAAGACAGGATTGTATTGAGGCACAGATCTGGGGAAGGGTACAGAAAAATGTCTGCAGCATTGAAGATCCCAATGAGCACAGTGGCCTCCATCATCCGTAAATGGACGACGTTTGGAACCACCAGGACTCTTCCTAGAGCAGGCCGCCCGACCAAAATGAGCAATCGGGGGTGAAGAGCCTTAGTCACGGAGGTGACCAAGAACCCATTGGTTGCTCTGACAGAGCTCAAGCATTTCTTTGTGGAGAGAGGAGAACCTTCCAGAAGAACAACCATCTCTGCAGCACTCCACCAATCAAGCCTGTATAGTAGAGTGGCCACACGGAAGCCACTCCTTAGTAAAAGGCATATGACAGCCTGCCTGGAGTTTGCACAAAAGGCACCTGAAGAGCTCTCAGACCATGAGAAAGATCATCTCTGGTCTGATGAAACAAAGATTGAACTCTTTGGCCTAAATGGCAAGTGTCATGTCAGTGGGAAGCCAGGCACCGCTCATCACCTGGCTAATACCATCCCTACAGTGAAGCATGGTGGTGGCAGCAACATGCTGTGGGAAAGTTTTTCAGCGGCAAGAAGTGGGAGACTAATCGGGATCAAGGGAAAGATGAATGCAGCAATATACAGCGGCATCCTTGATGGAAACCTGAGGATGGAAAAGCACTCTGGACCTCAGACTGAGGAGACCCTAAGCACACAGCCAAGATAACAAAGGAGTGGTTATGAGACAACTCTGTGAATGTCCTTGAGTGGCCCAGCCAGAGCCCAAACTTGAACTCAATTGAACATCTCTGGAGAGATCTGAAAATGGCTGTGCACCAACGCTCCCCATCCAACCTGATGGAGCTTGAGAGGTCCTACAAAGAAGAATGGGAGAAACTGCCCCAAAAATAAATGTGCCAAGCTTGTAGCATCATACTCAAAAACACTTAAGGCTGTAATTGGTGCCAAAGGTGCTTCAACAAAGTATTGAGCAAAGGCTGTGAATACTTCTATACTGTACATGTGATTTTTTTGAATTGAATCCATTTCGGAATAAGGCTGTAACATAAAAAATTTGGAAAAAGTGAAGCAATTTAAATGCTTTCCGGATGTACTGTATGCCCTTGGACGCAGACAGTATTCCACAGTGTTTGCACCCTGGCTCTTCAGCTGGCTCAGAAGAGTGTATACTGTGGCCTGAAGACTAATCTAAAAAATGTGTTGGGAGCTGCCAGAACCTGTAAATATCTCAAATTTGTATGACTTGCTAAGACGAGGAGGTGGTGGGATGGAAGATGCTGGATAGTTCAATATTCACTTACACTTCTTCTGCTCACTCTAAAGCCTTGCACACATGATTGGATTTTCCGCAAACAAAACCTCAGACTTTTGACCAAAGGGCGTAGGCCAGGAACCTGTCTTGCATACAAATGGCAAGGAATTGTCGGCCGCCAAACACGAACGTACTGAGGTACTACATGGTATTTCAGCTCTTTAGCGCCACCCTTTAGGCTCCTTCTGCTAATTTCATGTTAGTAGAAGTTTGGTGACTGTTGATTCGCGTTTTTAATTTCGCACTTTTCAGTTTGTTTCTGAACGGCCGTTCGTCAACCAGCCATGTTGCGGAATCGGAGGAGATAACGTATTATTTATTATTGGCCTTGGAGTTATTGCTTTGACCAGTCCAGTAACAGGAGGAGGAGGATTTCTTGGACCAAAATTTGGTTGCTTTATTAGTCGTGACCAATTACAGTGGTGTGAAAAAGTGTTTGCCCCCTTCCTCATTTCCTGTTCCTTTGCATGTTTGTCACACTTAAGTGTTTCGGAACATCAAACCAATTTAAACAATAGTCAAGGACAACACAAGTAAACACAAAATGCAATTTGTAAATGAAGGTGTTTATTATTAAAGGTGAAAAAAAATATAAACCATCATGGCCCTGTGTGAAAAAGTGATTGCCCCCCTTGTTAAAACATACTATAACTGTGGTTGTCCACACCTGAGTTCAATTTCTCTAGCCACACCCAGGCCTGATTATTGCCACACCTGTTCACAATCAAGGCATCACTTAAATAGGAGCTGCTTGACACAGTAAGGTCCACCAGAAGATCCTTAAAAGCTACACATCATGCCGAGACCCAAAGAAATTCAGGAACAATTGAGAAAGAAAGTAATTGAGATCTATCAGTCTGGAAAGGGTTATAAAGCCATTTCCAAAGCTTTGGGAATCCAGCGAACCACAGTGAGAGCCATTATCCACAAATGGCGAAGACATGGAACAGTGGTGAACCTTCCCAGGAGTGGCCGGCCGCCCAAAATTACCCCAAGAGCGCAGCGACGACTCATCCAAGAGGTCACAAAAGACCCCACAACAACGTCCAAGGAACTGCAGGCCTCACTTGCCTCAGTTAAGGTCAGCGTTCATGCCTCCACCATCAGGAAAAGACTGGGCAAAAATGGCCTGCATGGCAGAGTTCCAAGGAGAAAACCACTGCTGAGCAAAAAGAACATCAAAGCTCGTCTCAATTTCTCCACAACACATCTTGATGATCCCCAAGTCTTTTGGGACAACATTCTGTGGACCGATGAGACAAAAGTGGAACTCTTTGGAAGGTGTGTGTCCAAGTATATCTGGCGTAGAAGGAACACTGCATTTCAGAAAAAGAACATTATACCAACAGTAAAATATGGTGGTGGTAGTGTGATGGTCTGGGGCTGTTTTGCTGCTTCAGGACCTGGAAGACTTGCCGTGATAAAAGGAACTATGAATTCTGCTGTATACCAAGAGTTCCTGAAGGAGAATGTCCGACCATCTGTTCGTGTACTCAAGCTGAAACGAACTTGGGTTCTGCAGCAGGACAATGATCCTAAACACACCAGCAAGTCCACCACCGAATGGCTGAAGAAAAACAAAATGAAGACTTTGGAGTGGCCTAGCCAAAGTCCTGACCTGAATCCTATTGAGATGTTGTGGTATGACCTTAAAAAGGCCGTTCATGCTCGAAAACCCTCTAATGTAACTGAATTAGGACAATTCTGCAAAGATGAGTGGGCCAAAATTCCTCCAGGACGCTGTAAAAGCCTCATTGCACGTTATCGCAAACGCTTGGTTGCAGTTGTTGCTGCTAAGGGTGGCCCAACCAGTTATTAGGTTTAGGGGGCAATCACTTTTTCACACAGGGCCATGATGGTTTGGATTTTTTTTCACCTTTAATAATAAACACCTTCATTTACAAATTGCATTTTGTGTTTACTTGTGTTGTCCTTGACTATTGTTTAAATTGGTTTGATGTTCCGAAACACTTAAGTGTGACAAACATGCAAAGGAACAGGAAATGAGGAAGGGGGCAAACACTTTTTCACACCACTGTATGTCATATGCCTTTGCTGAGCGGCTAGTTTTAGCGGCGCTTTACCGGCGCTGTGCGGGCGGGAGCGGGGCGCTTTTAACCTCATAGCTTTTGTGATGTTGGAAATAAAAGCAAGGGGGACTGCTCAGAAAGGAAGTCATGCTGAAATGAGGACGTAAGAATGTGGTAATGTCTGTTTCTGGGGAAAGGGGGACTATGGGGGGAAAAGGGTTATTTAACCATTATGGTGGAAGGACACTTATTAGCGCAAGAGTGTAGTGGAATATCCACGACACATGCCTCTGTCCTTCTCCTTGATGCCGCTCCCCCCACCTGTCCGCCACTGCCTCTGGGTGGCATTGGGGACCGAACCCTCCTCTTCTTCTTTTCCCTTAGGCTGACTCTCCGCCCCATGTTAGTAGCTGTGTCTTCCTGCCACGCCATGTTACCTTCTCTCTCCGGGGGAATGGGCAGCCGCGACGGCGGGCCATGCTGGCGTGTCTGGCACTGCTGTGGGCTTCTTGCAGCTGGTCTGCCTCCCTGAGATATACTGGGCACGTCCACGTCTCTCTACACCGGCTGATTGTATACTATAATTCTCTACTCCGGCTGCTCCCTTTCTTCTCCCCTCCGCTTATTATCCTCTTCAGCCAAGGCGAGGCACCTCCTGAGCCGCCGCTGTTCCCTGCTCGCTCCAGCACTTGCCTCATTAGAGATTTCATAGTCAGGTCGGCTTCAACTTAAAAGTATTATAGCCCTTCTGAGGAGCTTGTTGCACCGACGCTGACTAGCTGAACACTGGCAGGAATACTCCTATGAGAGGGTCCTATATATAATAAGCCCCCTTTCCAAAACATTCCGAGGGGTCACATAACATTCTGGGAAATTCACAAATGTCATGTGAACATGTTTTCCCACTCCCAATCCCATTTAAAATTTTCTTAAAGGGACCTTATCCCTAATATCCTATGCAGAATAGCATGCTTGTTATACTCACTGTGAAACTTAAGGGGTTAATCCTCTGCATTGTGTAAATAGGCTCTTTGACACTATATGGACAGATCCTTCCCTCCTGCACTGTCTATCTTGGCAAGGCCATATAATACAGTGAGGGTAGCCGTCCTGCACATGCTCAGTTTAGTCTCTATTGCTGGAGAGAACATTTCCTGTTTCAGTTAAACTGTTCAGGTCACATGATATTGACATCACACATGTGGGCGTGTATACAGGCTGTAGTGGGAATCTCCTACCTGAAAACTCAGCACTGGACAAACTGTTCATTTTATTATGTAACCGTGGTATACAGATCAGCAAAAAAGGTATATAGTGGCAATATTTGAATGTAAAAAGAAGATTTATAAGCTGTGGGCACTGTGGGGGGGAGGTGGGGGGCAGAGGAACTATTTTCATATTACTGGGTTTGGTAACACTTTAAGGACTCACCCAGAAAAAAAAGCTGGAGTTTTACTCTTATGCCCTGTACACACGATCGGACTTTCCGACAACAAAACCGTGGATTTTTGTTTGACGGATGTTGGCTCCAAATTGTCTTGCATACACATGGTCACACAAATGTTGGCCAACAATTACGAACGTAGTGATGTACAAGACGTAGGTGATATCTCCATTACGAACGCTAGTTATATCTCCGGCTCGTCCTTGATTCCGAGCATGCGTGGACTTTTGTCCGACGGACTTGTGTACACACGATCGGAAAGTCCGACAACAAACATTTGTTGTCAGAAAATTTGAGAACCTGCTAGCCAACATTTGTTGGCGGAAGGTCCGACAACAAATGTTCGAGCATACACACGGTCGGACTTTCCGTCAACAAGCTCACATACAACATTTGTTGTCGGAAAATCCGATCGTGTGTACGGGGCATTTTAAGAATTCAGAAATTTCATGTTAACCTTCAAAGCTGAACTCCAAGAAACCTTAAACTCCTGGCCCCACTGCAAGAGTTAACTATTTGTTTACTTCTAGGGGACTTGGTAATGCACTTTTACTTACCATATGCTTCTCTACCGCAGGCTCCTTAGCGCTGCTAGTTTATGATAAAGACAGCACGTGATCAGGAACTTGCAATACAATTAAACTTTATTATAAACAAGGTTGAAGTAATTCCCAAAGGATATTTTTTATTTAAAACATAACATACTATTTTAAAATACAGTATGTCACACTTACCTGCTCTGTTCAATTATTTTGCACAGAGCAGCTCCATCCTCTTCTTCTCTGGTCCCCACGCCGGCGCTCTTGGCTCATCCTCTTCGGTAAATGCCTACCATAGGAACACACTTCCTATGGGGGCACTTGTGCAGGCTCGATCCCGAGCCCCACTGCCTGCAACTATGGACACTTAGGCCTCATGCACACGAGACGCTGTTAAACGCGCGTTCAGAGGCAGTTGGACACTTTTTTCAACTGCACCTGAACGCATGCAATGTTATCCTATGTGTCTATGTACACAGTCTAGTTTTTTCCCGTTTTTATGCAGTTGCGTTTAACCTCGTTTTTCCAGAAGCAAAAAAATGCGTTCAGACACTTTGCTTTTCTGCGTTTCAGACGCAAAACACAGCTAAACGCGGCTAAACGCAGGCACCTGCGTTTAGCCGCGTTTGCGTTTATAAGCCTTTTTAAAAGGAACCCAATTTTTTGGAGCAGAAAACTCAGAAATATGATGGTAAACCATAAAAAAATACTAGAAAAATTGGTTTAAAATGTTGTAATTAGTTTAGAGTTCATAGAGCATATATACTCACTGATACATACATGTTTGTGAAATATCCAACGGACATTCACTGTGCCATCAACGGATGGGTCCAATATCGACAAGCTCTGATTCTGGACCTCTCATGCAAATTTGCGACGACATTGCTGCCGCATCAAGAGCAACATCAGGAGCATTTCCTGACATATATTCAATATGGGATCCATTTCCAAAAAAAAACACAGAAAGAGAGGCAACTACAAGTGTACAACTGCTGTCTCTGCTGCTCACTCTGATCAAAATGGCAGAAATAGTTAATAATACATGCTTTCTGAGCTTGGGGAGGGTCTATATGATGTTATCTTTACAAATGCTTATAGACGCAAACGCGTCTAAACGCGTCTAAACGCATCTAAACGCGGCATGAAAACACAGCAGAACGCGCGTTTTTAAACGCAGGTTTCTGCTTTTTAAAACGCGCGTTCAGCAGAGTTTGCATCTGCGTCTCGTGTGCATGGGGCCTTACAATGGGGCTTGGCCCCGCCCCCACTCCCCCATCATAGGATTTGATTGACAGCAGCCAATGACTTCCGTTGCTATCAATCTCCCCTGTTAGGAGAGAGAGAGCCATTGCTGTTCTGCACAGCACTGGATCAATATTAGACAATATTAGAACCACTTTATAATCCATGAATAACCCTGCTTATGCAGTCAAACATAGCTTTAACCATATGATCATAGGTGTACACAGCCTATTGCATTAGGCTGTGCACCCCAACACATATATGTGTGTGTGTGTGTATATATACTGCCGGTGTCAGTAGAGCCATGAACAATGTCAGTAGGGCAGAGGTAGGTGTCAGTAGTTTTTATTTTTATTATTTTTTTAAATTGTATTTTTCAAATAATTTTTTAACATTTTATTATTTTTAACAATTTTATTTTTCTAATCATTTTTATAAAAAAATGTATTGTTATTTTTAACAATTTTATTTTTTTATTTTTATTTTTTCCCAAAAAGTTTTCGAGCCCCAGTAGGGGGGCTTTGGTAAAATATTGCGGGTCTAAACAGGGGGCATCCACAGCACACAAGGTGATTAGGCCTATGGTTATGATCAAGGTCGTGTTTGACTGAAAAGTATCAGCAGGGTTATTCATTGATCTTGACATTGTTTATAATAAAGTTTATTCGCATTGCAAGCTCCTGATCGCCTTCCGGCTTTATCATACCCTTGGGCCTTCATGGCTTACAGTAGCCCTGGTCGCAGCACCAAGTCTGGTCACAGCCCGGATGGGCTGCGTGGGTGCAGTTCCACAACAGGGGAAAGTTATTAGGTTTCCTAGAGTTGGAGACATGATTATTGGTGATATCACCACACAGAAAACTAACACACATAGAATTGAAAATTTACTCTTTTTTTTTTTCTGTACAGTTGTATCTTCGCAGTCCGCTTCTCAATTTCTTACAAGAAAACGGAGAGCAAATTCATTTTTTGAAGAAAGTAAAGGTGGTGACCTGGAAAGGGAATGTATTGAGGAACTTTGCAATATGGAAGAAGCTCGGGAAATATTTGAGAACGCCCCTGAAACAGTAAGCAGAGACAATATATTGTGTGTTCCGCGCCAACATTTGTTTGACCTTTGCTCGTATTTTGCCAACTTTAATCTGAATTTGCAGTTTACTGATTTTAAAGTAGAACTAAAAGGTATTTTTTTATGTTGGATAGAATAAGTGAGGGTTATAACTCCTGACAGTCCTCCCCCCCCCTTTTTTTTACATCTGTATCTTATTGAGAAGATTTCTCTTCACTTCCTGTCCCATGGCCAAAAGAGGAAGTTAGATGAAATTTCTCCAAAGTGAGGGAATCTGTTTGTCGCCAGAACTAGATTACCAATGGAAAGATTTCTCCTTTATTCCTGTTCCAGTGACAACCAAAAATGTTGGATTTTTTTTCTAATTTTAACCATAATTTTAATTTTAATTTTGACAGTTGCGCGCTCGTTCGACGTGGCTCCCAAACAAAATTGACGTCCTTTTTTCCCCACAAATAGAGCTTTCTTTTAGTGGTATTTGATCACCTCTGCGGTTTTTATTTTCTGCGCTATAAACAAAAAAGAGCAATGTTCTAATCCTCCCAACTCTATCCAAAACTAAAAAAAAAAGTTTTCTCTTTAGTTAAACTTTAGGTGTCACAGATTATGCATTGTGAATCTCCTTAAAGTAAATCTCTGACTTGTATTTACCATGTATACCTACAGTGTTGTAAAGGTGAGTATAAGTGGATCAGAGGGACTGATTTAGGAACCATACATACCAGCAGGTTCGGTTTATGCTTTGTATAATGCGTGCCCACAGGCGTGCGTTGCATAGGGGCAATGAGATGCACTGTTACAACATGTTGCGCTGTTTCCTTTTTTCTTTTTTGAACTTTATTGAAATTGCACAAAATTAATTTCATTCAACATTATAGACCGCAGCACGTTACAAAGCATAGTACACCTATTTTTTTTCAGCACACACTAAGGCCCCTTTCACACTGGGGCTTTTTCAGGCGGTACAGCGCTAAAAATAGCGCCTGTTCACCGCTTGAAAAAATCCGGCCCCTTTAACTCCAGTGTGAAAGCCGGCGGGCTTTCACACTGGAGCGGTGTGCTAGCAGGACGGCTAGCAGGACGGCAAAAAAAGTCCTGCTAGCAGCATCTTTGGAGCGGTATAGGAGCGGTGTGTTCGGCTACGGCGGCACTCTGCGGGGGTCTTTAACCCTTTTTCGGCCGCTCGCGGGGGGTAAAACTGATCCGTCGGACAATTCGACCATGTGTGGGCTTCATCTTGACCTTTTCTGTCAAAAATCAGATGGACTTTAGATTTAGAACATGTTTTAAATCTTTCCGACGGACTCGAGTCTGGCCGAAAAATCCAGTTATCTGTGTGCTAGTCGGACGGACGAAAACCGACGCTAGGGCAGCTATTGGCTACTGTCTATGAACTTCCTTATTCTAGTCCTGTCAGACGTCATCACGGTCAAATCCGTCGGACTTTGGTGTGATTGTGTGTAGACAAGTCCGATTCAACGGAAGTCCATCAAAAGTCAGTTGAAAAGTCAGACGGAATTCAGTTTGTCGAAAAGTCCGGTCGTGTCTACACGTCATTAGGGTGACAATACTGCTCCTCTACGATACACTACAGTGAGTGAATGTTATCAATCTAGGACAGGAAGTAGTTACTGGCAGGATCACCAGGTGAAAATAAAGGAGAAACTATTATGTCCTGCATGGGCCGATGGATGGAACCACAGCATACATAGGGGTACCAGATATTTGCCACTCTCAGTAGTTTTGGATATTGAAGATTCTTAAGCAAGCTAACTCTTAGGCAGAACGTTTTTTACCCTAATATATTCTCTGCATTAAGGTAAAAAAAAAAAACTTCTGTGATCAGCTCCCACATCCCCTGCAACCCCTCTAAATACTTACCTGAGCCTGTGCCCAATTGCATTGGCACGGCTCTCTCTCTCCCTCCTCAAAGGACATGGAGGCAGCAGCAGGAGCTATTGGCTCCTGCTGCTGTCAATCATATCCTGTGAGGTGGGAGAGGGGGGCGAGGCCAAGCCAAGCTATGTGTCTATAGATGCAGAAAGCTCGGCTCAGGATGGAGCCCACACAGGTGCTCCCATAGCAAGCGGCTTCCTATGCAGGAACTCAGAGGAGAGGAGGAGCACCGGTGGGGGTCCCCAGAAGAAGAGGATCGGAGCTCCTCTATACAAAACCATTGCATAGCACAGGTAAGTATAACATTGTCCTTATTTTAAACAATAATAATAATAATAATCAAACCTTTACAATCACTTTAGGAAGAGCCCTCTGCTGTGTTCTATCGCCCCAGTTTAAAAAGAATAGTAATAACTTTCTCCCCACCACAATATATTTGATGTGTACATATTGTATTCAATCCCCCAAAAATTGCTATATGCAGCCCCTCTAGTGACTTTCTAATGCCGCGTACACACGATCGGAATTCTCGTCGGAAAAAACTCTGACGGTTTTTCCGACGGAATTCCGACGGAATTCCGCTCAAGCTGTGTTGCCTACACACGGTCACACCAAATTCCGACGGTCAATAACACAGCGGCATAATACACAATCGACAGCACTATAAAAGGGAAGTGTAATGCTTCCGAGCATGCGTCGAATTGTTTCCGAGCATGCGTCGGAATATTGCGTGTCGGAATTGCATACACACGATCGGAAAATACGATAGAAAGGTTTTCCGTCAGGTTTTCAATTCAAAGTCCGTCGGAAATTCTGACAGAAAAAGACCGTTGGGCATACACATGGTCGGAAAATCCGATGAATAGCTCCCATCGGACTGTTTCCATCGAAAATTCCGACCGTGTGTACGCCGCATTAGCTTTACTAGCCTCGAAGGACCATATTTACTATCTCTATAGAACTTGTAAGATTTGTATGATCACAGCAGACACTTTCATTTTGTAACACCAGCATTGTAATAGCAATACAGACAATAGTTATTATTGCCAATCCAATATAAACTTATTTTAAAAAAATTCTGTTCATGTTGTAAGTTCTGCCTGTCTGCTGGCCATCTCTTTCCACAACTTCAAGACTCCCTGCTTACTTTGCAGCTTCTCCTTTGCTGATTATTTTCAAGGAATTTTTAAGGACTACATATCCCATGTACCTTGCTGCCTGAAAGCAGTGATTCCTGTACTGACTCCGCCTCCTGAAACTCCTCCTCTCAGCACTTCTGTAGTTCAGAAGGCAGTCTCTGTGAAAAGTGTGACACAGCAGTGCCTAATTACAGAGCATAGTGAGTACATGTCACAGGATCCAAGGAAGTACATGTGTAGCGAATGGCGATCTTCGCAGTTTACATACTTCAGTTTAATAAAACTAGGCTGGAAATAATTGAAATACAATGTACAAATTAATGATTTTACATTTTGACCATAGATTGTTTAATCCTTATAAATAATTCTTTTTTTTTTGTTCTATTTATCTAGGATTTCTTTTACCCAAGATATTTAGGTAAGTGGATATTTCCATATTTGTAGTCAGTTTAGAAATGATATCTTTGTTATGATTGTTGTACAATATGTGCTCTTAACCACTTAAGCCCCGGACCATTTGGCTGGCCAAAGACCAGAACACCTTTTTGCGATTCGGCACTGCGTCATTTTAACTGACAATTGCGCGGTTGTGCGACATGGCTCCCAAACAAATTTGACGTGCTTTTTTTCCCCACAAATTGAGCTTTCTTTTGGTGGTATTTGATCCTCTGTGGTTTTTATTTTTTGCGCTATAAACAAAAAAAGAGCGACAATTTTGAAAAAAAAGCTATATTTTTTACTTTTTGCTATAATAAATATCCCCCAAAAATATCTAAAAAAACATTTTTTCCTCAGTTTAGGCCGATACGTATTCTACATATTTTTGGTAAAAAAAATCGCAATAAGCGTTTATCGATTGGTTTGCATCTATAAAATAGGGGATAATTGTATGGCATTTTTATTAATATTTTTTTTTTACTAGTAATGACGGCGATCAACGATTTTTTTTTCATGACTGCGACATTATGGCGGACAGATCGGACCCTTTTGGTGCTATTTTAGGACCATTCACATTTATATAGCGATCAGTGTGAATAAAAATGCATTGATTACTGTGTAAATGTGACTGGCAGTGAAGGGGTTAACCAGGAGGGGGCGCTGCAGGGGTTAAGTGTGTCCTAGGGTGTGATTCTAACTGTGGGGGGAGGGGCTATGTGGGACACGACACTGATCACCGCTCCCGATTACAGGGAGAGGTGATCAGTGTCCTGTCACTAGGCAGAACGGGGAAATGCTTGTTTACATTAGCATTTCCCCGTTCTTCCTCTCTGTGAGACGATCGCGGGTATCCCCACGGCGATCTAGTCCACGGGACCCGCGATTACACTTACGGAGCGCGCGGCAGGGTCGCGCGTGCACCGCCGGCAGCGTGCACGTGACCACATGGCGGCAAATTTAAAGGGACGTACCTGTACGCCCAATTGCCCGTCCGTGCCATTCTGCCGACGTATATGTACATGCAGTGGTCGGCAAGTAGTTAAAGTGGAACTTCACCCAAAAGGGTATGTTTAGTTTTGAGGCCCCCCCTCCTCTTTAGGAAATTGTACCCCCCCCCCACCCACAGTCTTCTGGGACACCTCAAGCAGGACCATTCACAATGCCCACAGTTAAGATGCTGGCACCAGGGACCGTAGACGATTCCCAGAACCCCCTTGGGTAAGCACAATGCTGGATCGTGGGACAGGTGAGTGTCTGTTTATTAACCGCTTCCCGACCGCCCACTGCATATATACGTCAGCAGAATGGCACGGGCAGGCAAAATCACGTACCTGTACGTGGCCCTTTAAATGCCTGCCCGTGGACGGGAGCTCCGTGACCCCGGCCGCGGGACCAGCGGACCCGATCGCCGCTGGTGTCCCGCGATCGGGTCACAGAGCTGAAGAACGGGGAGAGGTCGGTGTAAACAAACCTCTCCCCGCGCTTCCTACTCTGCCTGTCATTGATCGGCTGTTCCCGGTCATCGGGAAAGCCGATCAATGACGTCAGACGTCAGCCCCGCCCTCTAATGTAAAAAAACACACACACGGCACAGCCCAAAACCCCTCCCCTCCCCCTAGTGGTTAACTCTTTTTCACTACAACTGTCATTTATACAGGAATCAATGCAAAATGTGTCAAAAATGTCCGATGTGTCCGCCATAATGTCGTAGTCACAATAAAAATCGCTGATCGCCGCCATTACTAGTAAAAAAAAAAATATTAATAAAAATGCTATAAAACTATCCCCTATTTTGTAAACACTATAACTTTTGCGCAAACCAATCAATAATCGCTAATTGCGATTTTTTTTTTTACCAAAAATATGTAGAAGAATACGTGTCGGCCTAAACTGAGGAAAAAAAAATGTTTTTTTATATATTTTTTGGGGATATTTATTATAGCAAAAAGTAAAAAATATTGAATTTTTTTCAAAATTGTCGCTCTATTTTTGTTTATAGCGCAAAAAATAAAAACCGCAGGGGCGATCAAATACCACCAAAAGAAAGCTCTATTTGTGGGAAAAAAAGGACGCCAATTTTGTTTGGGAGCCACGTCGCACGACCGCGCAATTGTCAGCTAAAGCGACGCAGTGCCAAATCGCAAAAAGGGGCCTGGTCCTCTGGCTGCCAATTGGTCCGGGGCTGAAGTGGTTAAAAGTCAGCAGCTACAGTTCTTGTAGCTGCATTTATTTGTCAGAAAAACGATTGGAGCTCCTCTTTAGGCTTGAACATTACAAAGTCTGTTGGGTGGGACAGAACCTTCAATCCTTTACCAGATATCTGTATCCTGTGTAATTACACAGTTGTGCAGGGTCGTTATGTATTCAATCCTAAAGATAGTTCAGATCTCCCATATTGGATACAGAAGGTCTCACCCAGGGGTCAGATGTGCCCCAGCCAGCAGCCAGCAGCCAGGAGACATGAGGTCTCGTACCAGGATTTAAGTGGGCTCCTATCGGGGTGTCAGGAGAACCCCTATCCTGAGGTCAGGAGTGGGTTGCGCATGCAGCGTGCTGTGACTAATGCCGCATACACACGAGCGGATTTTCCGGCGGGAAAGACCTGGATGTTTTTTGGCGGAATTCCGCTCAAGCTTGGCTTGCATACACACGGTCACACAAAAGTTCACTGAACTTTCGACCGCCAAGAACGCAGTGATGTACAACACTATGACGAGCTGAGAAAATTAAGTTCAATGCTTCCGAGCATGCGTTGAATTGTTTCCAAGCATGCGTAGGAATTTTGCGCATCGGAATTGCTACAGACGATCGGAACCTGCTCTCAATCTTTTGCTGGCAGGAATTCGGCCAGCAAAAGTCCGATGGAGCATACACACAGTCGCATTTTCCGACCAAAAGCTCACATCAGTCTTTTGCTGGCCGAATTTCCGATCGTGTGTACGGGGCATAATAGTGTGTATGGGGCTTTAATAGGGGTTTGCATTACAATTACATAAAGATGCTACAGTTTATATTTTTGTATGTTAAACGATTTTTGCAATATATAATTCTAACAATAATAATAATAATACTGTAATAATAGTAATACTACCAAACTTTTCTTTCTGTATTTTACAGCCTGCCTTGGCAGCCATCGCAATGGAGATGCAAATAAGCTTAGTTATTTGGATCATGATGGCCCAGCAGACCTAAGATCATGTGTTACTGGTTTGTATATAAATACATATTTTTTTTTATACAGGCAAACTAGAATAATGTGAGCATTCAGTAATTCATAGAAACCATAAGGCATCATGCACACTGGGCATAAAAAATGCTGCTTATACAGGCATTTGGTGTTTTTTTTCTTTCAGCCCGTAGAAGCGACTTTATGTTAGCCTATGTGTTCATGGACATTTGGGCGCTTACAGGAATATTTTAGGAGAAACCTTTATAGGCTGAAAAAAAAAAACTATATCACAAGAGGTACTTTTGGGCAGAACAATGGCTTACTGCATATAAACGCGTTTAGGCACGTTCAGCATTTTAAAGTTTAAATTGATTATAGTTGAAAATGAGCAGAGGGGAATTTTTTGGATAAAACGCTTATAAGTGCAAACGCACATAAACATGCACATTTAAGTATGCAGGCATCTGGGGTAAAGCTGTCCACATAGACCATCCTCCACACCGCCGGCTCTCATCGCTGTCAGTCTGCAATTGTGACCGGGAAGACTACCCTGCAGTAGAGCGATCTGAAAGCGAGGCTTGAACTGCTCATGGAGCGCAGCATGGAAGGGATGACGCCCATGGTGGTGCAGAGGATGGTCTATGTGGACAGCTTTACCCCGGATGCCTGCATACTTAGATGTGCCTGTTTTCATCACCAACCATGTGAGTTTCTAAATGTTGTACCTTCATTAAGGCCCCTTTCACACTGGGGCGGTTTGCAGGCGCTATTGCGCTAAAAATAGCGTCTGCAAACCGACCTGAAACAGCTGCTGCTGTCTCTCCAGTGTGAAAGCCAGAGGGCTTTCACACTGGAGCGGTGCGCTTGCAGGACGCTGAAAAATGTCCTGCAAGCCGCATCTTTGGTGCGCTGTAGGAGCGGTATATATACCACTCCTACAGCGCCCCTTCCCATTGAAAACAATGGGGCAGCGCTCCGAACCCGCCCGCAAAACGCCGCTGCAGCAGCGGTTTGCGGTCGGTATTAACCCTTTTTCGGCCGATCGCGGGGGTAAAAATGCCCCACTAGCGGCCAAATAGTGCCGCTAAAAAAACGGTAAAGCGGCGCTAAATATAGCGCCGCTTTACCGCCAGCGCAGCCAGCGCCCCAGTGTGGAAGTAGCCTAAATGTAACCATATTGCTACACTTAGAGGCGCCTCTCTTCTCTTTTATACTCAGTTGTAACGTTACGCTACTTGTATATCAAGACATCACTTCTATATCAAGTCAAATATTATTAAAACATTTTGCTTGTCTTGTCTTGCTCTCAAACCAAGGTTTTACTGTAACACTCTGACAGGAAGACTCAATGAACTACCACTGCGCCCTGGTAGTTCATGGGAAACTACAAGCCGACAGCTGCAAAGGCTGTCAGGACTTGTAGCTTTCCATTCACAGAGGACTGTGAATGAGTGACGCGGCAGGACTGGCGATCCCCGCTAGCTGTCAGAGTGAAGAATCGGTGGGGAATTGGGGGCTGGTTCATTGCAGTAGTAAGTGCAGCAGACAGGATACAGCAGGTAAGTACTGCAAGCTAGAGCAACAGGTGAGTACTGCAGGTAAGTACAGCAGGCTGGGTACAATAGGTAGGCACCAAGGCGGAGCACAGCAGACAGGGTAAAGCAGAAGGCATAGTCAGGGATGATTTCAGAGGTCAGTAAGTCAGTGGTCAGAAGATGGGAGATCAGAGCAGTGGTCAGGCAAGCCGGGGGCATACACAAGACAGGAGACAATAGCATATCTGTGGAGAGAGACAAGTGGAATCCTAGAACAAGCCAGGCCAGTAACGAGTAATCAGAGGCTTAAGCAAAACAAGGGAACAGGAAGCAAGAAGCTGAAGACCAGTCAGCAAAGTCCATGTGCCACAGTCACTCTTTTAAAGACCAGAGGGCGCTAGGATCTGTCATGTATTACATGCGCCAGCACGCACAGATGTGCGCCGTGGTGAACGTGCGTTCGCAATACGTGTGCATGCATTCCTGCACAAATGTGGCATATTGGAAATTGGCCACTGTGCCAGGCCTAAGGGCAACTCTCCTCCGGCTAGTCTCCAGGCATAGGGCCTTGTAAGCTCTGATATATTACGGCTTTGTTCTTGGGTTTAGATATATTTTAAGTTGCCAGAACCAATACCTAATTTACCCCGGCTTATTTGTTTTCATGATAAATTCCAAATGACAGGTGTTCAAGTTACTGTATATTGCGCAATGCTCAGTAACCTATCAACAGCCAAACCGATTTCCCAGTATTACAGCCAGATCAGTGTAAATTAAGATTTGATTGGTTATTTATTTTGGTGAACTGAAACTAGGGAGGGGAATTAGGAAGATTTGAAAAGGTTTGTTCACTCCGGCTCTGGATTACATAGGTGACTTTAAGCCTGTGCTGCAAGCATTTTGCCAGCAGGGGGCCCCATTGCACTGGAGAAAACAGTTTTGATCAGTACGTTCAACATTCACAGCATGACGCAAAATGATGCCCAGTGAACATGGCCGTGTGTACTGAGCCATTTGCAATGTACTATACATGCATTCTAGTCCACTGGTTAGGGGGTATTTGTCAGATGTCAAAAATATACACCCAAAGCTTCTTCCATCCATGTGAACATATATCCTTGGAGGGGAGCTGTCAGAGTCCATGGAAGCTTTTTTGTGTAGCAGTCTTTAGGATTACCTGAATAGGAAATAGAAACCCTTGGGCCCCATTAACCACTTAAGGACTGAGCCTCTTTTGAGATGTGTTGTTTACAAGTTAAAAAACAGTTGTTTTTGCTAGAAAATTACTTAGAACCCCCAAACATTATACTTTTTTTTTCTAACACCCTAGAGAATAAAATGGGGGTTGTTGCAATACTTTCTGTCACACCGTATTTGCACAGCGGTCTTACAATCGAACTTTTTTGGAAAAAAATACACTTTTTTGAATTAAACAATAAGACATTTATGTTGTAAAAGATAATGTTACGCCGAGTAAATTGATACCCAACATGTCAGGCTTCAAAATTGCGTCCACTCGTGGAATGGCGACAAACTTTTACCCTTACAAATCTCCATAGGCAACGTTTAAAAAATTATACAGGTTGCATGTTTTACGTTACAGAGGATGTCAAGGCTAGAATTATTGCTCTTGCTCCACCAATCGCGGCGATACCTCACATGTGTGGTTTGAACACTGTTTTCATATGCGGGCGATACTCAGGTATGCGTTCGCTTCTGCGCGCAAGCTCAGCAGGACGGGGCGCGTTTAAAAATTCTATTTTTTTTTTCTTATTTTACCTTTTTATTTACACTGTTTTACACTGTTTTAAAAAAATGGTGTCACTTTTATTCCTATTACAAGGAATGTAAACATCCCTTTTAATAGAAAAAAAGCATGACAGGACCTCAAAAAGACATCAGATCTCATGTTTACACTTTATTTAAAAAAAATTTAAATTTTTTTTTTTTAAATGGCCCTTTAAGAGCTGTGGGTCGGAAGTGAAGTTTTGACGTCGCTTCCGCCCTGCATCGTTATGGAGACGGGTGGGGGCCATCTTCCCCCTTACTCGTCTCCATTCCCTGCCAGGGTGAAGATCCGAATGAGGGCACCGGAGCATGGCGGGAGGGGGGGGGCCCTATTCTGCCGCCGATAAAAGTGATCTCGCTGCGAATCTGCCGCAGAGACCACTCTTATCATAAACCGGACCGCCGGCTGAACACAAGGATACTGAGGTTATGACAGCTCGCTGCTGCCATAACAACGATATCCCCCGTCAAATTTAGGACGTATATCGGCGTGCGGCGGTCCGGAAGTGGTTACCATAGGTGCTCAGGCTTGTATAGTGTGAATAGCCCTTTGTTTACTAGCACTGTGTTGCATGCAGGCTCCCCATATTAGGGGATGGACAGGCATCAGCTACAGTATATGGGGCGCAGAGATGGATGCACCGATCTTGCTGCACAGGCTCTGTATCGAAGTCCATGCACATCTCCTTGCATGCTTCTCAAACTCGGCTATGCAGGTGAGTTTATAGCCGATGAGTGTCCATTCACTAATATGGGCTGCCTGCACACAGCTCAGTGCTAGGAAATAAAGAACTCTTCATTTATATGGAGATGAGCACTGTTTGAATGAGCCTTTACACAGAGATGTGTTTTATTTCCTTTCTATAAATTATTACTTAATTATTTAATTTAACACATCATTGTGTTCTGAACAGCACTTCCAGATCAGTGCAAGCCTATGCCCTGCCATAAAGAAGGATACAAGGAGTGTAAAGATGGGAAAGGAAACTATACCTGCGTGTGCAAACCGGGATGGCACGGAGTGCGCTGCAATGAAGGTGAGTGACCAAATGTTTTTCATAAACAGAGCTGTGCAGAACCAGCTAATATTTATCCAACCAGCAGAAAACAGCAGAGCAGCCATCATTTTGTCATCTTCTGGATCTTCTAGAAACGTGATTCCTGTCTCTTGAAGTTTTCTGCTGTTTCAATTTAGATTAGCTTGTAAAAAATGATTTGTGTTGTGCCACAGTTTCTCCAGGCATGGCTATTTTAACTTTCTTTTTCACTTTTGTCCAATGTTAGCCAAAGTGGGGATATAAAGGTCAAAACTATGACTGAGCATGAGCCTGATCTTCTCATCTACACCAGAGGCTTAACTAGAACCTTCAGGGCCCCAGTGCAAGAAACTATTATGGGCCTCCTGCCCTCCTCCTTCCATCCGAGCCCTGGGCTTCCAATTTTGTCCATGGACATCTTCCCATAAACCCTGCCTCTCGTGTGCCCCTTGGGACATGCATCCAGCGCAATCACAGTGGCCCTTTACCATGTGATCAGCTGATCACATGTAAACAGACTTGCCGGCTATCTGCAGCCCTTTCCTCCCACGCTGTGTCTGTGTGAAGAAAAGACTGCCACCTATTAGTGCCCATCAATTCTGTACCACCTATCAGTGCTCATCAATGCCGCCTAACAGCGTCCATCAGTGTTCTTCAATGGTGCCCATAAGTGCCGTCTATCAATGCTCATCAGTGCTGCCTATCAGCATCTATCAGTGCTCATCAATGCTGCCTATCAGCTCCCATCAGTGCCACCTATCAGTGCTCATCAATGCCACCTATCAGTATCTATCAGTGCTACATATCAGTGCTCGATGCTTATCAATGCTGCCTATCAATGCCACCTATCAGTGCTCATCAATACTGCACATGAGTTCTGTCTGTCAGTGCTCATCAATGCCACCTATCAGTGCTCATCAGTGCAGCCTACCAGTGCATGTTAGTGCCTCCTATCAGTGCCCATTAGTGCCTCCTATCACTGCTCATCATTGCAACCTATCAGTACCCATTAGTGCCTCATATTGGTGCCCATTAGTGCCTCCCATCAGTGCCCATTAGTGCCTCTTATCAGTGCCCATCAATGCCTCCTATCAGTGCTCATCAGTGCAGCCTATCAGTGCCCATTAGTGCCTCCTATTATTGTCCATTAGTGCCTCCTATTATTGTCCATTAGTGCCTCCTATGAGTGTCCATCAGTGCCTCTTATCAGTGTCCTTCAGTGCCTCCTATCAGTGCCCATCAATGCCTCCTATCAGTGTCCATTAGTGGCTCCTATCCGTGTCCATTAGTGCCTCCTATCAGTGCTCATCAGTGCCTCCTATCAGTACCCATTAGTGCCTCCTATCAGTGCTCATCAGTGCCTCCTAGCTGTACCCATTAGTGCCTCCTATCAGTGCCCATCAATGCCTCCTAACAGTGGCCATTAGTGCCTCCTTTCAGTGCTCATCAGTGCCTCCTATCAGTACCCATTAGTGCCTCATGTCGGTGCCCATTAGTGCCTCCTATCAGTGCCTATTAGTGCCTCTTATCAGTGCCCATCAATGCCTCCTATCAGTGCTCATCAGCGCAGTCTATCAGTGCCCATTAGTGCCTCCTATTATTGTCCATTAGTGCCTCCTATCAGTGTCCATCAGTGCCTATCAGTGCCAATCAATGCCTCCTATCAATGCTCATCAGTGCAGCCTATCAGTGTCCATTAGTGCCTTGTTTCAGTGCCCATCAATGCCTCCTATTAGTGCTCTTCAGTTCAGCCTATCAGTGCCCATTAGTGCCTCCTATCAGTGTCCATTAGTGCCTCTTATCAGTGGCCATCAATACCTTCTATCAGTGCCCATCAATGCCTTATATTATTACTCATCAGTGCCATCTGCCTTCTCAGCACGGCTCTGATCTGAAAGCGTCTCTCTTATGGAACAGCACAGAGCCAGCATTGATAGTTCTACCTCTCCCTCAGTCTGTCCTCTCTCGCAAGTGCGAAGCTAACGAGCTCGCATTTCCCACGCAGCACACACAGGAGAGGGGAGGGGGAAGAAGGGGGAGCCGATCGGCTGTGTCCTCTCCCATCCCGTGTGAGAGAGGACGAACTGAGGGGGAGATAGCACTGCCAATGCCGGCTTTGTGCTGTTCCATGAGAGAGATGCTCTCAGCTCAGAGCCGTGTGACTAGCCACCTTGCTGGGGCCCCCCCACAGTGGCGGAATGCCAGGGCCCCAGGGCAAGTGCGACTGTTGCGACCCTGGTAATTCCGCCACTGATCTACACTAAAGCATGCACATACAGTGCCTTGAAAAAGTATTCATAACCCTTGACATTTTTCACATTTTGTCATATTACAACCAAAATTAAATGTATTTTATTGGGATTTTATGTGATAGACCAACAAAAAGTGGCACATAATTGTGAAGTGGAAGGGAAATGATAAATGTTTTTCAATTTTTTTTTACAAATAAATATCTGAAAAGTGTGGCGTGCATTTGTATTCAGTCCCCTCTACTCTGATACCCCTAACTAAAATCTAGTGGAACCAATTGCCTCCAGAAGACACATAATTAGTAAATAGAGTCCATCTGTGTGTAATTTAATCTCAGTATGAATACAGCTGTTCTGCAAAGCCCTCAGAGGTCTGTTAGAGAACCTTAGTGAAAAAACAGCATCATGAAGGCCAAGGAACACACCAGACAGATCAGGGATAAAGTTGTGGAGAAGTTTAAAGCAGAGTTAGGTTATAAAAAAATATCCCAAGCGTTGAACATCTCACAGAGCACTTTTCAATCCATCATCTGAAAATGGAAAGAGTATGGCACAACTGCAAACCTACCAAGACATGGCCGTCCACCTAAACTAGAAGGCCGGGCAAGGAGAGCATTAATCAGAGAAGCAGCCAAGAGGCCCATGGTAACTCTGGAGGAGCTGCAGAGATCCACAGCTCAGGTGGGAGAATCGGTCCACAGGACAACTATTAAGCCCCATACACACGCTCGGACAATCCGCGGACCAGGTCGGTCGGACTTTGTCCGACGTACTTTGTCCGATGTTGGCGTTGCGTACACACGGTCGGACTACGTTGTCGGAATATCCGGTCCGGAAGAACGTCGTGACGTAAGTCGTCGTCCACGAGATTACAAAAGGGAAGTTCAGCACCACGTCAGGCACCCGTTGGGCTCCTTCTGCTGATCCCGTGTTTATCGAGAGTTAGTGGAAGTTTGGTGACTTAAGATTCGCGCTTCTCAGTTTTCTGACTCAGATCGTTACTGCTCTTCAGTTTGTGCTTGTCGTGCGTATCTGTTTCTTAGTGCGTGTAGTCAGTTCGCATTTGTTGGTCATTGCGGCCTATATCTTGATATAGGACGCTTTGATTTGCACTGCTTATTGTCTGCTCGTTGCTGGTATTCACTTCGTTCTTTCAGGCCTTGCTGTTTATCGGTGCTTTCTGTTTGTCCGTTCTGACCAGCCGACCTTTTGTGACCTTCTGAGCGATGTTTCCCGTGCGTACTCGTCGCCGAGTTCGTGCTGTACGCGGAATTGGTGTCGGGCTTTTAGCTTTGACCCAAGACCCGTCCATGAACAGAGTGATGAGGAGTATGTGGACCAAGAATTGGTTGCTTCAGCGTGACCAGTTCTCGCACATGCCTTTGCTTCGTGAGATCCGGGAGAATAATCCTGATGATTTCAGGAACTTTCTCAGGATGACGGACCCCGATTTTCACCGTCTTTTGGCTTTGCTGACCCCCTTTATCAGCCGGCAGGATACCTGCATGAGACAAGCCATTACTCCGGAGCAGAGGCTTGTTGCCACGTTGAGGTACTTGGCGACAGGGAGAAGTCTTCAGGATTTGAAGTTCTCTTCAGGTATCTCTCCCCAGGCCCTGGGAATCATTATTCCAGAGACCTGTTCTGCCATCATTCAGGTCCTGCAGGAGGACTATATTAAGGTAACATTTCTACTTTACTATTCCCTTCTATGTATGCTCTGTTTGCTAATGACTTGTATTTTTGACCTCCTTCCCTAATTACCATGATTGCAATATGTTCTAATATGCTGTGCCCCTTTTCTCCTTCATGCATTTTTCCCTTCACTTACCTCACCAGCATGCTCTTCTGCCCCAATAGACACCTATGGCCTAGTCACTTAAGCAATGTCTTTTGTCTGCTGCATAGTATTGTTTGCCCCAAAACACCCCCTAAAATATGCACAAATGTTTGCTGTGTGTTTTACTTCATGTAGAGCCCCCTTTTTTTGTTCTTTTGGTGGGGGGGGGGGGCAAACTCATTAGGAACCCCCTCCCCCAACTGCTCTGTCAGATGGTACCAATCCTTTATCTGCTGGCTTTCCCAAGGTCAATACACACTATATACCTACCTCTTTATAGTGCGCATCTTTAGGGATGAATTCAGCAAAGCATGTAGTGCAAGGGGCTGCCTCCATACATTCCATTTCCTATTTTTTTGTCTTCTTTCCCTCCTATTAGCTTGCTTGGTAATTTAATAATGTCACACTGTGCCTGCCTTTTTTGGGGGGGGGGGGGGAAATGTTATTTGATCTTTCCTGTGGCCTGCCAATAGTGTTAAGTACAGAGGGTCTGGCCAAACTAGGCCACATTATTTAGCCATTTGCCAATAAATGAAGTGCCGAGGGTTACCTGGCCCCCCCCCCCCCCCCCCCCCCCCCCCCCCCCAAAACCATAGTTATTGCCAATGTCCCATCAGAAGTGGGGGGATTGATGGGGGGGTGAGTAATCTGTGAAGGGGAGCCTCTACTTTTCTGTGTAAATACTTTCCAGCCTCCAATTTTATACAATGCTCTTGTTCCAAGATGTTGATTGTCTAATCTGCTTGCAATGTTTAGGTGCAAAGTGACTCATTTTTTTTTATTGTTTCACTCCACAGTTCCCTTCCACGCCACAGGAATGGCAGACTGTGGCCTCCCACTTTGCCAGCCGTTGGGACTTTCCTAACTGCGGAGGGGCAATTGATGGGAAACACGTCCGCATCGTCCCACCGCCCAACTCGGGGTCCTACTATTATAATTATAAAGGGTTTAATAGTGTAGTGATGTTGGCGGTGGTGTCGGCAACATACGAGTTTATGTATGTGGACGTGGGGATGAACGGCCGGATATCGGATGGTGGGGCCATTACGCACACGGAGTTCTACTGGCGTCTCCAAAGTGGCAGTCTGTGCTTGCCACCTCCAGAGGAGAATGCCGAAGGACTCCCCTTCGTCTTTGTCGCAGATGAAGCGTTTGCGCTGACTCCCCATGTGATGAGGCCGTTCCCGATGAGGACCCTCACCCCGGACCAGAGGGTCTTCAACTACAGGCTGTCCAGAGCCAGAAGAGTGGTGGAGAACGCTTTTGGCATCCTGGCCAGCCGCTTCCGCCTGTTCCTGACGGCATTTAACTTGGCGGAATACAAACTGAACCACATAGTTCTTGCCTGTTGCATATTGCACAACTTCCTCAAAAGACATAACAGGAACTATGTGGTGCCCGTTGGCCCAGATGTGGAGGGCCCTCCAAATGCGGACCTCACAGCCCTTCGAGTGGCACGTCCAGGCTTGCCCCCTCTCAATGCCCGCGTGGTCCGGGACCAATATATGGAATACTTTGTGGGTAGGGGGGCCATTGCTCTGCCTGACGATGTGTGAGAGGCATTTTTTAATAAATCTGATATTTTAACCAACCTCTGATTTCTTGTCATTTCAGTCTTCTTTTTAGCTTATTTTACTTTGTCATTTTTTCCCTTTGCCTTCGACAGTGGTAATGCACTTTCTGGGCAAAAGGAGGTAACAGTCTCTTCTTCCCAAAAAGATTATTCTCATGTGTGTTTGCTACCTAATCTTTGGTCTAGAGAAGGTTTCTCCTGCATAACTGACACCCAAAATACTCCTTTTCAGCACCAGGTCTGACATGTGTGTATTCTCCAAAATGCTGTGCTCCGTGTTTTCGTACAAAGCACTGTGGGTGTCATTTACATAAGTCAAATCCGCTATGCTCTACAAGTGCATTGAAAAAGTTCCCTGGGAAAGGAAATTGCAGTGCAAAGTGGATTTGCCTTTAGTAAATAACACCCATTGCCCCCCATATCCTTTACATTTTACATACATAATGCATTGTTTTATTTAAATAAGGAAGCCACACATTTGGAAAAATAAAAAAGTTTACTTTGAAAACATTCACAAGTGCGTTTACAATCTTCACGCCAAAACTGACAACATCTTGGTTATTTACAACATTATTTACAAAGATTACGCAATTTGTAAAACCAGGCATGGAGCTAAGCAGAACCTATGAAGTAGGAAAGTTCAACTTTGTAAAGTGAAGACAAGATCAGACATGACTATATGTTCAAAGTGTGTTTGATCTTGCCTTCATCACATGGGGGGGTCACCCCCGAAAAGTGGAAATTTGGAACATGCACACAATTTGGTTATGAAAATGGTCATTAGATGGTAAAACACATGCCTAGAAGCTTCAAAAGTGCCATTTTCCATCATGGGGATGAATGGACGTTTTTTGGGGGTGCAACCCCTTCACCACAACCACTTTCGTAGTTCGTAAAGTGTTTGCACCCCCAAAAAAAACGTTGCCATTCACCCACCATGATGGGAGCTAGCACATGTGGACACAATGTGTGCATGTTCCAAATTTCAGACAGTTTTTAAGTTGCAAATGTGTTCAGAAGCTGGCACAAATGTGTGTAAATTACTTGTTGCTTTTTCATATTTTTCCTAAAACATCAATGATGTTCTTCAATTTTTGTTGAACATCATTGATGTTTTGCTTTATGTAATCTAGATCTCTATTGCAGACCATTATCTCTCCGATGAGTACGTGGGCACTCTCTGTGGTAAAGTGCGATTTTTCTTCCACAACATCCACGTCACCTAAAAACCACAAACAAACAAAAATGGGGTGTTGGAAATGAGGCAGCCATACATGGATTAGCTTACCAGTAGCTGTGTTCTCCCACACTCACCTGTTGTGGTGACAATTTCTCCAAGTTCGATGATCTCTCCTTCCTCCTCCTCCTCCTCCTCTGCTTCTGCTCTTTCCCCTTTTTTGGTAGGTGTTGGTTTGGGGGTTTCCTCAGACGGCCCAAGTTTTCGCTCCCTATGAGAATGTCCAAAAGGAAGATTTAGCAACACAAGCTATTGAGGGCAGAAATAGGAAATGACAAACATTGCTTGAAAGTGACGGACACTATTTTAGTTTGGCCAGTTACAAATGTCAACTACATGAATGAAGTCACTTTGTAAAGGTGCTAAACTGACTAGCTTTTTGGTAGAAGTTTGTGTGATGGAGACCCCCCTCTAGTATCCACTGGAGCACATGTGTGGAAAAGCATAATAAAAAGGGGGTTTGGGTGTCCCAGCACTAGTGCTCTAGAGTCCAGATGGGTAAACAGCTACTGAGTGACCTCTCCTTTACATTGAATAAATTGGCTTTACATTCTTGATGACATTTCTAGTGAGAACAAACTTCCTTTCCCCAAAAAAACACCAAACATCGTATTATAAGTGGCCGAACGATCGAGGTTGCGTACGATCGAATGCACACACACACGACCATGACAGTGGCAGAAAGATCGAGGCTGAGTACGATCGAATGCACAGACGAACCTGAAAGTGGCCATTTTGGAATGTACAACTTGGTAAAAATCAAAACACAATGGAGCAGTATGCAAGCAAGAAATCAAACACAAAACACAACTACTTACTTTTTTGAAGAATTCTCTTGATCTTTCTGTACTGATCGGCCTCCCTCAGTTTCAGGTCTGACCAGCGTTTCCTGAGTTGCTCCTTGGATCGTTGTACCCCAAAATTATTGTACAGCCTTCTCACAACTTTAGACATGATCTTGGCCTTGCGGACATTGGGGTTGAGGTAAGGCCCATACTTCCCATCATAGTCGCTCCTCTTTAATATGTCCACCATCTCCAACATTTCTCCAAATGACATATTGGAGGCCTTGAATTTCAGGTTCCGGGATCGGGACGTTTCTGCCTCCGGACTTTCCTCGTCCTCCTCCTCGTTGGTGGGATATTTGTGGCGCACCTGCTGTGTCCCCGCCATGTGCTCTCCCCACTACGCCGTAAAGAGAAGGGGTGGGGAATAGACGAGAAAGATCGTCAGGGGCGGGCGGAGTTTGAAGCATGCGCAGTGTATATAAAACGTCACACGCCTGTGTCGTAGCCACGATCTGGGAGACGAGGGGAGAGAAAACTCACACGAGACGATCGCTACAAACGAAGGTACAATTTAACGTTGGTACATAACTAGCCTAGACTGATTTGAACTTGAGGCTTCTTTATGGAGAAGATTAGGAGAGTTTAGCCTGACATAATTTTGAGGGTTTTGTGTGTTGTTGTGTCTTGCAGAGATTGATATGAAGGGATTCAACGACATGAGTTTTCTCCCCCTCTTCATTGCCAAATACAAGGATTTTCCCATATTGTGGCAGGGTATACACCCACATTACACCAACAAACCAAAGAGGCACGCAGCCCTGGAGGAACTTGTGGAATTTGTCAAGCCAAGGTTCCCCACGGCAACTGTTGATGATATTAGAAAGAAAATTGGCAGCCTGAGGAGTGCGTATATCAGGGAGAGGAAGAAGGTCGTGAAGTCTGAGGAAACTGCAACTTCAGCAGATGAGGTCTATGTCCCCAAGCTCTGGTACTATCAGAGTCTCCATTTTCTGAAGGACCAGGCTGATGTCACGGAGCCAACCTCAACTCCTCCTTCCACGCTTCCTTGCGCACAGCCCACCCCTGATGAGGCTTCCGAGGAGCAACCTGGGCCTTCCAGTCTGGAAGAGGTGGAGGAGCCCAGCTTGTTCCAGGTATAGTAGTTTTGCTACCATTTAGGGGAATAATGAATGATGTTCACTTAATTCAGGATCGCCAATTGCTTAGTTCCTAACGTGTTTGACATATCAACAGACAGTGGTGTTGGAGACATTTGGGGCCAGAATCTAAACTGCTGGGCTGAGAATTGTATGGTTTTCTATTTGTAAACATTTTGCAACAGTCACTAGATGAGAATTGTGTGTGTTTGATGAACAAATAACTGAAACTATGTCCCTTTTTCCTACACAGGAAGACCTCAGCCAGGAGGTGGCTGTGGAAGGTGGCAGTCAGGAGGAGGCAGGGGTTAGTGGCAGCCACCAGCTGGGTAGTGGCAGCCAAGAGGGGGCTAGGCCTCGGAGCCTGACTGACACCCAAACCCCTCCCCTCCGCCCTCCGTACAAAAGGGCGAGAAGGGGGGGTTATGCGGCACAGTCAGCGCTCCGGATGATAAGAGAGGCTTCAGACTCCCTACATGCCACACCCGCCGATGAGGAGACCTTTGGCTCGGTGGTTGTCACAAAAATGATGGGTATGGAGGTGAGGCAACGCAACATGTGTGAGGGGCTCATCCTCCATGTCCTAAATAAGGGTAGGGCTGGGGAGATGACCCCAGTCACACATGTTTGCCATAGCTACCATGCTCCACCTCCTCCTCCTCCTCCTCCTCCTTCTGCCACCCCACCAGCACGACAGCCACAGCGTGCAAGGAAGCGTGGAAGGAAGACCTGAGAGTGACGACCTGCAATCAGTCTGGTCTGAGAAAAGATGGAGCCTCTCGTAGTACCAGAGCCTGGGGACCTAGATGGCATCTGCTGCAGTTCCGGATACTTTGGACTTCACGACCAGATTGCACTCCCCTTAATATACGTACTCCTCAGGCCCCCAATTTTCTACGCTTGAACAATGATGGTTGCCGTGGGGGGCCAAGGCTTTGCAAATTCCCCAAGTTTCACCATGGCTGCGTTCCTCTTTGGTTTGTTGGTGTGACCTAAATAAAGGTTTTTTGGATTTGAAATAATCATTGACTATTGTGTTTTACTTTGCTACAATGACAGTTTTTCTTTGAGTAGGCTGGTACATTTCACTAATCCTAAAGTAGAATTAACAAGGGGCAACAACAACAAACAACCTCCTAGTAAATTTAAGCAAGAAATACAAATGTAAATAATGTGTTTTTGGTAATTTGAGACACACAACCCCCCTCCAAAAAAAAAAAAAAAAAAAACATTCAAATATGTATCCCCCCCAAAAAAAAAAAAAGACAAATCATGGTAAAAAAATAACAAAGATTCTTTTCCGTTCAGAGTAAAAATAAACATGTAGTGTATAAATGGTGCAAAGTAATAAAGAAGTAAGTTTGTGAGAAGTGCGGGTGAATAGGAGCAGCTAAAAGATGTCATTCTTGTTGCATTGTAAAGAAAAAGAGAATGCGCTGCATTAAAGACATTTTAACATTGCAGCGTGACGAATGTGCTGTGTCGATTAGGAAAGGTAGTTTTACCTGACCGAGCGCTTCCGTCACAGAATTTCTTCTGAGCATGCGTAGCACTTTGTCCGTCGGACAAGCGTACACACGCTCGGATTTGGTGTGATCGGACCGGGTTGACGGCAAATCTTTCCAGCAGGAGATAAGACTTTGTCCGACGGACAAACCGACGAACACTGTCCGATGGTGCATACACACGGTCTGATTTTTCAACAACCTTGTCCGATCGGACCAAATTGATGAAAAAGTCCGACCGTGTGTATGGGGCTTAAGTCGTGCACTCCACAAATCTGGCCTTTGTGGAAGAGTGGCAAGAAGAAAGCCATTGTTGAAAGAAAGCCATAAGAAGTCCCTTTTGCAGTTTGTGAGAAGCCATGTGGGGGACACAGCAAACATGTGAAAGAAGGTGCTCTGGTCAGATGAGACCAAAATGTAACTTTTTGGCCTAAAAGCAAAACTCTATAACACTGTACATCACCCTGAACACACCATCCCCACCCTGAAACATGGTGGTGGCAGCATCATATTGTGGGGATGCTTTTCTTCAGCAGGGACGGGGAAGCTGGTCAGAGTTGATGTGAAGATGGATGGAGACAAACACAGGGCAATCTTTGAAGAAAACCTGGTAGAGTCTGCAAAAGACTTGAGACTGGGATGGAGTTTCACCTTCCAGCAGAACAACGACCCTAAACATACAGCTAGAGCTACATTTGAATGGTTTAGATCAAAGCATATTCATGTGTTAGAATGGCCCAGTCAAATTCCAGACCTAAATCCAATTGAAAATCTGTAGCAAGACTTGAAAAGTGCTGTTCACAGACGCTCTCCATCCAATCTGACAGAGATTGAGCTATTTTACAAAGAAGAATGGGCAAAAATGTCACTCTACAGATGTGCAAAGCTGGTAGAGACATCCACAAAAAGACTTGCAGCTGTAATTGCAGTGAAAGGTGGTTCTACAAAGTATTGACTCAGGGGGGCTGAATACAAATGCACACCACACTTTTCACATATTTATTTGTAAAAAAAATTGAAAACCATTTATCATTTTCCTTCTACTTTACAATTATGTGCCACTTTGTCTTGGTCTATCACATAAAATCCCAATGAAATACATTTCCGTTTTTGGTTGTAATGTGACAAAATGTGGAAAATCTCAAGGGGGTATGAATACTTTTTTAAGGCACTGTATGGCCATACATGTAAAGAGTTCCATAGATTTCCTCATACACACTGCCGACTATTGTATTCTGACACCCAAACATACACAATTGCTACACAATCATGCACAGCACAAGTCTTTTTTTTTTTCTTTGCAGACATAAATGAATGTGAGAATCCGGAAAAGGAGAATGCAGGCTGTAGCCAAAGGTGTGTGAACTTTCCTGGTGGATATCGATGTGCGTGTGAAGATGGCTACTACCTGCTGGCAGACAAACACACCTGTAACGGTAACTGTTCTAACAAACGTAATGTCAGCTCTCACAGTTCCAGACGTTCAGTGCCCAAGCCATTCTTTCTCTATTGCACTATAACTAGCTGTTAGTGTACATAGACTGACGTTATACATAAAGTGTATCGAAACCCAAAACCAAAAAGTAATATATTGCAGCATACTAGTCTTTGGTGTGGTGGCTGCATTTGTTTTTATTTGTCAAGCTTCTTTTGCTTTATTTTCTCCTGGTAATCCTTTGCATAAGACACTTCCTGTCTAGGCATGGCTACGTACCTTCTCCACTGTATCTACAGAGGAAGCCATGGTTGTCACCCTTGGCTGCTCTCCTGATATGGACTGCAAACATATCTGTATATGATCATCTCCATTACATGGGCAGCAGAGCAGTTATTAGATTACAGAACATAGCTAGGAAGGAAAATATCCTGTGCAACCCCACAGGAAGTGAAAGGGACATACATTTCTGACAGGATCAAAAGGTAGTTTCTGTACTTACCATAAAAAAAGAAAGCTAAAACAGCCAGCACATCTAAGGGCAGTAAGCCACAATATAGTACGTTGTTATTCTTGAGTTTGGTATTCTTTAACTGAATAATGTGGAGCTAGACAGTTGTATGTTGTGCATATTGGGAAACTATATTAGGCCAGGTTCACATATGGGTGGGTCCAGCATGGTGCAGCGACAATAATACACACACACAGTCCAGGTGCAATTAGTAGAAATTGTATTGTAGTAAAGGCAAAATAGTTCACAACAGGCCCGGGAGGAGAAGGCCCAACCGGGAACACTCACAGATGCCAACTGCGTGTAGAGGAGAAGGTATCAGCCGAACTGACAGCGTCTGTCTGGAGAAGCAGAATGCAGCCTGGCAGTCTTGTACCCAAAGGGGAAGATGTCCAAGGAGATTGGGAGCCTAAGCTTTTCCTTCTCCTCTGGAACCTTTGCCAGTCGCTTATACTGTCCGTGACAGATGGGTGACCCGTCCCTACACTACCCACACGCAAATGTGTGGCAAAACCTGGGGACAGGGACTTATAAAGACTCTGCTGATCCAAAGATGGCCACCAAGGTTCACCTGGATACAGCGCAGCCAACCAGAACGCTGCCTCCAGGAACCAGGAAACCACGAAAACAAAACAAGTTTCCCTTGACTTCCTCTCCAGGCTGTGATGCCACTTTGGTCAGGTGCCACCAACAGTGGAGGAAGCAGACTGCATTTCTATACAGGTCTGTGTTTGTCCATTTTTTAGTGCATTTTTTAGTGCGCGTTGACATGCATTTTTATTATGTGTTGCATAGCATTTTTGATAGCCTAATACACATTTCATGCATCATGCATTTTTGATTTGGCCAATGAGAATTGATCTTCTACAGTGACATCATTATTGGCTTTGGAAGGATCTACTTCCACTGAGTCGCAATACATTGCCATAGACATTCCTAATTTTCAAAACATGGTGCATAACGTGAACAGCCTCACTGGGTAATGTGTTTCTACAACACATCCCTCCATTTTGCATTCCCATGTGTGTGCTAAAACATGGATATGTGAACAGGGCCTTATAGTCCATCTAATATTTTGAAGGACTATCTACTAATAAGAGATCTCTTCAAAGATGAGAATTACGTAGGGGGAATCCTGTAAGTTTCAGTAGGAGGAAAAAGCCCACCAGTCAGGTTCCATAATGACATTTTATTTCTCCTACTGGTTGTTCTATAAGACTCATATATACACTATAGCCAGAAGTTTTTGGACACCTGACCATCATCTATATGAGCTTGTTGGACATCTTATTTCAAAACCATAGGCATAAAAGGAGAACTTTGGGGTTCTAAAAATAACAAATATCCATACTGACCTCTATGCAGCAGCATCAGTGCGATGCTGCAGCTGTCCCAGGATGGCTCTAAACCAAAGAACTGAGAGATCACATGACTGTTGATCACTTCATTGTTGGTCTGATCAGAGCAGAGAGCAGTGACTGTCAATCAATGCTCTCTTGTCTGGCGCTCACTGGAGCACCCGGCAGGAAAGGGAGAGGGTGCAGCTGGCTCCAGGCCTCAGCCGTGCGCTGAGAGTTGGAGCCAGCTGTCAGTCAGGCAGCTGGGTGGATCCTGACAGTACAGTCAGGATCCCTTTAAAGTGTGGAATTGCTCTGTGACATCAACTGATACCGGGCTTTGGCCCACTGTCGACTAATTCTGGGTCAAAGGAGAGCAAAAGTAAGTGCATTACTGTGACTCACTAGAGAAGTATGGCCAAAAAAGCCTTGGCTATACTTCTCTTTTGACATAGTGTTTCCACCCCTCACCCCTCTTTGTATAACTCCACTCTTCTATGAAGGCTTACATCAAGATTTTTGGGTGTCTTTATGGAAATGTGTACTTATTCAGCCAATGTTAGGTCAGGTACTAATGTTCGATGAGAAGATCTAGTGTTTTATAGGGTTGAGATCAGGGCACTTTGCAAGCCACTCAAGTTCCCCCACATTTAGCTCATCAAACCAAATATTTATGGATTTGACTTTGTGTATAGGGAACGTAAAAAAAAAAAGGACATTCCCCAATCTGTTATCACAAGATTGGAAATGCACAATTGTCTAAATTGATTTGGCATGCTATTATTTGCCAGTGGAAATTGCATGGCTATGCACTTGATTTTATGTAGTTGGTTTTGGAGTGGGTTGTCCAATAACCTTGTATTGATGTGATTGTCAGATGAAGACAATCTTTCGGCCATATTGTGTACCTACTAATCCCACCTGACACTATATTGTCACTCATTGTCAGATAAGAGCAGGTGATTGTTACACTTTCATGAAACCATCTTAAAATTTAGTCACTATATCGATAAGACTTTCCCACAAATGTTACTAACCATTCATTGCCATCCCACGTCCATCTCCTGAGAAACTCCATGTTCCCTAATTTTGGCAGACACCCACATTATTTAATATAACTTGAATGTATTTCATCTCCCCCTCTACAATTCTGCGTTCAATATAAAGTAATGATACATTTATCTCTACTGGCTCTGGTGAAGCCATCCGTCAGTGCCAGCAAAGACCTCATAAAACAATCTCTAGTAACTAAAAAGCTAATTCTGTTCAATAGAGGGAACCGGTCCTTTGTGATTAAGAGCCCAATTCTTCTCTCCAAATCTCCCAAGTCTTCCAGAGCAGCCAAGAAAGACACATTTAGTTGTAAATCACTGTAATCAATTGACGTTCATTGCAGAGAATTCAAGGGAGGACACAGCAAACAGGTCTTATATAAATCTTGTATCTTTTATTCTCATCCCAGGACACTAAGCAGTGATCATCCAGTATTTCAGAATACATTTGTGTTCCTCTATTTGTTATCTGCCTGTCTGCCCTCACATTATTATTTATTTTCTTCTTACCCTATTTTCTCTTGCTGTGCCTTTTTAAAGGAACACTCTAACAAAACATGACAGTTTATTAATTAATAGGCATACAAGGTCTACTTGCCCCTGATATTCATCCTGGCATTCTGTGCACTAGGCTACCCTCAGCCAATTCCTATGATTTATGATTACCTGGTCCCTTATTGTAATTTGATTACAGGGAAACGGCTAATTTAAATGCTTTGATTGAAGAAAATCTGACTTGACTTTCTGACTTTAACCTATATGCAATCCCTTGGATAAATTTAGATTTTTAGGTCTCATTCACATGAATGTGTATGTGTGTAAATGTAGCGCTAGAATGAGGAAGGTTCTTGTTGGAGAACTGGCACTATTGATAAATGCTTAGGTGTGATACCTTATACGCAAGACATGAGAGTAGAGGGAATAGGGCAATTCCCAGAATATACCTTATCTGTCTTGATACCATATAAATAGAAACACAGATAAAATATAAAATCTTATCAGAGCATAAATATAAAGAATTACTTATATAAAATTATTTATGCAATAAAACCCAATGAAAGGGGTTAAAAAGTACACGTGATTAAAATAGTGAATTAATACCAGGTGATTCTGTGGTGAATATAATGTGTGATGATTACATAAAAACAAAATGACTCGTATTATAATAATCGTAAAAACTCAAAATTGAGATTTAAAGTGCTGAGTGGAAAAAACTATATAAATAAATAAATATATATATATATAGTGATGAAGTCCGTCTAAAAAGTAGTTGGTGAATAAAATAAGTGACATTTATTCAAGTCCATAAAAAAGATGATTAGTGGTCAAACAGATGATGCTGTTCAAGCAGGTGTTCCCTGTGCCGGGTGAAGTGATAGTTGTCTGATGGCAACTAAGCCTATAAGAATGAGGCTTACCGGAAATTTTGGACTTGAAGGGGCATATGCCTCACAAGTCACAAAAGCTTATTGGTATAGGACTGGCAGATCCTCGCTCCACGCAATGGCTCCAAGATGTATCTCGATGCAGCATGGACAGGTAAAAGCCAGGAGGGTAGATGGCCGATAGGGGATGGGCATCAATATTCCATAGTTCGAACGTGTTTATAGATCGTAATAAAAAGAAAGCCTTGCATAGTGTAATACCGTTTGAATGAGTTTTAATAGTATAAAAACAGATTAAAAACACTCACATTTATTGGAAGTAAAACAGGCCTGTTTAAAATTGCAAAGAATGGCGTGGTGCTGTCGTAGTAGTCCACCCGACGCGTTTCGTCCGCATAGACGTTGTCTGGGGTGTGGACTACATGCACCAGCAGCACGCTTAAATAGAGAGTGTGACCCCAAAGTAAATCCGAGATTGTACCGACCGGAAGTGACATAACTTCCGGTCTGGCGAGATTTTTGTTCGTTTTTTGTATTTAAAATAACAAATAGGTATGCAAAATAGCCTTTAATGATGATCTAGTTTATTTATAATCGAAATTGCAAAAAATATTCATCAGTTTCTGGGCTATAGCGCCAGTGTGATTTTATTTACATCCAGTGACCTTATCTGTACAGCATCATGGCGCTCTCACGTCACTTCCGCCCACTTCTCCCGAGCGCCTGTTAACCAGGCCTCGTTGTGGGTCCGTTGGGGCGGAAGTGTTGAGGCGCTCTGCTGTTAATATCATTGCAGCTCCGTCCAAGCCTCCCTCTGAGGACGGGGGCGGCGTCGTGACGTAGCGCCGCTATGTCTCTTGTGGAACGCAACGTGAGGAGGAAACCAAGCCTCGCTCCCGTCTGTAGGGGAAAGTACCAAGCTCGCAGTGCACAACATCGGTCGTAAAACTCACTGCGGGACATTCTTTGCTGACACTTAGTGCCAAAGCAGAGAGCCCCAGATACCATCATGGCTGAAACTGATCGAGTGGAGGTTATAGTTATAAATGTGTTATTATTAATTGAAAAATATATATACTAATTTGGGCTAATAAAAATAAGCACATATATCCCAATGGGGTCGCATTCTTAATAATATGATATTTTATTACAAATACATATATAAATACAATACATGTTGAATGTGCGTTCTCATTGCAAATAAAGGGATAAATGTAAATAGACAGAATTCTAGCTTATTGGAGAAAGAAAAATTAGATTCGTCTCGCCATTGGTGTATTTGAAAGATTTATATTACTAAAAATATAAATATAAGGATAATTATGAATCAACAAAATTCTGGCTTACTAAGGAAAAAATATAAATAAAATCGTCTTACAATCGGTATATTTGAAAAATGTATATTATTAAAAATATAAATATAAGACCAGAATATATAAAATTTGTATAGTAAAATTTTATATAAAAACGTGTGATGGCCCTCGATAGTTAGACTATGTCTCTCTCGTATATATAAAAATATGTATTAAGAGATAAATAGTAAATAAAAATAAAATATAATATATAAAATCGCATATATGAATGAATAAATGGAAAAAGGTTTTCTTAAAAATAGTGAATTAAAAGGTTGAGATTGAGAATCCTTCCGGGTATGGGTGGGCATCATGCTTTATTTAAAAATGCATTAATGTCCCATTCAATGTTCATACCATATGGGGAGTAGGACTGCAGCTGGTATATCCAGAACGTTTCCAATTGCGAGACTCCTCTCGTTTTAGCTCCACCCCTCCATGGTGCTATGAACTTGTCTATAATTAAAAACTGGGTCCCTCTAGGATCTCTATTATGAAATTGGCGATAATGCCTCGGAACAGTATGTTTAGTGCTGCCACCTTTTATTTTAGTAATGTGTTCAGATACCCTTGTTGTGAATGTATAGTGCGGCCCGCGTATTGTTTCGAGCACGGGCAAGTGATTAGATACACTATATGGGTGGTTGCAGATGTGCAAAAATGCTTAATGGGATATTTTTCTTTTGTGACAGAAGATTCAAATTCTTTTGTTGCGTGTTTCCCTTTTGCATTATAATGACATACAGTGCACCTCTTACAGGGGTAGTAACCCTTGAGATTATGGAAAAAGGAAGGTTTTATTGGGGGATTGATAATTGTGGGGGCAATTTTACTCTTGAGTGAGGGTGCCCCTTTATATATTACCCTGGCTTTATCCAGTATCAATGGCCCCAAGACTTTGTCATTTTTTAGAATATTCCAGTGTTTTCCCAGTATGGATTTAATTTGTTTGTGTTGTATTGAATATGATGTTAACAAAGACCACTTAAAATTGTCATCAGGAGGAGGTCGAGGTTTATCTGATAAGAGACAAGCTCTGTCTATCTCCAGGGCGCTCTTTAAATCGTGATCGACTTCTTCCATGTTGTAACCCTTTTCTTTAAACCTGTCCCGTAGAGTGTTGGCCTGTATCTTAAAAACATCTAGATCAGTGCAGTTTCTTCGTAGACGCAGAAACTGACTTTTTGGAACCGATCTAAGCCAACTTCTATGGTGGCAGCTATCTGTGGGTATAAACCCATTTCGATCTGTGGTCTTAAAATGTGTGCTGAATTTAAAATGACCTTCGGATAATTGAATATCCAGATCTAAAAAATGTATTTTTGTCTGACTTGATTCGAGGGTCAGTATGATACCACGATCATTATTATTGAGATACAGAAAGAAGGTGTCAAGGGATTCCTGAGATCCCTTCCATAGGAGGAGGATGTCATCAATATATCGTGCCCATAGTCTTAGCTGTGGTCTATCTGTGGCATAGATGACATCCTCCTCCCATTTGGCCATAAAAATATTGGCCAGGCTTGGAGCAAATTTGGCCCCCATGGCAACCCCCTTTTCCTGTGAATAGAATTGACCATTGAACCAAAAATAGTTGTGATGAGTTGCAAAATCTAAAAGTTCCATAATAAAATTAGTTTGCTTTCTAATTAAAGTAGGTTCACGTTCTAGGAATGAACCTATCTGTACACCCGTGTGAAGGACCATCTTTGCCCACACAGGATTCACAGGTGTTTCTGTGCTCCCAGTGGGGACACAGACAACAATAAAAATCTGAACTTAGCTTTAAATACACTAATACACACAAGTGGATTTTCCGTCGGAAAAAAATTGGATGGTTTTCTGACAGAATTCTGCTCAAGCTTGGCTTGCATACAAACGGACACAAGTTTGCTAAATTTTCAACCGCCAAGAACGCGGTGACGTACAACACTACGACGAGCCGAGAAAATGAAGTTCAATGCTTCCAGCACGCGTCAAATTGTTTCCGAGCATGCGTAGGAATTTTGCGTGTTGGAATCTGTACAGACGATCGGAATTTTGACCAAATTCAAACATTTACTGCTCTCAATCTTTTGCTGGCGGGAATTCGACCAGCAAAAATCCGATGGAGCATACACACGGTCGCATTTTCCGACCAAAAGCTCTGATTGGTCTTTTGATAGCCTCAAGGCCTCATTCACACCAATGTACTTATCCATACACCCCTGCCAAGTGCCATCTTTGTCTGCACAGGATGCACAGGTGTTCTGTGCATCCACATGCAGGCAGTCACATTCATGTCTATTGGGATGCAGTGGCTGTACACACAACGCCACTGGTCCCAATTTGACAGATGTGTGGGTGCATGTCCCTTAACACACACTGTCTGTATTCAGGGAAGTACACCCACACCCGCACCTCTGACAGATAGGGAGCAATTGCTGTGCCTGTGCTGTCCCCCAAAAGACACAAGTGGGACTGCCTGTGGTTGGGATCACACTAATGCAATTCCAGACATCAAATGCAATGTCTGTGTAATGCAAATTCAGCCATATTTTTTTATGGTTGAAATTGCATCGCATTCACACCAAAATGGCGCAAGACCCTTTTTTGGTCCACAATGAAATCGTATCGCAATTTGAGGGTGTCATTAACTTTGCATTGACATCCGCAGCGGTTTGCAGATGTCAATATAATCCGCTTGCGTTTCAGATGTGATGCGGGAACCCGCACATTAAATTGCAGGGGTTCCTGCATCACACCAGTCTGAACTGAGTCCTAATTTGAATGCACAGAACACTTATGTATCATGTGCAGACAAAGATTGCCCTTCTCAGGGGTGTATTGATAAGTGAATGAGGCTTTATGCCCCTTACAAGCGATTTTCCGACAACAAATGTTTGATGTGAGCTTGTTGTCGGAAATTCCGACCGTGTGTATGCTCCATCGGATATTTGCTGTCGGAATTTCCAACAACAACTGTTTGAGAGCAGGTTCTCAAATTTTCCAATAAGAAGACTTGTTGGAAGCAGAAGAGCCGCACTGACTATTGAACTTCATTTTTCTTGGCTTGTTGTAGTTGTTGTACGTCACCGCATTCTTGACATTCGGAATTTCCAACAACATTTGTGTGACCGTGTGTATGCAAGACAAGTTTGAGCCAACATCCGTCGGAAAAAAATCCACGGTTTTGTTGTCGGAATGTCCGATACTCTGTACGCGGCATTAGTGTATCATTAGCAACATTTTTTTTTTTTAGTTTTGTATAGTGTGGGAGGGTTAAAACTGCTGTCAGATTTTATTTCTGTCTGTGTCCCCACTGGGGAGATTCACCCTTCTTTAAGTCTGTGTGGTCATTTTCACTGGGACAGAATGAAAGGAGAAATCACATGTTTTACAGTTGTCAAAGAAACAGAAGGTCAGAGAAAAGCACCACTCTGGTGACATCTGTTTAAGACAGGATTTCTACTTGTTTGGAGAGAGTTCATCTCTATTCCTGCTGTGTCTCTGGGACCGAAAGTGCTAAGATATCCCCAATAGTACACAGACAGCAAAAAACATAAATTTTTTTCACCCTTCCTTACGCTATCCAATACTAAAAAATAAACTTCTGTCTTCAGATATACTTTTACTTATAGTATATGTAAGCCCTCACCTTACAAAACAAACTATTCAGTTTAAAATAGAAATGAAAGTCAAAACATTATAAATACCTCTTTTCCCCTTTTTTATAAGTGAGCACATTCCCTCTGTTCTCAGCTGCATAAGGATCTTAGAGAGCTGGGGTGGGGAGAAGCAGCAGCACACTGATCTTCTCAGTGATTGGCTGTGCGGGGGGGGGGGCTTTATGTCAGCACCAGTCTGACCAGTGGAGGAGAGGAGAGCAGGCTGAGTTCTCAGCACAGCTACTGAACTGACCACACTGTACTCCCAAGCAGAGGGCCTGGAGCAACACCCGGGATTTCACACAAAGGAAACAATAAAAAGAGAACAGGGTCCTTTTTCATACAAGCACATGGTACAGCAGGCGCATATTAGGTATATGAAATTCTGGGTTGACATATTCTTTAAAGTTGTTGTAAACCCTTATGCCCCATACACACGGTCGGAAAATCCGACCACAAAATCCATCGGATTTTGTCCAACGGATTTAGTCCGACACTGGTGTTGCATACACACGGTCGGACAAAGTTGTCGGAAAATCCGATCATTCTGAACGTGGTGATGTTTGTTGCCTACGACGGGACTACGTAGAGGCTAGTAGCCAATAGCTTTGGTCTTGTAATGTGATCTGAGCATGCGTGGCACTTTGTCCGTCGGAATTCGCTACACACGATCGGAATTGGTGTGATCGGACTTTGTTGTCGGAAAATTTTTAGAGCAGGAGATACAACTTTGTACGTCGGACAATCCGATGGAAAATGTCCGATGGTGCCTACACAAGGTCGGAATTTCCGACAACATTGTCCGATAGGACAGAACCCATCGGAAAATCCGACCGTGTATTTGTGGGGCTTTACAAACCACTTGGACCTACAGGTGAGCCTAGATTAAGGCTTACCTATAGGTCAAAGAAATATCTCCTAAACCTACATGGTTTAGGAGATATTTGCCAAAAAACAGGCACCGCTGTCTATGGCGCATGCGCCGTAGACAGCGGTGCGCAGGCGCACCGAATATGCCGCAGGCGCACTGATATGCCGCAAGTGGCGGCTCCCATGCGCATGCGTGGGAGTGACGTCATTGCGGCGCGGTCGAATGACAGCGAGGGAGCCGCGATACCCACCAAGAAGATGGAGGCGACGTACACAAGGTGACAGCGGTGACTTCGCTGGCTCCTGTGTCAGGTTAGTGACACATAATGGACTACTATGCGATGCATAGTAGTCCATTATGCTTCACCTTTGCAGGGAAACAAAGAGGAAGTAAACCCATTAGGGTTTACTTCCTCTTTAAGTTACTGTTTAGTTGTCAGGTTGATCCATTGGTACATAGGACTTACATATGTCTCCTGAGTTTATGTGTTCTACAGGTAATGTGTGCTTCTCTTCAACAGATAGAAATGAATGTGAACTAAGCCCGGTTATCTGTGGAGGGGCGAAATGCCGTAATACACCAGGGAAATATGAATGTGACTGCAACCCTGGATATCGGTTCAACACTTCATCCAAGGCATGTGAAGGTAAATCTGATCTTGTGGCCAGTTTAATTTAAAACTAGAAAATGCATAAAAAAAGTTTGTTGCATGATACCATTTCATAGCTCCCAACTGTCCCTGATTTGGAACAATTCTGTCCCTTTTTCCTCCTCATGTGTCCCTCATTTTGGTCTGATCTATATAGTTGTATATAAAATTCACTATTTCTCTTTTAAAAAGGGTTTCATCCAATTTCTAAATTGTTGCGTTTATTAATTTTAAAATCCAGTATACAGTAAAGGAACAGTAGTGGTAAAAAGAAGCACTTGTGGGTTTAACTAATCATTATTTGTAGAATTCTCCTTTATAGGGGTGTGGCAGGGGGTACGATCAGATTTCCATGCATCATTAAAGTTTATGTAAAGCCAATCTTTTTTTTTTTTTCTTATTTGGATAGAGTATTGAATGGTTAAGAACCTGACAGGTTTATTTTTGATATCTGTGTCAAATCAGGGAGATTTCCCTTCACTTCCTGTCCAGAAAACATAACAGGAAGTAGAATGAGGCCTCTCAATAGCAAGGGAGCCCTCCCACCTATTCCTCCATCCTTAAGCCTAGTAAACATGATGACAAAATCGGACAAAAAATAAGGCTTTCGAAGCGGTCGTACCATAATCTGATCAATGGTACAAAGCTTTTGAGAGCCAATCTGGACAGTTCCTGCAAAATTATCTGAAGGGACAAACACGAAAAATGTTCTCATACAATATTAGAATGGGTGATTTTAGTTTAATCAGTACAGCATTCCTCTGAAAAAAAATCAGAAGACCTGGCTATAGTGGACTTGTACCAGAGCAAAGTGAAACGTTTCTTTGTATACAACCAGGGTATCGGAATGCGCCCACAATCCCTCCTTACTGCCAACACATTTGTGAACAATGTCAGCAGAAAATGCCTAGTATGTATTGCATACTAGCACATTATGTGACCCTTACCTGCAAACAATGCCCATGTCAACCCCGCTGAAGGCCACACCCAACTTCGCTCGCCTTACTTCTGGGGCTGCGGACTCTGGCTCTGTGACTGGCAGGAGCCACGTGACGTCACTCCCACGCATGCGAGCCACCGGTCACGGCACATTTGCCTAAAGAAACGGCACGGGCAGCCGGGGATTCTCAGCTAAGTACACCCTCCTGCCTGTATGCTTGATCTTAGGGCAGATTTATTCCAGGTAAATACTCCATGAATCATCTGTCCTTACTCAAGGTGGCCATGGCTAGAAATGCTAGGGGGATGTTTTTCAAAATGATTTCTCAACTAAATAAAGCATAGAGACATGGATGGATGGGTGGATTTGCATTCAATATTAATAATTGATTACTATAAATATAGTTTTTAGTTTGTTGGGCTCAGATAGTTAAGTTCTGCTTTAATACCAATTACATTCCAGCTTTATAAGCTATTAACCGCTTGCGGACTGCCTGCCGTTGTTTGACGGCGGCAGAATGTCTCCCCTGCCCTAATCACCGTAGCTGTACGGCAGCCGCTTTAAGAGTTATAGGCCACCACTGAGGAGCCGATGCACATGCCTGGCAGCCGTGATCACTCCTGACAGAGCCAAATCAGGGATGTGTGTGTGTAAACACACACACACATCCCCGTTCTGGCAGGGGAAAGGAGACAGATCGTGTGTTCCTAGTGTATAGGAACAACAATCGCTCTCCTCCCCCAGGCAGTCCATTCTCCCCTACAGTTAGAACACACTGAGGGAACACATTTAACCCCTTGATTGCCCCCTAGTGTTAACCCCTTCCCTGCTAGTGCCATTTATACAGTAATCAGTGGCTATTTTTAGCTCTGATCGCTGTGTAAGTGGTCCCAAAAAAGTGTCAAAGGTTCCGATCTGTCCGCTGCAATGTCGCAGTTCCAATAAAAATCACAGATCGCCGCCATTACTAGTAAAAAATAAATAAATAAATAAAAATGCTATAAATCTATCCTCTTTTTTTGTATAACTTTTGCGCAAACCAATCAATATACGCTTATTGCAATTTTTTTTTTTACCAAAAATATGTAGAAGAATATATATCGGCCTAAACTGAGGAAGACATTTTTTTTTCTTTTTTAAAATCTGGGATATTTATTATAGCAAAAATTAAAAAATATTGTTTTTTTTTTTCAAAATTGTCAGTCTTTTTTTGTTTATAGCGCAAAAAATAAACACTGCAGCGGTGATCAAATACCACCAAAAGAAAGCTCTATTTGTGGGAAAAAAAAGACATACATTTTGTTTGGGTACCGCGTCGCACTACCACGCAATTGTCAGTTAAAGCAACGCAGTGCCGTATCCCAAAAAATGGCCCGGTCAGGAAGAGGGTGAATTCTTCTGGGGCTGAAGTGGTTAAACAATATGATTAGCTTAAAGTCCATCTGTGTCTATTTTTTTCATTGATAAACAGGCATTTTCAACGCAGGTTGGTATGTCAAATGTCTTAAAAGAAATGTAATTTACCTTTTGTTAATGGTAAAGGCATATCAGTGTAACTGAGCAGTGTTTTACATAATTTCCCCGAGATCTTGCAGATTTGCTGTCAACCAAAAGGGTCTATTTCTTAGCAGCTACAGCATCTGGGTGACAACACTGTAATGATTGCACTGCACAAGGTAATGTGTTGTTACCCTATCTAAGGAAGTGCTTATTAATAATCAGGGCTTTTTTTCTCAAAGAATGGGTGCAGGAACTCCCCTCTCCCAAGTCACCCTTTGTCTCCGCCCCCTACCCACCTCCAAGCACCATCCCCTGTTTTCACCCCATACCCACCTCCCAGTACCACCTCTTTTAGAGAAAAAAGAACCAAATATAATTTTGTGATGCTAAGTAATATGTATGGAATTTGGTAACTATAATAAGCCCCCTCAACAAGAAAAAATAGATCCCCCCACAATAATAGACACCCCCAACAATAACCAATCCCCCCAGCAACAATAGACCACTTGCAACAAAATACAGCCTCACAACAACAAGCCCACCCCAGGAACAACGGACCCCACCAGCAACAATAGATCTCCCCGCCTTAATAGACCCTCCAGCAACCAACAACAATAGACCCCCTCCTCAAAATTAGATTGCTCCCAGCAACAATTGACCACCAGCAACATAAGACCGCCAGCAACAATAGATCCCTCCCTCAACAATAGATTCCCCCAACAACAATAGATCCCCAAGCAGCCAGCATTAATAGACCCTCCAGCAGCCAACAATAAACCCCTCCCTCAACAATAGACCCCTCCCTCAACAATAGATTCCCCCAACAACAATAGATCCCCAAGCAGCCAGCATTAATAGAAACTCCAGCAGCCAAAAACAATAGACCTCTCCCTTAACAATAGATCCATCCCGGCAACAATTGACCCACTAGCAACATAAGACCCCCCAGCAACAATAGATCCCACCAGCAACAATTAGAGCTGCACGATTCTGGCTAAAATGAGAATCGCTATTTTTTTGCTTAGAATAAAGATCACGATTCTCTCACGACTCTCGAGGTGTAACATCATCTTTCACAATATACAAAAAAATTGGGCTAACTTTAATGTTTAGTTTTTTTATCATTGAAGTTTATTTTTTCCCCCAAAAATTGCGTTTGAAAGACCACTGCGCAAATACAGTGTGACATCAAATATTGTAACCATCGCCATTTTATTCCATAGGGTCTCTGCTAAAAAAAAGTATATAATGTTTGGGGGTTCCAAGTAATTTTCTAGCAAAAAAATACAGATTTCAAGTGTCAGAAAAAGGTTTTGTTTTTAAATGGTTAAACTGCCCTTGTCTACATACAGAAGTTCATTCCTTTGATCCAAGAACAAAAAGTTACAATGTTATAGTTATCTACTAGCGTGACAATGTTGTGAAAATCTTGGCAGGCTGCACGTTTTTTTTTTTTCTTTTGAAAATCCCTGTAAATAATAATGTAGATAAAAATTTAAAATAGATCAGTTTGATGTAAGTAAATTTGTCAATTTGTGTTCATGATTTTAAAACCTTTTTACATTTGTAGTTTGTAATGATATGTTTTCAAGGAGGTGTCCAAATTTGCCCATTACATATGCAGGCTCTGCTTCCTGCTATGCGGTTCTACACAGTAGTTATGACGTACTAAGGGGTTGATTTGCTAAAAGAATATAAAGTAAACGTTTACTTAACCTTGTAAAAAGGCTGAATCTGTGTTTACCGTATATACTCGAGTATAAGCCGAGTTTTTCAGCACATTTTTTTGTGCTGAAAATGCCCCCCTCGGCTTATAGTCGAGTCAAGCACTTTTCTGCAGCAGAGAATGACATTTTCCGACCCGACTTTGGGGCCCCGTATCTCAGGGCCACTTGGTGCTAGGAACCCCATTATTGGTGTGCAAACCCAGTGGAACTAGCACTACAACATATCCAAAGAAGGTTTCTAGCACCAAGTGGCCGCCAGATACGGGGCCCCAAATTCGGTTTGGAAAATGTCATTCTCTGCTGCAGAAAAGTGCTTGACATTTTCTGAACCGACTTTGGGGCCCGGTATCTAGGTACCGGGCCCCAATGTCGGTCAACTGTGTCCATCTGCAGCAATGTCATTTCGGGATTTTTTGGGTCCCGAGGCCCCAAATTTTGGCTGCAGCTAGGGGGCATCTAGGAACCCTTAACTACCAAGTTTGAAGTTTGGAGGACCTATGGCTGCCTATGGCTGCCTATGGCTGCAAATGGGCACAGTTGTTGACCCTCTTTTCCACTTACAATAGCTGCGCATTTCTCACTCTAGGCTTATACTCGAGTCAATAAGTTTTCCCAGTTTTTTGTGGTAAAATTAGGTGTCTCGGCTTATATTCGGGTCGGATTATACTCGAGTATATAGGGTACTTTGAATACACAACTGTGCATAGGAAATGAAAAGCACAGGCTTTTCAATTGCACATAATTGGATGATTAAAATGAACACAGCTTCACCTTATTCAGTAAGCTAAGTGATTATGCATTTTGCTAAATGAGTAATCTCTATTTCTTTAGTAAATCAACCCCTATATTTCTCTATTTGAGGGAAGGGAATGCTCACTGGCTCCTCCTAAATTAGACTGAATTCTGCTATAACCTGTTCACTCCTACATAACGCACTCATTTCTTTTTTGCACTTTAATTTGCAGATGTAGATGAATGTTCAGAGGACGTCTGCAGTCAAATGTGTGTTAACATGCCTGGAAGTTACAAATGTTACTGTGAAGGAAGAGAGAGGTTTAAGCTTGCGGGGGACAAGAAATCTTGTGACGTGAGTAAACTGTAATGATACCCTTTATTTTTTTCAGCTAAATCCAATAGGTTTTCATCAAGTATTATAAACATATTTTTATTGCCAGTTTTATTGCAACTATCACAGCTAGAGACGGTGGGGTTGATTTGCTAAAAGCAAATAGGCTGTTCCCTTTTCAATGGAAGTTGCATTTTTCAATAGATTTTTCTTCAGAGCTTAGTCAATGAGGTGAAGCTCTGATGACTTCCACCATCCATTCATGTCCAAGCTAAATTATGTTTAACATAACATGTCATACTTACCTTTTCTGTGCATTGTTTTTGCACAGAGAAGCCCAGATCCAACTGTTCTTGGGTCCCTGCAGGCGCTCCTGGTCCCTCCCTCCTGCTGAGTGCCCCCACAGCAAGCAGTATGCTATGGGGGCACCAGAGCCGAACCGCTGCTCTGTGTGTTCATTCAGATACGGATCTGCGGCTCAGCCCTGCCCGGCCCCCTCTCTCCACATTGGCTCACTGACTTTGACAGCAGCGGGAGCAAATGGCATCCACTGCTGTCTCAGCCAATGAGGGAGAGTCCTCAGAGAGCTGAGGTGCTCGTGCAACATCGCTGGATCGAGATGGGGCTCAGGTAAGTATTAGGGGGTTGCTGCACACAGAAGGTTTTTTTATCCTAATGCCCAAACCGTTACCAAGGACCTAGAGTGCTGTACCCCCACCAGGGAGATCACATCCACCAAGGGGAGAGAATGGGAGGTGCATCTGGTGCCGCAGCCCATGTGTGGCAGGTCTTAAAGCGGTGGTGCTTCCAACTGTACCAAAAATCAAATAAAAAGATATCTTGCAGGTATAACAAAGCTGAATACATTCAGATAACAGAATATAACCAAATGGGTATTGCTATACACAATATAAGAATAGAAAAATAGAAGAGCCCTCTATTCACCTGGAATGGATATATGTGCAGCATCGGGTAGGGCAAAAAATTGTTGAAAAATGGATCAAACCAACACCCCCACACAATGGTTAAAAGCGTAAACCAGGTCCTACCATATGAGAGAATAATGTATGTAGGGGAAATGTGAAAAAATATGATAAAAGCTGGAGAAAGATTGATATAAATGAACGGTAAAATTATACATATATATGAAAATGGTATGTGAAAGTATTGTATAGAGTAGGTATTAGTTGGAAGAAATGGTGACTATTGTATGGAAGTGAGTGATTTGTATTGAGTCTTAATTATGGGTGAAGTTGAAACAAGGAAAGTAAATGTGAGAATATATATGTAAATCATAAATAATGCTAAATGTGATGTAACTTAACATGTAACAAAAATTTGTAATAACGAGTGTAAAAAGGGGAAAAAAATCCAATTCACTTATATTCCATTTACTGCATATTGCTTGCAATCTCAAGCCCTTATGAAGAGGGCCGTTATTGGACCCCCAAAACATGTGGGATACTCTTTTGATTATCCACCTGCCCTTTATTGGAATAAAGTTGTATCTGGAACTTTTTTTTTTTTTCAAAATGTTTTTATTGGGTTAGAGAAAAAAAATATAAAGACATATTTACAGATTATTGTCAGTCATTTATACAGTAACTGCACGATATCAATACAAACGAAAATTTGAAATTAGCATACCTGTCAGTAAGCCAGAACAGTTGAAAAAACAGCATTAAAGTATTAAAAAAAAAAGACAACGCTAAAAACAACTAACGCTGTGGGGTACTGGCCAGACAAATAGTACATGAAATCCCTGTCTAAAGAGATTCGTGAGTCAATGAAAAACAGACAGAATCTAGTCAACGTATATAGTTTACTAGCAAATATATTAGAAAACTGGATGGATCGAAAATGCTGACCCCTGATAACATGGTAAAAGAATAAGAAATAAAAATATAGGGGGGGGGGGGGGGGGGGGGGTGGGGGGGGGGGGGGGGGGGGTGGGGGGGTGAGGTGTGCAACCAGGGAGGCTATCTGGAACTTTTAGCAGTAGTGTGGTGATTCCGTTTAGATTTTTGTTACATTTCCTTTATTCAGTTTAGATTTTTGTTACATTTTCATTATTCAGTTTGGATTTTTGTTACATTTCCTTTATTATATCAGTCAAGAGAGTGATAATAATGTGCAAAGTGCAATGTGTGCAAAACGCAATGACAAATTTAGAATATGATGTCACCTTTCATACAGCAGCAAGTACGATAACATTGGTAGCTGATATAGTTTATTGTCTTTGCTTTATGAAATCAACATGATAGGTAGATGTATAAAAAGGTGCATCTGGAATATTGATATGACAGAATGGCTTATACACTGCACTTATCGGTCTACTGCAATACAATCTGCTGTGTATCTCCCTTCCTGAAGTACAGAGGACAGGCAGGTGGAATGCACTAATAAGCTCCCTACTTCCTCTTCTCACACAACCTTCAGCAAAGTGTCATTGCAATGTGTCACCATGTATCAAATGTTCTCCCTGCCACAGCCAGTTAACATTTCCACCCAGCCATTCATTCCCTTATTTCTTGGACTAGAAAGCAAATTAGTAACATCATTTCCCAAGTAATGACCCGACTGCCAGGGTCATTGACCACACTGCAAAGAAACACATAGCTGCAGGCCTTTGTCAGTTATTGAGGTCTTCATGAGATGCTGAAGCTATTCATCTAAATAGAAGTCACGGCTACAGGTGTTATTTGGAGTGAGAAATGTAACAACAGGTCACTGAGGGGAAACCTTAATTTGCTAGAGGTTCTAACCGAGTGATTGGTGGAGTGCAGACCGTATTGCCGGAGGCTGATCAGTATTTCCAGCTGCTCAAACAAAGAGGTATGTTCATGAATCATTAGGTGCTCCCTTAGTACCCTTATAACGTCTTTTGATTATAGCGCTTCTCATAGTGGAACTTAAACTAGGAATTTTTATTTATTTCAGACAGGGTGGAGAAAGGTTTAAATCAGGGGTAGGCAACCTTAACTACCTCAATACAGTGCACTTACACCCCCTTCCTGCCCAGACCAATTTTCAGCTTTCGGTGCTCTCACAGTTTGAATGACAATTACTCAGCCATGCAACACTGTACCCATATGAAACTTGCGTCCTTTTTTACACACAAATATAGCTTTCTTTTGGTGGTATTTAATCACTAGTGTTTTTTTTATTTTCTTTATTTTTTGTACTATAAATAAAAAAGACCGTAAATTTTGTGAAAAAAATGTGCCTTTTTCTTTGTTTCTGTCATAAAATGTTGCTAATTAGTAATTTCTCTTCATGAATTTTGGCCAAACACGGGGCGGATCAGTGCAGATCCGCCCCGTGGATAGCCGCTTGCTCAGCGGGGATCGCCGGAGCGATCTCCGCTGAGCAGGAAGATGACAGGTCCGTCTCTGCACTCCGTGCAGGGACGGACCTGTCACAGCGCCGCTCTCCCCTATGGGGGATCGGGTGACGACGGACCGTAGAGTCCGTCGTCATCCGATCCGCTCTGCAGACGGATGCAAAAATAGGGTTTTCCTCCGTCTGCAGAAACGGGCCATAGCGGGCACGGGCGAGGTCGGGTGTCAGCGGATGCTCATCCGCTGACACCCGCTATCCCATAGGGATACATGTATGTCCATTTTTCATCCGAAAACAGATGGATGAAAAACGGACATACGGACATCCGTGTGAAAGAGCTCTTATACTGCTACATATCTTTGGTAAAAATAACCCAGTATATTATTTGGTCTTTGTGAAAGTTTAAAGTCTACAAACTATGGTGCCAATCTCTGAAAATTGACACATCTGATCAGGCCTTCAGTACATCAGGTGAATCTCATTTCTTGAGACACTAACAAGTCAGTAAAGTACAAATACCCCCCAAATGACCAATTTTTAGAAAGTAGACATTCCAAGGCATTAAGTAAGTAGGATGGTGAGTTTTTTTAAGTTGTCATTTTTTCACACAATTCTTTGCAAAATTAATGTTTTTTTTTTTTTTACAAAATTGTCATATTAATCAGGTTATTTCTCACACACAGCATATGCATACAACAAATTACACCCCAAAATACATTCTGCTAATTTTTCTGAATATGGCGATATCACATGTGTGAGACTTTTACACAGCCTGGCCACATACAGAGGCCCAACAATGAAGTAGCACCTTCAGGCGTTCTACAAGCATAAATGACACATATCATTTCATTCCTACCTATCACACTTTTGAAGGTCCTGGAGCACCAGGACAGTGGAATTACCCACAAAATTACTCCATTTTGGAAAGCAAACACCCCAACGTATATTCTATGAGGCATCGGCTGCAAATAGGTACTCAGGTACTCTGATGGGCTGGAGACAGGTACTCGGGTAACTTGATGAGCTGCAAACAGGTACTCGGGTACTCTGATGGGCTGGTGACAGGTACTCAGTTACCCTGATGGCCTGGTGACAGGTACTTGGGTACTCTGATGGCCTGGTGACAGGTACTCGGGTACTCTTATGGGCTACAGATAGGTACTCGGGTACTCTGATGGGCTGGTGACTGGTATTCGGGTACTCTGAAGGGCGGTGACAGGTACTCAGGTACTCGGTACTCATGTGGACTGTGACAGGTACTCATATGGACTGTGACAGGTACTCAGGTACTCATATGGAATGTGACAGGTACTCATGTACTTGGATACTCAGATGAACTGTGACAGGTACTCAGGTACTCATATGGACTGTGACAGGTACTTGGGTACTCAGATGAACTGTGACAGGTACTCGGGTACTCATATGGACTGTGACAGGTACTCAGGTGAACTGTGACAGGTACTTAGGTACTCATATGGACTGTGACAGGTCCTCGGGTACTCAGAGGAACTGTGACAGGTACTCGGATACTCAGATGGACTGTGACAGGTACTCGGGTACTCTGATGGACTGTGACAGGTACGTCATGAAGTTGTTATGAAGTTGTTGAAATGAGTAACATAGTAAGGCATAAGTCACCTATTGCTGAATCAGAGGTGCAGAGTTTGTAGTACTGATCCTATCATCTGAGTCTTGTCCCCCACACCCAGACACCCAACTGGAAGCATACTGTGTCGAAGGGAGGGAGGCATTCCTACCGAAGATTAAGGTATTTTCAATAAACAAAAGTTTATAATTGAAATCTATAGCTAAGCGCAGCAAACCCGCAGGAAATCTGCAGGTACACTACACTGCACCCGCGGTGCCGGTAAATCTCAGCACATCAGTGTGAAAGCAGCTCTATAGTAACATGCTTTTTTCTGGCTGCTGGCACCACTCTGGAGACCACTAGCCAGGATAAAAGGTGGTGTGCAGTTGGTATCCCTCCACATGAGACAGGAGCCAACACTACAGAGGAGGCATCCACTTATGCCACTCTTTCTCTACTAAAGCTCCAAGTTTACAAGTAGTCATTCTGCATTGCACTCTGTTGGATGCTCTGGAATGGTGGGTCAGCAAGCCGGTTTAAATCTTTGTAAGCCCCCCCTGCTCACTTGCCTTTCCAGGTGACAACACAGGGGGTAAAGGGCAATTCCCCTAACATAACACAAATAAAAACCTGCCAAAGATTCTGCAATACTGCAAATTTAATACGACAGATATAATATGTAAGCTGCACAGTGCATACTGACTTATAAGATACATGCATAATAAGCAGCTGGAAAAAACAAAATAGTATTGGTTTATACTATGCTATCCTATAATATTTTAAAACAATAAGGCCCCTTTCACACGAGGCGGACTACGCTTCCACGGAGTCCGCCTCTGTCCGCCGGCTCAGCAGGAGATCTCTCCGTTGATCTCCGCTGAACTGGCGGATGACAAGTCCCTCTCCGCTCACTGAGCGGGGAGGGGCTTGCAAGCGCCGCTGGTCTCTATGGAGAGATCGGATGAAAACGGACAGTGTGTCCGTTTTCATCAGATCTCACCCGATCCGATCCGCCAGCGACGGATCTGGACGTAGAGCCATACGTCTGCTTTTGGCGGATCGGACCGGGTCGGATGTCAGCGGACATGTCTCTAATGCATGTGGTGTGCAGCACGGTGGCTTGGCCTTTTCAGGTTCAAAACAGGCGGTGAGAAGGTGACATATCGCTTCCTAGCTGCCTGTCAATCTCCCTCTGAAAAGGAAGAGTGACAGGGCTGCTGCATATCAGAATGGGCTGAAAGGGTTAAAAAGGTGTTAAACAGGAACACATTTTCTTCAGAAAACTTTTTTTCTACTTATAAGGCTGCTCTAGCTGACTTCATATGCAGATCAAATATCACACCTTGTCTGCAGTAGCTCCAATCCCTGCTGTAAAAAGCAATAGGGTTGATTTACTAAAACTGCAAAATCTGGTGCAGCGGTGAATCATAGACAATCAGCTTCTAACTTCAGGTTGTTCAATTAATCTTTGACAAAAAAAAATGGAGGTTGATTGGTTTCTATGTAGAGCTGCACTGCATTTTGCTTCCAGTTTTAGTAAATCAACCCCTCTAAGTCACAGCTGTCAATTTGACAGCCAGGAATTGCCATCAAATACAGCAGGGATATAAGCATCAGGGGGAGAGGGACAGGGCATGATACATACAGCCAGTGTAGTTCTATGACATTTTTGGGGCATACGTAACACAAACAAAGAATAATTGCATTACATTTGAATTTAGAAGATAAGCAGAGGTATCTGGGGGTCATGTTACTAACTTAATGACAGTGCCTCTGTCACCAGACCCACCTGGAAACTGCAGCAAAAGATATGTATAAAGAGATTTTTATTAAAGGAGTAATGAGGATGGGGACTGCACACTTTAATGCCGCGTACACGCGGTCGGAATTTCCAATAGAAACAGTCCGATGGGAGCTTTTCATCTGATTTTCCGACCGTGTGTATGCCCAACGGTCTTTTTCTGTCAGCATTTCCGACGGATTTTGGATTGAGAGCCTGTTCTTAATTTTTCCGACGGAGAACCTTTCTATCGGATTTTTCGATCTGGTGTATGCAATTCCGACCCGCAAAATTTCCGACGCATGCTCGGAAACAATTTGACGCATGCTCGGAAGCATTGAACGTCCCTTTTATAGTGCTGTCAAACGTGTTGTATGTCGTGGTGTTATTGACCGTTGGAATTTGGTGTGACTGTGTGTAGGCAAGACAGTTTGAGCAAAATTCCGTCGGAATTCCGACGGAAAAACCATCAGAGCTTTTTACGACGAAAATTCCGACCGTGTGTACGTGGCATTAGTTTAGAGTAGACATGTGCACAACAAAAAAAATCGTTTTTTTTCGTTTCGTTTTTTTTTTGTTTTTCGTTTTTTTTCGTTTCCGTTGATTCGTAACGATTAGTACATTCGTAAAGTCGTCGGTGTTCGGATTCGTAACGATTCGTACATTCGTAAGTCGTCGGTGTTCGGATTCGTAACGATTCGTACATTCGTAATTTGTCGGTGTTCGGATTCGTAACGATTCGTACATTCGTAAGAGTTATTTTTTCGTTGATTCGTTTTTTCGTTGATTCGTTTTTTCGTTAGTTTAATTTTCGGACGCATTCGTATTTATTCGTACTTTTGTAACATTCGTAACATTCGTAGATTTGTAATCGGAGCATAATTCATAATTTTATGTAATGTGTATGCTATTATTACATTTAAATAATTTACGAATCGAAAAAAAAAGTTACGAATCGAAAAAAAAACGTTTTTTTGTTCAATAGAGACACGGAAAATTACAAATCGAAAAAAATTAAAAAAACAAAGTTACGAATCGAAAAAAGAAGTTACGAATCGAAAAAAAAAAGTTACGAATCGAAAAAAAAGTTACGAATGTACGAATTTTTCTGTTCAATCCATTCGAAGCACGTTTAGCAGCACCATTGTAAGGGACACGGAAAATTACCAATTCAACCAAAAAAAAAAAGTTAGGAATGTACGAATTTTTTCGTTCGTTTTCGTTTTTCGGATTTTCTTCATTAGTACATTCGTTGTTTCTAATTATTTTTTTTCGGATTTTCGTTATTTTTCGGATTCGTTCGATTCGAATGATTCGTTAATCAGATTCATACGATTCGAACGATTCGTTATTCGGATTCATACGATTCGAACGATTCGTTCATTCGTACGAAAACGAACGAACGAAAATAACAAAAAAAACAAAAAACAAAAAAAACTAAACGAATTGCACATGTCTAGTTTAGAGATTAAGTATTTTTTTCCCACAACATTAGAAAACTGGTAACTGGCCTTTCTGGCTATAGTGTAGACCAATGCACTAAAAAATGAAGACCAGCAATGGAAGCCTGTTCCCTATACACATTTCATGACTCTGTTTTCCTTTAATGTCTTGCTTTTTAATTAGATTGGCCACCTTTAAATGCAATATAATGACAGATTATGCAAAAACGAATACCTTGAGAGGGGATCTCAGTTTTTGAGAAGGGAGGTATTATAGCTGTTCTGTTTCTTTTTTTTATCACCAGAGTTTTTCACAAGACGTTCTCCCCAGGCTCTGCTCTTTTTATTTCTGTTAAGAATGCTTCAAATGCTTGGCACATTTTAAGAGGGACTTGGCAGACAATACTCACCCAGCAGGCTACAGTATTGTATAATTCCTTCTAAGCTCTGGCATCGAGGCTGGCACGTGCCAGTATCTTGGATCCTGATTAAGCCCCTGAAAGCTCCTGGGGTATAGCTTGCAGAAAATAAGTATTCAAGCAACCCAGATTAAGCTTCCATGAATAACAGTTTTGTAGTGCACAGTGAGAAACATTGTCTGAATATAGAAAGCGTGCTTCGGTGATGCTGCTTGTTTTATTTTCACACCCGCTATGAGTGTTCTCTGGAATATACTCAAGTATCTAACAAGAAAGTGTTTGCTTTGCCTATGGAAACCAATCATATTGTACCTCTTATGTTTTCAGTGAAGGAGAATGGCACAGCATAATGACTACGTGGTTGACACTGTGGTGCTGGGTTCCTGAGTTCAGATCCCATTGGGGACTCTGTCTAGATGGAGTTTGTAGGTTTTAAGGTCTGGATTTCTGCATAACCAACATAGGCCATGGCCTACGGCTGCAAAACTGCCCGGGGCACCAAACAGCCACCCTGGCATCATTTTGCTGGCAGTCAGTACCATATTCCAGAGTTGAAAGGTTCCAGACTGAAATTCTTCCTGCCAGTGCAATCTGGCTGGGTCCATATTGTTTCTGCACAGTTTGCGCATTTTTGTTGGATGAATTGTTGTTGGGGAAATTGTGTTCTATATTCTTACACTTCACCTACTCAAGTTTTATATACCTAGAACCAGTAGCTCGTCAAAGAAAAATCTTGAGACATCCTTAGGGCTTTATCCTAATTAGCAGCTTATGAGTTTATAAAAGAGTTAAACTCTCTGCTAATGAACATCTTGCAAGCTTTCCCAAGGTGCCTTATAACCTTGTAAGCTGCTAATAAAGGGAAAAGCCTAATGCCTCGTACAAACGACCGGACTTTCCGACAACAAAACCGTGGAATTTTGTCCGAAGGGTGTTGGCTCAAACTTGTCTTGCATATACACGGTCACACAAATGTTGGCCAACAATTACGAACTTAGTGATGCACTAGACATACGACGTGGTTTTTCAGCTCTTTAGCGCCACCCTTTGGGCTCCTTCTGCTAATTTTGTGTTAGTACAAGTTTGGTGAGTGTTGATTTGCGCTTTTCTTTTCGTGCTTTTCATTTAGCACTTTTCAGTTTGCGCTTTTCATTTCAAGCTTTTCAGTTAGTTTCTGAACGGCCGTTCGTCAACCAGACATGTTGCGGAATTGGAGGAGATAGCGTGTTATTATTGGCCTTGGAGTTATTGCTTTTGACATTATTTTTTTGTCTGAATAATAATTATTTGATTTGGTATATTTTCTATATTTTTGGATGCATAGAATGCACTTTTTGGTTAAGTTCTATTAGATAGCATATCTAATTTTTTTTTTTTTAATGCACAATAAAAAAATTGTGTAGAATAATACTTGGCTGTGTTTTACTTCAAATGACAGTTGGGGAGTAGGCAGTTACATTTAAAAAAATACAATGTAAAATTGACAAGGGACACCAATATAGTTGTATCTTTGATCTTAAAGCGGGATTCCACCCTAAAGTGGAACTCCCGCTTTTCGGAACCCTCCCCCCCTCCGGTGTCACATTTGGCACCTTTCAGGGGGGAGGGGGGTGCAGATATCTAAGACAGGGTACGCAGCTTCCTGTCCCGACGCGCTGTGTTGTGGTAACTTGCCCAAATTTTATTTAAAAAGCATAATAATATTATTCTTGATATCACTAGAAAAAAAAAGCCTTTGAAAATTAATTTGCAATAACTCCATCAGTATCACCAGCAAAGCAGCTTCATTATTATTCCATTAAAGAAGAAGAGAATTGTGCGCTGCATTTGGAGATTTCATAATTTGCCACGTCACGAATGTTAATTCTGCATTACGAACGCTAGTTTACAAGATCGACCTGCTTCCGAGCATGCGTGTTTGTACTTTGAACTTTTGTGCGACAGACTTGTGTACACACGCTCGGAAAATCCAACAACATAGATTTGTTGGTGGAAAATTTGAAGACATGCTAGCCAACAGTTGTTGGCGGAAAGTCCATTGTCCAGGCCCCATTGTCCGATGGAGCATACACACGGTCTTTTTTTATCGGCAACAGCCTGACATCGAAAAATTTCCTGTCGGAAAATCCGATCGTGTGTACGGGGCTTTAGTACCCCTGGATTCTTCTTTCTGAATCTACTTACAAATTATTAGAAAAGGAGAGTACCGGGATCTGGCTGCAATAAATGACGGCTGGCAAACGATCTCTAGTGGCATCCGGATAGCATGACCACCCTCCAAAAAACTGTTAGTGGACTTAACATGCGGTTAAGTAAACATGTCAATGATGTTGATGTTGAAAGCAGAAAAAATGAGCATCAGTTTTTTTGTGTGTGGGGTCAGGATGCCAATGTTGACCCATGTTCACAGCCAAAAGTGGCTACAGTGGGCATCTAAGGAACACAACTGGACCAAAGAGCAATGATAGGTGGCATGGCCTGAAGAATCACATTTTACATCTTGTGGATGTTCGGGTGCATGTGCGTTGCTTACCTGGGGAAAATATGGAACCAGGATGCACTATGGGAAAAAGGCAAGCTGGCGGAGGCAATGTGATTCTTTGGGCAATTTTCTGCTGAGAAACCTTGGTTCCTGACATTCATGTGGATGCTACTTTGACACATATCACCTACTTAAATATTGTTGCTGACCAAGTACACCCCTTCATGGAAATGGTATTCTCTGATGGCAGTGGCCTTTCAGCAGCATAATGAACCCTGCCACACTGCAATAATGGCTCAAGAATGGTTTGAGGAACATATCAATAAGTTTTAGGTCTTGACTTCAAATTATTCAGATCTCAATCCGCTTGAGTATGTGCGACCATAGAGGCCCCACCTCGCAACTTACAGGACTTGAAGGATCTCTTACTGAGGACTGGGTGCTAGATACCACAGCATACCTTTAGAGGTCTAGTGGGAGTCCATGTCTTGTTTGGTCAGGGCTGAGCAGAGAAAACTATGCTTTAAGTCTTCTCTGCATTTTGTAAGTCTGGATTGGGGCTGGAAACTTGAAGACTTCAAAGAGCATTGGGAGGGATGGAGTCTTCAGTCTTGTGTCCAGGCTTTCCAGAAGTTCTGCAGGTTGTGTGTGTGTCCAGGTGCACACACTCATTATAAGACAGATCTGAGCATAACTCAGGGGAGTTGGTGTGGGAGCAGTTGCTGTAGCCAGGAGGGAGGTGTACTACTGTTTAAGAACCCAGGCAAAATATCCTTGAGATGGCATTCCATGTGGGAGAGGTTCCAGGTCAGTGGACTCAGAGAGTCGGGCCAGCTGAGATAGTCAGGGAGACCATAGCCGAAACAACTGAAAGAGAGTCCTGGGGACCAGAGGGGACCGTGAGTCTTGGAGGAGTGTAAAAGCCGGGAGTGTAAGGAGAACCACTTCCTAGAGGCCAAGAGTGGGCCTGCACAGCTTTGTACTGAGACCAAGGCTAAGTGAGCCTTGAGAGCCAGGTGGCTTGGCATTTTTGTTTGTGTTGTAATTCTTGGGAGAAGAACCCCTGTGTGGGCAACCCATGCATGTATGAACTTTCATTTTTGTTACTTTCAATAAAAGTGGGATACCACGCTCTAAAACTGAAGTTCCTGTTGGCTGTGAACTCACTGAAAACGCATCTACCACTGAGCTAGACATCCCCCAACATCACTATATATATATATACAGTGCCTTGCAAAAGTATTCGGCCCCCTTGAACTTTTCAACCTTTTGCCACATTTCAGGCTTCAAACATAAAGATATAAAATTTTAATTTTTTGTGAAGAATCACCAACAAGTGGGACACAATTGTGAAGTGGAACGAAATCTATTGGATATTTTAAACTTTTTTAGCAAATAAAAAACTGAAAAGTGGTGCGTGCAAAATTATTCGCCCCCTTTACTTTCAGTGCAGCAAACTCACTCCAGAAGTTCAGCGAGGATCTCTGAATGATCCAATGTTGACTGATGGTGATAAATAGAATCCTCCTGTGTGTAATCAAGTCTCTGTATAAATGCAACTGCTCTGTGATAGTCTCAGGGTTCTGTTGAAAGCGCAGAGAGCATCATGAAGACCAAGGAACACACCAGGCAGGTCCGTAATACTGTTGTGGAGAAGTTTAAAGCCAGATTTGGATACAAAAAGATTTCCCAAGCTTTAAACATCCCAAGGAGCACTGTGCAAGCGATCATTTTGAAATGGAAGGAGTATCAGACCACTGCAAATCTACCAAGACCTGGCTGTCCCTCTAAACTTTCAGCTCAGACAAGGAGAAGACTGATCAGAGATGCAGCCAAGAGGCCCATGATCACTCTGGATGAACTGCCGAGAACTACAGCTGAGGTGGGAGAGTCTGTCCATAGGACAACAATCAGTCGTACACTGCACAAATCTGGCCTTTATGGAAGAGTGGCAAGAAGAAAGCCATTTCTCAAAGATATCCATAAAAAGTCTCGTCTAAAGTTTGCCACAAGCCACCTGGGAGACCTACCAAACATGTGGAAGAAGGTGCTCTGGTCCAATGAAACCAAAATCGAACTTTTTGCCCACAATGCAAAACGATATGTTTGGCGTAAAAGCAACACAGCTCATCACCCTCAACACACCATCCCCACTGTCAAACATGGTGGTGGCAGCATCATGGTTTGGGCCTGCTTTTCTTCAGCAGGAACAGGGAAGATGGTTAAAATTGAGGGGAAGATGGATGTAGCCAAATACAGGACCATTCTGGATGAAAACCTGTTGGAGTCTGCAAAAGACCTGAAAGTGGGACGGAGATTTATCTTCCAACAAGACAATGATCCCAAACATACAGCAAAATCTACAAAGGAATGGTTCACAAATAAACGTATCCAGGTGTTAGAATTGCCAAGTCAAAGTCCAGACCTGAATCCAATCGAGAATCTGTGGAAAGAGCTGAAAACTGCTGTTCACAAACGCTCTCCATCCAATCTCACTGAGCTTGGGCTGTTTTGCAAGGAAGAATGGGCAAGAATTTCAGTCTCTCGATGTGCAAAACTGATAGAGACATACCCCAAGCGACTTGCAGCTGTAATCGCAGCAAAAGGTGGCTCTACAAAGTATTAACGCAAGGGGGCCGAATAATTTTGCACGCCCCACTTTTCATTTTTTTATTAGTTAAAAAAGTTTCAAAATCCAAAAGATTTCGTTCCACTTCACAATTGTGTCCCACTTGTTGGTGATTCTTCACAAAAAATAAGAATTTTATATCTTTGTTTGAAGCCTGAAATGTGGCAAAAGGTTGAAAAGTTCAAGGGGGCCGAATACTTTCGCAAGGCACTGTATATATATATATATTATTACTATATTGGGACACCTGCCTTTACACGCAAGTGAACTTTAATGGCATCCCAGTCTTAGTCTGTAGAATTCAATATCGAGTTGACCCACGCTTTGCAGCTATAACAGCATCAACTGTTATGGGAAGTCTGTTCACAAGGTTTAGGAGTGTGTCTATGGGAATGTTTGACCATTCTTCCAGAAGTGCATTTGTGAGGTCAGGCGCTGATGTTGGACGAGAAGGCCTGGCTCACAGTCTCTGCTCTAATTCATCCCAAAGGTGTTCTATGGATTGAGGTCAGGACTCTGTGCAGGCCAGTCAAGTTACTCCACCCCAAACTCACTCATCCTTGTCTTTATGGACCTTGTTTGTACACTGGTGTGCAGTCATGTTGGAACAGAAAGGGGCCATCCCCAAACTGTTCCCACAAAGTTGGGAACATGAAATTGTCCAAAATATCTTGGTATGCTGACGCCTTAAGAGTTCCCTTCACTGGAATTAGGCCCCTTTCACACTGAAGCGTTTTTCAGGAGCTACAGCGCTAAAAATAGCGCCTGTATAGCTCCTGAAAAAAGCGGGTCCTTTAACTCCAGTGTGAAAGCCGGAGGGCTTTCACACTGGAGCGGTGCGCTAGCAGGACGGTAAAAGTCCTGCTAGCAGCATATTTGGAGCGGTGTATTCACCTCTCCTACCCATTGAAATCAATGGGACACGGCGGGGATACCGCGGTAATACTGCAGCGGCACTTTGCGGGGGGTTTTAACCCTTTTTCGGCCGCTAGCGGGGGCTAAAACAACGGTAAAGCAGCGCTAAATATAGCGCTGCTTTACCGCCGCTGCCCCCACCGCCCCAGTGTGAAACCAGCCTTAAGGGGCCAAGCCCAACCCCTGAAAAACAACCCCACACCATAATACCCCCTCCACCAAATGATTTGGACCAGTGCACAAAGCAAGGTCCATAAAGACATGGATGAGCGAGTTTGGGGTGTAGGAACTTGACTGGCCTGCACAAATACTTTTTACAATATAGTGTATGTATGTATATTAGGGCTGAAACAACTAATCGGCATAATCGATTATATTTGATTATCAAAATAGTTGTCAACTATTTTGATAATTGATTAGTTGGTCAGCCGATTAGTTGGCCTACAAACAGAATGCATTATTTGTTTACATATCAGAAAATACAGTGCAGCACGCATACAGCTCAGCATATCATATATACATGCCAGTATACAGTGCAACACACATATATAGCTCAGTAAAAATTTAAGAGCAGGATCTCAAATTTTTTTCCGACGGAAAAAGTCCGATGGCGCCCACACACGGTCGGATTTTCCGACAACATGGTCCGATAGGACATTTTCCGTCGGAAATTCCGACTGTGTGTACGGGGTATTACAGTCAACATTTTCAAAGGAAAAATTTGTTCATGTGTGGCCAGCATAAGACCCCTTTCACACTGGGGCGTTTTGCAGGCGCTACAGCATTAAAAATAGCACCTGCAAACCACCCTAAAACAGCTGCTCCATTCACTCCACTGTGAAAGCCCGAGGGATTTCAGACTGGAGCGGTGCGCTGGCAGGGCATCAGAAAAAGTCCTGGCAGCAACTTCTTTGGAGCGGTGAAGGAGCAGTGAACTCACCGCTCCTCAACCGCTCCTCCTCATTGAAATCAATGGGGCAGCGCTGCTATACTCCTTTTCGGCCGCTAGCGGGGGGGTTAAAACCGTCCTGCTAGCGGACGAATAGCACCGCTAAAACGGCGGTAAAGCGGTGCTAAAAATAGCACTGCTTTACCACTGACGCCCGGGGCGGCACAATGTGAAAGGGCTCTAAGTGACAGCAGGTGCAGGTAGTTTCAAGCTACCTGCCTATGACAAGGGAGTCTCTCATGCATACTATTATATTATAGTCCTATCTGAAAAACAGTGTTTTAGGTCTTTTTAAATTTAAGTCTGATATGTGCCAGATTCAATCTCTGATGCCCCGTACACACAGTCGGATATTCCGATGGAAAAAGTCAGATCAGATTATGTTGTCGGAAAATCGGATCGTGTGTGGGCTCTAACGGACTTTTTCCGTCGGAATTTCCTACAGAAAAAATTTGAGAGCAGGATCTAAAATTTTCTGACAACAAATCCGATCTGACTTTTTCCGATCGTGGGTAGAGAATACCGACACACAAAGTGCCACGCATGCTCAGAAGAAATTTGGAGACGAAAGCTATTGGCTACTGGCCTCTACGTAGTCCCGTCGTATGTGTTGTACGTCACCTCGTTCCGATTGACTGGATTTTCCGACAACTTTGTGCGACCGTGTGTATGCAAGACAAATTTCGGCCAAAATGTTGTGGTCGGAATGTCCGACCGTGTGTACAAGGAATTATAGTACAAGGGTTCTTCAAAAAGTTTCTGCACTTTTTGCAGAAACTTTTTGTAGACCCCATTATTCTTATCTGTTAGTCACAGAGTTGATTCGATATTTTGTTCTCTAACCATACAGCTGGTTATTTATATTTACCACTGCATGTAGATATTCAAAAAGAAATTGTCTTTTTTTTTTTTTTTTTTACTTTTACATATCAACTAAATTATAAACCATCAATTTTCTTTTTAGGTTTTTATCCGATTAACTGATTATTCAAAACAATAATTGGCCAACTAATCGATTATGAAAATAATCATTAGTTGCAGCCCGCATGTATGTGTGTGTATATATATATATATATATATATATATATATAAAATATATATATATATATATATATATATATATATATGTGTATGTGTGTGTATATATATATATATACACAGGGGGTCCCCGACTTACGAATGCCCGACCTACGAACATCTCCTACTTACGAACCGGGCGATGTGGGGACCCTCTGCCATTTTTCACGGACATCGGCTGTTGCGCGGCCAGACAGAGCCTCGGAAAACCTCGGCAATGTCCGTAATTGTCGTTCTGCGCATGCGCGGCCGACTTACGAGCATTTCCGAATTACAAACAGGAGGACAGTCCCTAACGGGTTCTTAACCTGGGGACCCCCTGTGTGTATATATATATATATATATATATATATATATATATATATATATATATATATATATATATATATTACATCTTCATCAATGTTATTAAATCCTCTTTATATAAACCTATTTATGAAAACAATACAACTGGTAGTTCTTTTAATAATGATTTGCAAAGGCATTATTATGCTTATTATTAAATAAAGGCCATCATGTCTCACTACAGGAAATGAGACCTTGTGACCAGTGTGTCTGTTATTTTCAGCATTTAATATTATTATATATTTAGTTATCAGACTCACCCAAAGTTTACTGACAAAATGAAAATATGAATATTAATGCTAAGTAACCTTGTCTTTCAGGAAGATTTTTTAATGACAGTATCTAGAAAGATCTGGTCACTTTAATATGTACTTGTTTGGTGATACAGTATCTTCAGACAAGGTTTGGGCATGATATCAATGTTCTAATTAGTATAAGGAAATAATACATCAAGTAACGGTTTAATTTCCTGTTGATATAATAAAGTGTATAGAAATGTGTAAAAGCCCAACAGCGCCATCTTGTGGATCATATTTAGTTAACATATAATACATTTTATAAATGTGCAAAATAAAATATTGATGTATGCACATTTTCATTAAACTGGATACAGCATAATAATAATAATAATAATAAATAAAAAAAAAAACATGATGCCATAGGGAAGGTAGAACTGTTTTTAAGTTTAACATACAGTTTCTCCATAAATGTATTTTACACCCCCCCCCCCCCCCAAAAAAAAAAAAAATATAAAAATAAAAAGTCACAAGGCAAAAAGTTTAAGGCAAAACTTAAAGCTTAAAAAATAGGGAGAGAGATATTGCAATTGATTAGTGCACTATACCATTTTATGTTTTTATTGCAATTGATTAGTGCGGTCCCTCTCTCCCGCCCCAAGAAATGTTGCTTGTCTTCCAGCCTAAATTTTAAAATGTTGCCGATTTTGATCTTGTTATGGGTGGTCATCTCTTAACAGGGGGGCATGTCAATCAGAGTGTCTTTCTTGCTGTAATAGCTTCCTCCATCCACACTAACAGCTCAGCTGGATGAATCTCCCTCTGAGGCTTATTGTATTTTCACAGCTGGCAACTGTGGAGTCCCCAAGCAGTGCCTGCATCTGATTGGATGCAGGAGTTGTTCGGCTGATAAATTTCCACTTTTACACCTGGCTCCTTCAACAAAAGGCGATTGAAAGGTTTTGTCTATCAGGGTGGTGGACCATCCACCGAATTAATTTTGGACACTTAAGCATGAAACAGGCATGAGACAAAATTCGATACATGTATGGGCAGCTTTAGATAAGTCTCCTCTGTTTGTCCCATTGAATCTGGTTAAGTTTGTTACTAAGGGCTCAACTTTCTAATCTTGAGTATACTGCTGCCTGGCTAAGCCCCACACCTTCTGATCCCTCTGTTCCAATCAGATCACTTCAGTGACCTCTAATGTGGCTCTGATTGGACAAAAGGTCTTTGGATAGTAATGGGAAGTGATTGGGAAAGTTGAGCTCCTGGAAACCAAGTAGGATCAGAGGAGAAATTATTAGTTCTGGGGGAATTATTTTGGAGCTAATCAATAGTTCACATTCTCACTTGTTTGTATATTTCTATGTATTCTAGAATATTCACAACAAACCCCTCCTTTTCTGGAAAAAAAAAAAAAGTTGGATATCACAAGTATTTTAGTTTGGGTAGCACTGTGGCACAAATTAACTCCTTCCTCCTTCTCTCCCTTTAAATGTTTGTGCAGTGCCCCCTTTACACATCGCAGTGCCCCCTTTACACATCGCAGTGCCCCCTTTACACATCACAGTGCCCCCTTTACACATTGCTGTGCCCGTTTACACATCACAGTGCCCCCTTTACATATCGCTGTGCCCCATTTACACATCACAATGGCCCTTTACACATCACAGTGCCTCCTTTACATCACCATATTCAGTGCTCCACTTTGTTCTGTTTGTTTTTGTAGAGTAACATTAAAATAATAACACAAAATTAGTCCTCAGTTCCCCCTCACATCACAGTGCCTCCATTACACATCACAATGCCCCCTTTAGACATCACAGTGCCCCCCCTTACACATTGCTGTGCCCCCTTTACACATCACCATTCCCCCTTTACACATCACCATTCCCCCTTTACACATCACAATGCCCCCTTTAGATATCACAGTGCCCCCCCCCTTACACAATGCTGTGCCCCCTTTACACATCACCATTCCCCCTTTACACATCAAAATGCCCTTTCACACATCACAGTGCCCCCTTTACATCACCATATTCAGTGCTCCACTTTGTTTTGTTTGTTTTTGTAGAGTAACATTAAAATAATAACACAAAATTAGTCCTCAGTTCCCCCTCACATCACAGTGCCCCCTTTGCACATCACAGTGCCTCCATTACACATCACAATGCCCCCTTTAGACATCACAGTGCCCCCCTTACACATCGCTGTGCCCCCTTTACACATCATTCCCCCTTTACACATCACAATGCCCCCTTTAGACATCACAGTGCCCCCCCCCTTACACATCGCTGTGCCCCCTTTACACATCACCATTCCCCCTTTACACATCAAAGTGCCCTCTTTACATTTCACAGCGCCCTCTTTACACATCACCATGCCCCCTTACATATCATGATGCCCCATTTACACATCACCGTGCCCCTTTGTGCATCACAATGCCTCCTTAAGCCCCATACACACTATCAGTTTTTCTGCTGAGTTTTTCCTTCAGGTTTACCAAAACCATGTAGTGCAAGGGCCTGCCTGATTGCATACAAATTGAAACTCCTAAGGTTTGACCCCATATTATATGGTTTTGGTAAACCTGAAGGAAAAACTCAGCAGAAAAACTGATAGTGTGTATGGGGCTTCACACATTATCGTGCCCCCTTTATGCATCACAATGCCCCTCTCTATCCTGATCTGCAGCACCTCTCACCCCACCTGTTGTCCTGTTGTGCGTATGATAGCGGCAGCTGAGCGGGAGACCTGAGAGAGAACGCCCAGGATGATAAGTGGCACAGCCGCAGTCCAGACAGGATTGTTGTTCGGTCTGGGTAGAGACTGCCGTCCGCCATTCAGTGAACCCTGGTGTATCTAAATCTGCTAGTACATCTAACCACAACCAACTCCACCCCGCTCCTTCATCCAGAGTGGAGGCACTCTAACACAGGAGATGTGTTACTGGTCAGATCACCAGTTTGAAAACAGAGCAAAAAAAAGGTTAAAAAAAGAAATCTATTGCAGTCATCACATCCAATGATTGAAAGCTAGGCCTCAAAACAAATAGATTGCGTAAGATAGGTAAGGGGTAACATCATCCAAGAGTAATTAGAAGAAAGGTGGGAATGGGAATGGAGACCAGCCCCATGCTGCTTCGCAATAAACAAAGAGAATATGGACTCTCTCTGTACCAGTTTAGACAGCTTACACAAATAATTTTATAAACAAATCTCCCCACAGGTCAGGTATTCCTCAACATGGAATAATTGTATATCATGCTGTACATTTTCTACATGCTTTATTTTTGATCACTATGTAAATAACGCATTTCACTCTCACTCTCCTGATGAAGTGGTAGAGTTCCGTGAAACATGTTGAGGAATACATGACCTGTGAGGACCCACTTTACCTCTGTTCCCCTTAAGGGAGCACATCAAGTATTAGTGACACACATGTATTGTTACTTTGTATTTTGAATATCGTTTTGGCATGGAATCTGTTACAATGTATTGGTCCTATTTTTATCTCTTTTTGTATAAATAAAAAATATTTTTTTTATAAAAATCATTTGTATAAACTGTCTAAACTGGTACAGAGATATTCCATATTCTCTTTGTTTATGGTGCACCAGCAGGGGACTGGTCCCCATTCCCACATCCAATGATTGGTAAGCTGCAAGATATTACATCTTTGGTTTTGGGTTTAACCGCTTGCCGACCAGCTCAAGTGTAACTGCGGCAGGTTGGCTCGGCTGCGCAAATCGCTGTAGCTGTACGTCGGTCCCTTTACCAGCTATTGCAGGCGCACACAGGCAAACGGCGCGTCACTGGAGCTGATGTGCATGGCTGGTGGCCTTGATGTCCACCGGCCACCCGCAATCGCTTCACAGAGAGCCAGAACGGGGATCTGTCAATGTATACAAACAGACCCCGTTCTGACAGGGGAGTAGAGAGAGATCTGCTGTTCCTAGTGATCAGGAACAGCGATCTCTCTCTATTCCCTGTCAGTACACTCCCACCACAGTTAGAAACACCTCCCTAGCGAACACTTAACCCCTTGATCGCCCCCTAGTGTCATTCCCTTCCCTGCCAGTAACATGTATACAGTGTTCAGTGGCTATTTTTACCTCTGATCATTGTAATAATGTCACTGGTCCCAAAAGAGTGTCCGATCTGTCCGCCGCCAATAAATATAAGCTTATTGTGATTTTTTTTTGGGGGGGGGGGGGGGGATATTTATTATTCAAAAAAGTAAAAAATATTTTTTTTTTTTTTTTTTTTTTCAAAATTGTCAGCATTTCTTTGTTTAAAGCGCAAAAAATAAAAACCGCAGAGGTGATCAAATCATCAACTTTGTGTACAGTGTCGCACGAACCGCAAAATTGTCAGTTAAAGCGATGCAGTGCCGTATCGCAAAAAATTTCCTGGTCATTAAGGGGCTAAATCATTCCGTAGCTCAAGTGGTAATACCGCTTTAATTCTGAGTAAGTCTAAAATATAAACATTTCTCCATTAGAGGAATACTGATGTGTGAGCTGGAGTAGTTAATCCAGTGAAGCAACTGTAAATTAATGAATGAGGTGCAAAAATACTTTTGTCCCGGTTTATTTTTCTCAAGTTGTATCTGTTTCTGCCTTGCCCATTGTCAGCTGTTATATTCTACAGAACGGCCTCACAGAGTTTCTAATTATTATTATTAATAATAATCTTCATCATCATATTACATGTGTTACTGTTACACGTCGCCCTATACAGTATATTGCTACTCTTCTAAGTCACCCTATTTATTACTCTTTGAAGATGTTATTGATTTACTGTAAAAGAAAATCAGTCCAATATTTGCACAAATGCCATCCCAGGCAACCTTCCTGATCAATGAAAATCCCAGTAGAAGCGGAGGTGATAGCAGTATTTGGCAGTTCTCACCTAGTCTCATCTCTGCAGGGATAACACATAGTAATGAGTAATAACCACAATGTGAAGAGTCACTTCGCTGATAAATAAGTTCACACTCCGTCAGGGTTTCTCACTTTTTGATTACAGCCATTGTTTGTTTTTTCTCTTCCTGTCATATGTGTGATAAGAAGCTCAGGGCACCGGTTTGGGTGTAAATCCCACGCCTGGCACCGACACATTGCCTGCTGCTTACAGTATAACTTTTCTTATACTCACCAAAACGTGTGTCTATTAACCTCATAATGTCCACAGATCGCAGATCTGGCGAGGTGAGCCTTAAAGTATACCTAAAGTCAAGCTGTTACTTTTCCACTTTGGACAGAGGAAGGAAAAATTCTGTCATGTTTTTATTGTTGTCCTATTGTTAGGTGTTTTCCTGAGATCTGCTCTCTATACAGTATTTATTTATCCTGATCATTGTTACCTGGACAGAAAGTGTTGGGAAATTCAGAATTTTACAGTTGTCACCATAAGGAGGTCAAAGAATTTTTTTTTCTGTAAGGGTAATTCTTCTTGTGACAACTGTCTATAAGAGTGTTTCCCCTGACTTTAGACAGATTTCCTACTATTTCCTGTTGTATCCCTGAGACAGGAAATTAAATGTCCCCAATAGAACACAGACAGAAAACCCCCAAGAGTGCTTAGCATTCTCTACTCTATCCAAGACAAAAACATTTTAGATATATATATATATATATATATATAAAAACCAGAGTTTAGCGCTATGACAAAAAATGTGATATGAAGTGATTATTGAAACAATTGAAAGTCCATCGATTAAACGAACATCAACTTGTATGGTGATATACAGTGAATCTTCCACCAAAGTTCAGTGCATCAAAAACCAAAAAGAAAAAACTTCAAACTCATGTGATCCCAATCTGCTTACCAGAAAGATGAATTTAGTGAGTGATGTTAACATGTGATGCCAGAGGTTGGTAATAAAGTTTGATGAACACGATGGCGGAAGACCAGATCCAGAAATCTTCAATGGATTGTTGGTAACAGGATTCACAGAGCCAAATCACGCCTCTGATGATATCCACCATTAGATGAAACATGTCAGGCGGGCTGATGCAAGTACGCGGAACTGTTGTTTTATATGCCCTGATGTCTTCATACTGTTGTAAGTAGACTATATGCAATAAATATTTGAATTTATCTACGGGCTTCACTATTGTGGCTGTTTCCTTCCTTCATTTCCCTGGGAGACTTTTTTTAGCACACTATACTGATTTGGCTCTGTGAATCCTGTTACCAACAATCCATTGAAGATTTCTGGATCTGGTCTTCCACCATCGTGTTCATCAAACTTTATTACCAACCTCTGGCATCACATGTTAACATCGCTCACTAAATTCATCTTTCTGGTAAGCAGATTGGGATCACATGAGTTGAAAGTTTTTTCTTTTTGGTTTTTGATGCACTGAACTTTGGTGGAAGATTCACTGTATATCACCATACAAGTTGATGTTCGTTTAATCGATGGACTTTCAATTGTTTCAATAATCATTTCATATCACATTTTTTGTCATAGTGCTACACTCTGGTTTTTATATTTTATTAGTTTGCCTATCAACAAACTGTAAGCTGCATTATATATATTTTTTGGAATTAGCACAGATATTTCGTTCCCCCCCGTTTTTCATATATATATATATATATATATATATAGAAAATTTTTTTTAAAGGGTAAGTGCTGTCTTGGGAAAAGAGCACCATCCACACCCCTTCCTTTTCATCAAATTTGGCTACTGGCAATGTATTGTTTTCTTTGCAAGCTTAATTAAAAAAAAAAAAATTATATTTTTCATAAGCTTGGTGCATTGGCAAAGGATGGCCATTATTCTTTGTACATGATCTCAATGGACACTAAAGCATAAACACTTTGCAAGTGCAATTTTTTCAGATCTTAGTAAATGAGCTGAAGCTTCACTTTACAAAGAATATCCAATTTCATGCAAGAAAAACAACATTTTTGCTTGCACGTAATTGGATAATGGAAGTCAACAGAACTTCTTCTCATTTATTAAGCTCTGGAGCAATGGCACTTGCAGAGTGCAGAGTCTATTTGCCATTAGTAAATCAACCCCTATGCCTACACTAGACAAGCCAGGTATTGAAAAATTCCCTCATCTGAAGCCAGTACTCGTATATACCAATCTGATGAGGAGGGGAGATACAAATTTGTATAAGTCATCCTTACACTAGGACATAGACCTATTTTTCACCCTCCATACTACATGGGCTCAAACATAAGCAATACCAAATCTGTAGGCCTGGTGTACTAAGTATATCTGACCATGTTGATGTGTATACTGTATGTGGCCAACTTGTAGATTCGACTTTGTAATTCTGACTTTGTTTCGGATTTGATCAAACTAAGTTGGTCAGCCATTGCAGAAAATTACCAATCACATGATCACTTCCACCAATCAGCAGCACTGGTATATTCTAGTCATACATATGATTGTATTCTGATCAATCAGATTATGAGATTACATGTGGAAATAAAGGCACCGTTAAATTTTCAACCATAACTTACGATCGTATCTTAAGTATTAGTCAAAATCCACTTCCCCATATGTAGCATCATGCCAATCAAAAAGGTTGTCAACTATAGATCGATTATTAGGGCTTTGAAAATTGTGCATTGGAAAATAATGCTAAAAAGTAGACAGATTATTGAAAGAAAACATTCTGGCAAAATGCGAAGAAAATTAAAACAAACTATGAAGCCGTTATTTAATTCCTTTATGTATTTATTATCCACAATAGCTTAAAACTTTGCAGAGTACACTCCAGCATTCCTATCAGTCTTGTCACCCAAAGGAGCTCACCAACATCTCCACCCATTTCATATACATTATAAGGGACAGTTTTCCGGGGCACAAATTAACCTTCCAGTAGGCTTTTTTGGATGATGAGAATAAACTGAGGCACTTGGAGGAAATATATTATATTTTATATATTTTATAACATATTCAAACACAAACACTATATCCAAATTACAAGCAGATATTGTCACTGGAGGGATTCAGATGGAAAAAAAAATCAAATCACTTGATTATCTTGCAAAAATAAGTGAAGAAATATAAATTATAGATTTTACTCGAGTATAAGCCGAGTATAAGCCGACCCGAGTATAAGCCGAGGCACCTAATTTTACCACTGTAACTGGAAAAGAGGGTCAACAATGCCCATTTGCAGCCTCACCATTTGCAGCTACTGTAAGTGGAAAAGAGGGTCAACAATTGTAGTTAAGGGTTCCTAGATGCCCCCTAGCTGCAGCCAAAATTTGGGGTCTCTGGACCCAAAGGGTCCCGAAATTACATTGCTGCAGATGGACACAGGTGAACGACTTTGGGGCCCTGTATCTCGGGCCCACTTGGGGTTAGGAACCCCAAATTGGATATGTTGTAGTGCTAGTTCCACTGGGTTTGCACACCAAATTTGGGGTTCCTAGCACCAAGTGGCTCTGCGATACGGGGCCCCAATGTCAAGCACTTTTCTGCAGCAGAGAATGACATTTTCCGAACCGACTTTGGGGCCCTGTATCTCGGGGCCACTTGGTGCCACTTGGTGCTAGGAACCCCAAATTTGGATATGTTGTAGTTACACTAGGTATGCATACCAAATTTGGGGTTCCTAGCACCAAGTGGCCCCGAGATACAGGGCCCCAAAGTCGGTTCAGAAAATGTCATTTTCTGCTGCAGAAAAGTGCTTTACTTGAGTATAAGCCGAGGGGGGCATTTTCAGCACAAAAAAAATTTGCTGAAAAACTCGGCTTATATACGGTACATAGGCAATTATTTATTGACTTTATTGCAAAACATCTTAACAGTTGTTGCTGACTGTGTTGAGTGGATTGTATTAATGTTTTATGATCTCTGTTGTAGCGTATCCCGACGTGTGTTCCTCTAAATCTGGAGACAAATTATGAGTTGCTGTACCTGGCAGAACAATTCACAGGAATTCCTGTTGTCTATCTGAGATTCAAACTGCCAGATGTTACAAGGTGAGGATGGCTAGATTTGCCATATTTAAGTCAATATCTAATTATTTTTAGTAAAAGACAGATATTTGTTGAAATCAAACTAATTATGGTTGCTAGTAGGATTGATATTAAAAACCTATTTTTGCTCTGCATGGCAGAGCTCAAGATTAAGTTACTTGGACACTAGGGAGCATATTTAGAAGTAATTCAATTGGTGACTATGTCTGCACTTAGAGGTGCAGACAGCTAACAACAAGGGGAATATACAAACCCTTAAAATAAATCATATAACAAATGGTGCAGAGCCTCATACACATGCATATAGGTGAATAAAATGCTAATAAAATAAAATGCGATAACAGTGACTGCAATTCCTCATTCTATTCCATAAATCAATAGAAAAGCTATATTCCAGTCCACAATCAGTTTTCTTGCCTTTAATATCTTAATACAGTGTTTATACTTCCATAAATTCCACCAAATGAGTGCCAGTGCCACATGCAGATGCAATCCTTGGTGCCACTATTCCACCACCACTTATGCACTAACCAGAAAGACAGCTGCATGTAAACAAAACAGCATTTAGTATGTATCGACTCCAAATCTCCTTATGACAACTACCAATAATTTGGACTTTTCCCCACCAGTTGGCCTACGGGGTAGGGTGCTGTATAAAAAATGCTCACCACACGGTGCCACAGAATTCTATATATAGTGTAGAATTTAGGCCTAGTAATTTAGAAAACCAGACAGACTTGCTAAGATGGCCACTGTCCTGAGGACCGGAAGTGGTGACATGATGTCAGCACATATGCTGTACCCAACACATTTCGTGCGAAGGCACATCTTCAGGGGACTCACCTATGCCGACATCACCTTAGAACATCCTCAATTAGCCTGTTGTACAATAGAACTGGAAAGGAAACTAGCAGCCGCAGTGATAATGAAGATCATGTGGTGATGGTGCTGGAATAGTGGCACCAAGGATTGCATCTGCATGTGGCACAGGCACTGAATTGGTGGAATTTATGAAAGTATAAACACTGTATTAAGGTGGAAGATATTAAAGTCAAGACAACAGATTGTGGAGATTTTTTTTTATCGATTTTATTGTATACAGTGAGGAATTGCAGTCAATGTTATCACATTTTATTTTATTAGCATTTTTGTCCAGTTACGATCCTCGTTACTTTGAATGACACACAAATCGCTGTCTTTTGGGTGACAGGCAAACACTGATTCTGTTTGCATGATTTTACTGCAATTTGTCGGCAACAATTGTGGCAAAATCGCACTGTGATTTGGGTGCCATGCAAAGTAACACTGATCACAAGGGCGCCCCGTGATTTTTCGGGTTTCCGAATCTCGGCAGAATTGCTGTGATTCCGCCTGCCAAATGGAATGCCATGGTGTGACTGGAGTCTTAAGGAAGTGAGAAGTACTGTAGATATCACATTAATGATCTGGAGAATGTGTACAGATTAACAAAGTTTCCGATACGATTTACACAGAAATATTATTTTCAACCTTTTCTTCCAATCATTGCCCAGTCTATGTGCTGTTGCAAACTTTCAAACTGGCAGTTATAAAATTCTGAATGACCTGCATGGAAAATGCCAAACATCTTTTTCTATCAGATTTTTTCATCAACATAGGGCTTCCACAATCAACAAGGAGAAGAAATGGTTGGCCTGATAGGCTCATGAGGAGCTTAAAATGGAACTTTCGGCACAGCACTTCTGGCACTATTACAGGCAGTCCCCGAGTTGCGAACGAGTTAGGGACTGCCGGATTGTTCATAAGTTGGATTTGTTCGTAAGTCTGAATCGCATGTGCAGAACGGCAGAGACAATGTTTTCTGATGTTCTGTCAAGTAGCGCGCATGCGCAAACATCGTTTTCCGATGTGCCTGCCGCCGTTCGTAAGTATAAGTCGTTTACAAATCGGAGGTTCATAACTCGGGGACCTCCTGTGCATGCAAATATGCAGCCCCTCAGCGCCAAGGCTCGGCTGCCAAGAGGCCGCATATTTGCATGTGCTCGGCGTCAAGAGGTTAAAATCCAGTAATACACTGCCTCATCCTGTTCTATACATGCTCAGTTGCTTTGAATTTTTCGGCACTGTGTTGAAAATCAGAGCCACTAGAGGCCAATCTGTTGACAGCCTAAAGATTTACTGCTGCTCAGCGGCTCTAGGCTTCAGCAAAATGCCAGCCTCCAGCAAGAAGAAACAGGAGCAATGCTGGAGGCAATTTACAGCAAACACTAATTTTGGCAGTATAATTATGAATGTGGAATGTATCTTCCTTGCTAAAGAACATTCTTTTTTTTATCAAGTTGTTATGAGTAAAGTTCCACCTTAAACTGACATTTTGGCATTTATTTCCCACAAAGGTTTTCAGCGGAATTTGATTTCCGAACCTACGATGGAGAGGGAGTGATTCTGTATGCAGAGTCAGCTGACGCCACATCATGGTTTCTACTTGCTCTACGTGATGGAAAAATTGAAATTCAGTTCAAGAATGACCTATGGACAAAAGTTACAACTGGTGGCAAGTCAATCAATAATGGAGACTGGCATATAGTGAGTGTCATGGTTTTTAAATTTTTTCAGATTTTTTTTAAATTGCAGTATTTATTTTTCCAAAGGACTACAGTTTTATTAAAATGAATTAGTGGTACCGCTATTGATTTACATTTTCTACTAATAATATAATAATCAGTTATTTTTTTTCTTACTGTTAGGTGTGTTTTCATGGTTTTCTATAATGTAAAAAATCTACATTCCTTATTTTTACCGTACGATATATTTTTTTTGGAAGCTCTTCTTTAGTTTAAAGTGGTTGTAAACCCTTACAATCCACTTTGACCTACAGGTAAGCTTAGATTAAGGCTTACCTCTAGGTCCAATAAATATCTCCTAAACCTACATGGTTTAGGATCTATTTAGAAAAGAAAAGGCACCGCTATGTACGGCGCATGCGCCGTAGACAGCGGCGCGCAGGCGCACTGAGATGCCGAGATCACGGCGATATGCCGATCTCGTGCGCATGCGCGGGAGTGACGTCATCGCCGCTCCAGCGAATGACAGCACTGGAGCGGCGAGACCCGGAAGTCACTCCGCGATTGATGGCGCTGGCGGAGGTCGTGGACGAGGATCTAGATCGTGGTCCTGCATTTGTCATGCTGGTAACAGTGGCAGGGGTGAACTTACAGCTAGTCTTAAGCTGGCCATAAATGGATTGATATCTATGGTCATTCACCCTTCCCACTTGACAAAAGTCGGTATAACGTTTAACTTCTTTTGAATGAGAATGTTGGCAGATTTTAATTCGAGCTTAATTCGATGCATTCGATTTTTTTTTTTCTTAATATAATTTTAATTGCCGTTTGACAAATGACAGATAATTTCTAATTGTTCAGTATGGCCATCTGAACATTGTGGCTATGGTATGTAAACGAAACAATGAGTTAAATTATATGTAAACCACAGTTTGTTTTTAGAGTATGCTATGATATAGCTGTACATTTGCAAGCACCATGCTTATTATAATTTATCTCTGCTTCCTTCCTTCATATATCACCTCTTGTTCAAACATTGTAAAAATAAACAGCTACACAGTAAACAAAAATGTGTGTTCATTCATCTTGTAGGTGTCAGTGGAAGAGCTGGAAAACAGTATAAGTGTGAAGATTGCAAAAGAAGCTGTTATGAACATTAATAATCCCAAATATCTGTTTAAACCTGTGAATGGTATTTTGGAAACCAAAGTCTACATAGCGGGATTGCCACGGAAAATAGAAAATCTCATTAAACCGGTGATTTCATGGAATGTTTATTCACAGTATAATCATTGTGATACATTTAAATTCCTTTATTGAGGGAAGAACAAAAGTAAACAGCAGAGGAGATGCAGAAACCCATAATTAGGTGCCTAGTCACCCATATCAGTTGCAGCTTTTTATGTTTGTTTTAGCTCTGATCATTCTACTTTGCTCTCTTTGTACATATTACTTTCTCTCTAAATATTAACACCCAATTGAGCCCTCATTTTTTATTAGACAAACGTGTTCAGGCTGGATAAAAAAAAGTTGGTAGGTCTTTTTTAATTATTTTTATTTTATTATTCTTGTCCTTTAGCTGTAGCCCTATTCCAAGCTGCCTTGTACCAGCAGCATGCAGGAGAGTCAGACCACCGCTCTCACATAGAGTGCAGCATTCTAGATCTCCAGCAGTCTCACACCCCCTGTGTAGCGCTCCAATCAACAGCTGATTGGAGCACTGTGCAGGGAGCATATCAAGAGATCTGGGCTTCTGCACTCCGTGTAAAGTCTATATATATATACACATACAATGACTGCACATTCACACAAATAAAAGTCCACAAACATTAAGTGAAAAACATCAGTGATGTGCAAATCTTCTAAAAAACAGTAAAGTCCAGGAATGAGTGAAAACATTCAACTATCCACCGACTCTGTGAATGAATCTTGAAGAGACGAAAAAGACACTCATACCCTTCAACACAAATATGGTTGGCCTCTTACCAGATATGAAAGATCCCCACCACAGATCAGCCAGGCATGTAATTAACAGACCTCCAGACATTCATCAATTGCAATAGCAGGACACCAACTTCTGGTTCCAGTGTGATTCCAAGGATCAGCTTGTCAGAGCAGGCCACATCCGCACTCATAGAGGGGAACAGAGCCCACACATAGTGTAAAACAGCCAAACCTTGCCACTGGCCACACAGTGAAATCACTGACATCACTGACATCTCACTGACATCTCACTGACATCTCAAGTTAAGCCCCTCCCAACATGCCTCGCCCTCAAACAGTGTCATCACGGGAACAAGAGCAAACATCAGTGACATCTAATGCAGATTATATAGGCTCCCGCACTGCTGCCGTTGTACACCCAAAAAAAGGATGTAAAGGTGTATGAAGGGCAACAGTCTGGATCTTCAGAGTGCTACATCCACAGAGCAGCTTGATATAAGGCTATTTCAATAGTACAAATAATACTAATAAACAACTCAGCAAATAAAGACAAATAAGTAGAAGTTATCTGCATGTCAAAATGATTTCTAAAGCTAGAGATACAGGGGAAGGGGACATTATATACACATTTTCATATTTTCCTATACAAGTCATCCCCTTCCATTTTACCGAGTTACTATGGCTGCCAACCACCTTCAAGGACCAATAGGAAGGGAGAAGGAAAGGTCAAGTTTTGAAAAATTTAGATATGCAGTATTTCAAACTTCAACAGCTCTGGATCTACTGATCAATTTGACTTACACAAGAGGTAACATATGTTTACCAAAGAGCATAGCAAAGAAAAAATGAATACTATGTCTTTCCTTTGTTGACATTTTGCTACATTACCCATAATTATATTAGTAAGAAAAATATAACAACCACCCTACCATCTAAAACTACATTACTGCTCATTACTAAGGATTTAGTTATTGAGCACTTGATGTTTTTGCATATTAGTACATTGTACTGTACGCTTTTTTCATTTATTATATATATCAATTGTTTTGGACATATTGCGATAGGTTTCTCCATATTATGTTATGGTGTTATACCTCTATTCTTAGTGACATCTTTGATTAGATGGTATACATCTCTAGAAGATTCCTATCTCTTTGGGCAGTTTCACTATATTTACACCTTGAGGGTTATATCTATATAATTTTTCACATTTAACATACGCTGATATTGTGGATCATTATCTATATATGCCTAGGTATTCCTTAATTTCAGGTGCAGGAATACCGATACATAATTGTGACATTTCACATGTTTCACTAGAAGTCCGACCTGTCTTGGTCGCATCTCACCCTTTTCAGTTATTTAAATATTTTTTTGAATATATGTTTTCTTTACATATATTTCACTCCGTTCACGGATTGTTTTTCAGTAATATCTAGACAACATCATTTGTATTCAGAGTTCCATTCTGTTTTACTAGTGTTGTTCAGACACATTTCCGCGCTACACTTTTACCTCACATTTTCATTATACAATTAGTCTTACTGTTGTGTTGGCAGCTTTTTATTGGGAGGCGCAGTTATATCCCCTATATTTTTCACATTACTGCTAAAGCTGTCCAAAGGAATGGAATGACAGAATGGGATGAAAGGCCCCTGATTCCAGTTGAAATAGATGATTGTCTCATGTGTGTGGGGTAAGCAAGATGGCCCCAACCAAGCCTTGTTAGGAGGACTCTGATTGGGCAGATTAGAAAGCCTATACTGACCACTACTTTCTTCCTTATATAAGAGACATGCTTATCATAAACAGAAACTATTGGGATAGGAACCCCCTCCCTTCTCTTTCACATAGAGAGCCCAGCCCACATTGCATTAGGGTTGGGCTCAGGGGAATGTCTGCCCTAGTAAAATTGGAGGCCACTTCGCTTTTTTTTCTGTTAGTAGGTTTAAAGCCCAACTCCAGACCATTTTTTTCTATTGTTTTAGATCGATAATGAAAAGATTAAATCCTTTTCTCAGAATTGTATTGCTCTTGATAGAAGGGATGGACGATCTCCCCATAGACAAAAAAAACAAACACATTTTCAGTGACGTGGGAAAGGGTTAGAACAAAGGGTTTGAGTTATGCTCTCAATCAGAAAAAATGGACTGAATTTAAATCGTGGAACTTAATTTAAACCCTCCTCTTCCCATGCTTAAAAAAAATATCTCACTGTAGATTAACCCCCGACTGGATGGTTGTATCCGTGGATGGAACCTGATGAATCAAGGAGCATTGGGTGTAAAGGAATTTATTCAAGGAAAGCAGAGTAAGCATTGCCTGGTGGATGTGGAGGAGGGATCCTACTACCCCGGAGGAGGACTGGCACACTTCAAACTCAACTACAGTAAGTCATTGTGCATAATGCATTTGTTTATAAAATTATATTGTGGCATTGCCTCATTACAGATATAATTTGTCATTGTTCCTTATAGCTGACAGCACATTAATTGAAGAAGATTGGATAGTGAATGTTACTCTGGACATTCGCTCATCTACTGGCACTGGGGTAATGTTTGCGCTAGTTAAAGAAGACACCGTGCCGTTGGCAGTAGCTATTGAGGATCAGTCATCTGACATTGTGCAAGTATGTCTACAGGTTTTTTTTATATTTATTTTATTTATTACTGCTGTGCTTTTTTAATACCAGCAGTTTAAAAGGGGACATATGAAGACTGTGATATAATATTAAATTCAATATATTAAATAGGGTTTTGCTTTCACCTTTAGACATATCCAGTCAGGTCTTGATATTTATGAAGAAACTATAATTCTTTTTTAGCCAATAGTATTTAACATTGTTTTTTTCAAACAGATTTTTTATTTAACTAGTTGTAAAATGATCTAGTGGTCATTCCATCATCCCCTCCACCCTGCAGATGGCAGGATGGACTGAATGTGGGATACGTGGCCCTGGAATCTCACGACTCAGCACTTGGCTTAGTTCCCTATCAATGCACGTACAATACACACTTTTTCAGTGTTGCAGAACGCTGAGCTGCAAAAGAGACAGACTGTGCATGGCTGGGTAAAGAACAAAGATGAGTGTATTTAGCTTATTTAAACTGAAACTTCAATTGAGCTTTGAGGTGTACGTAAACCTAATAGTGCAGTCCCTTATCCATACAAACTCTTTTTTTGACTTTACAAACTTTAAAGTGTGATCAATGACAATGCACTTAACAATGCATTAAAATGTGCATGAAAAGGTGTGAATCCAACTTTAGAATTTTCAGCAACTCTATCTTGACATTTGACATTGACCGTCAAAATGAGTGCAAACTGTAACTACTGTATATACTGTAGATATTAATTCCTTTTGTAGGAATAGCCACACATAACCAAGAAAAGATGCAAAAAACTTGTCATGACTTAAGCTGGCCATACACTAATAGAATTTCAAACAAATGTTCACAGGAAGATTTTTTTTGTGAGCATTTGTATGAAGATTCTCAGTACATTTGATTACTTGAATGTCATTCAAAAGTACTTAAAAATTGAATTACCGTATTTATCGGCATAGGAGGGGATTTTAAGGAAAAAAATTTTAAGGAAAAAAAATGTACATATAGATGCCCATCTATGCAGCTTTATCAGTGTCCATCTGCAGCCTTGTCCATCATTGCAGCCTTGCCCAGTGTCCATCTGCAGCCTTGCCCAGTGCCTCTGCAGCCTTGCCCAGTGCCTTTGCAGCATTGCCCTGATTTAAAAATTTGTGCCGATCTCCACTGACTGTGAGCGGAGAGGAGCGAGCGGACCTGAGATACACAAAGCCGAGTGTACTTTGGCTAGACTCGGCTCTGCTCACAGTCAGGGGTGGGACTACGAGAGGAGCTGAGTCTAGCCGAAGTACACTCGGCTTTGTGTATCTCGTCTCCACTTGCTCCTTTCCTCACAATCAGCGGGGGATCGGCGTATAACACCCACCCACGACTTTCCCCTGATTTTAAGGGTAAAAAAGTGCGTGTTATACACCGATAAATACGGTAGCTTTTATCATTTGCTTTTGAAATGAATGGACTTTTCCAAACAAATATCATATACACTGTTAGAAATTTGTTATAGAAAAATTTCCATCCTGATCCATTGAATTTTTTTTGTCCCTGCAGTCAAAAGCAAGCGTCATTTTGACCCCACTTTGACCCCAAACCTTGCTCCAGATTTATTTGTGGGAAAATGAACAACACTCTATAGACATAATAGTTCCCCAAAATACACTCACTGATTTCTGTGTAAAGCAGGTCAAACACTAGTAGAATGTTAGTTTAATTTTCTGTTTGTTAGTGGGGTCAAAATGACGCTTGCTTTTGACCGCAGGGACAAAAAAAATTCAATGGATCAGGATGGAAATTTTTCTATAACAGTGTATATGATATTTGTATTTGATATTTGATTATAAGGCTTTTAATAACAGGTTATGCATGGACAAAGCACATACCATGTATCCAGAATTTGTCAAGTAATGTACACCCTAATTATCATAGTAAATGATCATCAACTTTTGTACTTAACCCTAGAGGTTTTCTAGTGCACTGCTGTAAAAACATCATGAAAAAACATGCTGTGTATTTGCGTTTTCTGCATGTAGGATTATCAATGCTACTGAATGCTCCACGCCCTAAACACTGGATAAATGGTAATGAATGAGTTAAATGTAAGCCTTAATAGACTTTGTTTAACTCCTTTTTTTAAGGACATCATTGTCAGTATTAAAGGCATCACAGTGGCACGACTGTCAACAAAAAGGATATGTACAGACAAAAACCTCTTCATAGGCCTAACAGCTACAAAGTCAACTCTAGATATCACATCTGATTCCTACACTGAAATCCGCTATGCGAACAAAGAAGAAATGAAAACGCAGTTGTCAGTTTTGGATCAGGCAATGAAAGGACACGTGGATACATATTTAGGAGGAATTCCAGGTACTTCTTTTTCTTGACACCATGTTTTTGAGAAGAAGGAACATTTCTGAGCAGAAAAAAATATTAAAATCTATCCCTCCCTCTGTTGCCTTTGACTGCACCTGAAGTAGTGCAGATTTAAAGTGGTTGTAAAGTCTAGATTTTTTTTTTGTTAAAATAACAAACTTGTCATGCTTACCTACTGTGTGCAATGGTTTTGCACAGAGCAGCCCTAATCCTCCTCTTCTAGGCTCTCCCACTGGCGCTACTGCCTCCTCCTCCTCTCTGTGTGCCTCAATAACATTGCTTGCTATGGGGGCACACAGTGCATGCTTGATTTGATTTGGGATTTGTATTGCGCCGAATGCGCTCCATTAGGAGCGCGCCTTGGCGCACTGAGACCCTAAAATCAAGTTGAGATTTCCAATAGAACGTTAAAAAAAGAGCCTAGGGTGCCCAATATGAAAGAGGTAAAGTAAAACAGAAAGAAACCGGGGAGGGACTAAACCCTCCAGATGGGGGAGGAAAAAGAGCATACAAAATCCATGTTTTTTTTTCAAAATTCCTATTCTTCATCAGATTATCCGTAGGCCTGGATAAAGAAGAACGTTTTTTAACCCTTCCTGAAACTCAGGAGGGAGGGTAAGAACCTTAGAGATGCTGGAAGGGAGTTCCACAGCTCATTGCCTATTGTAACCAGGTGTCTGTTACCAGTAAATTTTGCTTGCTCTCGAGTTGTGTCTGTCTATGGAGTCACGCTCCATAGACAGACACACACAGCAGGGCTTGGCCCCACCCCTCAGCTCCTCCACACAGCTTTTGATTGACAGAAGGAGGAGCCAAATGCTTCTGCTGCTGCCCGAGTCCCTTTGAGAAGAGGAAGAGAGGGGAGGGTAGAGCATTGCAGTTCAATGAGCATCCCGGTTAACATCTCCGGGGTGCAGTCTTCATATATTGTTAAAAGCTATTTTCTGGAATGTACCAACAATAGGATATCAATAGCCACCAAAGGTATTTTGTTTAGCAAAATGAGTGGTTATACTTGGAAAATGAGTGGTTAGTGCCATGGCTTTACAGAGCTGGGGTCCTGAGCTTAGTTACCAGTCACACAAGAACGCTGTCTATTTTACACTTCTATATTTCAGTGGTTTCCTTTGGTTATTTTGTTAGGTAAATCCAAAATTGCCCTGTGTTTTTTAATTATTTACAACTTTAAATATATAAAAATATGTGTCATAAAAGGGAAACAGAAAGTTCAGTTCATAGCAGAGCCCTGGCTGTCATGTTAGAATGGGGTATGGCTTAGCAATTCCCTGCCATTAAACTGTCAGGGAATAAACTCTACCTTACAGTCTAAGCTATTTCCTCCAAAATTAAAAAGAAGAACTTAAGACGACTATTGCATGGGATTGCTTGAACCTAATTTGCTAAAACATTTGCCTCATTTATTATCAAGTATCTAAGAATAATCTGTATTGTTGCATAGCAGCAAACTGAATTCAAGCTTTCATTTGCCAAATGTCGTTTGCTGCCACAGGTTTAGGTCTAGTTGATTGCCGTGATGCAACACTTTGGGCTCTTTCACACGGGGCGGATCCGTAATGATCCGCCCGTGAAGATCCGCTGCTCAGCGGGGATAGCACAGCTGATCCCCGCTGAGCCGGCTGATGACAGGGCGGTCCCTGCCCACTGTGCAGGGACCGCCCTGTCAGTTCTCCGCTCTCCTCTATGGGGGATCGGATGAACACGGATCGTCTGTCCGTGTTCATCCGATCCGCTCTGCAGACGGATGAAAAAATAGGGTTTTCCTCCGTCTGCAGAATCGGACAATTGCGGAGGCGGACAATAGCGGGTGTCAGCGGATGCTCATCCGCTGACACCCGCTACCCCATAGACATGCATGTATGTCAGTTTTTCATCCAAAAACGGATGGATGAAAAACGGACATACGGTCCGCATGTGTGAAAGGGGCCTTTCACAAATCATTCAATTAAGCAAATGTAAGCAGCCGTGGTTTGAGGTCCTTCAATGTATTATTGGGATCCTCTCAGTTCCTATGCATAGGGTCTATATTTGTAAAGTGGACATTTCCCTTTGAGTTTAAAAGTACCATTAAAGTCTTGGAAAATACAGGAACTACCTGTTATGCCCCATACACACCATCGGAAATTCCGACCGTGAGCTTTTGGTCGGAAATTCCGACCTTATGTATGCTCCATCGGACTTTTGCTGGCGGAATTTCCGCCAGCAAAAGATTGAGAGCAGGTTCTCTATTTTTCCGATGGAAAAAGTTACGATCGGAAATTCCGATCTTCTGTAGCAATTCTTACGCATGCTCGAAAAAAATTTGACGCATGCTCGGAAACATTGAACTTAATTTTCTCGGCTTAATGTAGTATTGTACGTCACTGCGTTATTGACGGTCGAAAGTTCAGAGAACTTTTGTGTGACCGTGTGTATGCAAGCCAAGCTTGAGCGAAGTTTTGTTGAAAAAAACATCCAAGAGTTTTCTGACGCGAATTCCGCTCGTGGGTACGGGGCATTAGAGCCTGTGTTGATGAGCTTTGGACTTTTGTTGAGTCACTTCTGAGATCATTCAAAATTAATGGACAGATGCATTTGATCTGCAGTTGATCTCTTTCAGACCTGCATTCGATCTGCTTCAAGTAGGTTTGCATTCTCATAGACTTGTATAGAAATGAAAAACCTTTTGGAAGCAAACAAAAGCCCATCCTTACAGGCTCAGCATGTTACCCCCATGACAGCATGCAGAGGTTCTTCTCCCTGTCACTGTTGGCGGTAGCTGTGCAGGTTCTGTGAATGAATGAACTGTCTTCCACTGCTGAAGATGGATTTGTAGTTCTCAATGAGGCTATAAATAGTCCACTGACACTTCCTGTAGTTCAGCAACTGAAAGTCAGTACCTTGGTGCAGACATAGAGCTGGATAAAGAGTCTGCAGGAGCTTGGCATTGCACCACGATCCAATAATCATGGTTGCAATGCTTTGTAGGCTGACTTACAAAAAAATTATAATTGTGCATTTCATTTCTTGTAAATTATATTTGCATTTATTTATTTTTTTTAAAGGCAGACTAATCCTTTAACTGCATATTTAGCTGTGGTTAGAGCTCAAGTTTAAAGCAGAGCTAAAGTCTACAGGGCGTAGGTGGGGTTTACCATACTGTGAACATACACAGCACACTTACCTATGGCAGTGTCTATGTCCAAGCTCACAGTCAATACTCTGTCCCCTGTTGTCATCTTACCCACCACGTATTTTGGCTATTGGGTAGCAACTTATGATCTAACTCCCACACATGTAAATAGGATTTACATTGTACCGGGAAAACAGTGCCATTCCTTGCATCTGACAATTGCCAGAAATGAGACGGCTTGTATACTGCACTGTGCATGCAAAGTACAGAGTACACACAAAAGAAAAGATCACTAGAGGAAATTGGATTTTTCGAGCAGAAAACTTGGCATGACTTTTCTACCTAAAACTCTTCCTAATAGCAATTTTTGATTTTGGGAGTTTAATCCTGCATTTCAACCACATTCTACTAAATTTCATTAACTCTAGGTGCAAATGTAGGGTTTGATTATATTTAACTTCATTGTAAGAATGAGAATAGTATCCGCGCTTAGGAAATGGAACTGCTGCCCCCCTAAAAACTACACCTAGGTGCAGCCAGGAAATATAAAAAACAGTGGGGAGGGGTATTGGCGCTGTTCTGGAATTAAATAATTTATTCCAGAACAGCGCCAATACCCCTCCCCACTGTTTTTTATATATTTAACTTCATTACCTACTAGGAGGTTAATAACACTATATTTGCTCTTATCATCAGATATCCCGCTTACCGCTACGCCTGTCTCCGCCTTCTACATTGGTTGTATGGACGTGGCCATCAATGGAAATCTGATAGACCTGGATGAAGCTGTGTCCAAACAAAATGATATCCGGTCACATTCCTGTCCTTTAATTTCATAGTGTTGAGGAATTGTTTGCTTTTTTTTTTTTATTTCATGTATTTTATTCTTATTTTTTTTTAGCGCCTACTACTGAATTACCAAATGTATTTGATAACAGATGTGCCAGAATTAAATATTATTTACAATTGTACTTTTACTATGCTGTGAGTGCTGAAAAAATTCCTATGTGTTTTTCCAGCAAGGGAAAAAGTATTGTAACATTCCATTTAATACAATGTTAACTTTATAGAAAATACCATGTTTTTCATTTTTTCTAATTTTTAGTTTTTTTTAGTTAAATAAGAAGTCTACTAATGCCTACTCCCTTTAAACTTTCTGCCTAATATAATCCATCAGCCTTATTTATGACATCTGACTGAAGTGCAATTTCATCCTAGCCACCAACTAGCTTTTCTCTTTCCTGCTCCTAAAGTAGGCTAGAACATGTGACGCATACACTCATTGGCTGTTTAGATAGAAAGACTGGGGTTGATTTACTAAAACCAGAGAGTATAAAATCAGCTTCCTTTTTTTTTTTGTCAGCTTAACCACTTCAGCCCCGGACCAATTTGCAGCTAAAGGACCAGGCCCCTTTTTGCAATTCGGCACTGCGTCGCTTTAACTAACAATTGCGCGGTCATGCGACGTGGCTCCAAAACAAAATTGGCGTCCTTTTTTCCCCACAAATAGAGCTTTCTTTTGGTGGTATTTTGATCGCCCCTGCGGTTTTTTATTTTTTTGCGCTATAAACAAAAATAGAGCGACAATTTTGAAAAAAATGCAATATTTTTTACTTTTTGCTATAATAAAATCCCCAAAAAATATAAAAAAACATTTTTTTTTCCTCAGTTTAGGCCGATACGTATTCTTCTACATATTTTTGGTAAAAAAAAAAATCGCAATTAGCGATTATTGATTAGTTTGCGCAAAAGTTATAGCGTTTACAAAATAGGGGATAGATATAGCATTTTTATTAATATTTTTTTTTTTTATTAGTAATGGCGGCGATCAGCGATTTTTATTGTGACTGCGACATTTTGGCGGACACATTTTTGACACATTTTTGGGACATTTGTCATTTATACAGCAATCAGTGCTATTTAAATATTCCTATGTAAATGACAGTTGTAGTTAGGGGGTTAACCACTAGGGGGCGGGGAGGAGTCAGTGTGACGTGTTGTGTTTTTTTTACAGTAGGGGGGCGTGGCTGTACGTGTGACGTCATTGATCGGCGTTCCCGATGACAGGGAACCGCCGATCACTGACAGTCAGTGTAGTTTGTTTACATAGACCTCTCCCCGTTCTTCCGCTCCGTAACCCGATCGCGGGATACCAGCGGCGATCGGGTCCGCTGGTCCCGCGGCCGGGGTCACGGAGCTCCCGACCGGGTCGCGAGCGGCGCGCGCGCGACCCACGGGCAGGCACATGCACGATCACGTACAGGTACGTGATTCTGCCTGCCCGAGCCATTCTGCTGACGTATATATGCAGTGGCCGGTCGGGAAGGGGTTAATTAAACAAGCTGAAGTTAGAAGCTGATGGCTACCATGCATAGGATTTTGCGCTCTCCAGTTTTAGTAAATCAACCCCACTGTTCTTCAGTTGTACATCATTACTAAGGCCAGTAATGTGATTTCAGAAGAACAATTATGGTATGGCCTTATGCCCCGTACACACGGTCGGAAAATCCGACCACAAAATCCATCGTATTTTTTCCGACGGATTTAGTCCGACACTGGTGTTGCATACACACGGTCGGACAAAGTTGTCGGAAAATCCGATCATTCTGAACGTGGTGACGTTTGTTGCCTACGACGGGACTACGTAGAGGCTAGTAGCCAATAGCTTTGGTCTTGTAATGTGATCTGAGCATGCGTGGCACTTTGTCTGTCGGAATTCGCTACACACGATCGGAATTGGTGTGATCGGACTTTGTTGTCGGAAAATTTTTAGAGCAGGAGATACAACTTTGTCCATCGGACAATCCGATGGAAAATGTCCGATGGTGCCTACACACGGTCGGAATTTCCGACAACATTGTCCGATAGGACAGAATCCATCGGAAAATCCGACCGTGTGTATGGGGCTTTACAGTGGTCATGGCAAAAAAAATAAAAAATTACATTTATAATGAAAGCAGAGCACAATTTCAATTGTTTTTGTAAAAAGCTAGGTGGTAGTTAGCTTGGTCACATGACTTATGAAATTCATTTGAAAATCCTCTTTTTCAATCAAAAGTTCTCTTTGCAGCGATAATGAGGAACGGCAGCCTGCTCACATAATTAATAAAAACATCTTTGCCATTCTGAAGCTTCCCTCCAACCACTTTGCATATTATTTTATATATACTGTGATTCTGCACTCGCTAAATATGCTGCAGAAATCTCCCTCCACTGAGTCTGGCTGCAATCATTTTAACTGTGGGCAGCTGAAGCTTCTTCCTGTTCACTTCCTGGATTTACACAGACACACAGAGGCACACCTCCAGCTCTGCAGCTCTCATTGGCCCTCTTATGACTCATTCTCCCTCCCTTCCTGGCAAACTCTCAAGAGAGTGAGAGAGAGAGCTGTGCATGATGTCATAAGCCTAGGCTTTTTTCCTTTTTTCCAGACAAGAAACAGGAAGTGGGCTGTATAACGTATTTACTGGCAGAAATTTTTTTTTTTTACTATCCAAAGTTAAAACAACAAGGGCAGAAGAGTTAATAGGGGGAAAGATGAAAAAATGACTGAAGACCCGCTTTAAGGATCTAACACAGCCAGGCACATGTGACTGTATTAAAGAACGGGGACCCATCTTCAATCTTTTCTGCTGATCATGTCTTAGCTGGATACGTCAAACAGAAAACAAAAGTAAAACCTAAATAAAGTTCTAAAAGAATAAACATGTGGTACTTATCCACTTACCTGCTCTGTGCAATTGTTTTGCACATAGCAGCCCGAACCTCGTCTTCTGGGGTCCCCTGCCGATGCTCTTGGCTCCACCTCTTCTGTTCGTGCCACCATAGCAAGCCGCATTCTATGGGGGCGCATGTGCGGGCTCACTCCTGAGCCAGGCTGTGTGTGTGTGCATAAACACACACAGCATGTCTTGGTCCCACCCCCACTCCTCCTTACAGGATTTGATTGACAGCAGCATGAGGAGCGAGAACGAGACCATTGCTGCTGCAGACAGACACAGCACTAGTTTGAGAAATGACTCAGGTAAGTATAAGGAGGGTGAGGGGGTGATGCCTACAGAAACATACAGGATATGTATTAAGGAAAAAAATGTCTTACCTTACCTACTTACCTACAACCACTTTAACTTTTCTCTTTGGGTGCTTATCTATCTTCCTCTGAAATAAGGACTGCTTGCACTGTGCAACAGCAACCACATTTTCCAGCTGTCATTTTTCAGTGCTAACCTAACTTCCATTGCTTGCTGTAAGGACACACAGATGGGTAATTTTCAGATATTTTGACAAATGAAGAACAGACATATCTTTGTTGAATGGAATTGTCAATAAATGTTTTTTCTCTATTATCTATTGAAGGACATAGGAAATTCTTGAACATCTAGATTATACTGCTGCCCAAATGTGGATGGGACACAAAAAGAACAGCTCTGGGTATAACCCCTTCTATAAACCTCCATGTTTACAATCCCCCAGTCCTAAGGCTAGGTTCACACTATCACAGTTTCCCTGCAGCCGTGATTGCATGGCCACAACAGCCCATTTATTTGAATGGGATGCTGTACAGTGCCTTGAAAAAGTATTCATACCCCTTGAATTTTTCCACATATTGGGATTTTATGTGATATACCCAGGGCTTTCTTTCAGTGGGAACGCGGGGGAACGCAGTTCCTCCAGCACTGAATGTATGTGATAGCATGGGGTGTGGGGTATCCTGGAGGGTCTATTGATGTTGGCTGCTGAGGGATCTATTGTCACTGGTGGGTATCTGATTTTGTGTGAGGGTCTATTGTTGCTGATGGGGAATCTATTGTTGCTGGCGGGGGGGTCTTATGTTGCTGGAAGGGATCTACTGTTGAGGGAGAGGTCTATTTTTACTGGCTGCTGGATGATCTATTAATGCTGGCTGCTGGGAGATCTGTTGTTGCTGCTGGGGGGGGGGGGGGGGTCTAATGTTGCTTGGGTGGAAATTTTGTTACTGGGTGTGATATTTTGTTGTGGGTGGTTCACTGTTGCTGAAGGAATCTATTTTTGTTGGGGTGGAGTCCATTGTTGCTGGGGGAGTGTATTGTTGTGTGGGGATCTATTGTTTGGATTCTATTGTTGCTGGCTGCAGGGGATCTATTTTACTGCTTTTCTTTTTATCATTAACATGTTCCATACAAATGATTTAGCACCACAACATGATACTTGGTTCTGTATTCTCTAAAAGGGGCAGTGCTGGTAGGTGGGTAGGGGATGGAATCAAGGGACGGTGGTCAGAGGTGGGTAGGGGGTAGAGACAAGGGGTGACTCAGATGGGGGGAGTTCCTGCACCTATTCTCAGAGAAAAAAAGCCCTGGATATACCAACACAAAGTGGCACATAATTGTAAAGTGGAAGGAAAATGGTTAAATGGTTTTGAATTTTTTTTACAAATAAATATCTGAAAAGTGTGGCGTGCATTTGTATTCAGCCCCCCAGGGTCAATACTTTGTAGAACCACCTTTCGCTGCAATTACAGCTGCAAGTCTTTTTGGGTATGTTTCTTTTGGATGATGGATTGAACCGTGATTTGTGAGATGTTCAAAGCTTGGGATATTTTTTTTAATAACCTAACCCTGCTTTAAACTTCTCCACAATTTTATCCCTGACTTGTCTAGTGAGTTCCTTGACTTTCATGATGCTGTTTGTTCACTAAGGTTACCTAACAAACCTATGAGGGCTTCACAGAACATCTGTATTTATACTGAGATTAAATTACACACAGGTGGACTTTATTTACTAATTAGATGACTTCTGAAGGCAATTGGTTCCACTAGATTTGAGTTAGGGGTAACAGAGTAAAGGGGGCAGAATACAAATGCACACCACACTTTTCAGATATTTATTTGTAAAAAACTTTGAAAAACATTTATCATTTTCCTTCCACTTCACAATTATGTGAAAAATTTTAAGGGATATGAATACTTTTTCAAGGCACTGTATCAGAGGGAAATGCAAGAAAATGGTCTCTGAACCTTTTCTAAAACCACAGCCACACAAAAACTGCATAGTGCTAGGCATTTCCGCACATGGGAAAACGCGCTGCAGTTTTTCAAAGTAGGGGGATGCCATTAATAATGACACCCCCACAAGTCTGCTAAACAGCTGCATGTTTTTGTGGTGGGTGTGGGAATCACTTTGTTTATACCGGGGGTCCCTGGGTTACAAACAAGACAGGGACTGTAGGTTTGTTCTTAAGTTGAATCTGTTTGTAAGTCGGAACAGGTACATTTTTTAAGTGTAGCTCCAGCCAAAAAAATCTATTTTTACGTTTTTTAGATAACATAGAGAAGGGTTATCACCCCTGTAACATTTGTTTTGCTGCCTGTGTCCCTGTTCAGAAGATTTCACCTCACCTTCTGTCCCAATGACAATTGGATTTAGAAAATTTTGGGTTGTTAGGGAAACATGGACTGGTGATAAAGCATCAGTGGAGACACATTTTTCCCATATTAACTCTTACAGGAGAGAATTTCCCTTCCTAGGGGTAGATTTCCTCTCACTTCCTGTTGTCTCCCTCCGTTTGTAAGTAGGAGTCGTTTGTAAGTCAGATGTTTGTAAGTAGGGGACCCCCTGTATAGAGAACTGCCACTATGCCTACATCTCTCAAACCCATTGGCTAATTCAGGAAAAAGTTCATAGAAGTGGCAGTGACTCCTTTGAGCTTAGGAAGAGGCCTCTTACTTGATAAGAGGCTATCCAAGTGCAACCAAATGCTGGCCATATACACAGAATTATGTAGTTCACTTTGACTCTCAACAAGCTTGGGATCACTGGAGTGACCAAATACCACCATGAAATGATCTATTGTATTGGTAATAGGCTACCTCCATTCAAGTTGAAAATGTCTGTGTGTGGCAAACATGTTGTGATAAACCCAGCTGTAGTGCCTGCTGCCACATTTTGTTGTGCTGGAGATTCTCCTTAAGATCTTTCAAGGGCCATTACTTATTGCTGAGCAGAGGTGCAAGCTGTCAACAGGTCTAATGCCCCATACACACAATCAGAAATTCTGCCAGCAAAAGTCGGATGTGAGCTTTTGGTCAGAAATTCCTACCATGTGTATGCTCCATCTGACTTTTGCTGGCAGAATTCCAGCCAGCAAAAGATTGAGAGCAGGTTCTCTATTTTTCAGTCGGAAAAAATTCCTATCCGAAAATGCGTTCCTTTGTATGCAATTCGGACACGCAAAAGATCATGCATGCTCGGAAATAATTCGACACATGCTCAGAAGCATTGAACTTAATTTTTTCGGCTCGTCGTAGTGTTGTACATCACCGCGTTCTTGATGGTCGAAACTTCAGAGAACTTTTGTGTGACCGTGTGTATGCAAGGCAAGCTTGAGTGGAATTCCGTCGGAAAAATCATCCAAGTTTTTTCTAACGGAATTTCTGATCGCGTGTATGGGGCATAAGAACATGGAGCTGGTTGGAATTTACTCTCTACACTTAAGTTTAATGTCAAGGTGTGCAAGTTATTTCATATCATATTATATTTACAATGCTTAGGCTATAAACATAAACAATTTCCTACCTTGTGGCAGTTGACTGCTCCAGAATATCTGTCCCCTTGTGCATACCATCAGCGCCATCCCTATGGGGGAATTCTCTTGTGCCCGGAGGAATTACTCTTCGGACACCGCCTTTAAAAAAGAATGTGATAACATCACAGCCAAGCTGGTACAGAGAGAATATTCAGGTACAATGAGAGATAAGCAGAGTGTAGTATCACTAAACAATACTTTTCATTGGACACCAGACATTAGGAAGTGTGGGAGAAAAAAACATATCGGAGAAGGGAGAACTGACAATAATGGTCCAGCCACCTTTGTTACTACTTTCTCTAAAGAGTACAAACAGATATTGGACATAATCAAAAGGAATTTGCCCATTCTCTATTCAGATATAGGTCTTCATAAAATATTGGGTATAGGTTGCCGTTTCTCCAGTCGGAGGGCCCCCACTTTGGGCTCCCTTCTGTCCCCAAGCTTATTTACATCACAGAAACGCCAACCTACCTGGTTGTCCTACCCTGGCAGTTTCCCTTGTAATTTAAAAACATGTAGGTATTGTCATCTGAATGCCCCTACTAGGTCATTTAGCTCCTTTAGCTCAGGAGATAGCTTTGAAATTAAACAGTACATTAATTGTGGGACTCATTTTGTAGTGTATTATATTTTGTGTCGCATGCAATTTGCAGTATGTGGGGTGCACTACAGGTGCCCTACGCACTAGAATAGGGGAGCATTATTGTGACACATCGAATCCCAATGCTAAACACATTTCAAATGCTTTTCGACATTTCAGAGAATGCCATGCTGGGGATTTGTCTTTCAGGTTCACTTGCATTGAGAGATTGACTCCAATGCCCAGGGGTGGAGATAGGGGTAGGCGACTTTTGAATAGAGAAGCGTGGTGGTTGTGAACAAGGCCGTTGGCCATGGCTGAAACGCGTCTACCTCTGCTGTACTTTTATCTTTATGGAGATACAATAAATTTGGACTGATTTAAAGTGCATGTATGGAGTTGCAGATTGTCATTTATCCATTCCCCTGTGCACAAAGCCTGCTCCATTGTTTGGTGTGGAGGAAATATAGTGGCATGCACAGAACCCTATCCTCAACCCTATTTAACACTTTTAGGTTGCATCATAATGCAGATTGAAATCAAGGTTCCAACAGCAATACCTCACCTCACAACCACTAATGTAGCTGAAGAGGCACAAATTCCACAGACACACTCCAAAATTGTTTGGAAGGCAAACCGTAGATTATGACATTTTCTTTCCTTGTTCCACGGGTTGAAGGAAAGAAAATCATTTGCTTATCTTATCAACACACTCAGTTTTGATGGAGGAATTTCTTTCTGACAGGGAGAGATTTCCCCGCCATCAGAAGACAATGAACACTGCTGACGGCATGAGAAAACCCCAACAGGGTGGTTGTACTGAAGTCAATTGATAGTTTGACTTCAGTACAACCAGCCTGCCCATAGATGGATTGAACTTTGTCCTGTTCCTGGTGAACAGGCTGAATTTTGATCAGTGTGTAGGCAGGAACCATCTGTACTCCCCACTGCAGCTTGCACTGGACAAACGTTTCAATGCAGAAGGAGAAGGTAGTTGTGAGGAACTTGGTTCCTCTATGATTTCCTGTGGTCACAAGGAGAGAGCTGTCCGATTGGACTCTGGCACCCCATGTGACTCCAGCTGTTATCTTGGGTCAGGCAGAGTGTATTTAAGACTCTGTCTCTATGGTTTCAACGCACTTCCCAACACACATGTTCCTATGAAAGTGGCTGTATGTCTAAGTGGGTGCTGAAGTGACTACCTGCTGGAACCGTGAGCAATCAGAACGAGGAATGTCACTAACACACCATAGGTCTCCATGGTTTGGCATGCTTTATAAAAGTGACTAGTGTAGGGACAGGTTCCCTGTCTGACGAAGAAAGTGCTTAGAGGTAGGGAAAGGTTCCAGAGGAGTAGGCACAGTGCAGGGACTGCATGTCTACCTTGCTTCAGGAAGCCTTGCCTTTGGGTGTGAACTGGCCAGGCCACATTCTGCTCCCTGTGACAGACTGCTGTTACAGTTTGTAAGTAGCTCTGTTCAGTTGTGTCTTACCACTGGGCCTACTTGTGTTGTGTTGGACCTTTCGACAATATATGCCTAACAAGCACTATGTGAGTTTACTGTCCGCCACACCACACTGCACCTTGCTCACACGTTTATGGCTGGCCAAAGCCTTTTGAGAAGAATGAAGGCCGACATAGCTGAAAGGGAAAGGGGGTGGGGTGACACTTCATTAAATGACCCTAGTTTAAGAATGGGATATACGACAAGCTCATATAAGTGTGAAACGTTTGGCCATTTAGTGTATGTTAGTGAAATTTTCTATGATTCCTTTGCTGTATCTCTTGAAATATATTAGGTTTTTTAACCTATGACACTTTTCAGTACAAGTGCTCCTATTAACACATTCTTGTCCTCTACAGATGAGGAGCAATTAAGTAAAAAAGAAAAAAACGTATTTGAAGTGAAAGCAGAAAAGTAAAAAATGTCTCTTCTGAATCCTCGTCATCTTTTTCAATAAAGACTAATTAGGAAACTATTCATCTATAAATTCCCATAATGTCTTCCAGATAATGTTTCAATTACAGTTCCCATATGAATACTTTCTTATAATAGAATAATCCCCTTCAAACAAATGCTTGTCATACATGAATAAACTGCGCATTTTATGTGGAAGAGGTACAAACTGTGCTCAGGGCTGTTTTATGACATAACTAGAACCAAGATGAAGATCATCCAAGTAGGTACCGCCACCTTATAAAACAAGTTTAATCTTCTCAATTCAAGCAAATTGCATATAAAGGCTAGTTTACTGACCAAAGTTATAAAAAGCAGGATTCATTTACTATTGTAGGTCCAAACTTTATGTAGCAGTGCTCTTTCTTTCAAATGGTACATCTAACAAGAAATAACAGTTTTCTGCATATGGCTATAGAGGCATGAAGGGACCAGGGTTGCCAAACGCCAGTAAATTTACTGACAGTTTGTAAAAATCTGTGATTTTTTTTACAACTGCCAGTAAATAACAGGGGCTGATAATTTCATGCTGTGTTGACTTTTTAAGTGTAAATCAAGCAAATTACTTTGTTATAGGTATTGTCAGTGTTTTCATATCATGTGTATACTGTCCAAATATTCGCTGTGTTAGCTTTCAATAGGAGTTCTGTAATTTCTCAGGTTGCCAGTAAAAAATGCGCTCCACCAGTAAATGTTCCATGTTTTGTCAGTAAAAAATGCTGCGGGAGGTTGGCAACCTTGGAAGGGACTCTGTGAAGATCAGGATGACACACTTGAGAAGTATGGTTGCCTCATTAAGGCTGGATTCACACCTATGCATTTTTAGTGCTTTTTGCATTTTGCAGATTTGCACTACAGAACGTGTTCCATAGGAAACCATGTTACATGGACTGTAGTGCAAATCTGCAAAATGCAAAAAGCACTAAAAATGCATCGGTGTGTATCCAGCCTAAAGTGTCTCTAAAACAAAAACATTTTGATAGAGTGGTAAGAGTTTAGAACCTGTCAGATTTTTATTTATGTAAAACAAATTGTCGATTGAAATTTCTCCTGCCATCAACAAAAATTCCCACAGTTCTGCTATATACTGTAGAAACTATAGTGCTGGAGGTGATATTTAACCTCCTGAGATCCGCGCTATAGCCGAATGGCGGCTACAGCACTGATCTAACTTGCCGGGACGACGTCTATTGATGTCGTCCCATTCACAAGCGGCCTGCGCGCCCCCTGAAGGGTGCGTGCGGCGCACTCTGTGGTCAGCGAGTCTGTGAGACTCGCTGGATCACAGATCCGAGTAAGGGGTCGATCCCGACCCCTTACCACATGATCAGCTGTCAGCCAATGACAGCTGATCATGTGATAACAACAGAGCCGGTAATTGGCTTTTTTTCCTCCTCCCCTGCATGAATAGAATGACCTGATATCTAATGCAGTCCACAGGTGATCTGAGTGCCATCCAAGGTCCTGAATATATTCAAAACAGTGCCAGTGTCTTTAATATAGTGACTCAAGGCTAAAGATGCTGATCCACCCACTCTCCCAACCGTTCCAAGAGTAAGCCACTACCAGCTACTATTGGGCCCCCCCCCCCCAAATCAGGTTGTCATTCTTATGGAATTCATATCTTAGGAAGATGATGGAATACAGGAAAAAATATTTTTTACCATCAAATATTCTTCTGTTTTTTTTTTTTTACTTAATATTCCCATTTTTTTGTCCTGTACTAAGCAAATCAGATAGCTTGCTCCTGAACTCATCCATGGGAATTAATGTAAACTGTAGGTTTTAGAATAATTGAATTGTTGCAATGCTTCCTGTTTGTAGTGTTCTGAACTAAGGACTACCACTATACCCCCTTTATCTGCCTCAAGTATAACTACATCTGAGCACTTACGGAACTCTTGAAGTGCCAGACGTTCAGATGCTTTACAGTTACACTGAGGATGTTTTTTAGTATTGTTGATCCTGTCCTTAAAGCGTTTGTTACTCTAAAAAAAATATATAAAAAAAATCCTGTTCCCTTAAAGCATGTTATACAGCACAGTGCCTGTGCTGTATAATCCCCCCCCCCCTTTATAACCTAAAATACCTGGCTGATCCGCCCGGTTTTGCCCTCCCCCTGTAAACTGAACATGGTTTATCATGGCTGCTGAGCCCTGACACCGTGGTCAGTTTACATGCCTCCATCATCCGCAGCTCTTCTCTGTCCTCCCCCCCATCCCTGCCTGTCAGCTTGTGACAGTGCAAATCACTTCCTTCCTGCTGCAATAATAACTATGGTATATTCATTCCATCCCCTCTGTTAAATAACGATATGTGTCCCCGTGTCTGTGCTATATAAAAAAAATGCAGATTTCTACCTTATATCAGAGTGTCTCCCTGCGCTCACATGACTGCTAGCCTCTCTCCTCTCCTCCTGACGTCAGCAGTTCTCGGCCTCTCCCGCTGTAGCTGTCAGCCTAGGACACATATTATTATTTAACATTTAACATTTATTCAATATTTAACATTATTTAAGGGGGATGGCATGAATATTCTATAATGGCTTAACAACCACTTCAACAAGACCTGCCTCTACAAAATCCTGTAAGGCTTTTAAGCAAAACTAAAGGCAAAACTTTTTTTTTTAAATTTTGGATAGAGTAAGAGAGGGTTACAACTCCTGACAGATTTGTTTTTGCCATCTGTGACCCACTGGGGAGATTTACCTGTATTTCCTGTCAGATAGTCAAATCAGGAAGTGAGCAGAAATCCCTGCAAATTAAGGGAATCCACTGGGGCCTACCCCCATTAGAAGATGTCTCTCTTTTACTTTTCTGGCAACAACCTAAAATTTGGGATTTTCTTTTACTTTTGATGATAACGGTATACAGGACTAACAGAGAGGGTTAATCTCCCTAATGGGAGCACAGACAGCAATACAAATCTGACAACTGTTCTAATCCATCCTCACTCTATTCAAAACTACAAAAATAAAGTTTTGCCTTTAGTTATACTTTAACCACTGGACTCTTGGCACTGGATCAAAATATCTGTCAGCTTAAGCCCCGTTGACACCGGTGCGGCTTAAAAATTGCCATACTTCAGCCCAATTTGAAAGCCGCACATCAGTTGCGATTTGCACTGCGGCTTGCTGTCCAGCGCACGACGATATACGTCGGCAGACGGCTGCGCAAATGGGCGTACCCATACGTTCCCTTTAAATTGCGGGATAGCAGGTGCATGCGCATCAATGTCTGCCGGTTGCCCGCGATCGTGACATGGAGAGGCAGAACGGGGAGATGCCTATGTAAACAATCACAACCAGTGAGCCAATGAGGAGAGAGGGGGGGGGGGGTGGGCCGAGCCATGGCTCGGGTCCCCCCATTGCAAGCTTCTTGCTCTGGGGGCACTTGGCAGGAGGGAGGGGCCAGGAGCACCGATGGGGGACCAGAGAAGAAGAGGATCAGGGCAGTTTTTTGAAAAAACACTGCACAGAACAGGCAAGTATGACATGTTTGTTATTTTTTTTTTATTATTATTACTTTAATATCACTTTAAATAACAACTGCTTAGGGTTTACCTCTACTTTAAATTAGAAAATATCTATAACTGACTATTCACATCATGACCCTTGTCAGCATGGAGTTTGTAGGATGTTCCTGTCTGTGGATTGCCTCCATGTGAATTACTTTGCTCTGTCAATGGCTCTTCTGTGTGTGTGTGTGCACGTGTGTTTGACTCTGATTGAGACCAGGTGGCTGAATCTGAGATCTTTTTGTATCTTGTATGCTTTTGATTTGCCTGAAGTTGTACCAATTTGCCCAATTGGCAGAAAGGTATACAATTCATAAATCCAGCCAATCACCAGTCCAGAATTGCACAACAGACCACACTAATGTTCACGTACTTATTGGCTGAATACAAAATATGTGATGTGACAAAAAATTGGTTCGCCAAAATTGTTCATTTTCAAATGAATTCCGTAATCTCCTGCAGGCACGTAAGATTGTGAACTTCATTCCAAGGCAGACGTTGGGTTCTACCTTAGGCATTGCAGTAAATGTCAGCACTATAGAAATGAGAAATAATAAAAAAAGTATATAGTGTACGGATTTCCAAGAAACAAAATAACATGGAAAAGTACAGAAAGCTGGACAGGTTAGTGTTATGTCAATGGCAGTTTCATACAGTATATGTACAGCAAAGGCCGAAAGCAAGTATTGATCCATCAAGGGCAAGACAAGTTGTATGCTTTAGCAGCATCCCTGTGTACAAGAGAAACATAATAATCCTAAGATTAAATTCATGCCATTCCTTTAAAATAAAGTTGTATTGATTTGCCAGTACAGAGAAAGGATGGAGGAGGAATACTCTTGTCATTGTGAGAGACAGTCTGCACGATCTAGTAATATTTGTATTTCTTTCTGCTTTTTTTGTATTGTCTTGTGATTAGGTACTTTTACCATTTCATTCCACTGGGTGGTGCTAGTGGGTTTTCACAGATATTTATTTTTAAACATTTTTTGTTAAGGGGGGTTTTGACTTTATATTAACTAACCTAAAGAGTTTGAGAATCATTTTAATTAAATGACCTCTTCGTAATGCAGGTCTTGTAAGCTTTTTCTGGATTAGGGATTCTGTTTTTTAAGAACCCATTTGTGTTGCGATAATGGATGCTAAAATGTGTGTTTTATTGTTTGTTATTGCAACGCATGGTAATGCTTAAAACGACGTGCATTGTGGCACCATTCATATTAAAAAGCTCCTAAACGCACAATAATACAGATGCATCCTGGTGCACTATATTGAAAATATGTCCATTAAAATATGCATCACATTTAAAAATAAATGGGCTGCCTTAACGCCACACATGTTAACGCATGAATTGCTGCACAATAACATGCATTTGGTAACTCACTGCAAAACATATGATCAGTCTGAATAAGCCCAAATGTTTCTAGGCTTGCATGCCTCTCTGCTCACATGTAAGAAAGTGTCAAGATTTTCCCTTTCTTAAATTAGGATAAAAAAAGGAGAATCTGATTGGTCATGGATGAGTGATCAGTCAGTGGTCTGTTCCAGAATCCAGGCACAGGCAAAGATCGACCTCCCCTGACCCCTGCTGTGGCAAGGCGCCACCGAGAACAAGCTCCTGCCATTCAAAAAGGGTACCAGGCGGCACCATTACATCACTGTGCATGCGCCTGCTCACGGTGCCCGACCGAGTGTGTGCGAGTTCTCCCGAGTCCTGCAGGCTTCAGAACGGCGCATGCGCAATTGCGCTGTCGGCCCGCAGCCATCATTTTTATGGGCACGGCTGCCTGTAACAGACATTAGACATGTGCAATTCGTTTCGTTTTCTTTTCGTTTTTTTTTCGTTATTTTCGTTCATTCGTTATTTTACGAATGAACGAACGATTCGCTAACAATTTTAACAAATCAAACGAATCCGAAAACAACGAAAATCCGAAAACAACAAATTAGAAACAACGAAATCCGAAAAAAGAAAACAGGAACAACGAAAATCAAAATGAACGAAAAAATTCGTACATTCGTAACTTTTTTTTTTTTGTTGAATTGGTAATTTTCCGTGTCCCTTACAATGGCGCTGCTTAACGTGCCTCGAATGGATTGAACGAAAAAATTCGTACATTCGTAATTTTTTTTTTTCGATTCATAATTTTCCGTGTCTTACAATGGCTCTGCTTAACGTGCTTCGAATGGATTGAACGAAAAAATTTGTAACTTTTTTTTTTTTTTTTGCGATTCGTAATTTTCCGTGTCTCTTACAATGGCGCTGCTTAACATGCTTCGAATGGATTGAACGAAAAAATTCGTACATTCGTAACTTTTTTTTTCGATTCGTAATTTTCCGTGTCTCTTAAAATGTAATAATAGCATACACATTACATAAAATTATGAATTATGCTCCGATTACGAATCTACGAATGTTACGAAAGTACGAATAAATACGAATGCGTCCGAATTTCGAATAAACGAATAAACGAAAATTAAACTAACGGAAAAACGAATCAACGAAAAAATAACTCTTACGAAAATACGAATCGTTATGAATACGAACACAGACGACTTACGAATTTACGAATCGTTACGAATACGAACACCGATGACTTACGAATTTACGAATCGTTACGAATCAACGGAAATGAAAAAACGAAACGAAAATAAACAAATTTTTTTGTTGTGCACATGTCTAACAGACATTTATGAAAATGGGCTGAAATTTACGGGCTTCCCGTAAATTAACGGGCGGTTGGCCACACTGCCTTAAAGTGAATAACTCAACTCAACACTCAACTTAGTGAACACCAAGTTCACTATATGGACCACTTATGTATTATACTTAGAAAAAGTTTGGGACTTTAAATGAGGCCCACATAGACATGTGCCTCCATCCCTGTTAATTTACAACAAGGAGAGCGTTTGGGACTTTAAATAAGGCGTGCACACTGTTGGTTGGTGCAGTGAACACAATCTTGGTATGAATACATAAAGAAGATAATTGCACATAAAAGCAAACTTTATTAAATTGTCTGTCAGTGTTTAGAACCATGTTATAACATGATGTAACAATTTCTCAATAAAATTACACAGCAATGATGCAGCAAAAATACACAATAAAATCATTTACAGTCCCAAACCCTCTCCTTTATGTATTATACTGACAAGTTCATCAAATCCCCCCTTAATCTCCTATTCTCAAGAGTAAATAAATTCAGTTTCTCTAATCCTTCCTCATAGCTGTTTGGTCAGCCTTCTCTGCACTTTCTCCAGTTCCCCGATATCCTTTTTGTGAACTGGTGCCCAAAACAGAACTGCATATTACAGATGAGGTCTTACTAATGATTTATACAGGGGCAAAAGGATGTCTCTCTCTCTGAAGTCCATACCTCTTTTAATACAAAATAGCGTAAACAGCATATCTTGAAACCCTAGTCTGCTTTGAAATCTTTGCCTGGAAGAGACTTTGCTGATGCAGTATAACTACCTTGTGTCTTGTTGCTGTGCTCGGTCTTGCCATGGTGTATGACCTGTGATATGAAACTGTCACCTTAGTGGTAGAGTTTGGCTGTTCCTTATCCAGTTTTAACCATTCTACACAGCTGTTTCAGTTAACGACTGAACGTTTCAACCTACATATAAATTGATGGCCATTAGCACCTGCTTGATATAATTGGTTAATCATACACCTGACTCTAATCCTACAAAATCCCTGACTTTGTGCCAAAGGGTAGTCACACCAAAGATTGATTTGATTTAGATTTCTCTTCTGTTTGCTCACTTTGCATTTTTTAAATTGATAAAAATAAAAAATGAAAATAGATATTTTTGAAAGCATTCTACTTTATAGCATTTCTTCACACCCGCCTATAACTTTGCATAATATATATATTTACTGCATACAGTACATGTATTTAATGAGAAGGACTAACCCTAAGATAGTAAAACCGGAAAGCTTGAAAATACATTTTCCTTTTGCATTCTTTTAATGTCAAATTCAGTCCAGTTTTTACATGATTTTATGTCCCGGACTTCTCTTTTCTGAAGTGGGCAATTGAGTGTAATTTCAGATATTTTTATTATGCAGTTGCAGTGAATCATGTCAACGGCTCAGTATACAACATTGCACGGGGGAGATAAGATGAATGGCCAATGGTTATATTTAGTTTTAATGTAATTTCTGAAAAGGTTATGGATGTTGGACCTTTGCTCTACACTCCTTTCAGTGCTCCCGCTATCCAGAAGCCATTTGTCTCTTGTCAGGATGAAAGCATCTTCAGGGGACTCTGCAGAGTCTTTAACAGCAAGGGAGGCAGAGATGTGATCCTCTGAATTTAAAAAAAAAAAACACAATAGCCTTAAAATATATTCTGTAAGTCAGTTGTAAAAAAGGGCCTAAACTGTAGCTCATAACTGCTATACTGTAAATAGTATTGTTAATTTGATTAGTAAACAGAGAAGAGAAGTCGATCAGTGGGTATTAAAGATGAACTCCATCCAGATTAATAACAGTAAACTCATAATATATTATGTGCGTTTGCAGAGCTCTCAACTGTCCCTGATTTTGTTGGAATGTCCCTGATTTGGAACAAAGTCCCTCTATCCCTCTTTCCTCCTCATTGTCCCTCATTTTGGTCTGATCTATATAGTTGTGTATAAAATTAACTTTTTATATCTCAAAAAGTATTTTACAGTGTCAAACCTTTCATTCAATTTCTAAATTGTTGCATTTGTAAATTTCGGAAGCCAGTATAAAGGAATAGTAGTGGTAAAAAAAAAAGCATTTGTGGGTTCAACAAATCATTTTTTTGTATAATTCTCCTATATGGGGGCGTAGTAGGGGGTGTGTCCTATACCTACATACTTTTTCTAATAGGTGTCCCTCTCTTCCATCTCAAAAAGTTGGGAGGTATGCATTTGATGTCACTTTTACATATTTAATTTTTTTTTATTTTACTTGTAATTTTATCGATTTAAAGGTTTAAGGAGGAACAAGATCATAAGTAATTTTAACAAGTACAAACATTAGCGAGTACAGTTTTTATCAGATTTGAGAGGAGCCAGAAGCTTATGGTTTGAGGAGGGTGGAACCTCCTCAAGTAAAGAAAGAAACCGCAAAATACAGTAGTGGGTGGGTGAAATCTACTGGAAAACAAAGATGTTTAAAGCTTCATATAAGGTTATCACCATAACACAAGTTACAACAAACTTAGGGCTATAATATGACCAAAGACTAGTGAGGGGCTGTGTGAATGAGAAGGAGAGAAGAGGGTAACTTAATTGAGTATCAAGCAATCTCATATAGTTACTGCTGGGCAGTGTGGAAGATCTGGAGAAAGTAATTGCAGCGACTGTACTGAAAGCTGGTATAGTGTTTGTAAGTGGTTACCCCGTGAGCTTTGATATAAGGATCTCCATGTCGTTATCGTAGCATTGACAGTAGCTAGAATGGATTGAGTCGATTGGTAGTCTAACTAAAGGGCACCGAACAGATGCTTAGGGTCTTTGGCTAGTGAAGTTGCTTTAACCAGTTAACAACCGGCCCATAGCCGAAAAACGGCTACAGGGCGGTTGCTTAACTCTGGGAGGCCGTTAATTAACGGCCTCACAGAATTCTGCTCTTGCGCGCCCCCTGGTGCGCGCACTCGAGAGAATCCATGATCGCCGGGTCCAGAGGACCCGGCGGATCATGGATCACGGTAAACGGCCGCTCATCGCGGCCGTTTACCACGTGATCGCTCCGTCAAATGACGGAGTGATCACATGTAAGCAAACCGGCGTCATTTGATGACGCCGGTTCCTCTCTCCTTCTCTCTCTGTACCAATCGGTACAGTATGAGAGGAAAGGGGGAGGGATCGGTTGCAGCAGTGCTGTGGGCGGGATCTGTAGTGCCCACAGCCTGCTCTGCCACCACCGATCCATCCATCCATGCTCAGCCATCCCTCCATACCCTGCAATACCCAGCAATAGCCTGCAGTGTATTGCTGGTATTGCAGGGTATGGAGGGATGGCTGAGCATGGATGGATGGATTCTCTGCCATCCCCCCCAATACTGTGCCATACCCCCCAATGCTGTGCCATACCCCCCAATACTGTGCCATACCCCACAATACTCTGCCATACCCCGCGATACTCTGCCATACCCTGCGATACTCTGCCATACCCTGCGATACTCTGCCATACCCTGCGATGCCCTGCCATACCCTGCGATGCTCTGCCATACCCTACGATGCTCTGTCATACCCTACGATGCTCTGCCATACCCTGCGATACCCTGCCATACCCTGCGATACTCTGCCATACCCTGCGATACTCTGCCATACCCTGCAATACCCTGCGATACTCTGCAATACCCTGCGATACTCTGCGATACTCTGCGATGCTCTGCCATACCCTGTGATACCCTGCGATACCCTGCAATACCCTGCGATACTCTGCAATACCCTGCGATACTCTGCGATACTCTACCATACCCTGCGATACTCTGCAATACCCGGCGATACTCTGCGATACTCTACCATACCCTGCGATACTCTGCAATACCCGGCGATACTCTGCGATACTCTACCATACCCTGCGATACTCTGCAATACCCGGCGATACTCTGCAATACCCTGCGATACTCTGCCATACCCTGCAATACCCAACAATACCCTGCGATACTCGCTACGATCAAAGCCAGGATCGTTTTTTTTTTTTATTTCAGGCTTTCCAGCCTAGAGGTGAGATGTGGGGTCTTATTGACCCCATATCTCACTGTAAAGAGGACCTGTAATGCCATATTCCTATTACAAGGGATGTTTACATTCCTTGTAATAGGAATAAAAGTGATCAAAAAAATTTTTGGGGGGAAAAAAAGGGTCAAACTAAAATAAATAAAGTAAAATGAACAATAAAAATATATATATATTTTTTTAAAGCGTCCCTGTCCTCGTGTGCTCGCACGCAGAAGCGAACGCATACGTAAGTCCCGCCCACATGTGAAAACGGTGTTCAAACCACACATGTGAGGTATCGCTGCGAACGTTAGAGCGAGAACAATAATTTTGGTCCTAGACCTCCTCTGTAACTCAAAACATGTAACCAGTAAACAAAATTAAAGCCTATGGGGATTTTTAAGTAGCGAAGTTTGGCGCCATTTCACGAGTGTGTGCAATTTTGAAGCGTGACATGTTGGGTATCTATTTACTCGGCGTAACTTCATCTTTCACATTATGCAAAAACATTGGGCTAAATTTACAGTTTTGTTTTTTGTAAAGCACAAAACATTTTTTTTCCAAATAAAACACGTTCGAAAAATTGCTGCGCAAGTACCGTGCTAGATAAAAAGTTGCAACGACCGCCATTGTATTCTCTAGGGTGTTTGCTAAAAAAACATATATAATATTTTGGGGTTCTATGTAATTTTCTAGCAAATAAATTATGATTTTTACATGTAGGAGAGAAATGTCAGAATTGTCCTGGGTGCTCCAGAACACCTGATTGTGCTCCCTGCATGTTGGGCCTCTGTATGTGGCCACGCTGTGTAAAAGTCTCACGCATGTGGTATCGCCGTACTCAGGAGTAATAGCAGAATGTGTTTTGGGGTGTAATTTGTGGTATGCATATGCTGTGTGTGAGAAATAACCTGCTAATATGACAATTTTGTGAAAAAAAAAAAAAAATTAAAAAAAATCTTGATATTGCAAAGAATTGTGGGAAAAAATGACAACTTCAAAAAACTCACCATGCCTCTTTCTAAATACCTTGGAATGTCTTCTTTCCAAAAAGGGATCATTTGGGGGGTATTTGTACTTTTATGGCATGTCAGGGTCTCAAGAAATGAGATAGGCCGTCAGTACTTCAGGTGTGATCAATTTTCAGATATTGGCACCATAGCTTGTGGACTCTATAACTTTCACAAAGACCAAATAATATACCCCAATTTGTACTTATTTTTACCAAGGATATGTAGCAGTATAAATTTTGGCCAAAATTTATCAAGAAAAATTACAAATTTGCTAAATTTTATAACAAAAACGAAGAAAAATTTATTTTTTTACTGAATTTTCAGTCATTTTTCTTTTATAGCGCAAAAAATAAAAAACCCAGAGGTGATTAAATACCACCAAAAGAAAGCTCTATTTGTGTGAAAAAAAGGACAAAAATTTCATATGGGTACAGTGTTGTATGAATGAGTAATTGTCATTCAAAGTGTGAGAGCACCGAAAGCTGAAAATTGGTCTGGTTATTAAGGGTGTTTAAGTGCCCAGTGGTCAAGTGGTTAATCTGGCACCATGGAGAAGAAACTCAATAACCACCATTGTTTAGTTTGGTCCAGTAGGACTGCTTTGCAATATAGTTTGATATCGGGGGCGCCTAGCTCCACATGTGTTTTAGGTGTGTAAAGTGCAGAGAATTTCAGGCAAGGTTTTTTGGAGGTCACTTGATAAGATGGGTATAGGCAATGTCTGGAAAAAGGAGAGGAGGGGCGGTAAGAGAAACATTTTTGCTATGGCTATGCGCCCGGCCCAAAAACTTTGACTAAGTTTAGTCCCAAACTGATTTGATGGAGTTTTTTTGTTATTAAAGCAAGGTTAGTTCGAAATATAGAGGAGGAGGGGGAAACAAGTTGAAATCCCAAGAATCTCGTAAGGGATTTTGGTGCCCAGGAGAAAGGAGAAATTTGGGTTATAGCCTTTGGTTTCTGGTGACAATGAGACACCAAGCATTGAGGATTTGGAGCTATTAACTTTGTAAAAGGAGACCCTGCTATATTAGTCAAGGAGTTGACAGAGTGGGGTAATGAGACCACTGGGTCCCTAAGCGAGATGATAATATCATCAGTGTACAGGCCGATCTTATAGGAAACATGTCCCACTTGGATGCCCAATATTTAAGGACTGGATCATATAGCCTGAGCCAAAGGTTCAACCACTAGGGCAAAAATTAAGGGTGACAGGGGGCACACTTCCTGCGTGCCGTTGGTAATCGGGAAGGAGTCTGAAAAGAGACCAGAGTATCATACTTTGTTGCTAGGTGCCATGTAAAGCCCTAGAATAGCACAAGGGAGAGTGCCAGGGAGAGTGCCAGTGATGCCAAATTTTACCAGTACTACTTCAAGGTATTTCCAGTGGACTCTGTCAAACGCATTCTCTGCATCAACTTCCTGGCACCTGCACCCTTCCACTTCCCTAGCAGTCCCTGTCTCAACTACCAGGGGTGCTTGGACGGGAATTGTGCAATTGTGCTCATCATCTCCACAGCCATGTACGTAACAACTACTGTCAGAAGCCCACACATTCGGAATTAAACTGGTTCATGGTACATGGTACTAGAGAGTAGTCTTTTCCGATATGGAGCTGGTGGTGGAATGAAATAGAGTGAAAAGTGAATGGTGATACTGGCGGAGAATCTAGGGAGCTGATCATCACCCCAACTTGACCTATTAAGAGTATATTGTAGGTCAATATATGGAGGTGAGCAGGGGGTGTAAAAGGTGGGGGAATACACGTGGCATTTAAGAATAAGGAATCACAATATTTCACAGAAGAGCACGAATATTGAAAAAAAATTTGGACTTTATTTAAATGATTAATATATGGACATTGAATGCATACATCACATTATTTTTATTTGTATAATTTAAAAATGAAGGGGGTATATTAGTAGTACAAAAATGGATAGAAAGAGGTATGGATGGCACTGCCTGATATTAGCATATAATAACAGTGCTTGTGCCATGCACTACTCCTTTAAAAGATGTGCAAAGAGATTAAATTAATAAATCAGGCTCAGTCCCATAGTATACCCACATACTTTGTGTCACTGGACATTAAAAAATACACACAATGAAAAAATACACACTTAGAATTGTGTAATCTCAGTTAAAGGCTATCTGGAAGACACTGTCATTTTAAAGAATTATCTAATAAGATAGCTTGGTATAGTGGATATGTACCAGGATGGGATTCAGCACCATTCTCAGGAAAACTGTGCCTACTTTACCCCTCCCTGATTCTCTGGCTCACATTTTACTGGTGTACCTTTAATGCAACCTATTGTACAGAATCACAGCTTTGAAGACATGATAGATAGAATGGGTACCTGACTCCATCTATCCCACCTGTCAGTAGTCTTTTCTGTGAATTACTTAGCCACATAATCTTTTTACAGCAAATAAAGGCCAATCATTATTGCATTATGACACAGGGATATCCATCAAATGTATTTGCCATACGTCCACCTTTACACCGAATCAACAAACAGAGCTAACAAATGTGATTTGTATGGCATAGTAATGGACTGACATCACACATGATTAATTGCTCTTTATGTTTAGTTTACTCAGTTATATTCATGAAAAGGGATAATTCCTTGCTATAAAAATGACTATAGATACATAAATGTAATCCTTTCTTGATGTCAAGAGACTTTATTAAAAAGATTACAGTACAGTAAGATGCATATTTCTTCTCACACATATTGTATATCAAATAGGCATTAAAAGCACATTTGCTTTTGTCTAGTACTGCATGCTGCACAGCATTCTTGTATGCTACCCAGTGATATTAAAGCTGAACTCTGGACATATGCACTCTCATTTAAATATACAGTCAGGTCCATAAATATTGGAACATCAACACAATTCTAATCTTTTTGGCTCTATACACCACCACAATGGATTTTAAATGAAACAAACAAAATGTGCTTTAACTGCAGACTTTCAGCTTTAATTTGAGTGTATTTACATCCATGAACGGTGTAGGAATTACAACAGTTTGTATATGTGCCTCCCACTTTTTAGGGGACCAAAAGCAATGGGACAATTGGCTGCTCAGCTGTTCCATGGCCATGTGTATGCTATTCCCTCATTATCCCATTTACAAGGAGCAGATAAAAGGTCCAGAGTTAATTTCAAGTGTGCTATTTGCATTTGGAATCGGTTGCTGTCAACTCTCAATATGAGATCCAAAGAGCTGTCACTATCAGTGAAGCAAGCCATCATTAGGCTAAAAAAACAAAACAAACCTATCAGAGAGATAGCAAAAAAATTAGGTGGGGCCAAATCAATTATTTGGAACATCCTTAAAAAGAAAGAATGACCAGTGAGCTCAGCAACACCAAAAGACCTGGAAGACCATGGAAAACAACTGTGGTGGATGACCGAAGAATTCTTTCCCTGGTGAAGAAAACACCCTTCACAACAGTTGGCCAGATAAAGAACACTTTTCAGGAGGTAGGTGTATGTGTGTCAAAGTCAACAATCAAGAGACGACTTCACCAGAGTGAATACAGTGGGTTCTCCACAAGATGTAAACCATTGGTGAGCCTCAAAAACAGGAAGGCCAGATTAGAGTTTGCCAAACAACATCTAAAAAAGCCTTCACAGTTCTGGAACAACATCCTAAGGACAGATGAGACCAAGATCAACTTGTACCAGAGTGATGGGAAGAGAAGAGTATGGAGAAGGAAAGGAACTGCTCATGATCCAAAGCATACCACCTCATCAGTGAAGCATGGTGGTGGTAGTGTCATGGCGTGGGCATGTATGACTGCCAATGGAACTGGTTCTCTTGTATTTATTGATGGTGTGACTGCTGACAAAAGCAGCAGGATGAATTCTGAAGTGTTTCGGGCAATATTATCTGCTCATATTCAGCAAAATGCTTCAGAAAATGACCCGAAGCATACTGCGAAAGCAACTAAAGAGTTTAAGGGAAAGAAGTGGAATGTTATGCAATGGCCAAGTCAATCACCTGACCTGAATCCAATTGAGCATGCATTTCACTTGCTGAAGACAAAACTGAAGGGGCAATGCCCCAAGAACAAGCAGGAACTGAAGACAGTTGCAGTAGAGGCCTGGCAGAGCATCACCAGGGATGAAACCCAGCGTCTGGTGATGTCTATGCGTTCCAGACTTCAGGCTGTAATTGACTGCAAAGGATTTGCAACCAATTATTAAAAAGTGAAAATTTGATGGATGATTGTTAACCACTTCAGCCCCGGACCATTTGGCAGCCAAAGGACCAGAGGTCTTTTTTCAATTTCGCACTGCACTGCTTTAACTGGTAATTGCGCAGTCATGCAATGTTGTACCCAAACGGAATTGGCGTCCTTTTCTTCCCACAAATAGAGCTTTATTTTGATGGTATTTGATTGCCTCTGTGATTTTTATTTTTTGCGCTATAAACGGAAAAAGACTGCAAATTTTGAAAAAAAAATATATTTTCTACTTTTTGTTATAAGAAAAATCCAATAAACTCAATTTTAATCAAACATTTGGGCCAAAATGTATTTAGCCACATGTCTTTAGTAAAAAAAAATGCCAATAAGCGTATATTTATTGGTTTGTGCAAAAGTTATAGCGTCTACAAACTAGAGTACATTTTCTGGAATTTACACCGCTTTTAATTTATGACTGCCTATCTCATTTCTTGAGGTGCTAAAATGGCAGGGAAGTACAAAACCCCCCCAAATGACCCCATTTTGGAAAGTAGACACCCCAAGCTATTTGCTGAGAGGCATGTTGAGCCCATTGAATATTTTTTTTTTTTAGTCCCAAGTGATTGAATAAAGACAAAAAAAAAATAAAAATAAAAATGTTTTCAAAAAGTTGTCACTAAATGATATATTGCTCACACATGCCATGGTTATATGTGGTATTGCACCCCAAAATACATTTAGCTGCTTCTCCTGAGTATGGGGATACCACATGTGTGGGACTTTTTGGGAGCCTAGCCGCGTACGGGGCCCCGAAACCCAAGCACCGCCTTCAGGATTTCTAAGGGTGCAAATTTTTGATTTCACTCCTCACTACCTATCACAGTTTCGAAGGCCATAAAATGCCAAAATAGCACAAAACACCCCCAAAAGACCCCATTTTTGAAAGTAGACACCCCAAGCTATTTGTTGAGAGGCATGTTGAGCCCATTGAATATTTTTTTTTTTAGTCCCAAGTGATTGAATAAAGACAAAAAAAAAAAAAAAAAAAAAAAAATTTCAAAAAGTTGTCACTAAATGATATATTGCTCACACATGCCATAGTTATATGTGGAATTGCACCCCAAAATACATTTTGCTGCTTCTCCTGAGTATGGGGATACCACATGTGTGGGACTTTTTGGGAGCCTAGCCGCGTACGGGGCCCCGAAACCCAAGCACCACCTTCAGGATTTCTAAGGGTGCAAATTTTTGATTTCACTCCTCACTACCTATCACAGTTTCGAAGGCCATAAAATGCCAAAATAGCACAAAACCCCCCCAAATGACCCATTTTGGAAAGTAGACACCCCAAGCTATTTGCTGAGAGGCATGGTGAGTATTTTACAGCTCTCATTTGTTTTTGAAAATGAAGAAAGTAAAGAAAAAAAAATATTTTTTTTCTTTTTTCAATTTTCAAAACTTTGTGACAAAAAGCGAGATCTGCAAAATACTCACAATACCTCTCAGCAAATAGCTTGGGGTGTCTACTTTCCAAAATGGGGTCATTTTGGGGGGTTTTATACCATCTGGGCATTCCATGGCCTCCGAAACTGTGATTGGCAGTGAGAAGTGAAATAAAAAAATTACACCCTTAGAAAGCCTGAAGGCGGTGCTTGGTTTTTGGGGTGACGTACGCGGCTAGGCTCCCAAAAAGTCCCACACATGTGGTATCCCCGTACTCAGGAGAAGCAACAGAATGTATTTTGGGGTGTATTTCCACATATGCCCATGGCATGTTTGAGCAATATATCATTTAGTGACAACTTTTTGTAAAAAAAAATATATATATATTTTTTTTTTTCATTATTCAATCTCTTGGGACAAAAAAAAAAAAAATTTAATGGGCTCAACATTGCTCTCAGCAAATAGCTTGGGGTGTCTACTTTCCAAAATGGGGTCATTTGGGGGGGGGTTTGAACTGTCCTGGCATTTTATGCACAACATTTAGAAGCCTATGTCACACGTCACCCACTCTTCTAACCACTTGTAGACAAAGCCTTTTCTGACACTTTTTGTTTACATGAAAACATATTTTTTTTTTTGCAAGAAAATTACGTTGAACCCCCAAACACTATATATATTGTTAAAGCAAAGGCCCTACAGATTAAAATGATGGGTGTTGCATTTTTTTCTTTCCACACAGTATTTGCGCAGCGATTTTTCAAACGCATTTTTTGTGGAAAAAATACACTTTTTTTTATTTTAATGCACTAAAACACACTACATTGCTAAAATTACTGCCCTCGATCTGACCTTCGCGGTGATACCTCACATGCATGGTGCAATTGCTGTTTACGTATGACGCCAGACCAACGCTTGTGTTCGCCTTTGCGCAAGAGAAGGGGGGGCAGGGGTGCTTTTTTTTTTTTTTTTTTAATTTTTTTTATTTATTTAGCTTTTTTATTTTATTTTAAAACTATTTTTTGTTCCCTTAATTTTTTTCTTTTGTTATCATTTTTATTGTTATCTCACGGAATGTAAATATCCCCTATGATAGCAATAGGCAGTGACAGGTACTCTTTTTTTGAAAAAATTGGGGTCTGTTAGACCCTAGATCTTTCCTCTGCCCTCAAAGCATCTGACCACACCAAGATCGGTGTGATAAAACGCTTTCCCAATTTCCCAATGGCGCGGTTTATATCCGGGAGGGGGGACATTCCCTCCCACTGCTTGTAAAAGCAGTCTAGAGGCTAATTACCCGCTAGAATTGCTTTTACATGTAAGCCGATCACTGGCTGAAAAGAATGATACCAAGATGATACCTAAACCTGCAGGCATCATTCTGGTATAACCATTCAAAGTCCAGCAACATACTGGACATATATTGTAATCTTTATTTTTCATGCAGCCTCTTGGCTGAACGAAAAAAAGAGATTGATCGGTGGGTATGCCCACCATTAGAATACCTCCCTTCATCCACCCACTTCTAATGATGGGCATACATGCACCATTTATATATGCCGAAGCATGGGGGCATCCTCCCACAAAAGTTATGCCATGTACACACGGTTGCACTTTTCCACGGGGCAAGGCTCCGTCGGAATTTCGACCGTATGTACGCAGCATTAGGAGCCAATCGCTCCTCCGCCCCTGCTGCCCCCATGCTTCGGCATATATGCTCTTTTTTTTAACTGTGGTGGTGAAATCACCTCCTACAGTTTTGGAGTCGCGTCTTTATGTATCGTGGGAGCAAACACTGTTGCTGTCAAGATAAATAAATCCGCGCTGCAACTGAATGGCGCACCTGAAAACAAAAAAATGGTTAACACTAAAACACAGTAAACAAAATTACATACCTGAAAAGCAAGCATGATAAAACATAATAAAACATTGCAGAATAGAATGGAGTAAAAAAAGAGCAACAATAGAGAGAGAACAATAAAACGACAACTATTTTTTTATTTTTTTGAGATTTACAGGTAAAAAAGCTCCTGACTGTTAGCGACTGAATCAAAACGCTACCACAAAAAAACTGTTAGCGATCGCAGGGATCAGGCCTGACTCTGCGAACGCTGCAGTTATGTGTGCTTAGTGTTTTGTAAGTGACAGTGATCGATCGATACTGCACTTGGGTGGGCTGGGCTGGGCTGGGCGGAGGGGGAAAACGCAGGTGCTAGCAGGTATCTGGGCTGATGCCGCTAACAATGCATTTTTTTGGAACCCTAAACTGCTGGGACGCTAGTATAGATCTGATCAGATCACATATTGATCTGTTCAGATACTGTACCACTAAGGGAGGTGTATGCTTTGTGCGTGGGTGTTTGCGGTACTGGCACTAACCTGGGGCGACGCAGACCTTATTTGACCCTAAAACCTAATTGATATCACCCGCCGGGCGATCAGGGGGTTAAACCGTTATTGGGTAATAAATGGCGGGTGCCCTGACAGTATAAAAAACAAACTATCTAACCAGTGTCACCCGTAACAGTTATACGGTGATCACTGGTGAAAGGGTTAACTAGGGGCAATCAGGGGGTTAAAACCTTTATTAGGTATTATATGGGGGTACCTGACGCTATATAAAAACCTGACGGGGAACCTAAATAACTAACTGGCTAACCAGCGTCACTTATACGGTGATCACTGGTGAAAGAGTTAACTCTAGGGGCAATCAGGGGGTTAAAACCTTTATTTAGGTTGTAATATGGGGGTACCTGACCTATAAACCTATTTATGAACCTATATAAACCTGGCGGTTACCTAAAAAAAAAACTGGCTACCTAGCGGCACCAGTGACACTTATGCAGCGATCAGAAAAACGATCGCTTAGTGACACTGGCAAAAGGGGGTGAAAGGGTTAACTAGGGGCAATCAGGGGGTTAAAACCTTTATTAGGTAATATATGGGGTACCTGACACTATATAAAAACCTGACGGGGAACCTAAATAACGAAATAACTAACTGGCTAACCAGCGTCACTTATACGGTGATCACTGGTGAAAGGGTTAACTCTAGGGGCAATCAGGGGGTTAAAACCTTTATTTAGGTTGTAATATGGGGGTACCTGACCTATAAACCTATTTATGAACCTATATAAACATGACGGTTACCTAAAAAAAAAAAAATGGTTACCTAGCGACACCAGTGACACTAATACAGCGATCAGAAAAACGATCGCTTAGTGACACTGGCAAAAGGGGGTGAAAGGGTTACCTGGGGGGCAATCAAGGGGTTAAACCTTTATTAGGGGGGGGGTAGGGGGCTACCTTGGACCTAAAACTAACTGCACTGACAGTTATTACAGTCACACTGACACTAAATGCAGTGATCAGTAAATAAATGATCACTGCAATTAGTGACACTGTGACTGGGGGGGGGGGGGAGGGGGTGATCTGGGGGGTGATCTGGGGGTGACAGGGGGGTTATTTGTGTGCCTATGTGTACTGGTGTCAGTGTACTGTTGGTGCACTAACCTGTGTGTGTTTACTCCTCGGCGTTCCGGTCTTTCTGACCGGCGCGCCGAGTGTGACATCACTTCCTCTGCCTGTGTTTTGATTGACACAGACAGAGGAAGCATCTGATTCGCCAGGAGCGATCGCGAGGGGGTGGCCAGAAACCACTGGCCGTCCCCACATCCCGGATCGCTCCTGAAGCGATACCGACCGTCCCCGCCGGCCGGGGGGGTCCGATCGGACCCCCCACCCACCGGAAGAATGGCACGTACAGGTACGTCCTTTTGCCTGTACGTGCCATTCTGTTGACGTATATGTACATGGGGCGGTCGGGAAGTGGTTAATCTGTCTCATTACTTTTGGTCCCTTAAAAAGTGGGAGGCACATATTCAAACTGTTGTAATTCCTACACCGTTCACCTGATTTGGATGTAAATACCCACAAATTAAAGCTGAAAGTCTGCAGTTAAAGCACATCTTCTTTGTTTAATTTATAATCCATTGTGGTGGTGTATAGAGACAAAAAGATTAGAATTGTGTCGATGTCCCAATATTTATGGACCTGACTGTATTCCTTGATAGCCACAAATTATGCAAATCCACTTCATGTGCACCAAATGCTTTTGAAACCCAAATATTATTGTGTAAAAGTACAGTGACATCATCAATATGCTACACATAGCCTGCACAGAGAGCAGATCATTTCTATGGGCAAAGCAGGCACACCAACTACAGGCTGCCTGCTTAAAACTACAGGAGGGGATAGATACAAGACCAATCACCCTGCACAAGGAGAGTAAGTAGCAGTGGTCGGTCTTTATTACAGGAAGCTCCTGCACAACCGCCACGTTTCGCACTGAATTACTGCACAGATCTGGTTAAAATACACAAAGAACACCAAGATTCAATAAGAAGATACACGCTTGTGGGCAGGGCTTACTGTGCTCAAGTGCGGGACACAGATCAAGCTCTGTCGATTGCCCCCAGAGGCGGACTGAGGCCAACTTTCACACTGATATAGATTTAAGGTAGCACTCCATCTTAAAAGCAAGGCTCCTCCACTAAACACGGTTAACTCTTTGTAATTCGTGGCCAACATCTGTAACATCTCACATTGCTCCTACGGACACAGTTCCTCACTATGCCTCTGAATACTTCTCTCACTTCACTGTGCAGCATTTCTGAGCTGGCACTGCAGAGCATGTACTGGACTCCACCAACCCATTAAGCTGTTACCTCACACCCAGTGACATTGATCCGTATGTTTCACTTGGATATTAGGAAGGTCACTTGTACATATCCTGTGCTGCTCTCCTCCCAAGGCTTCACTATATCTTCCTCAGTGTCTTCCAGGCTAGGTCCCTAGGATCCCTAGGATTCCGTGCCGCAGGTCAGTCCCAGTATGTGGAAACTGGTCACTAGGGAAAGAGCCTAAGCACCAAGCTCCTTCAGTACCAGGGCCTCGGTTACCCTTGCCAAATCGCCACTTTCTGACTGGCTGGCTGCCTATGCACACAACACTATTACTGTGGTAGTGCTAATAAAGTTCCACTGTAGGGGTATCTTCCCTTCTTTCCTCGATTTATCGGGATGTGGCACACCCATTGATGGTATTCTCTGTCAGAGTCTCTTTCTTTCAACACTAGTACTGTAGTCATCAGCAACGGCAATATAGCCTGCTCTGGAGAACTTCTGTGCTTGCTGGACATTTGTACAGCATCTTCACTAATTTCTCGAATCCCTTGCTAAACCCTGTTCTTTGGACACGCCATGTATGCACCCCTTTAGTGACTTTAGACCATGCAATTTTCAATAACAACAAAGTTATTTTCCGGAAGTAGTTAAATTAAACAAATCTTTCTTTTGCATTCCTGTGCAAAGTCCTCTAGGTGCCCTTTTAGTGTGCCCCTGGTGCTGCTACCTTAAATAGGTGAGAAAGTCTTCTAGTCCATTAGTCCATTCAGCAGCATAAGTCCATACCCTTGGAACCCCATCTTAGCTCCCACAAGAAGTGATAAGGTGACAAAGTGGCAATGGCATCTTCAACAGCACTCTCCTTCCCTTTCATTGCAGAGAACAAACAAGGACCCTTTTCCCTAGATACAGCTCCCCTTTTTATATGTTTTGTCCAACAGAGGGTGGTACTTCTCAGAAAAGCCCAGAAAAAACCTGGCCAGCAGTGTTAACCCTTACCTTTCAGACAGCCCCACTTCTGCTGTAGGAAGCATTAACTAAATATCGTAATTAACACAGCAGGAAAAGCCCTTAACCCAGAAAGATAATTAACACAGGCAACACAATACCTTACTAAGCACCTGCTTACACGCTTATTGGATTTCAACAACAGTTGCTTATCCTGGAGTTCAGCCCTAACTAAAAATATGGAATCTCATGTTCAGTGCTGCTGATGTTTGGCTCTTATACATATAGAGTTCATTGACATGTATACAAATTTCAGTTCAAGCCCAAACTTTTTTTTTTTGCTTTAGATAAAGAGGCTAAGAGTTAAATCCCCTATCAAGTTTTGTAGCTGTTTGTGTCCCCAATGGCAAAATTTCCCATAACTTCTTGTACCTGTGACAAATTAATGGCATATCTTTCCAGTGGGGGCAATTTTTTATGTGTGGGTGATGAGGAATGCTATGAGTGAAAAGTCACACACAGTGACTTGGTTTTACGAATGATAGGTCAAAAGTTTACAGCCAACATGGTTTGAAGAGTTATGGGGCCCTAGGTGGTAATATTGGGGGTTTGCCAGATTGTAAACACAAGAAAAGAACCCTGAATCCTGTACAGGACTGTCACAAACCCCCCTTCTTGCAATGGGGAGCTTTACTCCAACCGGGACAAAGACATTAACAAAATCACTTGTTTATTAGAGTGGGGAAAGAGTAACCACTGAGGTTTTCATTGATGCCTGTGTCTTTCTGTACATGGTACCTCATTCTCCTCATTTCTTCTCCAGGTGTCAAAAAGATCAACAAATAGTCAGGTAAACATGAAAAAAAGATATACTGTATAGTGTACATATAATATGTTTTTTATATTATATATTAAACATAAAGAAGCAAATGAAGGAAGAGTGATTTTGATTTGAACCCAAGGATAAGGGATGTCCCATTCTCTCAGGACGCAAAGCCTGACAGTTGCCAGGTTATTATGGGTATACAAATATGCAGGAAAAATTGATAATGGAGGTTGGGTTTAGTTTTTACATGAAGTGGGTCTCAACATTGGCTACTGAAATACACTAATATTCATTAGATACAGTAGAAGTCAAGTACGTCTGCAAAAGGGGTTCAGGGGTCAGGCACATCTGTAATTCATCTACTTTGCTAACATAATCAGGCACTCAACAACCCGCTGTAGCCCCTTTGTGACCAGGGCATTTTTTGCTATTCAGCACTGCGCTACTTAAACTGGCAATTGTGTGGCAATACTGTGCACAAATTAAATTTTTTATCATTTTTTTTCACACAAATAGAGCATTCTTTTGCTGGTGTTCGATTACCACTGGGTTTTTAATTTTCTGGGATTTAAATGAAAAAAGACCAAAAATTTTGAAAAAAAAAAATGCTACTTTCTTGTTTCTGCAATAAAAACATATAAAAAAAAATCGAATTTAGTCATACATTTAGGCCAAAGTGTATTCTGCTACATTTCTTAGATAAAACAAAATCCTAATAAGTGTATATTAAGTGCTTTGTGGGCAATGGGTGGATTAGTCATGAGATCACTATTAGAGGCGGCACCGATCTGGTGCCGCTGATGGCTAGGCAGGAAGGCTCTATGCCCTTGGAGGACTGGAGCGACCTCTGACATCACTTCCAGTCCTCAGGCAGGTAGACAAGATTTTTTTTTCTTAAAGTGAAAATGATTATATATTTTTTTTGCTTTTAAAGGTAAATAAGAGATCTGGGTCTTTTTGACCCCAGATCTCTCAATGTTATTTATATTACAAGGGATTTTTATATTCCTTGTAATAGAAATAAAAGTGATAAAAAAAAATACAAAATCAAGGGATAGTGTAAAAATAAAAAATGAAACATAAAATAAATACAATTTTTATTTTTAAAAGCACCCCATCCTTACCTGCTAGCAGAAGCGAACGCAAATGTAAGACACGCCCACATATGTAAACGGTGTTCAAACCACACATATGAGGTATCACCACGATCGTTAGAGCAAGAGCAATAATCCTAGCACTAGACATCCTCTGTAACTCTAAACAGGTAATCTGTAAACATTTTTAAGCTTCGTCTATAGAGATTTTTAAGTGCTGTAGCTTGTCGCCATTCCACAAGCGTGCACAATTTTAAAGCATGACATGTTAGTATCTATTTTTTTGGCATAACATCATCTTTCACATTATACAAAAAAATGGGCAAATCTTTTTTTTTTATTTATTAAAATGTATTTTTCTTTTTTTTTTTTATTGACCGCTGCGCAAATACAGTGTGACATGAACTATTGCAATGGCTGCCATTTTATTCTCTGGGTTCTCTGCTAAAAAAAAAAAAAAACAAATATAATGTTTAGGGGTTCTAAGTAATTTTCTAGCAAAAAATACAGATTTTTACTTGTACACAACAAATGTTAGAAAACGACCTTTTCTTAAAATGGTAAATGAAATTGTGTTGCTATTCCTGTCCCCATCAGAAAGATATTCCATCACTTCCACAAAACAAACCAAAAAACATTTTGTCAGGAATTTGATTTAACAGTATTCTGTATACTGTATATAGTTTGAAAGCATTTTTTGATAGACACTGAGATTGAGATAGAAAAAAATATATATTTGCTGTTACTCTTCAGTGGCAGTCTCAGTGTCCTGACTTACAGGATCGTGTTTGCCAGAAGAGTGCCATTATCTATCATGCAATTTTATAGGGGCACCAGAGGTCAAACTCTTGCAAAAAAAACAGCAAACGGGTTTACCACCAATTGGCAATTCTTTTTAGCAGAGTAACACTAAGGAACAATAGTATGCACTTAAATATCATGCAAAACATATATTGCCTGGCCAAATTGCTCTTTGCAAATGGAGAACAATTGATGTTCCTTCTGAGCTCAGTGATGCCAAACATTTTACATAAAAAGCTATTTCTTTTCCCTCACTAGGTAATAGGATAAGCTTAGGGAGATTTGTATCCTTTCCCAAATGGTGATGATATGCTAAAAACAGCTAAATGGTACGCTGAAAAGTTGTAGCCCTTAGATGGGAATGCTCATTATCATATGTTCACTACTTTAAAACTTTTCTTGGTGCTAGTCTCTTACCTAGTGAGGCATTCTTGATAGTAATTCATTCTCATGCTACATTACTGAGCCTCAGACAAGGTAAATCAAACTTTATGTAGGTGGTGCTGAGGCTCCACATTTTACCTGTTTAGAGACCAATAGAACAAAAAAATTATTAAAAAGGTTATTTCATGTACAAGGTCTACTGGTAATATGGTTCCTAGTTTCCTATGTAAAAGGTATATTCATTTCCAGCCCACTGTACTGTGTCAGATCCTATTTACTGTTACCTATTTACTGTAAAGTAGACCCTTAAAGTGTGGTATATCGAAAACAATTGCCATTATTATATTTTTTTATTCATTAAGTGATAGTATTTCATTTTTTCACATAAAACAATAGGCATCACAAAACATTCCAAGATTTTGTAGGATATCTTTCACTATTGCAATATTTTATTATTTTTTTCTTTTTCTTTTAAAGAGGATGACAAGACTACACAGAGGATACAGTGATTCATCAATAGTTGGCGGGAGAGCCAGGCAAAGAGGGCAGCCCATGAAACATTTGAAGTCCAAAAATGGATGATCAAGTTTTCCACACCAGGTTCCCTCCTCTGAGGCTGGAAAGAAATATGGACTTTATGATGAAAATAGAGACTAATGTCGCATACACGCGACCAGACTTTTCGACAGCAAAGGTCCGATGGAACGAATCCGTCTGACAATTCAATCGTGTGTGGGCTTCATCGGACCTTTGCTGTCCAAAAGTCAGACGGACTTTAGAAATAGAACATGTTTCAAATTTTTCCGATGGAGTCCGGACGAAAAATCCATTCGTCTGTATGCTTGTCCGACGGACAAACAACAACGCTAGGGCAGCTACTGGCTACTGGCTACAAACTTCCTTATTCTAGTCCGGTCGTACGTCATCACGTTCGAATCCGTCGGACTTTGGTGTGATCGTGTGTAGGCAAGTCCGTCGGGAACTCAGTCGAAAAGTCCTCCGGAGTTCAGTCCGTTGAAAGTCCGGTCGTGTGTACGCGGCATAAGGGTGAAAGAAAATCAGAAAAGAGTAACATGGGGGGAACCAGGGGAAGGTAGTTGAAAACAGGGGAAACGGATAGGAGGGGGAAAGGAATCGGGGTAAGAAGGAGCAGGGGGCAATTCCCCCTGGGGTTCAAAACTAAGCATTAAAAATGGGTGCTCATAAGTAGCTAGATGGATCCAGGGTTGGGAGCACATATGGAAGTCAAGATTCACAAATTTTAAGAAATCTCGGTTGAGAGTTGTATAGGATGTTAGAAAGTTGTTTTTGTTAATTAAAAAGCAATGGGTTCATGTACATTTTAACTTCTGCTAGGTCAACTCTGGGCTTCTTCCATGCTTTAGCAATTGACTGTTTGACCACAATTAAAAGTAGTACACTTTTGTTGATCAGCTGTAAGTCCCTGAAGTGGGTGGTGCTGGTCCTGAATTGTATGTGACTTTGGAAAGCTGCAACCAGACAGGCAATAAAACAAAGCAGCTTTAGAGGACCAGTTGCAAGGGGAGTAGGAAGTCTGTAGAAGGGGGTACTAAGGTTAGTATTTGCACATTTCCTTAGCTAAATTAGTATTAAACACAGTGGGGGGACCCTGCTCCCTGGGTAGATTTAATAACAGCTTGGAAAGGGGCTTTAAGGATGAAGGAGGCTTGAAAGCAACAGATGCCATTTTTTTTTTTTAAAGGCAACTAGATGGAGCATATGTTTAAAAATCCTGCTCCTCACAATATCACTTTTAGGCCTCATTCACATGGCCGATTAGAGATGTACACCACCAAGAATCAGTTTATTTCTAGAGCTGGAATCACAAGTGTGTGATCATCCATGGCCAGGAAATCTGTACAAATCAATGACAGGCTGACATGCTGTTGGCATGTAACTGCACATCAAGTGGTTGTGGACAGCTAACGGCCCTAGACACAAACTCATCTGATACTAATGATCCTAATGATACTAATCACTTGATATGGGGCCACGGCTGAACACAAAACCCTGGAATCCCTGCTGCAAAACTACACTAACTTGGGGTGCACGGCCTTAAAAAGCCACATGGACTGCCAGAAACAAGCTAAATATATATCTGAAGTATATATTTGAGCTGTAATAAATATTTGTAATTTCAATCAGTTCTAAGATCCTGACACCCCATCCAGAGAGAAGAGCCAGGACAGTGAGCTCCACTACAGTTGAATGTAAACTATAATGCTTTTGGGTCAACTATATTACCTTTTTTTGCAAAGTTATTATTTTTTTTCAGAGATATATTTTGTAGAGATATAAAGTACTGTTCAAAAGTTTTAGGCAGGTGTGAAAAATGCTGTAAGTGAACAATGCTTCCAGAAATAGAAGTGTTAATAGTTTATTTTTATCAATTAACAAAATGGTCTATCTAATACACAACCATCTATATATAGTCTACACCAGGGATATGCAATTAGCGGACCTCCAGCTGTTGCAGAACTACAAGTCCCATGAGGCATAGCAAGACTGTGACAGCCACAAACATGACACCCAGAGGCAGAGGCATGATGGGATTTGTAGTTTTGCAACAGCTGGAGGTCCGCTAATTGTATATCACTGGTCTTCACCAAGGAAGAAAATATTAGGTTAAAATAAGAGTATATTCCTTAAAACATGAATTTACTAATATATTTACTTACAAGTAAAGGGCAGACCTTTCCCATAATTACCCTTTTCACCAAGGTTCCATTCTGATGGCTGCTCTCCCAAAAAAAGTGTGCGTTTCTCTCCCATCTAATCTGTGTATATCATTACATGCTGATGCCTCATTGGTTGGCATAGCGTGGCTCTGATTGGTGAGCTTCCCTATTGCTGGTTAAGGACTGGCTACATCTCCAATCCCTATACTTTGCATAAGTCAGCCCCCTTTAATGCAAATCCTTGTGACTATTCTGAGCAGGAGATTAACTTGAATGTTCCCAGGAAGTTAAGTATTGATTCCGGGTTGGCCTCCCTTCATTGCATATCCCAGCACGGGATTCTTTGAAGTGAGTAGGTGTGAAACAATGAGGTTTGGATCCAATTGTTTGTATACACAAGCCTGGGCACCGACTTGTCTGGTCTACCAGAGATATATGTGAAGATAATATGTTCCGGCCTGCATAAATACAAGCTAAATTAAATATATTGCTAATTACAATATTTTACAGCTTTTAATGGAGATTTCACATAAACTCATAAGGCAACAAAACATTATGAAGAACTAACCACATATCTTCTGTGGATATAGCCTGCCTCAAATCCTTCTGTCTCTTCATGTAATCCCAGACAGGCTCTATGATGTTGAGACCATGTGGGAGCCAAACCATCACTTCCAGGACTCCTTGTTCTTCGTTACACTGAAGTTAATGCCAATGGCTGTATGTTTGGGGGTTGTTGTCCAGCTGTAGAATACATTTTGGGCCAATCAGATGCCTCCCTGATGATATGGTATGGCATAATGGATAAGTTTCTGCCTGTGTTTCTCAGCATTGAGGACACCATTGATCCTGTCCAAATCTACAACACCATTTGCAGAAATGCAGGAGCCAAGCTTGCAAGGAACCCCCACCATGCTTTACTGTTACCTGCAGACATGCAGACATGTATTATTGTATCGCTCTCCAGCCCTTCGTGAACAAACTGCCTCCTGCTACAGCCAAATATTTCACATTTTGACTCATCAGTCCAGAGCACCTCCTGCCATTTTTCTGCACCCCTATTATTCCATGTGTGTTTTGTGTGCAGTTTTCTAATTTTCAATAAAAAAGAATCTGGTTTAAAAATGCTTTAAATGTTCACATACAAATAAGGAAAGAAATATTATACTATATTATAACTACTATATACAGTATTTCCTCCATCCAACACAACTTGGCCTTAAAGCCACCCCCAACCTCTAGGCTGGAGAGTGGAACATCATCATCAAGCTGTTGAGGTCATCAATCTGCTCACTTTGCTTTCTCCTGTTGTCAGCAAAATCTCAGAGTAACCTGACAGCACAGTGTAAAGCACAAGAACCTGGTTGACTCCCACTGCTATCCCTGCTTCTCCCAGCTCTGTTGTGCAGAGAAATCGAAAACACTAATAAAAGAAAAAAAAAATACAAGATCCTGGTACGCATACAAGCTGTATTCAAAATTAATTTAATATTTTTTAACTAATGCATTACCAGCTTAAATGGTGTGTTATTTATATGTAACTTGAGTTTGGATTTAAATATATTCATTATAAAAAAATCTCTTAAAACTTGCACATAATTACCTGTGTTTGCTGTGAAAAAACGTTAATGCCACGTATTGAAATGTATGTTTAGTGGCTTTTATAATGCCGAGTAAATAAAGAAACTGACTCTAATGGATGCCTTGTAAATGGTATTCTCCAAAGTAACAAGATCGGTAATGAGGAAACTCATTTGCATACATTTCTAAGTGGTAGAACTAATTTTCAGAGCCTGTATGAGTAGTTCTACTGTATCCATTCCTGTTAATCCGCTTTGAGTCCTCTTAACCTCCCCCAGCTAAATGAAAGTACAAATGAAGGTATGTAAATGGAGTTGATGACAGGTTGTAGCAGTGTGAATCCTTCCTGTAGCTTGCTGGTCTCACCTGGAGTTGGCAGCAGACTACTCTCTAAATCAAGCCGTTCGACAGATGTGAACTTTTATCATGCAAAGTTTCTCATCACCGTCAGTAGGCAGCCTGGGAGTTTCTATCCACTGTGATACAATCACTGGTAATGAGGCTGCACATCACACAATGCACCGCTTTGTCAGTAAATAAATACAGCTGATGAATCAGAATCAGTATATTATCAATGTGAGAAAAATATCAATGGATATATGCATTATCTTCAGCAAGCAAGGCACAGAATTTAGTAATACATACGTAAAATAAATGCCTATTTTTTTTTTTGTCTGTTTTGAGTTTTTGGATAGGCTGTCTGGAAAAAAAAAAATAACGATCTGTAAAATGTTGTTCTTGCAGCAGGTAATCATACTTTCATGATGCAGATCCTGTGGGATCATGCTGGTTACCAGAAGGAGCGCAGATCCAAATGAAAGGAGTTTCTGTACTGTAGAGATTTTAAATGCTGGTAACTTTTTTGATCTGAGCACCATTAACAAAGAGTCCCTGCCTGGGCTCTCCTGCTGACAGGTTTAATCCACAAGATTGGGCTTAAAAGCAGAATTAACTACTTGAAGTCCAGGCCTAAGCTGACACGTTTTGTTCACATGTAAAAATCTGTATTTTTTTTTTGCTAGAAAGTTACTTAGAACCCCCAAGCATTATATATATTTTTTCAGCAGAGCCTCTTGAGAATAAAATGGTGGTTATTGCAATATTTTTTTTAGTCATATGGTATTTGCGCAGTGGTTTTTCAAATGCAATTTTTTGGGAAAAAATATACTTTAATGAATTTGAATGCAAAAAAACCCCCACAATATATAGCCCAATTTTTTAGGTGATGATACCTAACATGTCATGCTTGAAAATTGCATGCGCTCGTGGAATAGCGACAAACTCTGATACAGGGGGTCCCTGAGTTATGAACATCCGACTTTCAAACGACTCCTACTTATGAACGGTGGCGGGCACATCGAAAACATCGGAAAACAACGTTTTCGCATTCGCGGCTACTCAACAGAACATCAGAAAACATCGGAAAATATCGGAAAACTGTGTTTGCGCATGTGCGGCTACTTGACAGAACATCGGAACACATTGGAAACCATCATCTCTGACTGGCTTAAGAACAAACCGGCAGTCCCTAACCCGTTCGCAACTCGGGGACCCCCTGTACTTAAAAGTCTCCATAGACGATGCTTTACATTTTTTTACAGGTTACCAGTTTTGATTTACAAAGGTGGTCTAGTGCTAGAGTTATTGCTCTCACTATAATGTTTTCAGTGATACCCTTACATGTGTTTATATATGTGTGCTTCACCTATGTGTTCGCCTATGGCCGCCTTAATTTTTTTTGTACATTTTTTAATTTTTACACTGTTTCTTAAATTTTTTAATTATTGCTGTCACAAGGAATGTAAACATCCCATGTGGCAGCAATAGGCAGTGACAGGTACCCTTTATGGAGAGATTTGGGGTCTGTTAGGGAAGAGGGTATCCTTATCTCCCGCCTGCAAATGCAATCCAGTGGCTAAATAGCCACTAGTATTCCTTTGCTTTTTTTTTATTCTTTATTGTTAGGATTGCTTTATTTTGTAGAGCTGCACCGGCTCTAATACAAAACAATAATGTAGCCATAACCCTGGTAAAACCACTTGCAGTCAATCATGTACGTGATTTGGCGGCAAGTGGTTAAATCCAAAAAACAAAAATGTAATATATTGCAATTTATGAATCCATAACCACTTCACTTTCACCCCCTTCCTGATCAGACCAATTTTCAGCTTTCAGCGCTGTTGCACTTTGAATGACAATTGCGTGGTCATGCAACACTGTACCAAAAGGAATTTTTTATAATTTTTTGTCACCACTAGATTTTTTATTTATTGCTGAACAAACGAAAAAAAAAAAAAATTGTAAAAGAAATTGTTTTTCTTTGTTTCTGTTATAAAATTTAGCAAATAAGTATTTTTTTCTTCACTGATGTGCGTTGATGATGTTGCACTGATGGGCATTGATGAGACTTCACTGATGGGCACTGATGAGGCTGCACTGATGGGCACTGATGGGGCTGCACTGATGGGCACTAGTGAGGCTGCACTGATGGGCACTAGTGAGGCTGCACTGATGGACACTGGTGAGGCTGCAGTGATGTGCACTAATGAGGCTGCACTGATGAGGCAGCACCGATGAGACGGCACTCATGGGCACTGATGGGGATGCACTGATGAGGCGCCACTGATGGGCACTGATGAGGTGGCACTGATAAGCTGCACTGATGGGCACTGATGAGGAGGCACTGACAAGGCTGCACGGATGAGGCGACCCTAATTGGCCCTGATAGCTAGTACTGATGAGCACTGATAGGCGGCACTGATAAGCTGCACCGATAGGCACTAATTGACACTGATGAGGCTGCACTGATAACCAGGGCACTGATGATCAATGATGATAACCGGCAAGTTTGTTTACATTTGATCAGCTGTGATTGGACACAGCTGATCACATGGTAAAGGGCCACTGTGATTGGCCATTCACCTTGATCTGTGATCAGCTGTGACCAAAGGAACGAGAGAACTAGAGAGCCACGCTGTAGCTGTCTTTCGGCTATGATGTGGTATTGAAGTGGTTAAAGGAAATCTATGGTTACAGCATAAACTTTTATTTGATATCAAATATAAACAATAGTTTTTTTTGACAATCCAATAGAAGCTTACTTGAAAATCTCCTTTCATGTTGTGAGTTCTGGCCATCTCTTTCTGCAACTTCCGGGATTCCCTGCATGCTTTGCAGCTTCTCCTCTGCTGGCTATGTTCAATTTCCAAGGACTACATATCCCATGGTACCTTGCTGCCCGCAAGCAGTAATTCCTGTACTGGCTCCACCTCCTGAAACTGCTCATATCAGCACCTTATTAATTCAGAAGGCAGACTCTATGAAATATCTGACACATCAGTGTCTACTCACAGGCATATATATCACGGAATTTACGGAATTAAATGTGTGGGGGTCTTCACAAAGTTAAGTTTACAAACTTCAAGATCCTCGTCTCAACACTATAACATCCAAATTTGCTTGACAGCTTGGTCTGTTAAAAGAAGTTTATAATTTAATCTTTTATTTTATTTTTTTTTCAAAAATAACAGACTTACTGCCAGGATCACAAGGTACAAATAAAGAAAAAAATAAAGAAAAAATAAATAAAAATATTGCAGCAACCACATCTAAGATTAGGTAAGCTGCAATATAAAAAAAACTTTTGTTTTTGGCTTGTAATGCCACATTAATTATAGAGACGAATCTCTCTACCATACCCAATTAAAAAAAAGTGATCTAATAGAGAACAAACTCTCAGCTGCAAGAACTTTTCTGTTTAGGTATTGCTAAAAAGCATATCAAACAAAAAGGAATCATTTCAGTGGTAATTTTTGATGCACTTATATAGGCCACTTGGTGTCAATTGCTAATGTGTGCGTGCATGCACACTGCCGTTCGCCCATTCTCAGTAAGATGGGCACCAGCAGGCCTGCGCCTGCGCATTTGCATGTGACTGGGAGCTAAAGCTGCACTATGGACAACACGTTCCTGACAGGCATATTGTTGGTCACCTTCATCATCACAGCTCTCTGTTTTTGAGAGCTCACTCCTGTGATAGTGAAGGTGAGCAGTAACAATGAGCTTCTCTTAGCAACATCCTTAGCAATTTCCGGAAGTGTTCCATTCCAGCCAGGCTTCATAAGGTACATAAAGGGCCTACATCTATAGCAAGGGCATTCAACTTCTGAATATTTTGTTTGTTTCTACAGATGCCCCTTTTCTGCATAGGTTGTTTTTTGGTATAGGTGAACTAACCCTTTAAGAGAGGTGTTCTGCTGAAGTGAAATCCCTGTCTGTGGCTACAGAATTTTTTTAGAACTGTTTGCTAGGAGACTGTTATATGGTCTATTTGATGTACTCCGGTATCAGGACTTTATATTTTCTTCCTGAGAAATAAAACATGGTTAGATTTAGACTTGTCTATCTGCTACTTTTTTTATTCATTAAAAAAATATTGCCTACTTAAGAAAAACAATTTTTTCACAAAACTACATCTAGCCGGATATTCTTGTAAGGATAGTGGTGGGAGGCCACATGCAACTCAATCCTTTTTGTATCTCATTGGTCAATGGCTTTGCTTTGAAATCCAGATGGCAGTTGTCATAGGTGCGAGCATGGCTCTTCTATTTTTACATCACACCACATCTGCAGTTTTACAGACAAATAATGCCAAGAAGGCTGATTTAAAGTTCCACTTAAAATAGGCAAGGTGCAGCCATGAAGGTAAGCCTTTTGCGGCGTACACACGCTCGGACTTTCCAGCAGACAAACCGCCGGGCTTTCCAGCGGAGGTCCGCCAGACTTTCCGAGCGTGTGGACTTGCCCACACACGCCTGGACCTTTCCGGCAGACAATCCGCCGGAGTTTTGGCCAAAGTCCGCGGGACTTTTGAAATGAACGGACTTGCCCACAGACAGAGATAAGTCCGTTCATTTAGAACAAAACTCCAGGTAGACGGGACTAGCGAAGGAAGTCAATGCCGCCGCGCTAGCCCCGTCACCTGGTATGGATTTAAAGGGGAATCCCTACGCCTAAAAAATGGCGTGAGGGTCCCCCCAAATCCATCTCAGACCCTTATCCGAGCACGCAGCCCGGCCGGTGAGGAAAGGGTGTGGGGACGAGCAAGCCCCCCCCCCCTCCTGAGCCGTACCAGGCCGTGTGCCCGCAACATGGGTGGTGCCCTGGGGAAAGGGGGGCCCTGCGGCCCCCCCACCCCAAAGCACCTTGTCCCCATGTTGATGAGGACAAGGGCCTCTTCCCCACAAACCTGGCCGTTGGTTGTCGGGGTCTGTGGGCTGGGGGGCTTATCGGAATCCGGGAGCCCCCTTTAATAAGGGGGCCCCCAGATCCCGGCCCCCCACCCTATGTGAATGAGTATGGGGTACGATGTACCCCTACCCATTCACCTAAGGGAAAAAGTGTAATTAAAAAAAAAAACAACACAATTTTTCAAAATATTTTATTGCACAGCTCCGGGGGTCTTCTTCCGTCTTGGGGGGTCTTCTCGCCGAACTCCTCCGCTATCTTCTGCTCTTTTACCTAGCTCTTTTACTAGCCCGGCTTCTTCTTCGTCGCCGCCGCCGTCGTCTGGGGGTCTTGTTCTGACTTCGGGGGTCTCTTCTGTTCTTGCCGGTGGCCGGGGCTTCTGTTGCCGTCGTCGCTGTCGTTGCCGCCACCTTCTGCTTCTGCTTGTTGTTCTTCTTTCTTCATCCAATGTTGACACGACGCTCTCTCTGGCCGTAATGGCTCAGACACGTTGTGCTGTGACTTATATAGGGACAAGGGGCGGGTCACATGCTCATGTCACATGATGACCCCTTCCCCATATGATGTCACAGTCCCAGCATCCTCCGGGACTAGACATCATATGGGGGCGGGGTCACCATGTGACATGAGCACTGCCAAGTCCAGCAGACAATTTTAAGTCTGAACTTAAAACTTAGTCCGCCGGACTTTTGGGAGGAAAAAGTCCGCTGCCGCCCACACACGGGTGGATTGTCCGGCGGACAATCCCACGGGAAAGTCCGCTCGTGTGTACGCGGCCTTTACAAATGCAGCAGATGTTCTGCCATGCCACTGGTATATGCTGGACATGGTGCATATCTTATTTAGCACCGTTTCACAAAGCAGAGAGGAGACCAAAGAGGGAGAGCACATGCATTGTGTGGTGTCAGTAGCAAGTCAGGTGCTGCATATTGTGTAGGTGTTAAGGTTGGCTTGAAGATTCCACTTTAATGTGCACTGTGTGTTCGGAAAAATTATTGGATTGCAAAGCTGCAGAATTTCATTGACCAAGTTGTGTGATTGGATTCCTCCACAGTGGTGCCAACAACATAATAACTAAGACTATATTTCTTTATATTAGGTGCTGAGGTATTCACAGAACATATTTCTTTTTGTCATTTCCATGAAATGACATGTCTAATATTGAAAAGATCTACTCTGTTTGTCCCATGTCTGTGAGTCATTCCTTTGGTAAAAGGGGGGACAATTTACGAGTGCTTAGGTTAGTGGCCAACATGTTCAGAAACACAGACTCTATACAAAAAACTTCCTATTACAATGATAGAACCAGTTCTTTCCACCCACATGCAGCTGCTTAAGGCTTCTCGAAAATGGCAAAATATGGGAACCGTGGCTTCTTTAGAAGCAGAAAGGTAAGATACTGTAACTAGTCAAATAGTGGTGAAGGGACCAAACACTCTACACTAAAATATTAATTATAATTCTGTCTTGTAAAAAAAACAGAACATATTTCAATGTCATTTCTTGCTTCATACATCAAAAAAACTAAGAGTTTATTCCTTATTTATGGACAGTGGGTTAGGCCGTGAAATAATTTCTTTATGCAGAAATTATCTTCCTGACATCTTTATTAAAACTATGCAGTTCGCAGAGACAACTTATAATTATTGCTTTGACAAAATTTCAGTTATCACAGTTTGCATCCCTAGCTAGCTGTAATTACATCCCAAAATCATAACTTGCACCATCTGAAAGTTCTCTGTGGGGAATGACTGAATATGCATTACTACACCTGACTGAAATTTCAGGATCCTTCTCATTTGCATAAGCAGATTCAGCCCAGCAAACCTGTTTTTAAATAAATGATTACATTAATTAAATATCTACATTTCAATTATCTTCAAGACTATCTTTCTAACTTTTGATAAAATTGGTGATGAGATATTTATTTATTTGCCTTACGTTTATCTGAAGATAAAGTACAAGACAGAGGAACTCATTTAAAGAAGCTAAAGGAAAAGTGAATAGGCTGCACATCTTAGCAACCAAGGGGACACCTTCTTTATCCTTTCAAATTCAGTTTAGAATAATCAGCAGACCTTCATATACCAGAGCTAATGAATTCTGAAAATTGTAGCAAACCCCTTCCTCCTGGGTGCCAACATTTGGAAAATCCCAACCAGTTGTGTCATATGTAAATGATCGAGATGGAGAAACAAAAGAGCTGCGCTAAACCAATAAACTACAAATTGAATGGGGGACGTGGTGAGCATCCACCTGAGCACTCAATCAAGTCCGCCACCCCAAATGGCAAAGTGAATTTATACCACAATAACTCGATGTGCATTCAAACAAGATGGACATGTGGTCCAAACGTAAAGTGTACAACTATAATGTAAAATGAACAGTGCTAACAATATCCAATACACCATATAAGTGAAGTATTAGACCCCAATATAGATATGAAGTATATTATAATATTATAAATATTACTCCTAATGGACACCCGTGTTGATAACTTAAAAGTCCAAATAAACAGCAAAAAGTCCATCCATCGTGAAGATAGAATTCAAAAACGTGTAGAAATGGAAGCTGGAATATCCACTCATATATTCTATGTGCCGACCACCACCAATGTGCAGATTTGCTCCTTACCAGAGGTCTATGACCCCCCGTCACAGAGGATCACAGAAGGCATATAGAATCCCAACGTATCCAAATGCCCTCAGCTGGTGCTGCTGGTCTCCTCAGTCTCGGATCCCTCAGGTGTACTAAAAGGTTCCACTCTGACTCTTGAATGTCAATGGACCCATAAATGGATATGTACCATATAAAAGAAAAGGGCGGCTTCCATAGTGTGTTTATCAAATGATTTATTAAAATGTTAAAATGTAAATCTCACTTACAATTAAGCAGAAAATCGCATGCCTTGAGTCCGGTGTACCGGCCGGATACAACACGGACAGACCCGAATTCCCTGGACGTGTGTATTCTATCCACAAGGTGACGTCAGCGCGTCCCTCTGCCCTACGCTTTTCATAACAGCTTATGTCGTCTGGGGAAAAATATGTAAATGATACAACGGTATTTTGTGTGGGCACCAATACATTTAACAAAGTGGTAAACTAAAGTAATGTAACACACCAGAAAAATAATAATAATTAAGTAAGCTATACTATCCAAAACATAACTTCTCCACCAAAACCTAAAATTAACTACTAAAAGTAACCTTAACCTACCCATTAAAATAACCCTAATGCCCCGTACACACGATCGGACTATCTGGCGGGTTTTTCTTCCCAAAAGTCCGGCAGACTTAGAAAGAAGTTTTGACTAAAAATGATCCGCCGGACTCGGCAGTCCGGCGTACAATCCGGCCGTATGTGTGCTAGTCTGCGGAACTTTTGAAATGAACGGACTTGCCGACACACGGTGTAAAGTCCGTTCATTTATAACATGACTCCAGGTAGACGGGACTAGCGAAGGAAGTCAATGCCGCCGCCTCAATCTGCGAGATTGACACCTCGCTAGCCCCGTCACCTGGTATGGATTTACAGGGGAACCCCTAAGCCAAAAAAACGGTGTGGGGGTCCCCCCAGATCCATATCAGACCCTTATCCGAGCACGCAGCCCCGCCGGTCAGGAAAGGGGGTGGGGACGAGCGGGCGCCCCCCCTCCTGAGCCGTACCAGGCCGCGTGCCCTCAACATGGGGGGTGCTTTGGGGAAGGGGGGCCCTGCGGCCCCCCACACCCCAAAGCACCTTGTCCCCATGTTGATGAGGACAAGGGCCTCTTCCCGACAACCTGGCCGTTGGTTGTCGGGGGCGGGCGGGGGGCTTATCGGAATCCGGAAACCCCCTTTAATAAGGGGGCCCCTAGATTCCGGCCCCCACCCTATCTGAAAGAGTATGGGGTACGATGTACCCCTGGCCATTCACCTGATGAAAAAAGTGTAAATAAAATATACAACACAAGTTTTTAAAATACTTTATTACACAGCTCCGGGGGTCTTCTTCCGTCTTGGGGGGTCTTCTCGCCAGACAGGGATGACGACAGAAGACCAGGCCAACGCTAGTAAAAGAGCTGCAAGAAGAAAGCGGAGGCTCGGCAAGAAAAAAAGAAGAGCGGGACAAGACCCCCGAAGTCGGAACTAGACCCCCCGATGAAGAAGAAAGCCGGGCTCCTCCGCTAGTAAAAGAGCTAGCAGAAGATAGCTTGTCCCCACCCCCTTTCCTGACCGACCGGGCTGCATGCTCGGATAAGGGTCTCATATGGATCTTGGGGGGACCCCCACGCCGTTTTTTTGGCGTAGGGATTCCCCTTTAAATCCATACCAGGTGACGGGGCTAGTGAGGTGTCAATCTCGCCGATCGAGGCGGCGGCATTGACTTCCTTCGCTAGTCCCGTCTACCTGGAGTCACGTTATAAATGAACGGACTTTACTCCGTGTAAAAGTCCGGCGGACCTCCGCCAGAACTCCGGCATAACTCTTACATGTGTGGTAGTTTATTCTCGAAAGGATAGGTGCACAAAGGTCAGGACACTCACCAGCAATAAATTCAAGGAAGGCTTAGTCAATTTTTATTCATTCAAAACCAGGTGAAGTCTCAGCATGCAGTAATTGACCAGTAAACCTACCCCAACTTTCCCTGGCCAGGCTCTAGTGCCTAAAAACAATGAAAACTTGATTTTGGCAAACACTATCTACCTTAAAAGTCAAAAAATCTATCACATCCTTGGTGGCAGACATATTTTACCATATGGATCTTTTTGTCACACCTAATAAAAAGTGTACCCATATTGAGAGCATACACCACAACATACTTATGCCGCGTACACACGATTGGAAATTCGGAAAATGGAGAAAGGAAAGGACTCTATGCTAGATATAATCTAGCATAGAGTCCTTTCCTTTCTCCATTTTCATCATTTTATTAATTCATTATAATTTATAATAATCGATTGATTACCAATTGCTAATAATTTAATAATAATTTTCTTAATTCATTTTTCAGTTAACTTATTCAAAAAAATGTATTCATTTTAAATCTGTGGTATATTTATACATGTATATTTATGTATTTAATCAATTAATTATTTTATCGATTTATTCAAACGTCGTAAAATTATCATCAACTATTAATCAGCAAGCTTTTTACTCATTTAAATTCACTTCGGTCACCAACCATCTATCTCTTTAAATCTGTCCATTGATTGATGGGCTGGTCAGCCCATCAGATCTCTCTGTTTCTATTTCCTCTGTATTTAAGACTGCCAGGTTTGTCCAGCCAATCATGGTCTGATGAAGAAGCTGTAGCTTCGAAATGCATTACCAATCCTTGCCACTGTAAATAATCACATTTCCTGCTCCTGTGAAGTCACGACCAGCTGCTTTTTGTTTCCTGCCTCCTGGTTCCCAGCATTCTCTGGATCTCTGTAAGATCACACCAGTGCCCCAGGCTTCAAAGGGAAGACATCTATGAGACTCCAGGACTGGCGATTTTCACCACATACTGAACTCATCTAATTTAACCTGTGAGTTACTACTTGCTTTTATTAAATATATGATTTATACTGCACTAAGTCTGGTGCCCCTCTGTTCCCATTTCTAGGTTCACATATGAGCATGCGGCTCACAGCAAGGGTCCGGTGCATCCTGGTTCACCATTCCAGGTCTGATCTCCGCACGGATTTTGGGCTGAATTTGGATCTGAAACTGACCAAAAGTGTTTTTTGTGCAAATCGCACCGGACCTGCTGTGGAGATATGTGAACCGGCTCCATAGAGTCGGTCAAAATCTCCTGCTTTTGCGAATTTGAAGCGGGAAAACCGCATCCAATTCTCAATGATGTGAACCCAGCCTTAAGCCCACCTGTGATAGACACTATAGAAACTGGCTTTAGTAAACTTATTGGCCTTTAAATGTGTTTGGGCAACGGTTATAGCATTTTAAGTCAATCCTCTATGGTAGCTTGCCAGCCTATCCAAGTTTAAGATAATTTAACTACAAGCTTATCATTACTGTAAATCCGTCTGTTCTATCTATCTATCTCTATAAATCTGTCTAAGATAAATACTGATAGGAAATAATCTGCCACATCAAGCCTGCCAAATTCTGCAGACTATACAGTATATATTTATGTATATATATTTATAGAAAAAGTTAATCGTTAATATAAAACTTAATGGCTTCTTTATTGCTGCCTTTTGCGTATACAGTAAGTCCTCGGCATTCTCATAAATGGTAAAATGATAGTTCTGAAGATTAGATTTTGCCATCTGTTATTCACCATGAATTTATATTCAGTTGCTGCACTGATTATAATTTTATTTTAACTCCAGCTTCTAAACAAGTCAATTTCTCTCTGTGGATAGTAAAGTCCACTTCATTTCTCACTGTGACGCTGTCCAAATATGGCTAGGTTTGGGAATTTTGGATATTGTTTAACTGACTGTAATTCAGCCCCTTTCAGTCATGTATTTTCCATCACTCTATTACTTTGGAAAATGCTTAGATATTCCGTCTAATAACAATGGGGGATGAATGGCAGAAAATTTACATTTTCTCTGCATGTATTGCTCTCCAAACACTATAATGTCAAAGCAGTGCATTGAATATCCAGCAGCAGCTCCATTTAGGAGTGTTTGATTGAGTACCATCTGATAAAATGGCTGCTCTTTGGATTTCTGTATTATCTGCATTTTATATTATCTTCCATCCTGGTGAGACTTAACTCCTTATTCTACAATGTGCGAGAAGCAGAAATGCACTTTTGGAAAGCTTAATAAAATTTGCTGTTTGTTAATGTGTGTTATTATATAAAACAAAATAAAAATATGGCTTAAAATCCATAGCTGCTAAAATTACTAAATATACTGATTAACACATTTACTTATTATTGATGCAGTGAGAAAACAAAGTTTCCACAAAAATGTGTCCACTATGGATTCACCCTACTCATTACCAGCAATGCTTTTAAAGGAGAAGGACAGTCAAAGCTTGTTTGGTTGTACTTCTCCTGTGCATCGCAGGAGTGAAGTTTGTTCTGCACTCCTGTGACCTGTTTTCAGCAGACAGCGGGCCGAAGCCCGCTGTCGGCTGACGTCACAGAGCTGGTCAAGGCTCAGGCAAGATCGCAACAATGAAGACGGGATCCACCCACATATCTGGACTATTAAAAAATTTGAATGAATTACTTAGAACAACTTATAATAAAGAGTTAAGCACATACTGACTCTGGACAACTGGGTGACCTCTGTTTCTACTGCTACTGTATAAGATAGGCTCCCTCCAGTCAATGGTTGTTCTTTCGGCTGGCGTAGTTCATCATGATTGATGTGGATCTGCAATGCTGCAGGACATGACTGATGATGGATGTACATCATGGGATATGTTTGTGGGCTTTTTTTTTTTTAATAAAGGACTTTCATTATTTACTACTGCATTTACATATTTTTTTTAAATGAGTATGGGTACTATGTACCCTTTACTCATTCATATGGGAGGGTGGTATTTGAGGGGCCCTAATATTTCCGGATTCCTATTAGCCCTCTGTCTGCTGACCCCAACAACGCTATCCCAGTGGGGACAAGGTTGCATGCTCGGATAAAGGTCTGGTATGGATTTTGGGGGAGAACCTCACACTTTTTTTTTTTTTTTGTGTGGGTTCCCCTATTAACATCAATAGTTAAAGGGAATCCCTCAGCCGCTTTGTTTATATACAGTACAGAAGCATCTGGCCAAATCAGCAGGTAAAACTGATTATTCACATTTGATCACATTAGGGTAATCTGTGGCAGTGCGTAAGTGTTTAGGATTAAATTGTTCAAAGCAGTCATTTACCAGCAATTTAAACATTATTTTTCCCTTGTTAATAGCAGTTTTGTTGCTCTAGGTTATATACATCGTACGGATGTACCACTTTGCAGGCAGATTAAGGACACCCTCCAGGCACGTTATTTAAAGGATTTTTGCATTGTTAATGTTTCACTTTATAGTGGGTGTAAACCCTAGACTATACCCAGTGAAGTGAACCGCCTCAGATGATACACAGAAATGAAATAAATCTCCCTACATAAGTTTTACATGTATATCTGCAGTCTTTCCCTTTCAACATTCTTTAGAAAGTGCTACAAATCTTTCTTCCTCGTTCAGCAGTGGGAGGGGTGTCTGGGCATACACATAGGCAGAGGAATGAAGAAACTTGCAGAGCTGCAGTCTGAATAGACAAGCTCTCTGCTTATCTATCTCTAAGTTCCCTACCCAACACAAATTTCCAGCTGCTTTTATCTCATGTGTCGGAGAACTTGTCAGAAGTTATCAATCTGATAACAGAGGAACGGAGCAGCAGAAAGACACAGGACTTAGAGCTTTGGAGAGAGATAAGTAAACACTACAGATATATGTGCCTTGGTCAGATTTCATGAATGTGGTTTACAACCACCTTAAGCATTATTAAAATCACTGCGCCACACCAAAGGTTTACCACTTTACAGGTAGTCTAAGGGGACACACCAGGCACAATATTGAAAGTAATTTTTAATTTGTATTTTTTTTTTTACTTTAAGCTTCAATAAATCACTGCTCATTTAACAATGGCATTTTTTAACAAACTTTTTTCATTGATACATGTCCTCTAGGGCAGTACCTGGACCCCCATAAACATTGTGTGCCCAATTACTTGCATATAAGGCCTAAAAATTGTCACAATTGATTTTTCACATAGACTTCAATGGGGTTCGTTATTCGGTTCTGAACTTTAGCAATGCTTGAAAGTTCTGGTGCGAACCGAACTGGGGGTGGTTCATCTCATCCCTATCAACTATTATGAAGGACCCAAGACTAACCCACACAAAAGTATAAACTAATAAACACAGGCAAACCTTACACTACTAAATATAGAGAGTGCATAAGATGGGGGAAGAATCAGTAGGGAAGAAGAAAGAAAAGGGGGGGGGGGTAGGCTCACATCGTACATTATCTCTAGTGAGATTCCTGAACCTGTAGAAACACATCAGGCCCAGGAGTTATTGACCTACATAAGTGCAATAGGCCTGGGAGAATGAGAAGGCATTCCAGTAAAACCATGTTTTCCGCTGCTGTTCCTTTTTCCTCTTAACAGCCATTGGTGAGTTTCTCCATCCTTTGAGTCTAATAAATAACAGAGAACCAGTGTTCCAGTGAGGGGGGCTACTAAAAGTGATTTTTTAAAGTGGCGTTTAGGTAATGGGGTCAGGTGTAACAAGAAATACGTGCCTGGAACTAAGAAGGAATGTATTCAGCAGAGGGCATACATGAAAGGGTGGAAGTGGAACCAGGCAGAAGGGGTTAACTAATTCAAAGTTTTGTGGCTTGCACGGACTCTTACCTTATTAGCCCAGGAGACTGGGTGAAGGGGAGGAGCTGGAAAATATAATTGTTGGGCAGGAGTGGTTAGTTTTCAGTTGCAGAGCAGAAATCGGTGGATGTACAACTCTGTTTAGCCATCTTCTTCGTTTCCTCACCCTGTGGAAGACATGAGTGAGCTAGAACTATTACTGGTTCAGCTTAGGGCTGCAACTGATATCCATGGCTTAGAATGGGTTCAGAGTCAGGTTTCAGCCACACTTCAAGGGGTCCGGCAGAGTCCCCCTCAACCAGGGCTTGCCACATCACATGCTCATAAGTCCAGGCCTCTGGAGTGCTTTACTCCAGGATAGACCCCTTGGGCTCAGCAACGTATTGGGAGCCCCCCAAGGAAGCCTTCAGACCCCCTTGCCAAGCACCTGCAGGATTCTGCAGGCGGTGGCCCTGGGAGGAATCCCCAGCTCTGGCAGGGCCCTTGGGAGGTGGACACTCACCGGCATGGAGCCATCCTCCATCAGGATTCCGGAGAGGGCGGCTGTTGCTGCTGGTGATGCTCCGGCCAGTGTGACAGCCTGGTGGGGGAGAGTGTGCCCTGTGGGTTCCGGCCTGTCTCCGGGTGCACTCATCCAGGTCGGGGGGGAGCGGTGTTGTGTTGAGCACGTCTGCCTGTGGAGCATGGAGGCCAGCAGTGAATACCCCCGGGTCCCGGGATAACAGAGAATGACGGGGCAAATGCTGATGATGTCAGAGAAAAGAGGAGATCGTGTACAACCCGGAGGAAACCACAGCACAGAAGCCTGTCGGCTCAGCAGGGATTGCCTGCTGCAGCTAGAGGGAGGGGAAGGTCTGCTGTCCGGAGAGCATAGGTCTCCACTCTTGCAGAGATCTGGTCAGAAGGGGAGATCAGCAGCTATGATGGCGGGGAGCTGGAGGATGACATCCATGCTGCAGCAAGGGAGTCTGGATCTGTGACGGGGGCCCCTGGCCCTGCGCAGCATGGTGGGTGTGCTGTCAATCTATTGCTTTTTCTGTCTCCTTCTGTCCTAGCTAGATCAGGGGTCAGAGGTCAGGGGTCACGGGGTCGGAGGGTATGATGTCAACTGGTCTGTTTAATAGTGCTGCTTTGTCGAGTTTGAGGGAGCTGCTGTACAGTTTGGAGGGTGGAGACCTGAGGAGTTGGCGTGTGGAGTCCCCGCCATCGTGGTGCAGTCAGGGTCAGTGGTTGGGACACAGACTGAAGATGACACGTCAGCTGTGGCACCTGTGGTGGAGAAAAGGAGACGGATAAAGTGAGATTGGCGAACTCAGTGAAATACGAGGTATATGTGTGCTTCAAGGGACCCCTTGGCGCTCACCTTAAACCAGAGGTATGTGACAAGATTTTAAAAGGGGAGTATGTGGACATTTTTTTTACTACTCCCGCTAGAGAAATTTAATCTGGACAGGGTAAAACCTGACAAGAGTAAGAAGGAGGAGGAGAGGAGGAGATACCACCTTATCCCACGTACATTTGTCAATTGTTTTCAAGATTTAGCAATTTTGGCTAGTCTAATTGGAAAAAAGCACCTGAAAATTGTGTGGTGCTTTTTTGTTACCTAGACGCGAATGGGGGGCAAATACAGTTTATGGTGGGATGGCGTGGCTCCGTTATGATGAGCAATTCCATCAGAGAAAAGCTGTTAGGCCTTCCATTTCCTGGGTTCACAAAGATATCGGCCTCTGGATGAGGTTGATGACTTCTGTCAGGGCTGGAAATCTGTTTTTTAAAGGGGAGGCTGGTGGCACCTCTACCTCAGGTCAGTTGGCCTCTAGGAAGAAGGGGTTGTGTTGTCAGTTTAACGAGCGTTCCTGCCACTGTGAAGGAATCTAATGTACATACTGATAATTAGAAAATGTCTATTTGCTTATGTGTATACATATTTCTATGCAAACTCCTTACTTATTATGTAGTGTTCAGATTGGCTTTCTGTTGACTCTGAAGATAGCGTCTATACCCCCCATCCCACACATTAGAGGAATGCGATAACGAGCTTCAATCAACCTTCAAGCATCAAGTTTCTTCATTTCTCTCGTATTTTAACCAATGAGATGTACCTATTAGACTGACATAGCAATGACGTATCTTTCTGTATAAAATATTGATACCGCCCAGAAATAAATTAGAAGTTAGGAGTAGCCAAGCTGATTGTGTCTCAGAGTGCTAACTCCTGATGTGCATGCACATTCATACTTTTTAATTAGAAACAGCAGCAGACAACCTTGAACTAAATTGTAGTTCACATCCTTATCACCACTTTGGTAGTACCTGTTTTAAACACGAATGTTCAGGATACGACGTCAGCCATTCGATTGCCCGCTATTTTAAACAAGGAAAGGGATGCACAGGGGACACAGCTGGAAAAAGGGAGGACTCTGGAGAGTGGAAAAGATGGTACCTTTTCTAAATAGGTACCCGGATTGGAAGTCTGCTTGACTTCTTGAGATGGAAATTAGGCAAGGTTTTCATATCCTGAGCATGTTGACTGACATTCCACCTATATCAAACAATTTACGCTCTGCGTTTCTGCGCCCGGAAGTTGTGTCGGAAGTTTTCTAAGGAACTTTCTCTGGGTCAGATGAGGGGCCCAATTTCCTCTCCTCCGTTTCTGGGCCTGGTTGTGTCCCCTTTAGGGGTGGTCCTGAAGAAGGAAACCGGTAAATTCTGTTTGATACATCATCTTTCTTATCCTAAGAGTGGCTCTGTTAACAATGGTATTGACCCACAGTCCTTTGCGGTTACCAATACATTGATGCAGCGGTCTCCTGGGTACGCAAGTATTGCCACGGTTCACTGATGGCCAAGATTGATGTGGAGGCAGCTTTTACTATTCATCCGCAAAGTGTCCAATTTTTGAGTTGACATTGGTAAGGTTCGTATTTTATTGATCGCTGTCTACTGATAGGATGTTCCATTTTGTGTGCCCTGTTGAAAACTTTTAGTTAATTTATAGAGTGGGTCGTGAGGGACGTGTCTGGAATGAACTCCATCATCCATTACCTGGACGATTTTCCTTGCATTGGACCGCCGGATCCTAGCACTTGTGCAATTCTGCTGGGGACTTTACAGCACATAGCAGACTGTTTTGCCATTCCTTTGACCCCGATAAGACGAAGGGCCCGTCAAAGGAACTGGTTTTCCTTGGCATTACGATTGATTGGGTGGCCATGGAAGGCTGATTGCCCTTGGAGATTCAGATCAGTGGAGAAGATGAATAAGGCTTGGTTCAAGGTGAATAAAGAGGTAGGGAGGTTTGTTGTTAGGAATGGGGGCCTGGTCATCAAACATTTGGATTTGGAATCCGACATTTGGCAGTTCCTGAGAGGCAATGGGGTTCTAAATGCTGTGGGTACTGACCTATGGTTTTTGGGGTTGGAGGATGGCTTTTTGTCTGTGGAGGGGTGCACAAGTGTAAGGTGTTACACTTGTGTCACTGTGGCAGTTTGGGGTCCTTGATGGGGGTCTAAATCTGGTCATTGGGAAAACGGTGGGGGCCCATCTAAAGTATGGTGTCCTTGAGTTGGTTCGGTTCACTGCATAGTGACTGAAGGGTTAATGGTGTTTCTAATGTCTATTCTGTAAATTTCCATGTCACTTCTGTAATATTTCTATTATCTGAGACTGACTTTAGAATGTATGTTCTTGCTAAAATATGTTTAGACTAATGAGATAAGAATGGCGGTAAACAGCTATTGCTTTGGAATACTTAGCAACACTCTGACATGACATTTAGACATATGCAGACATATGCCTGTCTCACTGAAAATATGATGAAATTGCATATTGTGTGGCGAAAAACATGTATTACAGTATTAGAGATTGTTATTTTGCCCTTTTGTAATCAAGCTTTCAATGCATTGTAACACACCCCTTTTTAATTTCTTATAAAACAACGGCCAATGGGCCATATTAAACAAGTTTATTTTGATCTCATCTTGTGTGCGAGTCAATCTGTACTGAATTCTGGTGGGAGCCATTGAGCGGTCTGGCACGGTCCCTTAGAGCCTGGTGGCAGCGTTGCAGGATTGCAAGATTATCTAAGGTGAGTGAATTGTACCTGATTTTGGTGCATTCTATCACCTCAGCTCTGATCAGTTTGCAAATCAACAAAGGGAATAAGTAGGGTGGCAGAAGGGGCTATAAATTCGTTTGGTACGAATCAGAGATCTGTTATAGCTGTTTTAGCATAGATCATATTGGGTTATTCGGTGGCACTCTGCATTAAGACTTATTAACTGGTTAAGTCGGGCTGACCATTGCAGGAGCCTGCACCAGGTGCCGTGTTTGCTGCACGGCTGATGGCTAGATGGCTCACACTGCTGTATGTTGTTTGTATTGTATGTTGCATGCTTAAAGCCTTTGTAAGATTTGTATATATGTATGATATGTATATGTGAATGTGTGCTTTGAAATTGCACTCTTGTGGTTGCCTGGATTGTGAGAAGTCTCTGTAACAGGAGAATTGACAGCTGATCCCAGAGAGCAGCAGGTCAGGAGGGCACGCATGCACATAGGGAGTGTGAAAATAAGTCATTTGGTAAGGTGGCTTCTCTGCATCCTTTCAGAGTGTTTAAAGTCTGATTGGAAATGGGCTCTTGAAATTGTAAAGATGCTCCTCCTGTTTATGGAGGAAATTGTAGGGATTATGTGGGCAGAGTGTCATCAACAGTTTATTATTAGGTGGATCTTTGGGTTCCAAATTTGGCGGGCTGGACGAAGGCGATGGGAAGTGATAATCCATTTCCCCCAGAATGGTCAAACAGTGGCGTTCACATGAAAATGGTTAAGGGTCTGTGTTTTGGTGACAGGGCTGCTTTTCCATTTTTTGGACCCGATCCTGGGTGCCATTGATTTAAGTAATGTTTTTTTTCCATCCTTGTTGACGAGGAGACACAACTGCTTATGGTATTTATCCTGTTTTAAAGAGTCTAGTATACCTGTGCCGTTTGCCTTAAGGCTATGTTGACTCATCTGTAGTCAACTCAAAAGCGCTCTTTGAGACTCTACGCTCATGGGTGGCTGAAAATGATTCTGTCCTCCTTCAGTATGTCAATGACTTACTGTTGTGCAGTCTCTCCCTGATGGCCTCTCAGTTAGACACTGTTGGTTTTGTTGAATTGTCTGTATAAAGAGGGTTATAAGGTCTCCCAGTCCAAGATCCAGCTCTGTCTCTCACAGGTTGAGTATTTGGGGTTCGCACTCATCCCCAGAGAACGCAAAGTACGCTCTGCAAGGGTTACGGCTGTCGTTGGAGTGGCATGCCCACTAAACTAAAGACATGCTGTTCTCTTCAGTACGATTGGTTACTGCCGCCAATAGATACCTGACTGTTCCAATTGTTAACATGCTCACACAAAGCACTTAGACAAGAGCCCCGGACCTGGTGACTTGGGATGATTAGAAAATACATGCTTGTATAAGGTTAACAACCTGAAATGGTTACTGCCCCAGGGTTGGGACTCCATGTGTATTGTTATTTGTGCACAAGGGACAACTGTACAACCATGGCAGCCATCCTAGCCCAAGACCACGGGAGTATGCTGAGACCAAAGTAGTTTGCCAAAGTAGTTTGAGTCTCAGTACAAGGCATGTTGGCGTGTCTTTGTGGGCCCTAGTGGCCTCCGCCATGGGTATTGAGATATCAGCCATGATAACTCTGTGACATGCTACAAATTTACATACCCCACACCAAGTATTATTTTTGTTTAAGAGTCTGAGCACTCAATATGTGTCCGTTCAGAGGCTCACTGGATATGAGGTTATTCTCCTCTCCACTGCAGCTCTGACCATCAGTTTTGTTTTGCCCACCTAGAGACCGGCTCCTGTTCTGAGTACCATGTTTTGTTTGAAGTGAGAGGTGGATGAGGTGGTGGAACAACATGACTGTATAGAAGTTATACATTCATTGACCTCACCGAGGTCTGATCTGATGTAATGTTTTTGTGGGTGGTACATGTTGCAAGCTCTATGACAACATGCATAATGTAGATTAAATATGCTGATAGAGCTGTCCGTGATCACGGATGGATCTAGAGGCAGAGAGACTTTGTAGCAGCAGATGGCAAATCAATTGCCCATTCTGCTCTTATAAAAGATCTCTTAAAAGCCACACAGTTCCTCTCACAGCTGGTCAATATTACATAAGGCACAGGGAAGATCTATACATTTTTTTATATTGATCCTCACAAGGTTTGGAAATGACTCCAGAAGGGGTCATTCCCAAAAAGAGGGGGGTAGGTACACCCCGGAGCATTATGGAATGGGGCAGCGACTGTTTTAAATGTAGATATTTTTGTAGATATTTTTGTAAAAAAGAAGAGCTGTCCATTGTGGATCAAGACAGACAATGGGCCAGCTTTCATTGCTAAGGACAAGATTAGAGAAGCTACTGGGAGCACATTTTCCAAGTGGGAAATTGTGCTGCCAGCAATGCTAGCAGGTTTAAAAATGACATCTGCTGAATGAAATGTTTAAGCTATCACCATTTGAAGTGATTGTGGGGAGATCATTTTCAACACCCTGGGCAGAAGGCCCACCTGTTTCCATGATTTGAAATTGATTCAAGAAGAGTATTGTAGAAAATTGTTTAGACTTTGAATGGCATCTATGGTGATGTATCTGTCTCTTCACAGGAATCAACACACCCTTTCCAATCAGGAGATGTGGTCACGATAAAAGCAACTGAATAAAGTCAAGGGATCTGGATTCCCCTTTGGACCATGGACAACGTTGACCGCAGTGACCAGAACAGCAATCCTGAGGGAACAGTGTCCCCAGTGGATCCAAGCGACCAGAGTAAAGAGAGTAACAAAGAGGGGCGAAGCAGGTGATACAAGACCCCGGAAGTGAAACTACACACAAGCCGAAAGAAGACAAAGAAGATGTCCTGGCTACTGTCTCCCCAAACTTCTGGGAAAACACTTTGTGGACTTAGCCGTCTGATCCTGGCGGTATTTTTGCCAACATGGATCATAACAAAGTGTGTGTATCACCTGGAGGACTTAGGCCCATTTAGGCCTATGTGTTTTGAGGACAATTACAGTATAAATTAGTCAAAATTGCCTATGGCACACACTGTTGCTCGTGACACTATGAACAAGTCACATCGAATGCAGAAAAGAAATGTAAAGACATTTTCAATTTTTTTTTTTTTTTATATAAACTCTTTATTACACATTCTTTTCTTACAAATGAATATACATAATTTATATATTTTAAAAGTATCCAAAGTATTAACATATATTCCTGTTTTCATATCCATTCACTCTTACATACCATTCTTCCCACTCATCCATCTTATAGTTACTATTTCCTTCCTTCTTTTATTCACTTTATGCTATATATTCAGGTCTTCCTGCATCCGTCGTTATCTTTTCATATTGCTGCACATTTCCCCTTTGTTCATACATTATTCACTCCTGTGGTACAGCTTGGTTTACTGCCCTCACCCATTGACTTATTGTCGGTGGATTTGGCTGGATCGATTTCTCCACTATCTGTTTTCGTGCCAGGAATAATACTTCTTGCAAAAATATCCTAGTATATCTACACCCTCTTTCTTCATTCAAAACTCCCAATAAACATAGTTCCACTGTAGCCATAATAGTCTTATTTATCTACTTTCCTGACCACCTGTTGCCAATACTTACCTATACTCCCACACTGCCACATCAAATGAAGGAAGTCCATCCCCCCCTGCCCACATCTTGTGCAGTTTGGGGCGGACATCCTCCCCATCCTATACAATCTATTCGGGGGCCAGGTATGTCTGATGTATTATATTTAATTGTATTATCTTATTATTCATTGCTGGGGATACTTTCAAGTGGGAGGAACATATTTCATCCCAGTCCTGGTCACTCATATCTGGAATAACATCCTGCCATTTATCTCTTATTCCCACTGGTTCTCCACTTTTTTTTTTTTTTTTTTAATTCTTTATTTTATATTTTATACATATATATACACATCAGTACATCCGTTCATCTCTTACATTTTTATGCTTTATAATTTCGTCTCCTTCTTTCATTTCATCCCTATTTCATATCTCCTAGCTTATTTACTCTTGGGCATTGCCTCCATATTTATCAAATCCATCTGCATCCTTACTGATAACAAAAAAAAAAAAAAAAAAAAAAAAGAACTAATTTAATTTTCCATCTCTCCCTCTCCTCTCTCTCCCCCCCCCATGCCCCCGCCCCCCCCAGTCCCACCCCAGCTCTCCCTGTACTCTATATATGGGGTCCATATTTTCCTATACCTTTCATCCTGATCCTTCATTGCCATCGTAAGATTCCCCATCAATTGTATTTCAGCTATTCTTGTCATCCATTGTGCCCTTGTCGGTGAGCTTTCTTTTTTTCCATAGTAAAGGAATACACGCTCTGGCTGCTATTATAAGATGTTTTCTTAAGGAATTTTTAAATGTTTCCATTGATGGAAATGATGGAAGATCTAGCAACAAAAATGTTGCGGGGTTGTTTCCTAAGGCCCTTCCTGTTATATTTTCTATTGTTTCTGATACCATTTCCCAGAATTCCTTTATTTTTGAGCATCCCCAAAAAATATGTAAAATGGTCCCCTCCCTTTCGTGGCACCTCCAGCACATCTCTGAGAGTTCTCCACTTATTTTACTCTGTAGTAGGTGTGAATATAATTTGGATATTAGTCCCTTTGGTCCCTGCGATCTTAAAATGCCTATAAGCAGGTATTTGGATATTTTTAATTCCTTTCTTCCAAACTGCACCTGTAATACATGTCTAAACTGTAAGTACCTGTAGAATTGTTTACTTTGGAGGTCATATTGTTTACACATGTTCTCATATGGGACTATTATATTATTATTATTATACATCTGACCAATAGTTGTTATTTTTTTCTGTTTCCAAAATTTGCTATCTTCAAACCTTTCTAATTCTTATAATGTTGGGTTGTTCCATAGGGCAGTTTCTGGTGGGATATCATTAAATCCCGTAAGTTTTTTTGCCTCCTTCCACACTGATTTAGCCAATTTTAGAAGGGGGATTTTTACTCCGACCCTTCTCAAATCTGTTATTTCTAGGCCTATCAATAGATCTTCTACTTTCATTTTATTTAGCAAATATTCCTCCACCTTCGTTTCTTGTTCCTGCATTACCCATGTTCTTAAATGTTTTAATTGCCCTGCCAAGTAATATAAGTATAAATCTGGTATTGCCAACCCTGCTGCATTTTTAGGTCTTTGCAACATTGTAAGTTTTAATTTGCATCTCCCATATGCCCAGATAAACCTGGTCAGCTGGGAGTTTAATTTTTTAAATATATATTTTGGTATTCTTACCGTAGAATGCGTCATCACATATAGAAACTTTGTCAATATGATGGATTTAATCAGCTGTATTCTCCCTGCCATTGATAACAGTAGTTTTTTCCATATTTCCAGTTTATTCTTCACATATTCTACCAGTGGGTCTATATTTGCTTTAAGGGCTTCCTCTGGGTCCAAAGTAATATTTATTCCTAAATATTTAAATGCTTCAACTATTTTTAAAGGCGTTTGCGGTTTCCCTTCCTTTCCTGGCCTCAGCAGCATCAATGTGGATTTCTGCCAGTTTATTTTTAACCCAGAAAATGTCCCATATGTTTCTATTATTTTCATTGCCTCCCCCAGTGAAGTATGCGCATCTTCGATATATAGTATGATATTGTCTGCATATAAGCCTATATGTTCAATCTTTTCCCCCACTCTAATCCCTTTATACCTTTTGGATTGCCTAAATCTGTTGGCCAGTGCTTATATTGCCAAGGAGAATAATTGGGGAGACAGCGGACAACCCTGTCTTGTTCCCCTATATAGTTTTATTGTGGGGGTTAATATTCCATTTATTAATAGATTCGCACATAGTTGCTTATACATTATTCCCACCCATTTTCTAAATCCTTCCCCAAATCTGCTTTTTTTCAAAACCGCCTGAAGAAACTCCCATTCTATGGAGTCAACTGCCTTGGCTTTATCCAACGAAGCCAAGGCACTTGACTCCGGGAAATACTCCCCCAACTATACCATAAGCTGAGTTCTCCTAATATTATTTGTAGTGGACTTCCCTGGCATAAATCCTGTTTGGTCATTTGATATAATAGATAGAATTACCTCATTAAGCCTTTTCGCTAGTATTTTCGCAAGTATTTTATAATCAATATTTAATAACGATATAGGTCTATACAACGCACACTCACTCCTATCTTTATCTGGCTTTGGTATTAGTGTTACTGTTGCCTCATACATAGAGGGAGGCATCTCTCCCTGGAGGAATGCCTCCCTATACATCTTGGTTAACGTCAGGGCCATAATAGGCACATAGCGCTGATACATTTCCAGCGGTATGCCATCCGGTCCAGACGACTTGCCCTTTCCCATCGACTCAATGCCTTTTTTTACCTCTTCTACTTGTCATTCTCCATCTCCACTTTTTGCTCTTCTGTTAACTTCAGGAATTCTAGATCTTCTAAGTATTTCTCTATTTCCTCTCCTGTGCATATCAATGTCGACGTATACATTTTATCATAATATCTATGGAAGGTTTCCAAAATATCCTCCACTGTGTTGGCCATCTTCCCCTCACTTCTGTTATAATTAATGTTGACATATGTTGTTTTATCAGATAATTTACTATCTTATTGATTTGATTTCCTTGTTCAAAGTTTTTTTCCTTTAACTGGAGCCTCTTACGTTTAGCCTTAACTATCAATTGATTTTTATATTGACGCGCTGTTCCTGCCCATCTTATTTGATTTATATTTGAGGGGTTTTCTATAAACTCTGCCTACATAACTCCGCCAGTTCCTCTTCTTCTTGTCTATTAGTGCGTTTGATATATGATATTGTGGATCTCACTATCCCTCTTAAGTATGCCTTAAAAGTATCCCAGGTTGTACCATCCATTGTTTTATCCCCATGGGTTTCAAGAAACACTTCTATTTGCTCCGGTATTCGGTCATTTGGTCCAGTCTGGGTTAGCCAATAAGATTGTATTCTATATCCCTGCCTTCTTCCTCCAGGACCTATCTTCAATTCAAAGATCAGTCCAGAATGGCCAGACACCCCCTTAAACCTATAAATAACTGATTGCACCATTGGGAGTATTTTTTCATTACCTAGGGCCAGGTCCTTATAAAATTTTCCAGAACTTTAGACCCTTCTCCTCCCCTTTGATATTTTTTCCAAAATCTATCCATCTTTGGATTTAACCACATGTTAAAATCTCCCATACATATAATATGTGCATCTGGATATTCTGACATAAATAGCATTGCTTCCTTCAGTACTCCCATTGTAGCCGGAGGGGGGGTTATATATCCCCATTATACCAGGGCAAAGACAAAAACATATCGCCCCTCTGGATCCCTCTTTGCCCTAATGCACTCCCACGCCACCACCCGATTAACCATTAGGGAAAAATTGAAAAATTGAAAAATTAAAAAATTTGTATGACATGAATTGTATGACCATTGTATCCTGGGCTTTCTTAACCGCTTCCCGACCGCCCACTGCATATATACGTCAGCAGAATGGCCCGGGCAGGCAAAAGCACGTACCTGTACGTGATCGTGCATTTGCCTGCATGTGGGTCGCGCGTGCGCCGCCAGCGGCACGCTCGCGACCCGGTCGGGAGCTCCGTGACCCCGGCCGCGGGACCAGCAGACCCGATCACCGCTGGTGTCCCGCGATCGGGTTACGGAGCTGAAGAACGGGGAGAGGTATGTGTAAACAAACCTCTCCCCGCGCTTCCTACTCTGCCTGTCATTGATTGGCTGTTCCCGGTCATCGGGAAAGCCGTTCAATAACGTCAGACGTCAGCCCCGCCCCCTAATGTAAAAAAAAACACACACGTCACAGCCCATAACCCCTCCCTTCCCCCTAGTGGTTAACCCCTTCACTACAACTGTCATTTATACAGGAAACAATGCATTTAAATAGCATTGATTGCTGTATAAATGACAATGGTCCCAAAAATGTGTCAAAAATGTCCGATGTGTCCGCCATAATGTCGCAGTCACAATAAAAATCGCTGATCGCCGCCATTACTAGTAAAAAAAAAATATTAATAAAAATGCTATAAAACTATCCCCTATTTTGTAAACGCTATAACTTTTGCGCAAACCAATCAATAATCGCTAATTGCGATTTTTCTTACCAAAAATATGTAGAAGAATACGTATCGGCCTAAACTGAGGAAAAAAAAAAAAATTTTATATATTTTTTGGGGATATTTATTATAGCAAAAAGCTAAAAATATTGCATTGTTTTCAAAATTGTCGCTCTATTTTTGTTTATAGCGCAAAAAATAAAAACCGCAGGGGCGATCAAATACCACCAAAAGAAAGCTCTATTTGTGGGAAAAAAAGGACGCCAATTTTGTTTTGGAGCCACGTCGCACGACCGCACAATTGTCAGTTAAAGCGACGCAGTGCCGAATCGCAAAAAGGGGCCTGGTCCTTTGGCTGCCAATTGGTCCGGGGCTGAAGTGGTTAAATAATCAAGTCTTTCTTTAAACATATGCGTTTCTTGGATACAAATTATTTTGGCCTGTAATTTTCTAATGTCTGTGAAGACCTTTGCACGTTTTAATTGCGTGCCCAGACCTCTCACATTCCACGACAAAAAGGTACAATGGTTAGCCATATTTACCCGTTCTTAACCATTTTTAACCAGGAAGCCTTATTTCCTCTATCTCCTCTTTTTCTTAGTGACCATACTCTCATTTCCCCTCCAATCATCCATTCATCCTTCTTCCACTTCAACAATTGTAGGGCATTACCAACATATTGCATCTGCTCTTATATAGGTGATTTATTTTGTTTCAGCCTTTCTACTCCTTAACCCTACCCCAACCTCTAAGGAGAGGAATAGCAAAGGGGTACAAATTAACTTCTATCCCAAAAAGGGGTAAAAAAAAAAAATTACACTTAGGACACTTTAGGAGTACTGAGTATATATTCTGGGGTAACAAAGGAGAGTTTTGTTGAGTGGGTAAAGAGTGATTTAACCCGCATGCAGAGAAATTTTACTTATTTGCCTAATGGCTCGTGTCATTTTTTGTACTACGGTAACCCATGACCGGATAGTGTTGGAAGTAGTTGTAAAGTGGGGAGTAGTTGTGTTACTTACTAATGCTTCTACGTGTAAGATAAATGTTACCAGAAATTTAACGTTATGTCACTGTAAAAAGATGAATCATACTCACTCTTTTTCTTCCCTTTTCTATATGGAGAAGGTGAAAAACCATATTGGAAGGAAAGCGAGATGGACTGTGTCCTCCATGGTATGGCCCATGGGTTCCAGTATACTTATAACCAATGATTCAAAAATTACTAATAGCTCACACCTTGGTGTTGCATATGTATGTGCTAAGTATTTAACTCCTAAAGTAAATAATAACACCCATGTGCATATAGCTGATACCTGTATTAATACATCTTTGTCTAATCAAGAAAAGAAAGTAACTTTTAAAACTACTACACCCAATGTATTTATCTGTAATTTTAGTTCACATAAGAGAAAGAAATGAGCCTGGTATGACACAATCCTAGGGGGGACCGGAACCACCTTAGGAATTCTGAAGGTGGTTGATTTAAAGACTGTCAGAAGTAAACTTGCAGCTGCGGGAAAGGATAGTGTGGATGCCCTCCACATATTGGGTGACTGGAGCACCCAATGATGGACTGGCCAAGCATGTCTCCAGACCTAAACCCTGTTATACATTTGTTGGGTATCCTTAAATGGAAGGTGGAGGAGCGCAAGGGGGACTCCAGTAGCAACCTGTGAAGCTCTGCGCTATGAGGCTTAAGGCAGTGCTGGAAAATAATGGTGGCCACACAAAATATTGACACATTGGGCCCAATTTGGACATTTTCACTTAGTGGGGGTACTGACTTTTGTTGCCAGCGGTTAAGACATTAATGGCTGTGGGTTGAGTTATTTTGAGGGGACAGAAAATTTACACTGTTATACAAGCTGTACACTCACTACTTTACATTGCAGCAAAGTGTCATTTCTTCAGTGTTGTCACATGAAAAGATATAATAACAGATTTACAAAAAATTGAGGGGTGCACTCACTTTTGTGAAATACTGTAAACCCAAACAATACCTATATTCCAATAACAATTCCTATTTTATTTATTTTTGGTATGATAAATATACCATTGAAAACATTTTTTGTGTAAAAAAAAATGCTGTCCCATATCATCTGCATACCTGCTAAGTTATCTCATAAACTCTATTTAGCCCTCCCAGTTTCCAATACGGGAATACAAGCCAATTACTACCTATTCTTTGGATAAAAAGACAGTGGTATAGATTGGGTAGTTTAGCCAAAGAAAACTAAGCAGGGTTGACACCACTCAGACCACAAAAATGCTGTGTTTTGGCAATCCACAGCAGGAAATTAAAGAGGAACTCCATTCTGCTCACGTGATCGGTAAGAAACAAAGCTTTTACATTCTGAAGCTTCCCTCCAACCCTCTTGAATATTATTTTATATATACTGTGATTCTGTACTTGCCAAATATGCTGCAGAAATCTCCTTCCACTGAGTCTGGATGCAACCATTTTAACTGTGGGCAGCTGAAGCTGCTGCCTGTTCACTTCCTGAATTTACACAGACACACAGAGGCACACCTCCAGCTCTGCAGCTCTCATTGGCCCTTGTACGACTCTGTGCATGATGTCATAAGCCTAGGCTTTTTACTACACAAGAAACAGGAAGTGGGCTGTATAAGGTATTTACTGGCAGAAAAAAAAAATCTTTTACTATCAAAAGTTAAAACAAGAGCAGAAGATTCAATAGATGGAAAGATTTAAAAAAAAATAGAGACTTTAAAGGAGAAGTGTGGGGTTACAAAAGTTAAACAGACATAGTCACCTATGTGGATATACATAGGTGACTATACATATACACACCATTGCACATCCTGTCCCCCTCCTTCCTATTCTGCGGCACATGCATCCCACTTAGTTGTTCTTGTTTTGTTCCCTTATAGATGGGACAATATCAACACTATCACCCCGATAACAATTGTTATGCTGTGGTACCAGTGTAGTTGTAACACTTTAAGCACCAATTCCATAATTTCCAAATATTTTTTTTCACATTGATTCCACTCTATCTCCCAACCTCACACCTGCATCCCATCAAAAACCCCCCCCCTCTTTTCTTCTCCTTCTCCCCCTCCTCCACAGTCGATTCCCCACTTTACTTCCTGCACCTCCTGCACTTCCCTTCCCCCACATTCATTCCCTTTCTTCTGTCCTTCGTACTCGTGTTTCCATAGATGCATTTCGATGGGGTAAGAGTCTACTCAACATTTACCTTTATATATCTTCTCCTTTACATTAGAAATAACCAACATTGCTGATGTATATACAGCAATGATTGATCATAAAACATGAATGTTCTTCCCTAAAACCCTTCCCTTTTCTTATTTTTTCCCCAGATGTAAAACAAAACATATGTATTTCCTGATGAAGCTGTTGAGCGAAACTAGTCGAAATGCCTATTGTACATTTGTTTATTTTAAAATTTGTTAATGTATAAATGTGTGAAGAACAACAATAAAATGTTAAATTTTATATAATATTGTTGCATGAACTTTAGTAACAACACCCAACGTACCGCGATAGTCCGACAGCTCCCCCCTTTTCGTTGGAGAACCTTGGCTGGAGACCAGGTTTCCTCCAATAACAATTTTTCTCACAATATACGGATGATGGTACATATCACTTAATTTGTTTTCCTCTTTTCTAAACGAGAAAGTTAGGCCACAACGTTTCACCTATGTGGATACAACATCGCTGCCCCACGCTGGCTCTAAGATGGAGCATTGAGCAATCACATGCCCGCTAATTATTCACTTCGTGGCCTTCACTGAGCATACAGCAATGACTGTCAGTCACCGGCTCTGTGCTCTGCCCCCTCCAACACTCACTAGAGCGCCTGGAAGGAGGGGGGACAGTAGAGGCTGTCTCAGGCTCTCAGCCCGCACTAAGAGGCTGAGCCAGCTGGCAGTCAGACACCTGGGTGGATCCCAACATTATTTTAGGATACCTTGCAGAGCCTATACTGGCTCTGTGACATAAACCCACAGTGGGCTTAAGCTGGTTATCGCCTGAATCTGGGTCACAGGAGTGTTGAACTTTGTGCAGTCCTGTGACCCAGAAGAGAAGTATAGCTAAAAGAGCTTTGGCTATACTTTTCATTTAGAGGAAAGCATTAGAGAGGAGCAGAGAACACCGCTCAGGTGAGTAGATTCAGGTGAATGATAAATTAATTTGAAGAACTCCTCCCAAGGGTGCAAGCCACGGCTCGCCCGCCATAAAGACTGCAAAAGGAAGGAACGGCTGCACACCAAGATAACAAATATGAGTCCTTTATTCTTGGTCCATACAACAAAATGACACACCACAGGAACAATGGCAATCAAGGCAGACGCGTTTCACACAGATTTATGTGCTTAATCATTGCCACGATTAAGCACATGATTCTGTGTGAAATTCCTAGTAGAAAATGCCAAAAAGTGTAGTTTCACAAAGAATAGGACTACAAGCCATGTGATCACAGATGATAGCAGGGAGTGAGTGAGCTGCTGTCACATTTAGGAGTCTTGTTCTGACTGAGGTCTGGATGGTGTGGTCCGTCCAGGACTTGAGTCTCTTGTATATATACTGTAAATGTGCATCACAGAAGATCGAACACTGAGTGCTGGTGGACCACATGTTGGATGTTGGGTACCAGGGCTTGTGTCGCATGCAGGGGCTCAGACACAGCAGTTTGTTATTTATCGCAAGCACAAGAAACTTTCCTTCTTAAATTCATTTTGTTTTTTTGTGAAGCTGACGTAATTCAGATAAAGTGTGGATTTTAATGACAGCTTCATTTAAACCCCATAAATAAGTGATGTATAAGTTTAAATAAATAAACAACATGCTTTTGTAGGTCATGGGCATAAAATAACTATTTCAATCATTCAATGTGAATTTTTAAGTCCGTCAGGAAGGATGAAGTTGTGTAAACAAGGTAAGAAGATTTTCCTCTATAGGTGAAATGTTGCTTAGCTGTCTAAATGCACGTGAGATGGTACATGCTTCCTCTGAAAGGCAATCTCTCTGTCGATGTCTGTGTCAACATAAATGAATAAATCAGGTAATTACTCAAATCTCTGCTGACTGGCATATGTGGTGAAGTGCGTCAAGCCAATCATGGTCTCATGTTTTCACTGTTTCCTGTGGAGGGCTCTTGCTATCTATACAATCATCTCTGCAAATCAAAACAATCTTATTTTTCTGATTGACTGCACTAGCATGCAGAGGATCCCAAGTGGAGGGTGTGAATGCTAAAAATCCCGGGCAGTCCAATCAGGATTAATGTCAATTGCTCTAATTAGGTTTTAATTAGCGTTTATTTGTTTCTGAATAAATGTGCAGAGAAATATGTAACAAAACAAGATACAGAACAAAAACATGTCATGGCTTCCTGAAAGAAAACTTTCAGGTTTTTATAACTTGCTGGGAAGATTGGAATACAGAGTATCAGTATGGGCTCATTCACACCACCACAACACATCCATTAACACACGCATGTTGCATTGTGGTGCGTTACATTTTTTTCTAATATGTTGTAATGTGTTGGTGTGCATTTTACATGTGTTGCATTTTTTATTTTTTTGCCTTGATTTGCCGTCCAGTGCTTTGTGCTTATGCACATTTGTTTGCATTTGAACACATTGTGCTGTGTTGCGCTGTGCTGAAAAAAAGTAGTGCGTGCCATACTTTTTTTTTCTAGCAATGGGCAAATGCGATGCAGCACACTGGTGTGAACTGCATTCATACAGAACCATTATTTTTTTGGTTGCCATGTGTTAGGAATGCGCTCACAATTGCACCCCAGCACTAGTGAATATATCCTATATGTATGTTATAGTATGAGTATATAGAGTATAGTATGAGTATTTGCAGGGCTTTTTTTTCTCAGAGAATAGGTGCAGGTACTCGCACACTCATGGCCAACTTGACACCAATTACCCTCCCCTCAACCCCCTACAGTGCTTTCCTCCTAACCTCTTCCAGTACAAAGCTCTCCTCCTAACCCCTTCCAATACAGAGCTCTACAGATTTCTCCCCCACCCGCCTATCCCATCAGTACAGAGCCCCTCCACAGTGCAGAGCCCTCCCCACAGTACTGCCCCCTCCACAGTACTGATCTCCCATAGTACAGATCTCCCCAATACAGAGCCCCCCACACAACAGATGTCAGTGCACCCTGGTTAATGGCCAAAGTCCATCTGTGTGCTGGCAAATGTGCATGCGTACACGCATGAATAAAATTTGCATTAGCTTTAGGATTATCTGCATGAGTATTGGTCCCCGGACAGTTAATTTTGAAGTTAGTGCTAGGGTTACTGTTAGCATTAGCATTTGTGGTTTCTATCACGAGAATAGGTCCTAGATAATTCCTAGGAACCTCTCTAAGCCAGAAGCACCATATAAAGCCCATTTCACCCTTAACTATCAAAATCCATTTTAGTTACTCTTTTCTGATGCATTTCACTTTTGCCAAAATGTCTTGATTTCAAACTAGATTTCGGGGAAGTAGTAACTTTAGGTTATCCCCATGTGTGATTATTTACACAAGGCTCGTCTCTTTTTTCATATACCGAAAATATTGATATAGCTGTACGTTCCCTTTAATAAACAATCTATATAATCCGTGCACTTTATTTTGTAAAAATGTATCTTTTAAAAATACACTAAAGAAGATGAACTCACTTTCTTTCTCTTTCTCTCGCTCTCTCTCTCTCTCGCTCTCTCTATCTCTAATATATATATATATATATATATATATATAGAGAGAGAGAGAGAGAGAGAGAGAGAGAGAGAGAGAATATATAATGTATTGTGTAGATATTTAATAATAGATAATACAATAGATTCTCCAATAATAATACTTTATGAATCATAATACAGTATAATATATAACACATTGTTCATTGCTATGATCATCAAGGTAAATAACTGTAGAAGACAAATCTATACAATATAATATTTTCCTCTGCTTTTTATGGTTTCCCCAGCTGTTGATCATTTTTTAAAGACCTGAACTAAGCCTTTCAAATGAGAACCTGGAAATCAGCAAAGACAACTGATGTTTTTTAATTCTTTTATTTACTTTGGCATTGGCCCAAATTCCATTTTAGGATTTATGGTGATCAAAATGAATTCAATTAAAATATCTTAATCTCTTCATGCTGTCTTTTTGTTCTCTGATTATTACAAACCATTACACTTTTCTTGCTATGTTTATTTCATCCCTGCTTGGCGGTCACATGGTACTCTTCTTTATTTAGGTTAAAAGCATACAAGGCTTAACTAATGCATGTACCAGACTGGCCATAGGTTGCCCCATCTGTCCATGTCCTTCACTCTGACTACATGTTTTAAAATGTTTAGTTTACTGTTGTAGCATTTGAAAAGTTGCAGATATTAAATCAAGAAACTGCAGATAGTTAAATAAAATGAATATTCACATGAGAAACTTCTATATAAGTGTGCTGCATTCATTCAAAGCAAGCAGGAAAAGCTGGCAAACATTATAAGCTACTTTTTCTAAGCATGTTTCAGTGGGTATTATGTACCGTGTTTGGACAGTTATAACTCGTAGCTATTATTTATTGATGCAGCTATAAATTATTCACTCCAAAATGAGGCACAGTCACGTAAAGTCTGAATTTTAGAATATGAAAGACTGCAAGGCTGCTGCCGAATGCCTTCTATCAAGTCTTAATAGAAATTACATTGAGAAAACCAACTCTTTCAGCAGTCTGCTAGAGATTACTGCTCAGATTCCAGTAGTTAAAGAAGAACTCTAACATTGTTCATTGGATGGGAATTAAACATACACTTTAGCATTTGATCCTCTTTCAGAGGACATGGCCTAATTGCTGAATGTTTGAATTTTATCTTGGCAACCTGCACCTGGCTGGCCACTAGTGAAATCCCTACAGTTGCCAGTCGGATCATTGGCTTTCAGAGCAAAGATCCTGGCAATGTTAGGTCTAGACGCAGCTTATGCCTCATAAAGTAAGTGTACTTCTGTGGGATTTAATCCACTGATATAGATTAGGTTATGGTTTATATTAGGGGCTATGGTTGGTTACAGTTAGAGTCATGGGTCATAAAAGTTTGGGTTGAAGTGGAACTGTGGCTGGCGAGTCTCTAGGAGCAGCCTAATTGTACAATATGGCAAATTTCTTGTTCTCTTTCTTCTGCGTTTGAAAGATATATTTCAGCGCACTCCAAAAGCATACTCCAATCCTCCTAAAGTATGTTTGTTGATAACAGAAGTCCCCATGGCATATACTATAAATCTACAATTTATAGTATACGTGAAGCATCAACAACACTCAACAATTCAAACTAAATTACAAAAAAACACTGTCAATCTATAACTTGAGATAAAAAAAGCAACGCGGCGATAGAAAACATACCTGTCTATTGACAATCACTTGTGTTAGTAAAAGCCATATATCCAGGAATAGGAGGCTGTATTCAATATATAGATATAACAACAAAGTAGTACATCCACCATGTGCTTGAATATAAACTTTGGAGATAATCTACTAAGTAACAATTGCATCTATATAACATAATTAATTGTTCCTATCAAATGTGTCAAGATGAACAATGTGGAATTAAGTCCCCCAGCTGGTGACAGTAGAGACCTAAATAAGTGCTGTATTCACAACAGGGACTGCGTACTGAAGACTGAAGTATTGCTCTTGGTCACATCACTTAGGTCTTGAAGGCACAGCCTCACTTGTAAATCTGTTCTCAACTGGGACCATACAAAGGATTCATCCCATTATCTGGATACAATTGGTATTTAAACTGGCCATAGATATGTAGAATTTCAAATGAAAATTCTTAGGAAAAGAATGTTCTAAGAAAGTTTGTCATTTTCGAATCATTAGTGAGGTCAAATTGACGTTCATTTTTGACCGCAGTGATGAGAAAATTAAAAGAAGCAGGATGGACAATTTTTCTTAAATGAGATCATTTCTAACAGTGTTTGTTTTGTAAAGTCCATTGATTCCAAAATCAAATGTTAAAATCAAAACGACATTTGAATGTTCTGAGTATTTTCTTACAAATTTTCTTAAGACTTTTCTTAGGAATTTTCGTTTAAAATTCTATTACCTATTTCCAGCTTTCAACTGTTTACATTTAAGCACACTGTGAATGTACTAATTTATTATAATACCTTTGAAAGGAATACAGCATCCTATCCCTGGATATCAGGCTTTTTAAAAAAAATGTAGTAATATCACTAGAAATGTAAGTTTGCTATCATTAGGAAGAAGACTTCCTTAAGCACTGACAGCTCCATGATCCCAGTCACCCATCCATCGCCACCATGTTCTCTATTACTTTTTCCATGCTTGATGTCTTCCCTCTTATGACCCGTACACACAATCAGAAAATACCTCTTTCGAATCGATCGCACAATAATTTGATTGTTAGTACACAGCTTTCGAGAGCTGATAATGACAGTTCATCCGATATTATCCGATAGGACAGGCATGACATTTTTTGTTGTACGATACCAGATGGACCGATTTTCATTTAATCAGTACATTTGTCATTGAAAATACAATACAAATACACAACAACACATTACATTACTTCTGAATTTTTATTCTGTCATACTAGAGTTTTCGGAACTTTAGTAAACTCTTCATTTTTGAGATTAGCATGCAAATAAAAGATCATTCGTCTGATAATCTCATTGTGTGTACCAGGCATACTGCTGGATAGGTGATTTAGTGCCCTAGATTTAACGAGCAGCTTTTTTTAAATACTTTTTATTGCAAAAGTAAACAATATACAGAAGTAAGGAATTCTGCATAACCCGGTTACAAACCAGAATGTGCACAAACATATAAAATAGGAGAACAGATCAATACATGGGAAACAAAAGAAGAAAAACATTTACGGACGTTCTCATTCAGCACATGAACAGATTATGCAAGAAGGTGACTTATTAAGTTACTCATATTGAATATAATCAACCGTTTGGGTCAAAGCACGCTAAGACCATACACTTATTAGTCATTAACAATGGTGAGATCTGAGGAGCACCAAACATTAGCAAGCAGCTTTTAAGTCACACAATGGCCGCCTCTATCTAAAATGTACGTGACACTGTTACTTTCCAAATATTAGGAAAGACACCATTTGTATCCAAATCTAAGGATGTCCAATGTGGGAAATGTTTCTTTGTACTTAGTGTATTTATATGTATACACATCCAGATACCGAACATATGACTGCACAGGACTTGCCAGTAATGACATACTTGCCAGTGATATGCAATGCAGCTGTCATACACCAAGATAGTTTGCCAAATGTTCAACAACATAGCCTGTACATCTGCACACAAAGCCGTCTGCATGGCCACTTCTATGTGCTTGTGTGCAATAACTGACTCATGATTCTAATAAAATAACAAACAGAACCAATGACAGAAATCCCTTTGCTTTCAGCACCTCCAGTGCTGTGCAAACCAGACATTCATAAAAACATGATAGCTAACAAAAAGCAATGACCTTAAAAGAAACTATTGCAATAAAAACTATTCCTGAGAATGTTTTCCTTTAATTCTTGGATGTTCAGGTTTCTCTGGATTAATCCATAGCAGCTGGCAAATTATTATTTTTATTATTATTATTTTTAAATTTGGTACTACTCCCATCAAGCTACCCAATGCATATTGATTTTGCCAAACACCTAAATCGTATACGTAGAGCCATCTGGATATAAAAAAGAAATTGGATTTAGTCTGATAGAATGTGGTTTGAATATAGTGAAGAAATGCAGCACTAATTTGTTTCTAATATTCTTGAAACCTCCGTCTTTACTGTAAATACACTCCAGATGTCTTTTTCTACTTCTGAAAATAGATTTTTAGTGGGGACAAATCAGACAATGTTTTCAGCCCAGGGAAGTCGGCAAAATATTATAATTCATTTTACTGATGCAATTCAATCTACAGCAGAAGCAAAAACTAGAATAGAGATTTGGTGAAGCACGCAGAGAAGTAATCACTTCAGACTTGTGAATATAATACCGCTTTTGTGCAGTACAAAGATATTAGAAGCAATGCAAACAGCAACGACGATGTGCAAGGTGCATTAAATATATAATAAAAAAAAAAAAATATATATATATATAAATATACAGATGTGTCATGTGTATTGCATATACTGTAACATTCACGCACACACATTTAGAAAGCTTTTGGAATAAATGTACAAGTGTTAGAACACTCCAGTAATTACATAATAATTTATAAACAGATATTGCTGTGCGAATGTGTCAGCTTTTGCACAAAAGTCATGAATAATATCCATGAAAATATTTTTGTGTGAAATGTTATTTTATGATATTTAAGTTGCCTTTTGCAGGGCGAATGTAACATTCATTTGGCAATTCCTGTTTGTTCCAATGTTGTCAAACTGAATTTAATTAGAACGTGTTAACGATTTCCATATGGATTTCTCCAGTGAATATAAGCAGTACTGGATGTGACATATTTCATTTCAAGAGAAACTACTCTAATGCCCCGTACACACGGTCGGATATTCCGATGGAAAGAGTCAGATCGGATTATGTTGTCGGAAAATCCGATCGTGTGTGGGCTCTATCAGACTTTTTCCGTCCGAATTTCCGACAGAAAAAATTTGAGAGCAGGATCTAACATTTTCCGACAACAAAATCCGATCTGACTTTTTCCGATCGTGTGTAGAGAATTCCGACGCACAAAGTGCTACGCATGCTCAGTAAAAATTTGGAGACGAAAGCTATTGGCTACAGGCCTCTACATAGTCCCGTCGTACGTTTTGTACATCACCTCGTTCCAAACGATCGGATTTTCCGACTACTTTGTGCGATCGTGTGTATACAAGACAAGTTTCGGCCAAGATCCGTCAGAAAAAAATCAGACGGATTTTGTGGTCGGAATGTCCGACCGTGTGTACGGGGCATAAGAGAATTTGCAGAGACATGCAACAACAACCATTGGCCAGGTATATTTCTTAGTATATATATGTTTTTGAACTATCAATAATCAAAGAACAACTGATGAATAATAATGGCCTCTTAGGATTTGCCGTTCGAATCTGGCCAAATTCCATGAACATTTCACCACCAAACATTTGACCAACAACATTCGATGTTTCATAGTTTCATAGTTAGTAAGGTTGAATAAAGACATCAGTCCATCCAGTTCAACCTGAGTGAGTGTCTACAATTGTCCCGATTCCTGTACATTGCACACTCACATCGGTCCCTACCCTCAAGGAGCCCACAATCCAAGGTCCCCATTCATATACTAGGGCCAATTTTTGGACAGAAGCCAATTAACCTACCTGCATGTCTTTGGATTGTGGGAGGAAACTGGAGTACCCAGAGGAAACCCACGCAGGCACAGGGAGAACATGCAAACTCCAGGCAGGTAGTGTCGTGGTTGGGATTCGAACCAGCGACCCTTCTTACTGCTAGGTGAGAGTGCTAACCACTACACCACTGTGCCACCCTAAAGCGTGTAGCACTAAACGCTGTAGAGATTTTACCTAAAAACAAATTTTTCATTCACGGATGAGCCAACATTCACATTTTAACAAACATTTGTACCATTCACCCAACAGCAATGTTTTCAAGAAACCAAAAATAATTAGATTTTGCCCTATTTGAGCAACAGCCAACCTTTATACATTGTGTGAAAAATCCCTAAACAAATTTGCAAATGCTAATTTATTTCATACAGAATGAATGTATGGGCAAGTCAGTTGGATGAATAGGTATACACATTTTTTTTAAACTAGACCCCTGAGAGAGGTTTTATGGAAAGCAACAGATACCATAAAGAAACATATAATTTACTGAACCTGAAATAAGAGTTAGAAATAGAAGATATTGCTAATGGTTGATACAGTTTACTTCAGGGAAAATTTTTATTTAGCTCAAGCTGTACAACAGCCATTGGGTTGGCTTTACTAAAGCTGCGGTGCACATAGAATCTGGGGCAGCTGTGCACAGTACCAAATCAGCTTTTAAGTTTTTTGTCAAAGTTTAATTGAACAAACTGAAGTTAGAAGCTGATTTGTTACTATTCACAGCTGCACCAAATTTTGTGTGCTCCAGTTATAGTAAATCCACCCCATTGCCTCAGTTTTATGAGGTTTGTATGTGTAGCCAAAGGTCCCAAGCACCGCACACCTAGCAAAGACATTAGTAATATAATCAACCGTTTGGGTCAAAGCACGCTAAGACCATACACTTATTAGTCATTAACAATGGTGAGATCTGAGGAGCACCAAACATTAGCAAGCAGCTTTTAAGTCACACAATGGCCGCCTCTATCTAAAATGTACGTGACACCGTTACTTTCCAAATATTAGGAAAGACACCATTTGTATCCAAATCTAAGGATGTCCAATGTGGGAAATGTTTCTTTGTACTTAGTGTATTTATATGTATACACATCCAGATACCGAACATATGACTGCACAGAAAACTAGAATAGAGATTTGGTGAAGCACGCAGAGAAGTAATCACTTCAGACTTGTGAATATAATACCGCTATTGTGCAGTACAAAGATATTAGAAGCAATGCAAACAGCAACGACGATGTGCAAGGTGCATTAAATATATAATAAAAAAAAAAAATATATATATATATAAATATACAGATGTGTCATGTGTATTGCATATACTGTAACATTCACGCACACACATTTAGAAAGCTTTTGGAATAAATGTACAAGTGTTAGAACACTCCAGTAATTACATAATAATTTATAAACAGATATTGCTGTGCGAATGTGTCAGCTTTTGCACAAAAGTCATGAATAATATCCATGAAAATATTTTTGTGTGAAATGTTATTTTATGATATTTAAGTTGCCTTTTGCAGGGCGAATGTAACATTCATTTGGCAATTCCTGTTTGTTCCAATGTTGTCAAACTGAATTTAATTAGAACGTGTTAACGATTTCCATATGGATTTCTCCAGTGAATATAAGCAGTACTGGAGTCCATCTGGATTTCTCCAGTGAATATAAGCAGTACTGGAGTCCATCCAGTTCAACCTGAGTGAGTGTCTACAATTGTCCCGATTCCTGTACATTGCACACTCACATCGGTCCCTACCCTCAAGGAGCCCACAATCCAAGGTCCCCATTCATATACTAGGGCCAATTTTTGGACAGAAGCCAATTAACCTACCTGCATGTCTTTGGATTGTGGGAGGAAACTGGAGTACCCAGAGGAAACCCACGCAGGCACAGGGAGAACATGCAAACTCCAGGCAGGTAGTGTCGTGGTTGGGATTCGAACCAGCGACCCTTCTTACTGCTAGGTGAGAGTGCTAACCACTACACCACTGTGCCACCCTAAAGTGTGTAGCACTAAACGCTGTAGAGATTTTACCTAAAAACAAATTTTTCATTCACGGATGAGCCAACATTCACATTTTAACAAACATTTGTACCATTCACCCAACAGCAATGTTTTCAAGAAACCAAAAATAATTAGATTTTGCCCTATTTGAGCAACAGCCAACCTTTATACATTGTGTGAAAAATCCCTAAACAAATTTGCAAATGCTAATTTATTTCATACAGAATGAATGTATGGGCAAGTCAGTTGGATGAATAGGTATACACATTTTTTTTAAACTAGACCCCTGAGAGAGGTTTTATGGAAAGCAACAGATACCATAAAGAAACATATAATTTACTGAACCTGAAATAAGAGTTAGAAATAGAAGATATTGCTAATGGTTGATACAGTTTACTTCAGGGAAAATTTTTATTTAGCTCAAGCTGTACAACAGCCATTGGGTTGGCTTTACTAAAGCTGCGGTGCACATAGAATCTGGGGCAGCTGTGCACAGTACCAAATCAGCTTTTAAGTTTTTTGTCAAAGTTTAATTGAACAAACTGAAGTTAGAAGCTGATTTGTTACTATTCACAGCTGCACCAAATTTTGTGTGCTCCAGTTATAGTAAATCCACCCCATTGCCTCAGTTTTATGAGGTTTGTATGTGTAGCCAAAGGTCCCAAGCACCGCACACCTAGCAAAGACATTAGTAAACGCATTTCACCCTGCCCACAGGGCTTAATCATGACCTCCATGATTAAGCCCCATAGACGGGGTGAAACATGTTGGGGGTGTGGCTTTGGATGAAGCTGGCTGAGGCTGCTTTCACCTGATTACGAATGGTTTGCGAAAAGGTTCGGTGTTTGGGACCTTTCTCTATGCATATCTATAGTATGTGAGGAGTTAGACAGGCTCCTGCCCAGCCAGCACCCATTGCGGGAAACAGCAGACAGGCGCTTAAGCGGAGACCCTAAGTTTGTTTGTATTTAATTGCCAATGAAACAATTATAATCATTATTCAATCATTTTAAAGTGGAATTAAACCTAAACCAAAAAAATTATTATATTTCAGCTTACCAATCATTAGCTACATTTGTTTTCATCTTTAGGCTTTTTCCTTTATGTTTGCACCTGGTGATCTGGCCAGTAACACACCTCCTGTATTAAGGCGCCTCCAATCTGAATAAATGCACAGGGGCACCTTTGGACAGCAGCATTGTAAGTATGTTGGATGTACTAGCAGATGTAAATACACTAACAGCTTGAAGCCAAACCCCTGCAAATACGGGACTTTATAAGAAGTTATAGCAAACACTTTATTTTTTTCCTTTTGGGAGAAAGGTTTTACGTATATAGAGAAAGATTGCAAATTCAACGTGTATTTTCACAGGGTGACACTGTGAATACATTTTACGTATATAAGTGAAAGCTGATCATTGTAAGCTGATAAATGGTTTGTCCCATCTCTGTAACTGATACATTCTGATGGAGAGCTTGTTCTTTTGAAATACAGCAGACTTACTGACTGGATCGCCAGATGGAAATAGAAAAAAGAAACCCTGGAAAAGAAAATGAATGCAGTCATCACATCTAAGAATTGATAAGCTGTAATATAACAATTTTTGCTTATGATTTAAATGCCACTTTAATAGTGTCACACTAATGTATTAAAATAAGATATATATATATATATATAGTACAGTGAAGAGATTTTCATACACAATACTTTTGGTGAACAGTAAGATTAAAGAACACAGATTTATAGGTCTATAGATATTGGACATACATGTTCTATAAAAGTTAATAATGAAGGCTGTAGCAACAATCCCACACAATGCCACCTTTATAGAATATGGTGCAACATTAATAGATGAAAATGTATCCGTTTAGATACCTAAATATAGATATTATGCACAGTACATCTTTTTACAGCCACATTGCCATAAGAAAATTTGGTAATATTTGACATATAGAGAGAATTATAATGTATTTTGGGGTTGATATTTGAAATGATACCAGAATATCAAAAAAAGAATAAAAAATGTAGCATATACAATTGTGACACAAGTCATATTGTAATTGAATGTTATTAAGAATTATCTTTCCTTTTCAATCTGCAGCTCTGTAATTTTCTAAAAATGCAATATGGCTACCTGGAGGTGTTCTGTATACAGAATGTGTAGGGACCACTCCCCAGAAACATAATTTTCTGCTTGTGTGATTGGCTCACTGATTTTCCCAGAAATCGCCACTAAGATACAAGTCAGATTTCCGGCATTCCCTGCAACAAAAATTGCATTTTTGGTGAGATACTCTCTTTAGGAAATGACGTCTAAATGGATAGAGACCCTGCAACTTTCCTCATTAGAGCCCTGCAGGTGCAGCAGCTGATTGATAATTATGAAACCACTCCCATTAAATTCACTTTCAACATGGACACAGACAAGCACACAGTGATTTCTTCAGAACAAAAGGTAGGAATCTGTAACAAATTTTGTTAAAATCCTTGTAATGTACATAGATGACCCAGAAGGGAATGTTTTTTTCTCAACAAAAGTGGAGTTATTCTTTAAAGAGTGGAGATTAATCTGAGGAAAATTAATGTTGACCTAGTTTAGTGAATACGGTGAAGCTGTGTTCACTTCAATTGTCCAAATCAACTCCATAATATGTATCAGGAGTAATACTTGAACTAATTGCTGTTACTGTTTGGTTGAATTCTATCTAATACATGTCCAGTTATTCATCACATCTTAGCAGGCCAAAAACATTGTGGTTGGCCAAGATTAAAGTATAACTAAATATTCCTGTATAACAGCCTAAACAAGTACAACATCTAGTTACTATGTGATGCAAAAGTAAAATAAACTTGCCTTACCTTTATTGACTGAGCCAAATCCTCCTTCATTTGTGTCTCACATGCCCACCCCCCAGACACTGCAGCTCACATTACAACTATTTCAGCAACAGAAGCAGAGTTGTCAATCTAGAAAGCACACCAGTGCAGTCAGTTCCAGGGCTTTCCAGTTTAAGAAAGAAAAGTAGAATATGCTGCATTTTTCCTGCACTGGACTGTACTGGAACGCTGTAAAACGCATCAAAAATGCACTGGAACGCATCAAAAACAAATCAAAAAATCACCGTAATGTGCAAAAAACATGTTAAAATTACACATGCAGAAATACATCAGGAACAGATCTGGAGTACATTTTTGTGGTGTGAACCAGCCCTTAGCGTGGCTTTGAAATCGTGCGCCTTCATCTGAACTCACACGATTTCAAAGCCGCATTTTAGTCCGACTTCGGGGGAGACTTGAAAGATATCTGTGCGGATTCATGCACAGATGCCTATTGAAGTTTCCCCCAAAGTCGTCAAAAGAAGTGCATGGACTACTTTTGGAAATTGGTGCGGCGCCGCACAGTGGGCGTTTCCCCGATTGGGACGGTGCCATTGACGACAATAGGCTGCGATTTAAAAGGCAAATTGACCTATCAAATCGCATGTGAAATTGCGCCGATGTGAACAGGGGCTCAGTCTTTCAATACAAACTGGGCAATTGTCATACCAATTCTCCATGCCAGGCGTGTATTATAGAGAACTACCGCTTCCACAAATAATAATATATTATGCATACAATAATGAAAAGAAGTGGACAGCTTAGCTCCTTTATCCTCTCCTTAGCCCAATTTCCATATATTACCGCCCCGAGGATGGACTTTTTAAAGAGTCATCAACCCGTTGACAAGGAGCACAGCCATAGCTATGGTGTCATTTTCCGCATACAGGACCTGAACTACTAAAGTGTGAAGTGAGGTGAATGTAGAAAAAATAATTATTATATTTAAAGACCTATCCACAAACACCACTAGTTCTACATGAAGCAATTTACTCTTTGCCTATATTGCTGTAATCTTAGAAACATTCAAATAAAAATGTATAACTGGACTAATGGGGCTTCAGGCTGAAAATGAATTTGAACAGCATCCACATAAGAAGCCTGTTGTGAAATCGATGTGTGTTTGGTCTGGCATTAAGCGTAGCTCAATAATGAAACCATTTGTATGTCTAACAAACACGCAGTCGGTGGGAAGTTAATAATGAAAGTATATCAAGTCATAGGAAGAGAAAATGAAGCTGTTCATGTCAAAGATGTCCACTAGGTGGCAGAAGGTGGACATACATCGATATATGAAAGTAATGAAGTTCAGCGCACAGGTCTGTACTGTACATAGCTTATAAGAAAGAGAGCAAATCTATATAGATAAAAAGATAGTAGAATTAGCTAACATTTCTTGCTTATGGGTCATAATCAAATTAAGCAAAATGTACACTCTTTTAAGGACTCTTGCGCACGGGATGCCTAAAAACACCATGCTTTTAGGCATTCAGGCATTTTTTTTTACTGATCGAAATACAGCCCATTGTGTTTAATGGACCTGTATACACAGGTGCATAAAATATAGATCAGTAAAAAAAAGCAGAGCACTTTTTGCGATTCCGCACTGCATCGCTTTAACTGACAATTGCGTGGTCATGCAACGTGGCTCCCAAACAAAATTGACGTTCTTTTTTTCCCACAAATAGAGCTTTCTTTTGGTGGTATTTGATCACCTCTGCGGTTTTTATTTTTTGCACTATAAACAAAAAAAAATTGAAAAAAATGCATTATTTTTTACTTTTTGCTATAATAAATATCCCCCCCAAAAATATAAAAAAAATATATTTTTCCTCAGTTTAGGCTGATACGTATTCTACATATTTTTAGTAAAAAAAAAATCACAATAAGCGATTATTTATTGGTTTTCGCAAAAGTTATAGCGTTTACAAAATAGGGGATAGTTTTATGGCATTTTTATTAATAGTTTTTTCTTTTATAAATGGCGGCGATCAGCGATTTTTATCATGACTGCGACATTATGGCGGACACACCAGACATTTTTTACACATTTTTGGGACCATTGTCATTTATACAGCAATTAGTGCTATACAAATGCTAGGTGGCAGTGAAGGGGTTAAGTGTGTCCTAGGGGCGTGTTTCTAACTGTGAGGGGGCGTGGCTGTGTGTGACACGTCACTGGTCTCTGCTCTGATCACAGGGAGAAGAGATCAGTGACACTGTCACTAGGCAGAACGGGGAGATGCTTGTGTACATTAGCATATCCCCGTTCTTCCACCCGTGAGGCGATCGCGGGTATCCCCGCGGCGATCAAGTCCGTGGGACCCGCGACCCCACCCACAGAGCTTGCCGCGGCTGCCTCTTAAAGGGCAACGTACAGGTACGTGATTGTGCCTGTACGAGCCCTTCGGCCGACTTATATCGGCGTGAGGCGGTTGGCAATTGGTTAAGGGGAAGACGGGCACTGCCCCCCCATACATGCGTCTGGCCCCCAAATCTACATGCAGGGCGCCGGATGCATGGATTCCAATGGAGGGGGGTTTGAAGCATGTGATTAGAGCCAGAGGCTTCAAAATAGGGTGGGTTCGGGGCGCAGAGTACTGCGCTCCGAGCCCACCCATTTGTGCGACACTAGCAAATGAATATTCGCTATTGTCACACTAATTCTTCTCCCGGACAATCAGGAAGCAGATCTGAGACCCGTTTCCCGATTGGCCAAAAGAAGAAGTTACACTGGCCGCCAGGAGGAGGGGGGAATAGACGCAAGGAGAGGAGACGCACTGGAAGCTAGCGGGCCGCCCATCCATTGCCCGGAGGGAAGCCCAAGGAGAAGTTACGCTGGCCGCCAGGAGGAGGAGGAAGGAGATACGAGGAGAGGAAACACTGGGGAAGCCTGAGGTAAATGTTGCGGCCGGGCGACCGACCGACCTGGGGGGGGGGGGGAGGGAGTGGGGAGGTGGGGGTGACCCGACCGGGGGGTGGCTGGCTGTGCACTGTTTGCCCCCCCCCCAAAAAAATACCACCAGTCTCCACTGCTGGTCAGTATTTTTACATGCGTATGTGCAAATACATGGGTACGCCACCTTTCTTGATTTAAAAAAGCTCAAAGAATTTGTATACGTGTGTACGTATATGCATGAATACACACAAATATAAACACGTGCTATACAGCCCATCCTACTGTTTTTTTCTGCCAGGAATATCTGATGTTCATACATCAATACTTTGTGCAAGATTGCTAGCAGTATGCATTTTCATGATACATGGATGAAGGTTCTGAATTTCTTAAAAGTTTAAGAGATACCTCTGCTTCTAAAAGCGATAGTAAACCAATGCATTTAAAAAAGAAAAAAAAAATCCCCTGCAAGGCAATGGCATAATGTGCTAGTATGTATCGCATACTAGCACCTTATAAAAGACGTACCATAGAATGAAGCCCTCCAACGTGGTGCTGCCACCGCTGAGAGGGCTTCCATCTTCCCCAGTCTTTCTTCCGGGTTTGTGAGCTCTGGCTAGGTGTGTGGCCGGAAACACGATGACGTCACTCCCGCTCATGAGAGCCCTCGGCTCAGGCACGGAGGTCTGAAGATCCGGCACGGTATGCCGGACCTTCAGAGCGCATGCACTGGTGGTGTCACCGGCTGCGTCGAGTGTGAATACCTACTAAACACCGCAAGTTTAGGAGATATTCACTTTACCTACAGGTAAGTCCTAGGCATACTCTACCTGTTGGTAAAATTTAGAAAAAAGAGTTTACTACCGCTTTAAAGAGTACCTACAGTACAATAAGGGACATATTGCGGCTGCCATTATTGACCTTGCTAGGCGCCCTCTGGTTTCAATATATTTTGAGTCATTGAAGCGTTATTTAATACAAGACCAAATTTTCCCTCTGTTTTCAATTGGCGACCTGGCCAATAACACACCTGTATTACAGCGGCCCTACTCTGGATGAAGGAGTACAAGGAGCACCTATGGACAGCAGCATTGTCAGTCTGGGGGGGAGGGGAGTGTTAGACGAACCCGCAGATTTAGATACAATGACTAATTGAAGTTGAACTCCAGCTAACACTTTATAAGCAGTTACATCAATTTTTGTTTTCTTTTCGGGATAAAGGTAAAACAAATGAATAAAAGCTGATCATTGTAAGTGGTAAATGGTTTGTCTCATCTCTCTAACTGCTACATCTACAGGAGAGCTTGTTCTTGCACCAGGTGAAAATAAAAAACAAAACTAATGTGACCACCACATTTAAGAATTAGTAAGCTGCAATGTAAAAAAGGTTTCCTTCCGGATTTAATATCACTTTGCTTGGAATAGGTTAACAGACAAACAAATCAGAACCTCTGATCAGTCATTGTTTTTCAAAATTCCAGCCAAAAATAGTAATAAAAAAAAACGTAATAGTCAATGGAAATGTAATATAAATAAAATGAGAGAAAGGGAGAACACAGGAAGCGCCGCCTGAGTGTAGTATTAAAGCACATTTTATTGGCAGGGTAAGCAATAACACTCACAAGATCAAGATTAAAAACAGGCTCATCTGTATATGTAGATGGTATCTCTCCGGCCGTCCGGAAAATGAGTGTCCACACGTTATGAGGATGGCAGGGGATCTGCTGTAAGTCCTGTGGCCTCCAGGAAGTCGGCCAGAACCAGCGTGGCATGCAGGGAAGTGATGTCACCGGAAGTGAAGAGGCATCAGGGAGAGACGTGCTTGGAGCATCAGCTCCTTTTACAGGCCTAAAGAGGCAGTGCTACGGTGGTGCTATTTATGTGTCTGGGCCGGCTGTAGGAAAAAAAGCGAATGGAAAAAAATGGGAGATGTCAGTGGTCTCTGTTTAGACCCCTGACATGTCACCAAAGTCCCCAATAGGGCTGATAAAAAAAAAGCAGCCAATCCTGGGAGGGCTGGAGGGGAGGGGGATGTGACTTGTGAACTTTTTACACAGGATGTGCCTGTCTCAGGCTAGTGCATGAGATATGTAAATCACCTGTCACTCACAGCAAGGGGGAGGATTTGACAAAAGTTTTTCTCTGTTTGTCAAGATTTATCTCACTGAACAATAAAAGAGGATTGCTCAGAGCTGGATTAACTCTTTGTGGTAAGACTGGGCTCAGATGATAGGAAATCTTATTCTCTACATTGTGACAAAAAAAAATAGATTTACTAAAGGCAAGTAGACTGTGCGCTTTGCAAAGAGCAGTTGCACTCTGCAAGTGCAGTTGCTCCAGAGCTTAGTAAATGAGGTAAAGCTTCACTTTACAAAAGGATACCCAATCATGTGCAAGGAAAATGAAAAAAAAAATAGTTTTGCTTGCACATGATTGGATGATGGCAGTCAAGAGACAAGGAGAGAGGCGCCACTCAAGGCAGCCAACATATGGGAACAGAAACCAAGTTCCAAAGGTACTGCAAGAGACAATGGGGGTTATTTACTAAAGGAAAATCCACTTTGCACTGAAAATGCACTTGGAAGTAAAGTCAATATAGATCCGAGGGGGACATGCGAGGAAAATAAAAAACAGCATTTTAGCCTGTACATGATTGGATGATAAAATCAGCAGAGCTTCCCCTCATTTCAGATCTACCCCTTAGATTTAGAGCGACTGCACTTCCAAGTGCACTTACAGTGCAAAGTGGATTTGACTTTTGTAAATAACCCCCTATGAGATGATGGTAGTCAGCATAGTTTCTGCTCATTTACTAAGCAATGCGGCAACAGTCTTTTTGCCTTTAGTAAATCAACCCCAATGCCTTGAGAAAGTATTCATACCCATTGAAATTTTCCACATGTTACAATAATGTATTTTATTGGGATTGTATGTAATAGACCAACACAAAGTGGCAAATAATTGGGAAGTGGAAGGAAAATGATAAATGATTCAACAAATATGTGAAAAGTGTGACATGTATTTTTATAAACTTTGTAGAACCACCTTTCACTGCAATTACAGCTGTAAGTCTTTTTAGGGATGTCTCTATCAGCTTTGCACATCTAGAGAGTGACATTTTTGCCCATTCTTCCTTGCAAAATAGCTCAAGCCCTGTCAGATTATTTGGAGAGCATCCGTGAACAGCAATTTAAGTTTTGCCACAGATTCTAAATTGGATTTAGGTCTGGACTTTGACTGGGCCATTCTAACACATGCATATGCTTTGATCTAAACCATTCCATTGTAGCTCTGGCTGTATGTTTAGGGTCGTTGTCCTGCTGGAAGGTGAACCTCCACCCCAGTCTCAAGTCTTTTGCAGACTCTAACAGGTTTTCTTCTAAGATTGCCCTGTATTTGGCGCCATCCATCTTCCCATCAACTCTGACCAGCTTCCCTGTCCCTGCTGAAGAAAAACATCCCCACAACATGATGCTGCCACCACCATATTTAACGATGGGGATGGTGTGTTCAGGGTGATGGGCAGTGGTAGTTTTCCACCACACATAGCGTTTTGCTTTTAGGCCAAAAAGTTCAATGTTGGTCCCATCTGATCAGAGCATCTTCTTCCCCATGTTTGCTGTGTCCCCCACATGGCTTCTCGCAAACTGCAAATTAGACTTCTTATGGCTTTCTTTCAACAATGGCTTTCTTCTTGCCACTCTTCCATAAAGGCCAGATTTGTGGAGTGCACAACTGATAGTTGTCCTGTGGACAGATTCTCCCACCTGAGCTGTGGATCTCTGCAGCTCCTCCAGAGCTACCATGGACCTCTTGGCTGCTTCTCTGATTAATGCTTTCCTTGTCCGGCCTATCAGTTTAGGTGGACGGCCATGTCTTGGTAGGTTTGCAATTGTGCCATACTCTTTCCATTTTCGGATGATGGATTGAACAGTGCTCTGTGAGATGTTCAAAGTTTGGGATATTTTTTTATAACCTAACCCTGCTTTAAACTTCTCCACAACTTTATCCCTGACCTGTCTAGTGTGTTCCTTGGCCTTCATGATGCTGTTTGTTAACTAAGATTCTCTAACAAACCTCTGAGGGGGCCTCAATAGAGCAGCTGTATTTTTACTGAGATTAAATTACACACAGGTGGACTCTATTTACTAAGTAGGTGACTTCTGAAGGCAATTGGTTCCACTAGAATTTAGTTAGGGGTATCAGAGTAAAGGGGGCTGAATACAAATGCACGCCACACTTCTCACATATTCTTTTATAAAACATTTTGAAAACCATTTATAATTTTCCTTTCACTTAACAATTATGTGCCACTTTGTGTTGGTCTATCACATAAAATCCCAGTAAAATGCATTTACCCTTTTGGTTGTAACATGACAAAGGGATATGAATACCTTTTCAAGGCACTGTACTGTGAATATCTCCTAAACTTGCACAGTTTAGGAGATATTCAGAGTGCATGTAGCCTATGACATAACGACATATGCGCTCTGAAGGCCCGGCTTACAGTGCGGACCTTCAGAGCCCGTGCAATAAAGGGCGGCTCCCGTAAGCCTGCGCAGGAGTAACATCATCGCTCCCCCAGTCACTCGTGTAGCCGCAGCCTGCAAACCCAGAAGGAAGACCAGAGGAAGATGTCAGCCCTCTCAGCGCTGACATTGTGGCACTGGAGGGTTTGGTTCTAAGGTAAGTCTCTCCTAATGTGCTAGCATGCGATGCATACTGTACTATCACATTATAACATTGCCTTGCAGGGATTCTTTTTTTCTAACCACATGCAGTTTACTACCACTTTAAAGTGATACATACCAGAACTTCAAAATTTGGCATGGTTAAAAAGGTTTTGAAGATCCCTGGATGTGTTATGTACACATGGTCGGAAATTCCGACCACAAAATCCGTCGGATTTTTTCCGACGGATTTTGTTCGACGGTAGGACAAAGTTGTCGGAAAATCCGATCATTCTGAACGTGGTGAACGTGGTGACGTTCGTTGCGTATGACAGAACTACGTAGAGGCTAGTAGCCAATAGCTTTGGTCTTGTAATGTGATCTGAGCATGTGTGGCACTTTGTCCGTCGGAATTCGCTACACACGATCGGAAAAAGTCAGATCGGACTTTGTTGTCGGAAAATTTGAGAGCAGGATCTCAAATTTTTTCCGTCTGAATTTCAGACGGAAAAAGTCCGATGGAGCCCACACACGGTCAGATTTTCCGACAACTTGGTCCAATAGGACATTTTCCGTCGGAAATTCCGACCGTGTGTACGGGGCATTAGGGCTAATGCAATGCACCTAGACGTTACAACATTTACACATAGGTGTGAACTGACCTTTAGTCCTTATGTGAAAGAACACTTTTGCAACTTCCATTTTTTTTTAACTGTATGCTGATTTGTATGCAAATTCATGTTGAAAGAAATATTTATTTTTGAAAGACGGAGAAAAATACTTTTATGCATTTATTTGAATTATGTCAATTTCTGCTTATATGCCAAGCAAGTATAATAAAGCATAAAATACTGATTTAAAAAATAAGCATAATAAATTCATTTTAAAATGGGGGTAAACATGTTGTTCTCATATACCTTCCTGTCTTACATTTTCACCACTTGAGGGTACAGAATGAGTTAGTACCTGATCTCTTTTTCTTTCCCATACTTAACATAATTTTCCAAAAACTTGCAGAATACATGCCCAAATGAAACAGAAGAGCAATTCCAAAAGAATGAGTGAAATATATTTTATGCAAGCCTTGCTGATGTCTGGCCCAAAATGAATTCATATTGATTTCAGGAATGAAGTCACACAACTACGATTTCCATATTAACTTTCAAATGTCTATACTTTAATTAGGCGGTTTGTGTTTGGATAATATTATTGAATTAAGTGCTTTGGTTTTGTATTTCATACTCAGAATGACTCTACAAAATATATTAGGCAGCATGTGCTGGTACTGAAATAGGCAAGCTATATTCAAAGCGTATTAAGTATTTCATTGCTACAAATGACAATAAAATTACAGCAATACAATCGATGCAAATCAAATCACATGACAGCAGAATTACCACAATCTTGGCTATTATGTATTTTTCCTTTTTTTTTTATGTTAGTGCCCTTTACCGTGCTGAATAAAATCCTTAATATTGTGAAATAATTTTGCTGTGCCATTTTTATCCTTAAAGCCAATCTCCAGGGCAAATACTAACCCCCTTCCCGCCCCTTCTAACTGATCCTTGGCATTAAAAAAATCCTCTTTATAGATGCCTAAAGCCACAGTCATATGTCACTCCAGTCTTGGGTTTTATCTTCTGCTTACATGAGCCTGGGTCCTTCTTCAGGTACAAGGACTGCCTGCAGTACATGAACACATAATAGGGAAGAGGAGTAACATTAGCACAAGGAGACTGCCCAGTGCAGGCAAATCTGTAGTGCTAGATTAGCTGTCCCCTTGCCTGTAAACAGCATTGGTGAAGGACCTGGACAGCAGGCTTAGGTGACCAAATCTTGGTTTACAAGGTAGGAAAAAAACACACAGGATGGGTTTTTTCCTGGGTATGGGATTCAAAAAGAACTTGTATTATTGGATACTTAACAGTAACAGGTGTTCTTTTCAAGCAGCACCATAGGCAGACAATATTTATCTATCTATGCTCCACTGATCCACCAGCAGAACATCCTAAAATTCCTGCGCAAGTTTTGACTTTTTAAAAGTTGTACTCTACGAAGGGCTTAGTAACCCTTTTTTGAAACCCCAATTGATAGGGTTTGAGCGTGCTTATTGGATGGTCAGGCACCCAGCACTGCATTATAAAAAAAATGAAGGAAACTCTACTGCCCTGTACACACAATAGGATTTTCCGATGGAAAATGTTTGATAGGAGCTTGTTGTCAGAAAATCCTATTGTGTGTACAGGACATACCTTTGCATCACTTGTAGGCAGGTTGCCTGCTGTATTAATGCTTTCTAGATTGGTGTGGCTGCCCATGTTGGTGAGAGGAAGGGTTAACTTATGTTCTGCTGCTCTCATTTTCGTTGGCTTTTGGGGTCCAGCCTCCTATCCTGTGATATATGAAAGGCAGAGGTTTGGATCTCGTGGGTCACCACTAGCGTTAGCTAGGGAAAGGATGTTCTGCCACGTTATGTTTATCATGCTACACTATTAGTAAAAGTTGTTAACCACAACAAGCCTTCTCTAAAGTCAATTAAGGGGTGCACATGGGGTCCTGGCACACATACACAAGGGTCTGAGTCTGCAACAGCCTGTAACAGCACACAAAAGGTTCTAGTAACGTTTCAGCAAAGGTTCTCTGGTAAGGCTCCCTCCCTAGCTGTCTTTCTCTGTAAGTCCCCGGGAGTGGATTGGTGTTATGGAGAGTCACAACCTGGTCACTTTGTACGGATCGTGAAGGGTTAGGTGAGCACGCATGAGGTCGTTGCTTTGTGCTCGGCGGGATCCCGTTAGCAGAGTATGCTGACTGGTAGAGTGGGCATAGGCTCTGCATGTCCCTGCTAATGCAACACATACAAGTGTTGAATCAAAAATCAAAAATAAAGAGATGTATACACACCCTAAAGAGTTAACTACAGTATAATTTATTACTTAAAAAGAGCAAAATACAAAAAGTCACAGCAAGCAAAAAATTCCTGCTTATTTCCTGTATATAGAACAGAGGAATTCTGACCATTCCCGATGTTCTATATTACCCTACATCAAAAGGAACAGACAACCCATTACAATATTTAACTTTCTCCCAAAAGTAAGGGCAAAGATAGGATACAATCAGCAATCCATGGACCCCTCCCTCCCCCAAATGAAAGCACCCCCTATAATACCTGTAAAAATCCCCCAAGCCAGCATTGCCAACCCTCCAATGCAAAATTTACTGGCAGGATGCCAAAAATTTACAAACGGCACCAATTTTTTACTGGCACTGCAAAAAAGTACCTAAAATTACAGTTTTCAGTGCTAAACAGTGCAAATATCAATATTTAAACTATAAACATATATCTAGTGCTATTAGCAATGTGCTTAAGTTTAACAAAAGTAAAAAAACATATTTCTGCATTGATATGAAGGTCAGGTTACTAGAACCCGGCCAGCACAGAGTTCCCCCTTACATCAGAGTGTGCAGGATTCCCCCTTACCGTGAAAGGGAACTCTTATGTAAAGGGAAACACTGCAAATCATGATCTAAGGGGGAACTCTGATGTAGAGGGGGGGCTCAGGTGACCAGAGACCACCTTCCATACAGTGAATACACTAAGGTAAGGGGGGTTACCTTTATATCAGTGCCCCCTTACATTATCGTATTCACTCCCCCTTACATCAGTGACCCCCTCAGACTGGGCTGGTTTCGCTGTCACTGACCTCCTCTCGGGTGCACCATGCAGGGGTCAAATGGCTCCAGCTTGGTGGCTCTGGGTTTTATCCTACAGGAGACAGTCAGAGACTGCAGACCTACTACAGGGGACGGTCAGAGACTGCAGACCTACTACAGGAGACGGTCAGAGACTGCAGACCTACTACAGGAGACGGTCAGAGACTGCAGACCTACTACAGGAGACGGTCATAGGCTGCAGACAGGATACAGGAGGCGGTCATAGGCTGCGGACATAGAACAGGAGACGGTCATAGGCTGCGGACAGGATACAGGAGACAGTCATAGGCTGCGGACATAGTACAGGAGACGGTCATAGGCTGCGGACATAGTACAGGAGACCAAAATGTACTCACTACTTACTCAGATAAAAATATATGAATAAACACCTCAAGACCACCAAGCACAAGACATAATCAATTATATTATGACCATATAGTACAAACACAATATACAGCAGCACTTTTAATCAGAAAATACCAGCCAAATCATATTGCTGCTGCCTCCCCTCTCCTGGCATGCATGTATCTGTAGTGCCCTGGACACATGAGGTGGTAACTCTGGAGAGGACTTAGGAGGCTGTGCCTGGACTGGTGAGCACTGCATGTAATAGGTAGAGATAGGGGAGAAAACATCCTCTCTTTAGAAGCAAAGCAGATATGAGTATGACACACAAAAAAACGATCTGCTGCTACACAAACCTGCTGCTACACAGCCCATCCTCTGCCCCCCTCCCCTCCTGCCCACTAAGACAAGGCAAAGACACAGTTAGCTAATAGCTAGCTTACCTTCTCCTAGGCTGAAGTCCGTCCGGCTCCACTGCGGGCTCACTCCACTCCTCCCCCTCCCAGAATCAAATAAGGCGCGTTGTGGCTGGGAGGGGGAGGGTACAACCATACAAGTAGCAGGGTGTTAGAAAGATCATCGGGGATGATCGGAGATGCTCGGCATGCTTCGGGACTGCACATGCGCAGTTCCGAGCTGGGAACCGGCATTTTTACTGGCAAGTTTTTTTTTTTACGGATTTTCACTGACACGGAAAAATAGCCCCGTCTTTACGGGCTGCCCGTAAAAACACGGGCGGTTGGCAACACTGCCCCAAGCCACCTGTAAACGAATAAGTAGCATAAAATTCCTAAAGGGGACAGTGTGTTCCTGAAAATACAGATATAAATCACACTGTTCCACAATGGAATGATCATCAGGGAATTGTCAGAATTCCTCTCTGTTCTATATACAGGGAATAAGTGGGTATTTTTTGCTTGCTGTGACTTTTTGTATTTTGCTCTTTTTAATAAAATTATACTGTAGTTAACTCTTTAGGGTGTGTATATATCTCTTTATTTTTTATTTTTTATTTAGTATTATTATTGATTACACCCCCTGATATACAAACGATGAGTACTACTAGTTAATGAATTTAGGGGGGAATCCCATTTTTCTCTCTATTTGTGCACATACAAGTGTTGCATTACAAGTACAAGTGTGTAGTATATGGGACCATGTCCTTGGAAGAGACTCTGCATAACACTTTACACAAGTGGCTCATCTTTGAGTTGGAGGACTGCCTTAATGTTTGATTCTTCACAATGAAAATCGGTAATGAAAAGCACGCCCTCGGGCAAGGTGTAAAGCTGATGTATCAACATATGATCCTTCTGGCCTAGTGTAGCCCAGAAGAACCCACCCTGGGGTAGGTCTTCTGTGTGGCCCTTGCACTTGGCACCCAACAAGTTAATGGGAACACAGGGAGGAGATATCACCTGTCCATCACAAGATGTGCACCCTACCCTAACACGCTGCCTCTCACATAGTGCCAGTGGCAAACAGACACTTTAGTGACATGCGGGCTCAGAGGGAGTTGTGCACAATGTTGGCCACAGTAAACCTTCAACACTCCTGGAAGTATTGAAGATTAAAGAAAACTACTGTACAGTACTATTACTAACGAAGAATATAAAGACTCCTCATAGCAAGGCTAGTATTTGCAAAATGTTAAAGTGGTTGTAAACCCTTACATATACCCAGTGAAGTGACTAGCCTCACATATCACACAGAGATTAAACAAATCCTCTTATATATAGTATTTTGAACCTGTTTATCTGCAGCCCTCTGTTCTCTTCAGTCTATTAAAGCATACATTTTACACAGCATTTCTAAGCTCCAGAAAGTAGGGGTGGAGATTTGATGTCACACCCTGCACAGCACATAGCATAGTGCTGAGTGTAATCTGAGACCTAAGTGGATAGAATGTCCACACCCCTCTCTACACAGTCTCATAGGGAAGCATGCCCAGTTGAGGCTGACAATCACTTGCTGTGTGTTGGAGGGGGCTGTCTCCCAGAGTTATGTGGTGTCGGTATAACCTGTCTGAAGTGAATTATGCAGATAGCAGAGAGAAAAGAGAACAGATAGGAACCACACTCAGTGCTTTGGATTAAGAATAGTACACACTATAGAGGGATATGCTTTGGTCATTTTTCATTTCAGAGGTTTACAACCACTTTACTAGGGATTCTATAAGAACTCTCTGTCCCCATGTGAATGTGCTCAGGCCCATGTAATCACCTGCCCCCTACACTTGGAAATACTGAGTGTTTTATGGGACTCCTGCAGACAAATGAGGCAACACAAGAAATTAAGGTATCAGTAGCAGAGAATACACACTATCCAGAAAACATATACCTTTGTGAGATTATTGGACAGATTACATATTTCATTTTTGCCCATTAAATTATTTGAAGATATAGGCAACTAAGCACTATGGCAAAAGTTTTGAGACTTTTTCAATTAAAGTTATTCATATTAATAATACATAGTATAAAGTACATAGTGTAAGTTTTGTTTAAGAATTTAGCAGTTATTTAAGTTCATAAAGAGAAGTTTAACTTTATTTGAACCGGAATTCCAGACAGTGTTGCTGCAGACATGTACGGTGCCGTGGTCTGGCTTTGTGTGAGGCTGGCACAGATTGCCTGCTGCCTTCTGATATCTCTGTGCTTGCTTTTCTTATCACACTGACTTCTGTATCAGCCTTACTAATGTGGTTATCACTGGAGTGCAGAATGCTTCAAATGAATTGCTATGAAGATAACACAGGACATATTTTTCCCTATTAGAGTAAACCTCAATTAGCCTAGGCAATGCACACAGCCAGGCGAGTCTAAGCATCAGGGTTTTTTTTAATAAAAACAACAGTATTTCAATATAATATTGTATAGATTGCTTTGAACTAGCTATAAAAATGTCTTTTAAAAATGGTTTGGTATTGACACCTGGCACCTGATCAACTACTACTTTTTAGCAACTGTAAAATTGACATGAGATCTGATGGTTTATGAATGAATAGTTATATAATGTAGAGATAATAATGATAGCAACAGAAACAACATACATTGGCGTATGAGCCAATTTAAAGTGATCCTGTGGTAGACACCGGTGATGGTAAAACCCTTGTCATTGGCAGAATCACTCAGATCCAGTGCAACATTACCTAATGCAATGTTCTCTGTCACTTTCGTCTAATCATGGAACAAATTCATAGGGGAAGGGTCCTTTTAAAAAGCAGCAGTATGGCCTAAAGCGATGTTCTTTTTAAATGTCCATTGCAATCCACTTACTTTGAGACTTCAAAGCAAGAGGAACGCAATTAAAATAAATGAAGACGAAAAAAAAAAAAAAGATGTGAACTGATTGTAATTGTAAAAAATATTGCATGTCCGTAAAATATGCATTGTACAATGTTGGCAAACCATTGAAATTTAATAGGTTTGTTTTAACACATGGCATGTTAATGAATTTGCATAAACGTACCACAATGGGACAGTCTGCATGGATTGTGGATTAGTGTAATTTGTTCTTTCCCAAAAGTTCAGTAAAGCAAGCCAATTCCTGGCCTCATTACTGTCTCATTGGAGAAAAGGACCACATTACAGTTAAATTAGAGAGTAGGGTTAACTGTGAAGTGTCTGGGCAAACCTGGTCAGCTCAAGGGCTGGTGGTGGTTAAGGGACCGGACTCACACTCCTAGCTGTAAGAGAAGACCCCCCCTCCATGGCCAATGCATCAGGTGGCCCAGGTCAGCATGTAACATGGGCACCAGGTATTGGGTTGAGTCCTAACCCAGACCACAAGTAAAGCATAGGCCTGTTTGAGAAGGTGCTCTGAGTGATGGGGGGTTAAAGGATTGTGATCAAGAGGATAAGAAAGAGTATAGTATCCATGGCCTGGATCTGTGCATGCAGACAAAGGGTGGGTTTGGCGTTTTAACCAATGAAATACTCGAAGCTCTGTCTGCTAGGAAGAATGCATACCACCCAACTTTCTGAGATGGGAATGAGGGACACAGAGGCGGCTCTCTAATTAGGCAAATTAGGCGGTCACCTAAGGCCTCGCACTCCTAGGGGCCTCGCGGCCACATAATTTGCCTACCGTGTGTTGGAGTGAACGTCCCCTGGTCGGGGCCCTCAGAATCTTTAAAGGGGTTGTAAAGGCAGAAGGTTTTTTTATCTTAATACATTTCATGCATTAAGATAAAACGCCTTCTGTGTGAAGCAGCCCCCCTCAGCCTCCCTAATATTTACCTGAGGTCCCTCTCTGTCCAGCGATGTCCACGAGTGTCTTAGCTGTCCTGATTCTCCTTCCTTATTGGCTGAGATGCCATTGAGATGCCATTGGCTCACGCTGTTGTCAATTAAATTCAGCTAGCCAATCTCTTGTATCATGTCTGCTGTCTCTGACCATCCCCTGTATCACGTCTGCATTCTTTTCTGCCGTAATTTCTATCGCTTGAATAATTTTTTCCATAATGGGAGTGAGTGGGGCCTCATATCTAAGGCCTCACAAAGTCTAGAGCCGCCTCTGGAGGGACACCTCTGTGATAACAGTGTCTGGAAGACACTGCTGATCATAGATTGAGGTATAGAGCCAATAAGCGTCTCTTTATCACGTGATCAGCTGTGTCCAATCACAGCTGATCACAGATGTAAATAGAAGCCGATTATCAGCATTCCTTTGCTCATGCTGACAGCATGAGGAAGTAGGAAGAGAGCCGATAACCGGCTTTACTAAAAGGGACATGTAAACTGATAATCAGGGCACTAATTATCAGTGTCCTGATAAACTGATAATCAGGGCACTAATTATCAGTGTCCTGATTATCAGTGCAGTCCCAACAGTGCCCACCAGTAGTGTCTATCAGTGCCGCCTCATCAGTGTCCACCAATGCCGCCTCATCAGTGCCCTCCAGTGCCGCCTCATCAGTGACCATCAGTGCAGCCTATCAGTGACCATCAGTGCAGCCTCATCAGTGCACATAAGTAAACGAGGAAAATTAACTGTTTGCATAATTTTATAACAAACTATGAAAAATTGCGTTTGGTTACAGTGTCATTGTCATTCAAATTGCGACAGCACTGAAAGCTAAAAAATTGGCCTGAGCAGGAAGGTGGGTGAAAGTGTCCAGTGGGCAAGTGGTTAAAGGAGAATTGTACAAATGATTGACTAAACCCACAAGTGCTTTTTTACCACTACTTTTCCTTTATACTGGCTTTTGGAATTTACAAATGAAGCAATTTAGAAATTGGATGAAAGGTTTAGCACAAACATTTTTTGATAGCTAAATAGTGCATTTTATATACAACTATATAGATCAGACCAAAATGAGGGACAAATGAGGAGGGAAGAGGGACAGAGGGACTTTGTTCCAAATCAAATCAGAGACAGTCCCCCGAAATTAGAGAAGCTGATGAGAACGTGCAACTGCATGTGCTGGTCATGTGTATAGATGCAAACTGCCTACATACAGGCTTGTGAATCAACAGTGACAATACTGACAGCCCCTGCAACATCTTGTAATTTTACAGTAGTGCAAGCAGGCACAGCCTACATGAGAGCGGCAACTCTGCTCTGAATTCAGGAGCAGTGCAGCACTACTGCCACACCAGCACAGCAAGCCACATTAGATGGACTTCACCGGCAGGATCAATGGGTTTTTATGAAACTTTGAAGTGGGTCTAGGAGAAAACTGTAAGTGCAGATGCACCTACAATTAAAAGAGAAGTATGGCCAAAGCTTTTTTGGCCATACTTCTCCTATGGGTCAAAGGCATGCCCTTACTTGTGGGCTCTCAGCTGATGTCACAGAGCCGCTCCAAGCAATGGAAGGATCCTGACCATATTGTCAGGATCCACTCAGATGCCTTATTGGCAGCTAAATCAGCCTCTCAGCATGCTGCCAAGAGCCTGAGCCAGTCGCTCCTGCACCCTCCACAGCCCAGTACTCCAGTGAGCGCTGGAAGGGCAGAGCAGAGAGCCATGACGCTCTCTGCTCAGAGATGACCAAGAACTGAGCAATCATTGGTCATGTGATCACTCAGTTCTCAGGTTTAGGACTGGCAGGGGACAGCTGCAGCATCAAACCAGTGCTACAGCATGGATTTGAGTATGTGTGCTTATTTTTTTTACATACCCCAAACGTCTCCTTTAAGTGCTGCAGCACATTTTTTTAATTGGAAATCTTAGTTAATTTCCAGAATTCTTTATATTTTATAATTTTTATTGGCTTTAATGCATTTGTCCATTGTGTTGTCTTTTATTTGGCAACCCATTATTTATGAATTGACTGTTAGCACACCTCAGTGGTGCAATTGACAAGAAAAGCAATGCATTGCAAAACACATATAAAATCTATTGCTATGCATTGCTATAAGGTGCATTATACTGGGTGTTGTGGTGTGAACAAGCCCTTCGGGTTCTATATATTGAAAGATAAGCCAGGTGCTCTTTACCATATTGAAAACCAATTGGTTGTTTTTAGGTTAATCTGCTTTATACATACAGGTTTATTCGATAAGATCCTTTTCATAACAAGAAATATCCAATTACAAAGGTATGGGGATTATTGAAGTATGTAAGTATTATTATGCAAAAGAAGCCAATGTCATTCTGTTTCAGAGAGTAGATAGATATTACAGCAGAATGCCTTATCTTGTTTTTTTATTTTAGGAATAAGTTTATCATAGTGAGAGGATCTGGAAGGAAAATGAAGACAGGACTCCTGTAATTTTAAGGAGAATGAAAAGCCTTTCCTTTTCTTCCCTTTGTCAACAGGAATCTAAGCAGTGTCACAGCCGGCTGTTCAGCAAGGAATTAAGTGGCCGGCGTGAATGTACTTTTCTATCAAAAAACTGGCATACTGAGAAATGGAAATGCTTGGAAGTCAAGTTAATTCTCTATTTCAGATACCAACAAGTAGAGAAAAAATAATCTATTAACAACAATGGACTTCGGCAAATCCCATTCATACCAAAAAAAAAAAAAAAATACATACATATATATATATATATATATATATATATATATATATATATATATATATATATATATATATATATATATATATATATATATATATATAGTATTTCACAAAAGTGAGTACACCCCTTACATTTTTGAAAATATTTTATTATAACTTTTCATGTGACAACACTAAAAAAATTACACTTTTCTACAATGTAAAGTATTGAGTGTACAGCTTGAATAACAGTGTAAATTTGCTGTCCCCTCAAAATAACTCAACACACAGCCATTAATGTCTAAACTGCTGACAACAAAAGTGAGTACACCCCTAAGTGAAAATGTCCAAATTGGGCCCAATTAGCCATTTTCCCTCCCCGGTGTCAAGTGACTTATTAGTGCTACAAGGTCTCCGGTGTGAATGGGGAGCAGGTGTGTTACATTTGGTGTTATCGCTCTCACTCTCTTATACTGGTCACTGGAAGTTCAACATGGCACCCCATGACAAAGAACTCTCTGAGGATCTGAAAAAAATTATTGTTGCTCTACATAAAGATGGCCTAGGCTATAAGAAGATTGCCAAGACCCTGAAACTGAGCTGCAGCACCGTGGCCAAGACCATACAGCAGTTTAACAGGACAGGTTACACTCAGAACAGGCCTCACCATGGTTGACCAAAGAAGTTGAGTGTACGTGCTCAGCATCATATCCAGAGGTTGTCTTTGGGAAATAGACATTTGAGTGCTGCCAGCATTGTTGCAGAAGTTGAAGGGGTGGGGGTCAGCCTGTCAGTGCTCATACCATACACCGCACACTGCATCAAATTGGTCTGCATTACTGTCGACCCAGAAGGAAGCCTCTTGTAAAGATGATGCACAAGAAAGCCTTCAAACAGTTTGCTGAAGACAAGCAGATTAAGGAGGACATGGATTACTTGAACCATGTACTGTGGTCTGATGAGACCAAGACAAACTTATTTGGTTCAGATGGTGTCAAGCATGTGTGGCGGCAACCAGATGAAGAGTACAAAGACAAGTGTGTCTTGCCTACAGACTCACTTTTGTGAGATACTGTATATATACAGTATATTCCAAGCAGTAGATTATGTCTCCAGTCCCTCCCATAACTAAGATGTTACTGTTGTGCAACTACACATTACAGTTATTTGCTATGGAGAAACACTTATGCCACGTACACACGATCGGATTTTCCGACAGGAAATGTTGGATGTGAGCTTGTTGGCGGTAAGTCCGACCGTGTGTTTGCTCCATCGGACATTTGTTGACGGACTTTCTGCCAACAAATGTTTGTTGTCGGACTTTCCGATTGTGTGTACACAAGTCCACGCATGCTCAGAATCAAGTACGAACCGGAAGCGGTCAGTCTTGTAAAACTAGCATTCGTAATGGAGATATCACGTACGTCTTGTACATCACTACGTTCGTAATTGTTGGCCAACTGTTGTGTGACCGTGTGTATGCAAGACAAGTTGGAGTCAACATCCTCGAACAAAAATCCACGGTTTTGTTGTCGGAAAGTCCAATCGTGTGTACGGGGCATAAGACCGTCACTTAAAGCCCAATTCTAGGAAATATCTGATTGCCTTCAGGAAATTATTTTTCCCCTGCTGGAGCAAATTGGACCATGCTTTATAGAGTGTTTTTGCCTCCCTCTGGATCAACTGTGGGTGTAGGATACCGTACTTGTAGGTTTTCTATTTATTCTGTTGGGTGAACTAAATGGACATTTTTTTTTCAACCCAATTAACTATGAAAACTAGAAAAGTATAACTAAAGGTAACTTTTTTTTAGTTTTGGATAGAATGGAGAAGGATTAGAACATCTGTCAGGATTTAATTAGGGATATTTACCCTCTTTATATGTACTGGCGACTGCTATCACCAAGAGAAGAAAACCTTTTATTAAGGAGAGGAGAAAACAGGAGGCCACAAGCCTCGGGGATTTTTTGTTAATGGTATCTGGGTAGGTAAAATGTATAGGAACAAATAGAGATGTATATATAAAAATAGAATTTTATTTTCCCACAAGGGTTGAAAACAACAAGGACACAGGTAATACATCCATACTTTACAGACATATATGTTACATCAGACGAGAGTTTGTGTAGAGCTTCGCCATACTCGACATGTTTCACTCTATGGAGTTTCTTCAGGAGTTTGATAGGTTTAGCTCAAAAATATGCTGAAATAACAGAATCGCATGAAAAAGTATCCTTTACAAGAAATTGTACAGGCAAGGTGTACATGTTCATACAAAGTATAGAGAACTTGGATCAAGCAGAATATACATCTAAATGACTGAGCAATTAATACATTAGTTTCATGTTTAATACACATATAAATAGAACATAGGACATAGAAAGCAAAAGGGAGGCTGGAAAGATAAGACTGGGCAGAGCTTACCACAAATACTTGGATATATCTGAAGTATATCTGCATATGTTGACTATCGATTTCTTGTATAAAAACAAACAGATTTCGAAGACAGAGATGATATCACTTCCAGAATGCCACAAAAATATGCAGAGAGACACGCTACAAAATTCAAAAAAATTCAAAAAGGAATGAGGCTATAGATTGGGCGATAAAAATTGTATGATTCAAAGCAATAAGGATTGAAATATAATTTTTATAATTTTTATAATATATAGCCTCATTCCTTTTTGAATTTTTTTGAATTCTGTAGCGTGTCTCTCTGCACATCAAACTCCTGAAGAAACTCCATAGAGTGAAACATGTCGAGTATGGCGAAGCTCTACACAAACTCTCGTCTGATGTAACATATATGACTGTAAAGTATGGATGTATGGATGTATTACCTGTGTCCTTGTTGTTTTCAACCCTTGTGGGAAAATAAAATTCTATTTTTTATATATACATCTCTATTTGTTCCTATACATTTTACCTACCCAGATACCATTAACAAAAAATCCCCGAGGCTTGTGGCCTCCTGTTTTCCCCTCTCCTTCATAGAAGGTTTTCTTCTCTCAATTAAATTGGGATTTTGGTATCGCCCCCTGTTCAACTTCTTCATCTAGTTAATCAATTTGCTATCACCAAGAGTTTAAGTAAGTAAGAAGTAAGTAATTTGAGTTGACACCAGAACAGGATTAGAGTGGAGATCTTCCAATTGGGACACTCATTTTGGTAACCCTGGTGACGACCAGTGATTTGCCTCAGTTTGGAGGAATTTCTAATTTCCTGTTTTGACTTTGGAACAGGAAGTGAAGGAGGAACTCTCCAATGGTATACAGATGGCAAAAAAACTAGCAGGCATTACAACCCACCCTTACTTGCTTCAAAATGAGGCATTAGACATGTTTTTTTAAGCACTCTGAATGCCAATAAATGCCCATGTCACTAAATAAAATGGTTATCCTACAGTCCTGTTCACACCATTCTCCAGGTATGAGGGAGGCCCTCAGGGGATCTCCAGGGATAGGGGAGGCCCTCCGGGGATCCTCAGTGACACAGAGGCCATTTGGGGATCTCCAGGAATGAGACAGGGTCCCAAGTAAAAGGGGGGTCATTTGGGAGGTGGGGGCTTTGGGGACCAACACCCAAAATTTACTGGCACAGCCAAGTTTTTACAAGTTACAAAATTACAGTTTTAAGTGCAAACTTCAGTATTTGGGCTGCAAACAAGATAGGTAGATATTAAGGTAAAAAACATATTCTTATGTTATTTTCAATATAGTAAGCGCGGGTTATTATAAGGGATGAGGGTGGTTCTCAGGGGATCTACAGGGATGGGGGAGGTCCTCAGGGGTCCTCCAGGGATGAGGGAGGACCTCAGGGGACCTTATGGGATGAGGATGGTCCTCAGGGTATCTCCAGGGATGAGGGTGGTCCTCAGGGGAACTTTAGGGATAAGGGTGGTCCTCAAGGGATATCTAGGGATGCATCTGCAGCCACCTTTCATTCATTGTCTCGCCGAGACGCTTACTGAATGCTTGCATAACAGGCACTAGGTCATTAGTGCCTTGCTTGGTGCAAAGATCCCATCCGACATATACTGAGTGTGTCATTCAGCTGGTGATTTGGAGCGGCATGATTGAATCAATCGGATCCCCACAGTTGTAACGATCATCCATTTTACCCGTTTCGGGAAGGCTTGTTTGACCTTTCTGTTAACACAAAGGTCCACACATTGAGGTGAGCGGCCCGAATTATCTTTGATGGAGGCACTAATGCGAATGCACTTAGAGGAATAAGTTCTGAGCACCCTTATCACAATTGTGGAGAATTTTTTTTTTCTGGTGTTCCGTTTTTGTTTTTCACCTTTTTGGATTGGTTACGGATCATCTATATTAACTTGGACTATTAGATGTATTAAGAATTCACATGTATGGTTGTCTCTGGCCATATTTTTTAAGTTTTTTAATTTTCATTTTATTTATTGTTTTAGCGCTGCATTGACTATTTATTATTTTTCACCTAGGATTTGATATATCGACCTTGAGTGCTTAGCTGCTTTTTTAGTTAGAGTTTGCCTTTGCGCGGATTGAACCCCATTTATTTTGTTATAAAATCTATTGAATAAAATTGAAAACATGTCCATAAAGTAACATTTTTTTATTGATCAGATGTTCAAATTGCAAAAAAGTGTGGCACTCAAAGCAATACAAGTATATTATAAATGACTAATAAAGTGTCAAAATATATGTGCAACCAATATCAAAAAAAATAATAATTCATATAATAAGGTGCTACCCCCAATGAATTGTAAACCGTATCGATCTCCTAAGTAAAAAAGCTCACACCATGGAGCCCAGAAATTGAGTATATAGTGTAGTAGTTTATTAAAGTTAAAATTGGCCAATACAAATAAATACCACGTGGAATGTTATAAAACAAAACAACCCAGACTCACTGAGTCCATGGTGTGAGCTTTCTCACTTAGGAGATCGATACTGTTGCCTGGTGAGACAGGATTATGACATTACATTTCAGCCGTCAGGCGATTCATAAAGGAGGTGGTGGCTTTACACACTGCTGGTGACAGAGTGGAGTACCTATTTCACTTTGGAAACTGTAAAAAAAAAAAAAAAACGGAAAAACTCTGCCTCCATGTGAGGCGTCCAACCGACTGCCATCTTTTTGCATTGACAGCTCTTATATAGTCAAGGGCGAGGCCACCCAGTGATGTAAATGGATGACCCCACCCACTCTGACATCACATGATGTCAGTAGGGGTGGAGTCATTCAGATATGCCAGTGAGTGGCCCCGCCCTTGGCTATATAAGAGCTGTCAAAGCAAAAACGCCTCCCATGGAGGTGGCGTTTTTACGTTTTTTTTTTTATTTTTTACAAAGTTTCTAAAGTGAAATAGGTACTCCACTCGTTTACGCCAGTGGCCCCGCCAGTGCCGATCCTGACCTCCCTGGGGCCCTAAGCAAAATTCTGCTGAGGGGCCCCCTACCTGACCCGTGATGCCGTGAACTATGGAAACCATTTGCCATTGCCACACAGTCACACCTGAAACTTCAGCGCTCCCAATACAATCCTCCCTCCTTTAAACAAAACAGTCAAAGAATAAGTACAACAAAATAGAACAGACATGTATACAATATATATATCTTTACATATCTGAGTGTGGATCCCCCACTTACATCAGGGTCCCCAGAGAGCCACCCCTTACATCAGGATCCCCAGAGAGCCCCCCCTTACACCAGGGTCCCCAGAGAGCCTCCCCTTACACCAGGGTCCCCAGAGAGCCCCCCCCTTACACCAGGGTCCCCCCCTTACACCAGGGTCCCCAGAGAGCCTCCCCTTACACCAGGGTCCCCAGAGAGCCTCCCCCTTACACCAGGGTCCCCAGAGAGCCTCCCCCTTACACCAGGGTCCCCAGAGAGCCTCCCCCTTACATCAGGGTCCCCAGAGAGCACCCCCCTTACATCAGGGTCCCCAGAGAGCACCCCCTTACATCAGGGTCCCCAGAGAGCACCCCCTTACATTAGGGTCCCCAGAGAGCACCCCCCTTACATCAGAGTCCCCAGAGAGCCTCCCCTTACACCAGGGTCCCCAGAGAGCCTCCCCTTACACCAGGGTCCCCAGAGAGCCTCCCCCTTACATCAGGGTCCCCAGAGAGCACCCCCCTTACATCAGGGTCCCCAGAGAGCACCCCCCTTACATCAGGGTCCCCAGAGAGCACCCCCTTACATCAGGGTCCCCAGAGAGCACCCCCTTACATCAGGGTCCCCAGAGAGCACCCCCCTTACATCAGGGTCCCCAGAGAGCACCCCCTTACATTAGGGTCCCCAGAGAGCACCCCCCTTACATCAGGGTCCCCAGAGAGCATCCCTATAAAGCCCCTCCTTACATCGGGGTCCCCAGAGAGCCCCCCATACATCAGTGTCCTCAGAGAGCCTCCCTACTTACATCAGGGTCTGCAGCATTGCCCTTTACATCAGAGTTCCCTCTTGCACTGTAAGGTGGAATCCTGCATACTATGATGTAAAGGGGAACTCTGGGACTGTGGGGAGGACTCTGGTGACCAGAGAAAGAAAACACTAAGATAAGGGGGTTTACTGATAAGGGGGAAACCTTTATATCAGTGCCCCCTTACAATATTGTATTGACCCCCCCTAGACTGGCCTGGCGGTGCTGTCACTGACCTCCTCTCAGGTGCACCATGCAGGGCTCAGTCAGTCGGCTCCAGCTTGGTGGCTCTGGTTTTATCCCATAGTTTCCTCTCCGCAGTCCATACATGTCTGACTTCTCCCATGACCCCCATCCTGGCTGCGCTCCCTCTCTTGACTCAGGGGAGGTCAGAGGCTGCGGATGGGACAGGGGAGGTCAGAGGCTGTGGGGGGAGGGCAACAGGAGAGGTCAGAGGCTGCGGGGGAGGGCAACAGGAGAGGTCAGCGGCTGCGGGGGGGGGCAACAGGAGAGGTCAGAGGCTGCGGGGGGCAACAGGAGAGGTCATAGGCTGTGGGGGGCAACAGGAGAGGTCAGAGGCTGCGAAGGGGGGGGGGCAGGAGGTCAGAGGCTGCGAAGGGGGGGACAGGAGGTCAGAGGCTGCGAAGGGGGGGGGACAGGAGGTCAGAGGCTGCGAAGGGGGGGACAGGAGGTCAGAGGCTGCAAGGGGGGGACTGGAGGTCAGAGGCTGAAAGGGGGGGGACAGGAGGTCAGAGGCTGCAGGGGGGGGACAGGAGGTCCGAGGCTGCGAGGGGGGGGACAGGAGGTCAGAGGCTGCAAAGGGGGGGGGGGGGACAGGAGGTCAGAGGCTGCAGGGGGGGACAGGAGGTCCGAGGCTGCGAAGGGGGGGGGACAGGAGGTCAGAGGCTGCGAAGGGGGGGGACAGGAGGTCAGAGGCTGCAAGGGGGGGACTGGAGGTCAGAGGCTGCAAGGGGGGGACAGGAGGTCAGAGGCTGCAGGGGGGGGGGACAGGAGGTCAGAGGCTGCAGGGGGGGGGGACAGGAGGTCCGAGGCTGCGAGGGGGGGGGGGGACAGGAGGTCTGAGGCTGCGAGGGGGGGGGGGGACAGGAGGTCTGAGGCTGCGAGGGGGGGGGGGGGGGGGGAAGGAGGTCCGTGGCTGAGAGGGGGGGCAGGAGGTCCGAGGCTGCGAAGGGGGTGGGAAAGGAGGTCCGAGGCTGCGAGGGGGGGGACAGGAGGTCAGAGGCTGCAGGGGGGGGACAGGAGGTCCGAGGCTGCGTAGGGGGTGGGAAAGGAGGTCCGAGGCTGCGAGGGGGGGGACAGGAGGTCAGAGGCTGCAGGGGGGGGACAGGAGGTCAGAGGCTGCAGGGGGGGGACAGGAGGTCAGAGGCTGCGAGGGGGGGGGCAGGAGGTCAGAGGCTGCGAGGGGGGCAGGAGGTCAGAGGCTGCGGGGGGGGCAGGAGGTCAGAGGCTGCAAGGGGGGGCAGGAGGTCAGAGGCTGCGAAGGGGGGGCAGGAGGTCAGAGGCTTTGAGGGGGGGAGGGGGGACAGGAGGTCAGAGGCTGCGAGGGGGCCCAGGAGGTAAGAGGCTGCGAGGGGGCCCAGGAGGTAAGAGGCTGCGGAGGGGACATTTTATTTTTAAAAATGGCGCCACTTGGCGCCATCGTGTCACTGGTGCCGCTGCCGCCACTGTGAGGGCAGCGGCGCCTGAAAAAAAGATGGCCGCGGGGTCGACATGCAACTGCGCATGCGCCCACCTTTCCGAAAATTGCCGAGCAGCGGCAACAGCGCTGGCGCATGCGCAGTTGCATGTCGGGCTACTGCGCATGCGCCAGCGCTGTTGCCGCTGCTCGGCAATTTTCAGAAAGGCGGGCGCATGCGCAGTTGCATGTCATCCCCGCGGCCATCTTTTTTCAGGCGCCGCTGCCCTCACAGTGGCGGCAGCGGCCCCAGGGGCCCCCGAGCAGAGCCGATCCGCCGCGGGGCCCTACGTAGCTTGCGTAGTCCGCGTATAGGGCGGATCGGCTCTGGGCCCCGCCCTTGACTATATAAGAGCTGTCAAAGTAAAAAGATGGCAGATGGCGGGACGCCTCCCATGGAGGCGGAGTTTTTACGTTTTTTTAAAAAAATTCTTGGGACCGCCGAACGCCGTGATTGAAGATGGATAGACATTGCGGGACCCTTTTTTTTTAAAAAATAAAGGAATTGTTCAAAACTGTCTTTTGTCATTTTTACTTTTTGACACTTTTTTTGGTGAATGGGTAGGGGTAAAATGTACCCCTACCCATGGGGGAGCGGGATCTGGGGGCCCTCTTGTTAAAGGGGGCTTCCAGATTCCAATAAGCCCCCGGCCGGCAGACCCCCACAACCTCCGGGCAAGGGTTGAGGGCATGTGACCTGGTTACGGTTCAGGAGGGAGGGTGCGCTCTGGTCCCCTGACCTTTTCCTGCGGCCTGCCATGTTGCGTACTCAGATAAGGGTCTGGTATGGATTTTGGGGGGGACCCCACGCCATTTTTTTTTTTTTTAAATTTTGGCAAGGGGTTCCCCTTTAATATCCATACCAGACCCAAAGGACCTGGTAATGGACAGGGGGGGGGGACCCACGCCATTTTTTTCAATTATTTTTTCTGTATATTCTTGGGATCCGGCAATATATTACAGCCGCAAGCAATTTTAAATGACATTTTTTCCTTTAAAAATGTAATTTTGCTGTGGGACTGTTATGAACATGGGAAAAATGCGCTACTTTGCAGGCACACTAAGGAGACCCCCCAGGCACAATATTTGAAGGCATATTTCATTTTTAATGTTTTTCTTTAAGCATCATTAAAATCACTGCTCCTGAAAAAGATGCATTTTTTTTTGCATTGATGCAAGGTCCCAGGTCCCCATACACTTTTTATGGCAATAACTTGCATATAAGCCTTTAAAATTAGCACTTTTGACTTTTCACATTAGTGTCCCATAGACTTTAACGGTGTTCGCACGTTCGCATAAATATTTTGTCTGTTCGCATGTTCTGGTGCGAACCGAACCAGGGGGTGCTCGGCTCATCCCTACTGATTACCTTCTTTTGTGCTAGCTGCTATGCTATCCCTAGATTTAAAAGATGCTGCTTACCTTTTTACTTGCTTCTTATCTAAATATGTAAAAACTAAAAACAATCTTACCTAGCTTTCCTCTTCTATGTAAGGGGGCTAATGAGTTATGTTTACGATAATCAATTCTGTCTGTACTGGACTCGTGACAGATCTCATTATCAGTTGTAAACTAAATGTGTACACTGTCTGTCCTATAAAAGAGCTAAGGATATCTAGCTGGGATTTTGCATTTCATATTGATGTGCTTTTAGTCCAGTCCGTCTCTAAAGTGTCCCTAAATAAGCACATTGCAAATTATTCTGAACAATACAAGTTGCCTATGGAGTTCTGTGTATAATCCTGATTCAAAGAAATAACTAAAAGGGTATAAACATACACTTTAAGCTCAATTTCACATTTTTTTTAGCATTGGCCTTATCTCTCTCTTATCTACAGTCTTGGTTCCTATACAGAGCACAAATGGTAAGAGACCGCGATTAAATGGAATTGCCACTGTCCATAACATCAAGTGGTTAAGTATTGTGAAGGGAAAGCTAGAAGATGTGGTGCTGTCAGATCAGATAACACTGTTATACAACACTCCGCTAAATCTTGCCAGACACGTGTTAACAAATAATCAAATGATTGACCGAAACATGAGCAATCACATTATCTATTCAAGAGATCACCAAATAAACCAGTTAACAAGAAATATCTTTTACACCTTTGGAAAATAGAAGAAAGGGGTTTTAAATAATGACATGTAAACTTAAATGGACATTCTTGCCAGAACGGGAAATCCTTATTTTTTAAGGAGCTATAATGCCCCCCTCCCCCATACATGCATTTCCCTTCTGTGCAGCTGGGCCTTGGTTCTGTCATTGTCTCAATGAGGTATTAAAAAAAAAAAAAAAAAGATTTCAAAATATTTATGTTATTTTTGTCTTAGTTTGGTAAATATGAACTTTTCGAAATGTGTATTATGCAGTATTTTCTTCAACTGGTAGGTGGAGCTCTATGTGCTTCTTTATGTGCTTTTTAGTAACACCTTAAAACGACGTTGTAAATAGCCTGTTGCCTACAGAAATCAATAGCTTACAGCAGGGGTGCCCAACCAGTGGCCCGGGGGCCCCATGTGGCCCGCGGAGCCCTCTGATGTGGCCCTCGACCTCCTGCTCTAAGATGGCAGGTTGGCAAGCCCAGATAACGGGTTGCCAACCTGCCATCCCTGAGCAGCAGTTTTGTGAATGAAGCCGCTGGTAGTGGAAGCAAGTGGCTGCAGAGCAGAGCCACATAAGCCAATGCTTCCTGTATAGTGCCCACTCCTGTCACAGGCAGAGTGATACCAAATGCACTCCGCCTGGGACAGCAATAGCCAGCGATACCAGAATAGAAGATGGTTATTAAAGGGTAGTTTACTACTAAATTCACAGTATATATGGATATATCTGTTTTGCAGTGGTTACTGGGCTGCTTTCAAAATGATCCGCAGGTGCAGAGCAGCTGTGGGTTACCTGCATTGAGCCATAGACTTCTGTTATTACCTGCAGATTTGTGGCGCCTTCAGAAAGTGCGCCACACCTGCAGGATATAATAGAAGTTTACGGCAAAGTGCAGCTAACCCACAGAAAATCCACAGGTTCACTGCGCTGCACCCGCGGTTCGGTCAAATCGCAGCGCATTAGTGTAAAAGCAGCTTTGAGGCCCCTTTTCACATGACTTATCTGACCCAATCAGACTTACTATTCACCTCTATGGAGCAGCAGATGTAAACAAACTTGTCTGTTTACACACGCCTACCTAAAAAAAATAGAAAGGGATCTGCCCCTTCCGTCTGGGCAAATCAGATTGGATCAGAGGGCCCATAGAGTAGATTGGGCTGTGTCCGGGGACACGGACCTGTCATCTGATCCGCTCAATGTGGCCCCGCGACCAGTTACCAATTCGCTTAAGTGGCCCTCGCTCTTCAAAAGGTTGGGCACCCCTGGCTTACAGCGATCCCATTGTTACATAAAAAATAAAATTGTAAGAAGCAGCCTGAAAAATAAACCATGAATAATCCTGCCAGTCTGGAAAGTGGAGAATCCTGTCTTCCCTCTCCTCCAGAGCTACAGTCTCCTATGGTAGTGTTAGATACTAACGGACACCATAGCTCTGCAGAGAGCAGACTCACCAGACTGATATTCAAGTGTATACTAGTCCTTATATGGGGAGGCTTTTATTCATTTTTTATTCTCCTGGTGATCCTGCCAGTAGCACACTTCCTATGCTAGGGGGACAACACTTACGCACAACATTGTATCCATGGGGCTGTATCATTGTCATCCTAGGACATGCCTTAAGAACATTTTAGAACACCCCCTTCTCGAGAACATAGGGGTAGGGATTATGTAGTCCTCAGAAACAACTGGGAGCAATGTAACTGAAAACAATCAAAACAGACAGGGAGCACAGGAAGTTATGTGAAAATTCCCCCGCCCCCCTCTGACGTCATGGGGAAAGCCATAGGGAAGTCCCCATGACGTGCATCAGAGGGGGGCAGGGTCACCAGGTGGCCCCGCCCTCTGTTATAAAAGAGCTGTCAGATGGAGCGAAGCCTCACACAGCGGGAGCCTCCCATTGTGCGGAGCGGCCTGACACAGAAGAAAAGACGCCGACGCGTGGAAGAAGATGCCGGACGGGAAGACCAGAGCAAGAAGCGGATCGGAGGAAGAAGAAGATGGAAGAAGATGGAAGAAGAAGATGGAAGAAGAAGATGAAGAAACCGAAGGATGAAGAAAGGAAGAAGACCAGATGAAAGAAGATTTTAATAAAGGAATTGTCAAAGACCGTCTCCTGTCATTTTTAACATTTTTGTCACTTTTTGGGGGAAATGGTAGGGGTACCTTTGTACCCCCTTACTATTTCACACAGGGGGGAGGCCGGGATCTGGGGGTCCCCTTGTTAAAGGGGGCTTCCAGATTCCGATAAGCCCCCCGCCCGCAGACCCCCACAATCAATGGCAAGGGTTGTGGGGAAGAGACCCTTGTCCCCACCAACATGGGGACATGGTGCTTTGAGGGGTCACAGACCCCCAAAGCATCCTCCCAATGTTGGAGGCATGTGGCCTGGTACGGTTCAGGAGGGAGGGGGGGCGCTCTCGTCCCCCCTCTTCTCCTGTGGCCTGCCAGGTTGCGTGCTCGGATAAGGGTCTGGTATGGATATTTAGGGGGAACCCCACATAATTTTTAAATTTGATGCAGGGTTCACCTTAATATCCATAGCAGACCTGAAGGGCCTGGTAATTGCATTTGGGGGAACCCCCACGCTTTTTTTTTTTTTTATCAATGACTTTCAATGAATTTCTGTTCTCTGTATTACGGGAGCCGGCAATTCATTATAGCCGCAAGTGATTTTAAATAGCTTTTTTTCCTGCAAAAATGACACTTTGTGCAGGGACAGTTCTAAGCACGGGAAACATGCGCCCCTTTACGTGCATACTATACACACCCCCCAGGTACGAAATTTAAAGGAATATTACACTTTTATTGTTTAAGTTTAAGCATTATTAAAATTACTGCTCCTGAAAAAACGGCCGTTTTTAAAACTTTTTTTTTTGCATTGATACATGTCCCCTGGGGCAGGACCCAGGTCCCCAAAAACTTTTTATGACAATAACTTGCATATTAGCCTTTAAAATTAGCATTTTTGATTTTGAACGTTCGAGTTCCATAGACTTTAATAGGGTTCTAAAGTTCACACGAGCGTTAGGTCTGTTCGCAGGTTCTGGTGCGAACCGAACAGGGGGGTGTTCGGCTCAACCCTATATATATATATATATATATATATATATATATATATATATATATATGCACACACAGGTATATTAACTGAAGCGTTAGTATACTATAACAGTACACAGAAAATAGGCCACAAGCAACTGGTGGCAGATTAAATGAATGTATTAAAGGCAATGCAGTTAAGCAATGCGTAAAGCATTAAACAGGCAAATTAACAGATTCAAACATGCTGTACTAGGTAAAGTGAGCACTAGCCTATAAGTTGGCAAAAAATGTAACTGTAGCAATTTTAAACCAATTATAACTGATGCAAACAGGGTCAAAGTATTGGCATTACCTAATCCAAAAAAATAAAGGTTCCTGTGTGCACACTGTACATACAGCCCCAATGCTGGGTGGGTGTATGTGTTCCTGACTAAGGGGTATCCCTAGAAGTAACTGCAAAAGTACTTGCCTAATTGCCTGTGTCGGCCGGTGTTCTGTCAAAAAATGTCAGCCTACAAGGAGATTCGGAAAATCTCCGAAGATAAACGGCGCCTACGCCGTGAGTCCAGGAGCAAGCCCCACCATCCAAGTGGACATAGGGCTGCACAAAGTTAGAGGGCCCCTCGCGGGCTTGCTTCGCTCGTCACGCTTCGGGCATGGCCTTGCTGTGCTCGGCTTTTTTTTATTCTAACTCTATGTCCACGTAGATGGTGGGGCTTGAACCTGGACTCACGGCGCAGGCGCCATTCATCTTCGGATATTTTCGGAACTTGCTTGGCATCCATACTGCGCATGCGCTGATGGGGGACACTATCTGACAGGACAGCGGATTTTGTTGGGCCCTTCTAAAGGTGGTGCACATTTAGCTGTCCCTTTAAAAGTGTGCAGCGGGTGGCTAGAGTGCTGCTAAGCAAGGGAGAGTCTCTCCTGCATTACCTGTGTCAATGTTAAGATAAGCATAGATGTTCAACTCACCCTTCCTAGAACACAGGGATCTGATCCAGATCACTTGGCGGTCTGCAGTCCTCTGAAGTCAGATCCCACAAAACATAATCTCTCATGTCAAATCTCCTCAAGGATTAGTCTCCCAGCTCTGGTGTACGCAAGCCATTGGCATCCGCTGCTGTCAATCAAATCCAGTGACATGGGGGCCGAGTCCTGCTGTCTGTGTCAATGGACTCAGCAGCGGGACTCATGAATGCGCCCGCACTGGTGCCCCCATGGAAAGTTGCTCTGATGAAGAGGATCGGGGCTGTTCTGTGCAAAACCCTTGCACAGAGCAGGTAAGTATAAAATGTTTGTTATTTAAAAAAATTAAAAACAAACATTTACAATCACATTAAGGCCTTTTTCACATGGGCGGACCGATCGGGTCAGCTTGTCATTTTTTTTATGTGGACCTGATCGTACCATTCATTGTCCTCTATGCAGCAGTGGATATAAACGGACATGTGTCCATTTACACCCCCCCAACATCAGATCCGAATCTATCCACCAAAAACAGATGGGGATCCGTTCCCCATCTGTCTGGTGGATCAGATTGGACGACAGTCGGATGTAAACGGACAACTGGTCCATTTACAACCGGCCGCCAATAGAGGAAAGCGGGCTGTGTTTGTGTCCATTCTGCATAAGCGGAGGGGACACAGGTCTGTCTTCCGCCTGCTCAGCGGGATCCTCTGGAAAGGTCCACCAATGTGAAAGAGCTTTAAAGAAAAAAAGAACAAAAAACAACTAAAAAAACAATTGCATTTTTAATAATTTTTGTAAATAATTATTTTCCTTAGAGAAACATAGAGGCTGCCATTGCTGATCTCCTTCTAATTAATATGAACCCTCATCCTTCATGTTTTTTGAGTCATGGGTCATTTACAGGTCTGTAAATATTTGTCATTAAAACAAAGAATGTACATACAGTATATAAAGTGTATATATTTAAATTCTGAGCAAATAATAGAATTTGTCTTCCCATTATTGGGTTGATTTTGTATGAGAAATGTGCAATGTAACACACACTAACCAATCAGATACACCAAATCAGAGTCGCCATTTGTAATTGCTTGATATACAGTATCTCACAAAATGAGTACGCCCCTCTCATTTTTGTAAATATTTTATTATATCTTTTCATGGGACAACACTGAAGACACTTTGCTACAATGTAAAGTAGTGAGTGTACAGCTTGTATAACGGTGTAAATTTGCTTTTTGCTATAATTAATATCTCCCAAAGATATATAAAAAAAAAAATGTTTTCCTCAGTTTAGGCGGATACGTATTCTTCTACATATTTTTGCTAAAAAAATTAATCGCAATAAGCGATTATTGATTGGTTTGCGCAGAAGTTATAGTGTTTACAAAATAGGGGGTAGTTTTATAGCATTTTTTTTCATATTTTTTTTTATACTAGTAATGGCGGTGATCAGCGATTTTTATTGTGACTGCGACATTATGGCGGACACATCGGACATTTTTGACACATTTTTGGGACCATTGTCATTTATACAGCAATCAGTGCTATTTAAATGCACTGATTCCTGTGTAAATGACACTGGCACTGAAGGGGTTAACAACTAGGTGGCAGTGTAGGGGTTAAGTGTTCCTAGTGGCGTGTTACTAACTGTGGGGGGGGCGTGGTTGTGATTTAGTGAACACTGATCTCTGCTCCAATCACAGGGAACAGAGATCAGTGTCACTAGTTGCTAGGCAGAACGGGGAGATGTTGTTTACTTCCGCATCTCCCCAATCAGCCTTCCCATGAGACGATCGCGGGTATCCCCGCGGCAATCGAGTCCACGGGACCCGCGACCAGACTCACGGGGGTCCCGACCAGCAGGCGCGTAGCCCCCGGCGCGCACGCGATACCACGGCTCCAATCTTAAAGGGGACGTACCTGTACGCCCTTTTGCCTGCCCGTGCCATTTTGCCGACGTACATTGTCGTGCGCCGGTCGGGAAGTGGTTAAAGTGACACTAAAGTTAATTTATTTTTAATTTTTTAAATAACAAACATATCATAGTTACCACCATTGTGCAGCTCGTTTTGCACAGAGTGGCCCTGATCCTGGTCTTCTGAGGTCCCTCGGCAGCTCTCTCGTCTCCTCCCCACTTCAGATAACCCTCTGGGAGAAGCGCTCTCCCGGGGAGTTACCTTGCAGGCGTGATCCCGAGTCCAGCATTTGGCGTCCATAGATGCCGAATACAGGACTCAGCCCCACCCCCCAGCGGCCGTGTCATTGGATTTGATTTACAGCAGCAGAAGCCAATGGCTGCGCTGCTATCAATCTATCCAATCAACAGCCGAGAACCCCAGGCGGAGAGACGGGGCGTCCCCGTGGGACAAGTTCAAGGATTCAAGTAAGTAAAACAGGGGGGTGGCTGGGGACAGGTCACTGACAGGTGTTTTTTCAGCTTAATGCATAGGATGCATTAAGGTGAAAAACACTCACCTTTACAACCCCTTTCAATTTGGTGTTATTGCTCTCACTCTCTCATACTGGTCACTGGAAGTTCAACATGGCACCTCATGGATAAGGACTCTCTGAGGATCTGAAAAAAAAGAATTGTTGCTCATAAAGATGGCCTAGGCTATAAGAAGATTGCCAAGACCCTGAAACTGAGCTGCAGCATGGTGACCGAGACCATACAGCAGTTTAACAGGACAGGTTCCACTCAGAACAGGCCTCGCCATGGTCGGCCAAAGAAGTTAAGTGCATGTGCTCAATGTCATATCCAGAGGTTGTCTTTGGGAAATAGACATATGAGTGCTGCCAGCATTGCTGCAGAGGTTGAAGGAGTGGGGGGTCAGCCTGTCAGTGCTCAGACCATACGCCGCACACTGCATCAAATTGGTCTGCATGGCTGTTGTCCCAGAAGGAAGCCTATTCTAAAGATGATGCACAAGCCTGCAAACAGTTTGCTGAAGACAAGCAGACTAAGGTCCTGGATTACTGGAACCATGTCCTGTGGTCTGATGAGACCAAGATAAACTTATTTGGTTCAGATGGTGTCAAGCGTGTATGGTGGCAACCAGGTGAGGAGTACACAGAGTGTGTCTTGCCTACAGTCAAGCATGGTGGTGAGTGTGTCATGGTCTGGCGCTGCATGAGTGCTGCCAGCACTGGGGAGCTACAGTTCATTGAGGGAACCATGAATGCCAACATGTACTGTGACATACTAAAGCAGAGCATGATCCCCTTACTTCGGAGACTGGGCCGCAGGGCAGTATTCCAACATAATAGTGACCACAAACACACTTCCAAGATGATCACTACTTTGCTAAAAAAGCTGAGGGTAAAGGTGATGGACTGGCCAAGCATGTCTCCAGACCTAAACCCTATTGAGCAACTGTGGGGCATCCTCAAACGGAAGGTGGAGGAGCGCAAGGTCTTTAACATCCACCAGCTCTGTGATGTCATCATGGAGGAGTGGAAGAGGACTCCAGTGGCAACCTGTGAAGCTCTGGTGAACTCCATGCTCAAGAGGATTAAGGCAGTGCTGGAAAATAATGGTGGCCACAAAAAATATTGACACTTTGGGCCCAATTTGGACATTTTCACTTAGGGGTGTACTCACTTTTGTTGCCAGCGGTTTAGACATTAATGGCCGTGTGTTGAGTTATTTTGAGAGGACAGCAAATTGACACTGTTATACAAGCTGTACACTCACTACTTTACATTGTAGCAAAGTGTAATTTCTTCTGTTGTCACATGAAAAGATATAATAAAATATTTACAAAAATGTGAGGGATGTACTGACTTTTGTGAGATACTGTAGGACTATTGCTGTCCTTTATCATAAATAGGTACAGCTTTATATCTCCTTGACCTGATCTTAGAAGGTGTGGTAACAAAATTAGACAGGCCTATTAGTAAGAATTGAATTTATTGCACTTACAAATGTAGAAGGAAATTAAAAAGTTCCTCTCCCATTCATCACAAAACAAGTGTGCATACACGAGGGTTCACAAGGTGAAATACATTTATTTTGCACCAGTAGGACATTTTAATGTTCCAAAGTTGCAATGGGAATTTCCAGTGCTGCATATGTGCATTTGTCAAAAACAATGAACAGAAATCTCTCAGTCAAACAGAACATTAAAAATAAAACGTTTTTTTTTTTTTTTCAGAACAAATGCCTTCGTTTAAAGTATTAACATTTCTGTGCTTGTATTTATTTTGATGACACAATAGCATAAGGTAATTGAGGAACATTTCAATACAATTACAAGAACATTGGCACAGAGCACCTTTTAATATGCAATCTTGTTTGGGTTATATGTTCATTCCTTATAGCCGTTGCTTGCCAGATGTCCATTTGTGGTTTATTTGTATTCATTTAAATGTCAGAAAGGGTGCAGATCTGATGGTATCTTGCAGCAATTAGGTAAACGTGTGGTTTTATGAATTTTTATTACAGATATTTCCTTTAATTGAAACATTGTTGACTTTCACAAAGTTAAATAAAAGTCTTCCTAGACAAAACTACAGCCAAACAGGCTCTACCACCTTGCAAACCACTTTTATTATAACACATTTCAGGCACTGGGGGTATTTGGCGAGGAACTTATGAAGAGCACCTTGCTATGAACAGCCTGATCTCTAAATCAGTGTTTCCAAACATTTTCCCAGTCAAGGCACACCTATGCACGATCTTAAGGCACCTCATTTTAAAATATGAAAAACTTAAACTAATTATTTAACCTAAAGCAGCAACATCTACATGTAGGGCACCCAGCGTTAGAGGTGATTTATTCTTCCAAAGAATCTCTCTCTGGTACTGACTAGTATTCCAATGTTTCTCTTCTCCATCCAATTTCTCTTCCTTATGACACACGACCGGACTTTTTGACCGAACTGGTCTGACAGAACGAATCCGTCGGACAATTCGACTGTGTGTGGGCTTCAGCGGACCTTTTCTGTCGAAAATCAGACGGACTTTAGATTTAGAACATGAATCCCCGAAGGCGGATCGAGACCCCCAGACGACGGCGTCGACGACGAAGAAGAAAGCAGGGCTCCTCCGCTCGTGAAAGAGCTAGGTAAAAGAGCAGAAGAGAGCGGAGGAGTCCGGCAAGAAGACCCCCGGAGCAGTGCAATAAAATATTTTTTCAAAATTGTGTGTTTTTTTACTTTACATTTTACACCTTAGGTGAATGGGTAGGGGTACATCGTACCCCATACTCATTCACATAGGGTGGGGGGCCGGGATCTGAGGGATCAAAGTCCGAACGTGTGTACGGGGCATTAGTGATCCTTTTGAGATTTATATGTATCCCTGAGACACCAGCTTGTGGCACAGCAATCAAAGAATATTTTATAGTTACAAGGTCCAGATATTGTTTAATCATGGCCATTAAGCCCCTCCCACTGTCATGTTTGGCAACACCCACTTTTGGCTTACACAGGTCACTGTCTCCCTGAAATGTCCCTTAAGCCCCATACACACTATTAGATTTTCTGCATATTTTTGTCTTCAGATTTACCAAAACATGTAGTACAAGGCCCGGCCTGATTGCATACAAATCTAAACTCTTAAGGTTTGACCTCATATTATATGGTTTTGGTAAATCTGAAGACAAAAATCTGCAGAAAATCTAATAGTGTGTATGGGGTCTAATTCTCAAATTCAAAAATTGGGAGGTATGCCTAACTGGATGACAAAATAATAAACTGCGCTAGCGTATAAAAGTGCTAGTAAATAAAGTGCAAAAAACGTTGATCACATAAAGTGCTAAATGCAATAATATAAAGTGCTAAATACGTGACAAATAGAGTGTCAGAGTAAACATATATCTCATAAAACAATAATATAAAGTGCTAAGTGCATTCAATGGGATCAGAAAAAAGAGAGATCCATGTGAAGTACCGCTTAAAAAAAACTATCACTGCGCTGTCAAACTAGGTCACTCACAAGATGAAATACAGGCATCAGCGTGTTTCCGGGTCCGCACGTGTAGCGTGCGTTCCACGGCAACCGGAAGCAGCGTCACTGGTTCTCAATACCGGAATTACATCATTCCCGGACCCGGAAACACGCTGATGCCTGTATCGTGAGTGACCTAGTTTAACAGCGCAGTGATAGTTTTTTAAGCGGTACTTCACATAGATCTCTCTTTTTTCTTTATTTCGGTATATTTATCCCTTGGCCTAGCTCCCACATATACTACGGACATTTTGTCTCTTCTGGTTGCACTGAATCAATTATCTGATTTGACTATACTGTTGTTTCAGATACCCTGTAGCATCCGCCCCTGAGGAAGTGTTTTTACACGAAACGCGTCAGTATTCAAGGATGTAGCTACATGCTTCAATAGGACTATATTTATATATACCCAATCACTTCATGACTTATACAATTGTATACCCATGTTACATCATGTCATTATGTGCTGCTCAGTTCATTGTGTTTTTACACATTTTATGCCATTTTTGATCACAATATTTTATTGCTATGTGTTATTATATTGACATTATGTATATGGACCAATATTGGTTATGCTATGTGTTTTTGCACATGTTACCTGTATGTGATTCATTATTACAATACATTTTTGCAATACCAATCTGTTCGGTTTTTCCTAACCAGTCAGCTGCTTCACTCAAAGTCCCAAATGCCCCTTTTTTTGCTACTTGAATCCGGGATGGAGGCACATCTTTTGATGTGCTTCATTTAAAGTCCCAAAATTCCCCCCTTTTTTCTTCAAGAGAGGCATCTACAACATTCCAGTCGTCACCAGCTATGTGATAGTATGATGTGTTTATTATTTTAAAGAAAAAAATACAAGGCTTTACAACCACTTGAAAGCTGAACTCCTGGCAGATACGGTATGAGCAGCCTAAATTAATACAGCTTTGTAATAATAATAATTACATTTATTTATATATTTTTTTATGCAGGAAGTGTGAGTACCTGGATTTGACCTGGTATCAGCCTCTTGCAGTCTATTGTTCAACAGGGCTCAGAGAGGGGAGAAAGAGGCATCATACAAAGTCAATCAGGTGTGTTGGAGCACAAGGAGACTGCAGATAGGAGGAGAGCGCAGAGTGACAGAGATATGAGCTCATCAATGTGGTGTTTTCTTTCCGCTATTCCAATCAGTATGTGTGTGGGGGGAGGGGGAGGGACCTGTAAATTAAAATGGAAGCACATAATAAGGCACCCTGTCCTGCTAGGCAAGACTATGCTTTGTTGAAAAGCTGTGTAAATCTCAGGACTGAAATACAAATGTTGTTGCACATAAAACAGCTTGTGCAGTCTTTGATGTTCATTGAAGATATCTACAGGAATTCCATGAGGGTAGTGTTCTGGTGCTGTTGAATTACATCGGCAGTCCTTTATTAATTCTAATTCGAATAGTTATTTTAATAAGATATTTAGACAAAAGATTTCGAATATACCTATTTTTTAGAGTTGTGGAGCTATCACACGTGTTATTAAATTAAAAATAAGTAATGACCCAACTAAAGCTATACATAGAGGTGCATTTTTTTGGTAGTGTAAGGCAGGTGACACAATGGGGTTGATTTACTAAAGGCAAATCCACTTTGCACTACATGTGCACTTGGAAGTACATTCGCTTTAGATCTGAGGGGAAGATCTGAAATGAGGGGAAGCTCTGCTGATTTTATCATCCAATCATGTACAAGCAAAAATGCTGTTTTTTATTTTCCTTGCATGTCCCATTCAGATCTACAGTGACTGCACTTCCAAGTGCACTTGTAGTGCAAAGTGGATTTGCCTTTAGTAAATCAACCCCCATGTCACGCGTTAACATATTTCTTTTGTGTATTGACATGTTTATTGTGCATTTAAAATTTAAAAATTGGATTGGATAGGGTTAACAGCCATTTACCAAGACTTGTTAATACCTGTTTCCAATGCATAAAAAACATATGTTATAGGCTTTTGATGTGCGCCACTGACTTCTATGTCTCCCAATGCACTAGAATGCAGAAGAAAAGGACATGTATTTTTTTAAAACACACACCGCATTGCACCACTGATTTGGAAACAGACAGTATTTTACTATTTTTGCTATTTTTATTATTTAGGTAAATGACCCTAAGCCCCCGTACACACGGTCGGAAATTCCGACCACAAAATCTGTCCGAAACTGGTGTTGCATTCACACGGTCGGACAAGGTTGTCGGAAAATCCAATCGTTCCGAACGTGGTGACAACGACGGAACTACGTAGAGGCTAGTAGCCAATAGCTTTGGTCTCGTAATTTGATCTGAACATGCGTGGCACTTTGTCCGTTGGAATTCTCTACACACGATCGGAAAAAGTCAGATCGGATTTTGTTGTCGGAAAATTTGAGATCCTGCTCTCAAATTTTTTCTGTCGCAAATTCGACGGAAAAAGCCCGCTGGAGCTCACACACGATCGGATTTTCCGACAACATAATCCGATCTGACTTTTTCCATCGGAATATCCAACCGTGTGTACGGGCATAACACAAAAGCTATGTGAGCACTACACCAAGCTTTTTTTCTAGCTAGCACGGTCATAAAGATGAGTTATTCTTGCTAGGTTGCTATGTATAAATTAAATTTTCACATGTTTTTTTCTTATTAAATAATTGCACTTTACAAATTTTCTTAACATACTTTAGCGACACAAAATGATAAAATGTAAAACATTACTGCTCCAAGTGCCATAAACAGAACATGTTCTAGACCTAAATGTAAAATGTAGACAGACTCATGGATTCTATGATTTATACTAAGAAAATAGGACAATTAAATGATTTCTTCTAATTGCATACTACATTCACCATGACTTCTCAAGGATCAATTTTGGGATAAATGTGGCAGGCAATAGTTACATTTTAATCATGCAGTATTTTCTTTTGGAAGATACAATAATATGAAATTTTCACAGGTCAAAGTTTAAAACTTAAAATCAGGATCTGATCTGAGCAATTTGCAACTCATTGTCCTTTTAAAGTTCATGTTTAATTCATTAAACTAGTCAATTGGCATCAACTAACCTAAATAACCCATCCATTTTTGTCCATCTTCCAAATTTGAATATAAATGGCATTTCCCAAATTGCTAGCAACTTTAGAATTCTTTTCTTATCCTGAATGCCCCCGGTTTATATTGACTCCCGCGCTCCCGAGTTGCTCTGTGTCTCCCAAAAACACAAATGACGAGCCAAACTATTAATGATAATTTTAGGCCGCACAATGTAAGCCGTTATCCCATCCCTGCCATTGTGTGGCGTGAATTTCTCGAGATCAATACAACAGATCACGTTTGCATATAATGCTCGTTTGACAGCCAATTAAGACATTGTTTCTGTCTTCTCGAGGAGGCTTAGGGCCTAATGGCAGCAAATGAAACCGAAAAAAAAAAAAGACTGCTTGAAAGATAAATAATAGCAGTTTTTCTGAATGTGACAGGTGCAAAAGTATGTTGCTCATTACCAGTTAGGTTAGAATTAGGTACTTAAATGCTATGGTGTAATTCTGGTCATTTATCATCCTCGTGAAAAGCTCTTTTGTACAAGTGAATTCTGAAGAGCTTAGTTGACTGTTTCGACTGTCACAGCTGCTATCACTAAAAGCAGATGTTTTCTAGGCAAAAAAACAAGAGAGGAGCTTAGCTAATTTCCATGGAACGGCTGTACAGAGGAACGGAGATTTGGCACACTTTCCAGAAATGGATGGAAGCACATCATGCAGGTGCATGCGGAGCCTACCTAACGTGTGTATGGATGCAATAAGAAAGAAAGCTGATATTGGTGGGAGAGTTTTCAAATATATTTTCAAGACAACAGCAGGAAATAAAATTAGTTTATTTGTTACAAAAAAAAAAAAAGGAAAGCGTTGTATCCTGTTTTAACATAACTCATGCCTTAATAAGACGTTGCTCTGTGAATTGTTGGACATTTTAGTTTTTTGTTTTTTTGCACAATTTAAAATAATTTATCTAAACTAAATGGAAAATAATCTAGCACTAAATAAAGGGACATCTGTTTTCAATATAAGGGTACACAAAATGGTTAAGAAAGAGAAAAAAAAATTCTAGTGAAATACCCAATAAAAACTCAAGGTGAGAATCTTTTCCCAAGGCTGCATGACAATTCTCACCTCTGACTCCTCGACTTTGTGTCTGTACCCTCCCCTGCACTACATCATGTTGAGTGGCAGCACAAATTACACATTGTAAAGCATAGAAAAGTGGGGGGGACATCACACAAGTGTAGCCTTTCTTTTATTATTATATCTAACCTGTTGCCAAAAATCGCTGATTACTAGTAAAAAAATATATAAAGTCCCTAAATCTATAGCATAGTTTGTAGACGCAATAACTTTTGGGCAAACCAATCAATATACGCTAATTGGGATTTTTTCTAGCTAAAAACATGTAGAAGAATACATATTGGCCTAAACTGATGAAGAAATTATTTTTTACATATTTTTTATTGGATATGTTTTATAGCAGAAAGTAAAAAATATAGTTTTTTTAGCGCAGAAAATAAAAACCACATAGGTGATCAAATACCACCAAAAGAAAGCTCTATTTGTGGGAAAAAAAGGACATAAATTTTGTTTAGGTACAACGTTGCATGATCGTGACATTGTCAGCTTAAAGCCTTATACACACGATCGGACCGTGGACCAAATTTTCCCGTGGATTTTTGTCCAAAGGGCGTTGGCCCCAAGTTGGTCTTGCATACACACGATCTGACTTTTTAGGCAACAAACATGAACGTAGTGACGTTTCAACGTACTGACGACACTTCAAAAGAGGACGTTCGAATACTCCAGCGCCACCTTTGGTCAACTTCTATATTGTTGTCTGATCTTTTGCATTGGTTCTGAGCATTCGTGTTTGTACTTTGTACAAAAGTCCGTTGGTTTTGTGTACACACGGTCGGACTTTGGTCCATCGGACTTTTGTTGGCAGAAAGTTGGTCCATTCGCACAGCCAACAAAAGTCTGATGAAACCTGGAAAAAGTTGGTCCGATGGAGCATACACACGGTCGGATGTTGGTCCAAAACAGCTAATTTGCATGTTGGTTGTCAAAAAGTCCGATCATGTGTATGGGCCTTAAGTAACATAATGCTGTATTGCAAAAATGGCCTGGTCATTAAGGGGGTAAATCCTTTTAGGTCTGAAGTGGTTAACCACTTGCCGACCGCTGTCGGCATATATACGTCGGCAGAATGGCACTGCTGGGCAAAGTAACGTACCCGTACGTTACTTTGAAATTCCCACTGTGTGTGCGCCTGCCGCAAGCTCCGTGACCGTGCCCGATGGACCCGCGGACTCGATCGCAGCGGGGATACCCGTAATCGTGTCACGGAGCTCAAGAACAGGGGGATGCTGATGTAAACAGCATCTCCCCGTTCTGCCTAATGACAGGACACTGATTGTCTGCTCCCTGTCATCGGGAGCAGCGATCAGTGTCCACGTCACACAAGCCCATCCCCCAGACAGTTATAAACACTCCCCTAGGACACACTTAACCCCTCCCCGCCCCCTAGTGGTTAACCCCTTCAATGCCAGTGACATTTTTACAGTAATCAATGCAATTTTATAGCATCGATCGCTGTATTAATGCCAATGGTCCCAAAAATGTGTCAAAATTGTCCGATGTGTCCGCCATATTGTCGCAGTCACGATAAAAATTGCTGATCGCCGCCATTACTAGTAAAAAAAAAAAAAATATTAATAAAAATGCCATAAAACCAATCAATAAACGCTTATTGCGATTTTTTTTTTTACCAAAAATATGTAAAAGAATATGTATCGGCCTAAACTGAGGAAAACATTTTTTTTTAATATATTTTTGGGGGATATTTATTAGAGCAAAAAGTAAAAAATAATGCGTTTTTTTCAAAATTGTCGCTATTTTTTGTTTATAGTGCAAAAAATAAAAACCGCAGAGGTGATCAAATACCACCAAAAGAAAGCTCTATTTGTGGGAAAAAAGTTTACTTGATGATTTTAACATTGTGGTGGTATCGTCTCCCTATTATTGGTTGATCCTCCAACCTTGAAGACTTTGTTGGCATTGTACATTCACATTGAATATACTGGATTTTGACATTTATTGCTGTGGTGTAAAATTGTATGCATGGTGTGACCGCGTTTGCATTTTCCTTAAATTTTTGAGTGGGCACTTTTTACAATTCACATATATAATAAATTACTAGACATACTGCACTATGTTAGTTATTATTTCTTTAGTATAAAAAGCCCCACTATGTGAAGTGCTGCTGGGAGAATGTTTCATTTGAGCGCTGTTTGACTTCTCAATAATAGAGGATCATCAGCTTATTTGCTGGATTGACATACGGTAAATCTTATCATTTCGTAAGATTTATAACCACATATATATTAGGCTATGGTGGATTTAATAAAACTGGAGAGTGCAAAGTCTGGTCTCGCTGTGCATGGTAGACAATCGGCTTCTAACTTACGCCTTGACAAAAAAAAATACTGGAACCTCTTTGGTTTCTTTGCAGATTTTGCACTCTCCAGTTTATGTAAATCAACCCCATTGTTTATGCATTGCATTTATACACTAAAAATATCTTTTATCATGCATTGGATGTTGATTTCTATTATTAAGATTAATTTTTAATTCATTTAGTGCTACGCTTTTGGAGTTTATATAACAGCACACCTACCTAGCGCTACAAAAAATGCACCTCTGTGCATATGCATAGCTCTACATTGGCCCTAAATGTATATAAATTTACCAGAAAAAATGAAAAATGTATTCTTGAGATGAATATTACGAGCACATTCTACTAATTCAGTATTGGAGAGTCGTAAGCGGAGTAAGTGTGTAGAGTGTGGGTGTCGGTAACCTGTTGTGGTAATAGTTGTGGAGAAGGGAGGAAAATGGGGGGGGGGGGGGGTATCGATGGGAGACCAAACGAGGGTGAGAAAGGTGTAGCCTGGTCTAGGAGATGGGTGGGTGTGGGTGTGGGCAGGTGGGCAGGTGTCTCTCAATTTTATGATGGCTGTAGAAGATGGGAGAGCAGATTTGACCATATGTATGTGTAGGGGGGGGGGGGGTGATTGGGGAGATTGAATGATATGGGGATCAAGGCTGAGATTTCTGGGGGAAATGTTGACCGTCTCTTGCTTCCCTCCTCGCGGGACCATCTCCCAGGTTTTTTACTAGTGATCAAGAAGTTATGAGGAGGGGACGGTGCTATCCAATCGAGGAGATCTGGGGTACTATAATCGGTATACGTGAGTGTCCTTAAAGAGCAGGTAGAGAATTTAAGAGGGCGAATTCAGGTCCAGTTTGGAAATGTTTCCAACATGCCCACTTAATGTTGAATTTGCCTGGGGAGTCTCTTGCTATATGAATTAGCTCTTCTAACTCTGCAATTCTATTGATTCTGTAAAACCATTCCTTCAGTGACGGGGTAGTTTGAGATTTCCAATGCACTGGTATGCATTGTTTTGCCGCATTCAGCATGTGCATTGCAAGAGATTTGTGATAAGTACGATGTGAGAGATTGGAATGGTGAAGGAGAAATTGAGCAGGTGACCATTCCAGGTCGTATGTAGTGACGAATGCTATTATGCGATGGACCTCTTTCCAAAATGGTTGAATTCGCGGACATCCCCACCAGATATGAAGTAGCGTGCCTGATTGTGAGTTGCATCGCCAACATGAAGCTGACGTGTTCGGGTCAAATTTATGCAGTAAGTCAGGTGTGCGATACCACCGGGATAGTATTTTATAATTGTTTTCCTGGGTGGAGACGTTAATGGATCCCTTGTGTACGTTAAGGTATATGTTACTCCATTCTGTTTGTGTCAGAGAGAGAGAATTTTAGCTTTTCTTTCGGGCTTTGAATGAAAAGTACAAAGAACATTCTGACAACCAGAAAAATTCTACATTTTGGCAATGTAGAAAAATGTAAAATGATGCATTTGGGTGGCAAAAGTATGAAAGCAATCTATACACTGGGGGGAGAACCTCTGGGGGAATCTAGGATGGAAAAGGACCTGAGGGTCCCAGTAGATGATAGGCTCAGCAATGGCAAGCTGCTGCTAACAAAGCAAACAGAATATTGGCATGCATTAAAAAGGGGATTAATTCCAGAGAAAAAACTATAATTCTCCCGCTCTCTCTACAAGACTCTGGTCCGGCCGCACCTGGAGTATATTGTCTAGTTCTGGGCACCAGTCCTCAGGAAGGATGTACTGGAAATGGAGTGAGTACAAAGAAGGGCAACAAAGCTAATAAAGGAGGATATTAGTTATGAGGAAAGGTTGCGAGCACTGAACTTATTCTCTCTGGAGAAGAGACGCTTGAGAGGGGATATGATTTCTATATACAAATACCATACTGGTGACCCCACAATAGGGATAAAACTTTTTTGCGGAAGGGAGTTTAACAAGACTCGTGACCACTCATTAAAATTAGAAGAAAAGAGGTTTAACCTTAAACTACATAGAGGGTTCTTTACTGTAATGCCCCATACACACAGTCGGAAATTCAGACGGAAAAAGTCCGATCGGATTATGTTGTCGGAAAATCCGATCATGTGTTGGCCCTAACGGACTTTTTCCTTTCGGAATTTCAGACGGAAAAAGTTTGAGAGCTGGATCTAAAATTTATCGACAACAAAATCCGATCAGACTTTTTCCGATCGTGTGTAGAGAATTCCGACGCACAAAGTGCCACACATGCTCAGAGAAAATTTGGAGACAAAAGCTATTGGCTACTGGCCTCTACGTTTTGTACGTCCCCTCGTTCCGAACGATCGGATTTTCCAGCAACTTTGTGCGAACGTGTGTATGCAAGACAAGTTTCGCCCAAAATCAGTCGGAAAAAATCTGACGGATTTTGTGGTTGGAATGTCCGACCGTGTGTATGGGGCATAAGAGCGGCAAGGATGTGGAATTCCCTTCCACAGGCGGTGGTCTCAGCGGGGGGGCATCGATAGTTTTAATAAACTATTAGACAGGGATATACAATGTAATACTGACATATAATCACACACATAGGTTGGACTTGATGGACTTGTGTCTTTTTTTTGACCTCACCTACTATGTAACTATGTAACCACCATTCAAACCTGTGCTGGAAACTACAATGAGAGTGATGGAAAAAAATAAATGAAATTGGACATTAGCACAGAATCCAGGACATACAGTATGTACCAATCACAGATGATTTAACAGAACATGAATTAAAGTTTATGCATAGCTACAACTTTTTTAAACCCCTATCAGCTAATTGCAGTCTGTATGCACAATAAAACCAGTGAAAATTGATCTTACACTGGACTGACTTCAGAAGAGTAAATCTTGATTGGTCCTAACTGGGTACAACAAATAAGAACAAGAACGCTTTATTCAAAGTGGTTGTAAACCTCCAAAATTAAAAATAAAAAAGCATATCCTTCTATAATGTGCTCCTGCCTTGATCCAAAGCACCTAGTGTGATCTCTGCCTGCTCTCTCATTCATCTGCATGAGTTACTTCTGGCAGTCTATGCCAAGTCCAAGCAATCCTGGGAGATGGCCCTGCCACCCTGCAGCATACAGCAGGTGATTGACAGCCTCAGAGGTGCATGGTTTCCTATAAGACATTGAAGAGGGGGTGGTACCCATTCCATCCTCCACTCAGGTATCAGATTACACTCAGCTCCCTGCTCTATGCTGTGCTGTGTTTGACATCAGATCCCCGCCCTATGCCTTCCGGAGATGAGGAATGCTCTGTAAAATGTGTGCTTTATATGTATATTAATGCAGCGCTTGTACCCCAAATAGTGCTTTTGCAAGAAAAAATATTACTCTGATGAGTTTGGGATTGTAGAGAAAAGTAATTTTGGCGTGATGCCAACCTCTAGTATCATAAGTATGTATAAATATACAGTGCAGAACCTTATATATAAAACACATAAAATTTGTATACTGTTTTCAATAGAAACGTGGGTATAAAAAATACTTGTGATTAAAACCGGTGAAGATAAGATCAAAAAATAGTTTTATACCGTGAAAAGATATTGTGGAAAATAAAAATTCATAAAACTCAATATCTGTAAAATCGTGGGTGCTAGGTGAAAAAACCTATACATAAAAGTGTATAGAGGTGAAGTCCATAGCATTAATTGGTGGTCAGGTGAAATGACACTTGTGGCAATAGGTGACTTAGTTCGGTGTGATGGTGACGGCTTGTCTGATGGCTCTCAGGCCTAATGGAATGAGGCTTACCGGATAGATTGGACTTGAGAAAGGCTTATGCCTCACAAGTCGCAAAAGCTTAAACGTTTAGGGACTGGCAACTCTCAGCTCCTCATGATGGCTCCAGAAAATATGTGTTTTATATATAAGGTTCTGCACTGTATATTTATACATACTTATGATACTAGAGGTTGGCATCACGCCAAAATTACTTTTCTCTACAATCCCAAACTCATCAGAGTAATATTTTTTCTTGCAAAAGCACTATTTGGGGTACAAGCGCTGCATTAATATACATACAAATCTCTTACCACCGATAGTCTTTCGGCAATGCTAGCAGCTTCAGTCCCTCCTTTCCAAATTTGTGCTTTAGGCTGTAGAGAAGAGAGGGCTGGAGATAGACAGGTACAACTTATGTAGGAATGCATTTATTTATTGATGCTGATAGGGCCTTCCTTAGGTTGGTGTGCTCAAAGTGGAGCATTAACTTGCTACTGACCATCTGTTAATATATCTGTCTTTTGTTTCCAGCACACCGTTGTTTGAAAGAAAAAAAGGGGCGAAAACAGTGTGCACCTAAACTCATTAACATTCAACACACCCCCTCATCTCCAAAGGCAAAATAAAAGTTAGACGTACGCCTGTTTATTATCCCTGGTTAAACATGCCCTACTGCTGGTCAATTTTACACTGCTGTATGCTCTACCGTATAATAATTAGTGTAGTAAACCCCAAGTTTGTGCTCTTTGTCTCTAGCAAATTTGGGTTGTCTATTTTCTTGCTGCTGGCCAATTTTGCACTGTAAAATTGCTATTGTGTCACCCACTGTCTATTATTTCAAGTAGTAAAACAGCTGCGTGTGCTCTTTGTCTCTAGTACACTTTGTCCTATTATCCCTGAATAAACCTGTCCTGCTACTGGCCAGATTTACACTGCTATTTCATCTGCGGCCTCCCAATTCTTGTTATGAGCCTAATGCCCTGTACACACGACCGGTTTTCTCATCAGAAAAAAATCTGAAGGTTTATCTGATGGAGTACCGATGGAATTCTGCTGAAACTATCTTGCGTACACACGATCACACCAAAGTCTGACCACCAAGAACGCAGTGACGTACAACACGTACGATGGGACTAGAAAAAGGAAGTTCAATAGCCAGTAGCCAATAGCTTCCGTCTCGTACTTGCTTCAGAGGAAGCATCGTTTTTGGTCCGTCGGAACAGCATACAGACGAGCGTTTTTTCCGATAGGAATTGGTTCCATCGGAAATATTTAGAACATGTTCCATTTCTAGGTCCATCAGAATTTTCGAAAAAAAAAGTCAGATGAGGCATACACATGATCGGAATATACAATGAAAAGCTTCCGTCTGACTTTTTCTGTTGGACATTCCGCTCGGCGTGTGTACGCGGCATAATAGAAATTGGACAGCAGCAGGATAGTTTTGCATCAGCTAAAACCAGGACAGTCAAAGTTATCTACTGGACAATTTCTATTTGCAGGTCCATTACCATTTAATGAAAAAGCATGTGTTGCTGCTAAACACTTTAAGGATGAACTCCATGAATTCAGTCTTCTGAAATGTTCTGCTTACAAGGGGTAAGTCCAACATGGTTAGTACCACCTCATAGACTTTTCTCTTTAAAGTGGTGGGACACCCTGAAAACAAAAACTTAAAATTTTTTTAGTAACAATTTAAAATGAAAAAAAAATAAAAAATGATTTTTTTTTACTTACCAGAAATGGCTGTTGCTAGGCAGATCGTCCTAATCTGCCTCCTCCAGCGCCGCGGTGATCTTCTCTCCTTCCGTCTTCTAGTGAATGGGGCGCGGTGTGTTATGGGAACTATGTCCCACAACACATCGCGTTCCCCATTCACAAATTAGACTCGCGCATGCGCAGTAGGCCGCGCGCCGACTCGCGCATGCGCAGTAGGCCACGCGCCGAATCGCGCATGCGCAGTAGGAAACGGGAAGCCGTTTCTCTCACTGAGGATGGCGGCGCTGGAACCGGATCGCCGAGGGACAGCTCGTCCTGCACGACCGACATCGCGGGTGCCCTGGGAGGGTAAGTGTAATTGTAAGTGTAATTAAAAGTCAGCAGCTACTTTTTTTTTAGCTGCTGACTTTTAAAAAAAAAATTTGTAAGGTGAAACACCCCTTTAATTAACAAATTTTATTTTTACTCGTTATTTGAGTCATGGGAGCATACCAATCTCTATACATATGGCGCTCTGCAATTGTAAGAGCTGAGGTCAGAAGGTCTAGCATCAGAGTAGGGATGAGCCCGTGGTTAGAGTCGAATGTAAATTTGACTCGAACACCGGGTGTTCGTTTGCTCGCAAAGATAGCAGTGCATTGACATCTGATAATTGGCCAAAGCATGCACCTGACCTGCATGATTTGGCCAATCACAGTGCGCTCTGCTGCGAGAGCCATAATTGGCCAAAGGCAGGGTGCCTTTGGCCAATCATGGCTCAGGGGGGCTAAGTCCATGCCCCACACTATATAAGGTTGCTTACACAGTGGCCGTGTATAGTGTGTGGACGGAAACAGATTGAGCTAGCTTAGGCCGGCAGGTTAGTTAGTGGCGTGCAGGCAGTTTATTTTTTATATATATATATATATATATATATATATATATATATATATATATATATAAATATACTCTGCATTTAGTGTAGACTAGAAATTCAGTGTAGACGCTACATTCAGTTAGTGCAGGCAGTGTAGTATATATAACACAGTGTATTGAAGTGGTTAAGGGGAACCCTGCACCAAAATTAAAAAAATATAAAAATGGCGTGGGGGTCCCCCCAAAATCTATACCCCCAAAAAATCCCTGCACTCTGAACCAAAAATTCCTGCACTCTGAACCATACCAGGCCGCTTGCCCTCAACATGGGGCGGGTGCTTTGGGGTGCTCCCCAAAGCACCTTGTCCCCATGTTGATGGGGACAAGGGCCTCATCCTCACAACCCTTGCCCGGTGGTTGTGGCTGTCTGTGGGCAAGGCGGCTTATCAGAATCTGGAAGCCCCCTTTAACAAGGGGGGGCCCAGATCCTGCGCCCCTATGCGAATAGGTAAGGGGTACATTGTACCCCTACCCTTTCACCAAAAAAAGTGTCAAAAAGTAAAAACAACAAAAGACAGTTTTTGACAAAAAAAAGTGTCCATCCTTTTCAATCACGACAACGACGGACCTGAAAAAAAAAAGCTCCGCCTCGATGAGAGACGTTCCGCCGACTGCTGTCTTTTCGCAGTGACAGCTGTTATATAGGCAAGGGTGGGCCACAAGGTGACGTAACCAAGTGACCCCTTAAAAAGGCTTTTTGGGGGGTCCCCACGCAGTTTTTTTTTGGCATGGAGTTCCCCTTAATATGAATACCAGACCCAAAGAGCCTAGTATGGACTGGGGGGGGGGGGGGGGGCACGCCGCTTTTTTTTCCTTGATTTTTATCTACATTACCAGGATTCGGCAATACAGTCGTGAGCAAGTTTAAATTAAATTTTCTCCTTTAGAAATGTAATTTTGCTACGGTACGGTTATAAATATGGGAAAGATGTGCCACTTTACAGGCAGACTAAGGGGACCCCCAGGCACAATATTTAAAGGAATATTTCATTTTTATTGTTTCACTTTAAGCATTCTTAAAATCACTGCTCCTGAAAAAACTTCAGTTTTTTTTACTTTTTTTGCATTGATACATGTCCATTGGGGCAGTACCCGGGTGCCCATACACTTTTTATGGCAATAACTTGCATATAAGCCTTTAAAATTAGCACTTTAGTTTTTTCATGTTCGTGTCCCATAGACTTTAATGGTGTTCGCACACATTTTTTGCCTGTTTGCATGTTCTGGTGCGAACCAAACTTGGGGGGTGTTCGGCTCATCCCTATTGCAGAGTAATATGCAGTCTCTCTGCCTGCCTCTCCCCTTCTTCTGTCCAATCACAGAGTGCTTTGTATAATGTGAAACCAATCACAAAGTACAAAGCCTTCTGTGAATAGGCAACAGGGGGGATGAGCATGCAGAACTACTGCTGTATGAGAAGACAGTTATTTACGAAAGGCAAATCCACTTTGCACTACAAGTGCAAACTACAAGTGCAAAATCTGAGGGGTAGATCTGAAATGAGTGGAAGCTCTGCTGATTTTATTATCCAATCATGTCAAAGCTAAAATGCTGTTTTTTATTTTCCTTGTATGTCCCCCTCGGATCTACAGCGACTGCACTTCCAAGTGCACTTTTAGTGCAATTTCAAGTGCACTTTGCATTTGTAGTTTACACTTGTAGTGCAAAGTGGATTTGCCTTTAGTAAATAACCCCCAAAGTCTCTCCTGTCAGAGTACCAGGAGTGTAGTGATAGCTGTACTCCTGGTGCTTAGTAAAACTATCAGATATATATTAAAGAGATAAGTCCATTAGGTGGCATGCATACTAAGCTCTTTCCATTGGCTGTACGCATATATGCGGGTGGGCTTTAACACCGATTGACCGCATTTATGTGACCCTATGTAAACATCTTTCTGTGCTGAGAGCATGTGCCCTGTCCGCTCCCAGCACAGAGACCAACGGATACTGGAAAGCTCCCGATGCATGCTTGCGATCGGGAGCGTTCCAATCAAGTAAACGCTGTCACAGCCAATCACAGTGGTCACATGATCAGAATGCCTGCATCTGTCTCGGGAAGGGGTCAAAGAATTGTGTATTTTCAATTTTGTCCTCGAAGCAGCATGATAAGACCTTCTTTCTGCTGTATGGCATTTTAGTTTGCATTTGTACATGTCCCCCCATGGCAGTTCCCAGCTTTCCATGCCTTTTTTTGACTATTAGCCCTAAAAAATGGGCAGGGTTTAAAGCAGAAAAGCCAAAAATAACAAAATTCAAAGCATTAGTCCAGTAAAAGATAAAATAACTGCTAAATATTCTCAGTCTTATGACCAGCATCATCCAACCTACTTCCACTGAGCTCATGTCATCCTCGACCTGCCCTAGCCTATGACTGGGCAGTAGAAGAAACACAGTGATGGGTTCATCTCTCTGTCACTCTGAGCCCTGTTGTAGAGAAGACTGCAAGAGGCTAATGCCAGGTCAAATGCAGGTACTTTGTTCTCTTATCATGCTTTTTGGCAGCACATGAATCAATTGGTTCCTTTTACTGCTTCTTCCTCATACACTCCAGTCTCTTGCCACCCTTTATAAGGGTGGCAAGAGACTGGTACTAAGTCACATACAGGTGCTTATGCTGTTATTTAAAAATAATTGTATTTATGTATTATTGATTACAGAGTTGCATGAATGTGCCGCTTGGAGTTTAGCTCTAACACCAAGATTTGCCCCCATAGACTTCAGTGGGATTCGCCTTTGGGTTCATTTGGAACAAGATTCGCCAAACCCTTGAGAAATTTGCCCATTACTAGTTAAGACCTTATAATCACTTTGCATTTTATCATTGAATACTTCTGAAAGAATAACCTTTCAAGAAATCAGGTCCCTTTATATTTATTATGGTTTTTAACAAGGTTATGTTCCAGTGGAATTTTACCAATAGCCCTCTAGGTGGTGCACCCTAGTTAGAACTCCAGCCAAATTTCTGTGTTTTTTTTCTTAATCCAAGAAAACCAGATGCTAAAGTTCAGTAAGCAATGTATACCTGATTTATGGCAGAACACGCACTAAGGAGTGGGTTTTTTAATTTTATTAGGTTAGTGTAATTTAATAGTATGACATGTTATATGTCCATTCTTTCTCCATTTCCTAACTCACATTTAAAACCTTTTCTTAAGAAAAAGGAAAATATTTTAATTTTAGCCTGCATTACATCGCGCATATCTGAAGCAGCATATACAATTTTGCCCTCTGAGTTCTCGATTGGAAATGATTAGAAACTCGAAGGATTCTATTTTCACCCAATATGAACTTTCACTACTAGTGCAATGCTGGGTGTTTAAAAAATTCCACCTAAACAGAACATTTCTATAGGTTTTGGTGGCAGTCCTGTTAAGCTTCTCAATATACAGTATAACTTTTGTCCTGGATTTGAAAGCAGGTAGGGCTGCTAATATACAGCTGAGCTGTTTTTCTAAAGCAAGCAGAATGTTTTTTTGTCTGTGTCTACCTTGCTTTAACCACTTAAGTACCAGCCTGTAATACCCCTTCATTGCCATTCCATTTTTCAGTGCTGTGATAGTCTGACAATTACTCCATCATGCAACACTGAAACCAAATAAGTTTTATATCATTTTTTGGGGACAAATAGTGCTTTCTTTAGGCATTATTTAAAAACCACTGGGATTTCTATTTTTTAATATAAAAAGAAAAACATATTTTTTTAAAAAAAACAAACAATTTCTCTTTCTGTTAAAATAAAAATGCGTGAATAGTACAAATACAACCAAAATTACCCTTTTTCTGAAAGTAGACACACCAAGGTGTTATTTTTTGCCGCAATATTTTGGAAATTAAGAAAGATGGAGGGGTATTGAGGGGTTTAAACATGGAGCTTGTTAAGGGTGCAGAGGAAGTGAGGGGGTTAATGTACTGGTCACATACAGTGGCATGATGAAGGGGTTAATAATCAGATGAATTTGTAGCTACCGATCCATTTATTTTGTCCCCATTGATAATTACACAATCTCTCTCCTTCCCCTGCTGTAAGGGGAAGGGGAGGGATCAGTACAGTGAACAGTACCATGATAACCAGCCCCTTGAATCGGCTGGGTTCAATGTCTCTGTGACTGGACACCCAACGGGTATTTATCCAGTGGTATTCCTAAACGGCACTTAAAGTAAATAAAGGGTAAAAATGTAAGGTGGTGCAAAATAGGGTAAAACCAAAACTGTACTTTAGTTTAAAAAAAAAATTTGAATTCCTACACAAACACACAATTTTGTTGCTACTTTGCTTTATAGTGAACTGGTAAGTGGAATTTTGGATCACTTTTAATTAGTTTTAGTTTTAGGCAAAATGAGTATTCAAATAAAAGTATGAATAATGTGATTAAATAGAGCAAGTTTTCCATTATTTTATCTCTGTTGACCATAGACTAACGACTATCTAGATTTTTTCTTCTTAGTTATATTATTGAAAGCATGCATCTAAATCATTCACAACAAATAATTACTTGACATACATCACATTTAGGAAAGTGTAGGTTTCTATGGCTAATGAGAGAGGATCTGTACTGGCCTAATGCCGCGTACACGCGGTCGGAATTTCCGATGGGAGCTTTTCATCGGATTTTCCGACCGTGTGTATGCCCATCGGTCTTTTTCTGTCGGAATTTCCGACGAACTTTGGATTGAGAGTCCTGTTCTTAATTTTTCCGACGGAAAACCTTTCTATCGGATTTTCCGATCGTGTGTATGCAATTCCGACACGCAAAATTACGATGCATGCTCGGAAACAATTCGACGCATGCTCGGAAACAATTCGACGCATGCTCGGAAGCATTAAACTTCCCTTTTATAGTGCTGTCGAACGTGTTGTATGCCGCGGTGTTATTGACCGTCGGAATTTGGTGTGACCGCGTGTATGAAAGACAGTTTGAGCGAAATTCCGTCGGAATTCCGATGGGAAAACCATCAGAGCTTTTTCCGACGAGAATTCCAACCGTGTGTATGTGGCATTAGAGGGATGCCAACTGAGTTTTACAGAAGGCCTAACTTTTTATTGTGATCCCTTTATCTACTTTTGAGTATAGAATCCTGTAGTTAGTCACTGAATTCTAAAATAAAACACTGTCAGGTAGCACAAATACCTGTGCATAGGGGCATTATTGCACAAATGCGCATATCTACTGTATGTATCTTGAACCATAGTACTAAGTTGTCTGTGACTTATCATGAATCCAACGCCAAGCACTGGGGAGTTTTGGTTGTGAAGATGACTTTTATTTGGTCTTGGGCTTTATGTTCATCATGCCTTATTATTATTATTATTATTATTCAGGATTTATATAGCGCCAACAGTTTTTGCAGCGTTTTTTAGAAACAGAAGGCTGTATCGTAACCCTTCAAAGCACTATATTAAAGTGCTGTTTAATTAATTGATCGTGCAGATTTTATTTAATGAGCCAAGCTATACTAAGCAGGTTAATGTTTTTGCTTTCCTATAAAATCTAAAATGGTCAATTAACTCACATTAAGTGATTGCCTCTATTAAGAATGAAGCTGCAATATGTTGTGATATGGTTGTTTTTATTACTGATATTACTCTAAACTATTTAAATGTAACTCCTAACATTTAGTGTAACAGTTAGGAAACACAGCACTAATCCACCATATTTAGTACCAAATTGGGTTGAAGCCATGTCAATAGACAAGTACATGTAATAGGTGAGTTTCCCTGTCTTTGTGCATTCTGTAGTTACTGAATTTCACTATGCAATAACTCAGCCGGACAGCCTTAAAATATGTAAAGTTTTATCAAGAGGATTCCACTGTGAGAGACACGAGTTATAATGGGAGGTAAGAACCTATTCAACTGGTTCTGATACCTAGAGTTGTTGTGCCTTGGGCCAGATATTTACTTTTAGAAGCTTAACCGCTTCCCGACCTCCTCATGTACATATACGTGAGCAAAATGGCACGGGCAGGCAAAATCCCGTACCTGTACGGGATCCTTTAAATGCCTGCCCGTGGGTCGCGTGCGCGCCGCCAGCTGGTGTCCCGCGATCGGGTCATGGAGCTGAAGAACGGGGAGAGGTCTGTGTAAACAAACCTCTCCCCACGCTTCCTACTTTGCCTGTCATTGATTGGCTGTTCCCGGTCATCGGGAAAGCCGATCAATGACGTCAGACGTCAGCCCCGCCCCCTAATGTAAAAAAACACACACACGTCAGAGCCCATAACCCCTCCCCTCCCCCTAGTGGTTAACCCCTTCACTACAACTGTCATTTATACAGGAATCAATGCATTTAAATAGCATTGATTGCTGTATAAATGACAATGGTCCCAAAATTGTGTCAAAAATGTCCGATGTGTCCTCCATAATATCGCAGTCACAATAAAAATCGCTGATCGCCGCCATTACTAGTAAAAAAATAAATATTAATAAAAATGCTATAAAACTATCCCCTATTTTGTAAACGCTATAACTTTTGCGCAAACCAATCAATAATCGCTAATTGCGATTTTTTTTCCAAAAATATGTAGAAGAATACGTATCGGCCGTAACTGAGGAAAAAAAATGTTTTTTTATATATTTTTTGGGGATATATATTATAGCAAAAAGCTAAAAATATTGCATTTTTTTCAAAATTGTCGCTCTATTTTTGTTTATAGCGCAAAAAATAAAAACCACATGGGCGATCAAATACCACCAAAAGAAAGCTCTATTTGTGGGAAAAAAAGGACGCCAATTTTGTCTTGGAGCCACGTCGCACGACCGCGCAATTGTCAGTTAAAGCAACGCAGTGCCGAATCGCAAAAAGGGGCCTGGTCCTTTGGCTGCCAATTGGTTAAAATGGTTTACTAATACAATGTAAAAAACTGTAGACTAATTTCCTATGTCACATGGCCCCATGCTGAGAGAACATGAATCTATTGTAGAAAAGAAACATGCAACTGTGTACCTTCCTAGTTCTAGGACAGAAATATAATTAATAGCAGCCGCTGTGCATTTATGATTAACGGCCAATCATGATGAGCAAAAGAAGTTTGTTTACAAACAAACCCGCTGACCTCAGCTGTCACGGTGACTGTTGAAGCTTTCAAAGTGAAAAACTATGATTAAAAGAAAAAAAAAAACTTTGAACTAAAAATGTATAAAAAAATGTATTTTGTAAAATAATGAAAAATCTATGTTTTTAGCAGTTTGTGCATTTGTCAGCTTATATCATTTAAAAACCATAAATGTGGTATTTATTAAAGAAGGATGCCAAATAAAACCCTTCAATTTTTCCTAAAAGCAAAGCTAAAATATTGCAGGTAGGCTCTTTAGCTAAAGAGTTTTTTGTCAATGGTCCTGGTATCTAGGCTTCAATGACTTTGTGTCATGAAAACGTTAAGTCATATTAAGTCATGTTCATTTGGTCATATTATGTCATCTTCATAAATGCCATACATCTGGAGTGTGATAAGTTTATAGGTTGTGAAAATAAAGCCCATTTATTTTACTGACATTGTCAATTCTGTCATACAAGGCCTATCGCCAGCTGCATTTCCAAATGACGCTCATCATGCATTGGCTTCTGTATCCTACATTTGTTCCTGCATCTAGTCATCATCATTACATTTCCCCATTGTGTCTGATAGTTTTTAGATAGCGTGTGGGTGTATAACATATTACAGTTTAATGTTGACAGTATACTTGAACAATACATTGTGCTTCAAAAGATGTTAGAATAGATCTAGATCCAATTCGTACAATTTCACATAATCTTTAACATGCTAATTTGTGCAGTTTTCATTAAAAGAATACTTGGTTATTCTCTGATGAAAATCCTTGTTCAGGCTCGGTCACAAAGTTGTTCATTTGTGTTGTCACCTCATTACATGAACTTCTGTTGGAAGTTTACTAATGGCCATGCCAACACACATTACACAGGCACGGTCCACCATGGTCGCTTTCAAGAAGTTGGTCCTGAGCAATGATTTACAATTGATGCCTTGGCCTTAATATGGCCATGTGGCCAAATTAGGTGAATAAAGTCATGAACATCCCCGCTTCTTTGTGTGAGAACAACTGCAAGGCAAAGAATCTTTTGGTCCCAGCTGATTGGCCCTGCTCTGTCAGCTTCCTTTTGGGTTCGGACCAAACCCAAGCTCATCCCTATTTATGGTGTGTGTTAGCAATCAAATGCAATCCAACAACGGGTTACATCTACTGTATTTATTTCAGAGACAGCATATGTATATATACAGTACCTCAATGGCAGCGAATGGTTATAGCAGGATTATGGTTGCAGCTGCAGTTATGATCCTGGTACCGTTTTTTAAAGCTGGCAATTGACTTTCCAGTAAATGTGATCCAAGTGACCTTACGGCTATATGATCACTTCTACAGAACTTGGAACAGAGTCCCCCCTCCTGCCGCCACCCACCGCCATTCCCGTGCTCTCCCATTCCACTGGGGGGCCAGGGACCACTGTAGTTGGGTCAGCTGCAGTCCTTAATCTCCTCTGTGATGAATGAAGCCAGGGGTGATGAGAATGTCATCACTTCCGGTTTCAGAACTGTCTTTCCCTGGTCAATATAGCCAGGGAAACAGCTGATCAAACAAATCTCTGCTTGAACAGCTGCCAGAAAAGTGTGTGTATAATAAATAGCTTTGCAAATATTGTGTGGCATAAAAAATTGCAACAGCTACCATTTTATTCTCCAGGGCCTCTGCTTTCAGAAAATATATAATGTTTGGAAGTTTTAAGTAATTTTCTAGCAAAAAGAGATTTTAACATGTATGAGAAAAATATCAAAATTGCCCTCTCTAATAGCAACACTTTTTTTTCCTGTTGCAGATTTTCCCTAACTTCCTGTCTGATAAAAGTTGTCCCCCAAACAAAAAGTAAAAATAAACCTTTTTAACTGAACCCTGTATAGCAGTAGAACCAGACTGGGGCTCTATCATTTTCCCACTCTATCAAAAAAACAAAAGAAAAGAAAAAAAAAAACTTCTGGGTCAAGATACATTTTCATTCAATATATTAAAAGGGAACTCCATTTTATTGGGGGAAAAAAAAATAATAAAGAAAAATAATAATATATCATATACAATCACTACACAAGCCATGTTGTAATTGAATGTTGTTAAAAATTACCTTTCCTTTGTAATCTACAGTGCTGTCATTTTCCGTAAAATTCAATGCAAAATGGCGACCTGGAGGTGTTCTGTACACCATTGGTGTACAGAGCACTACAAGAAATGCCATTTCCTGCTTGTGTGATTGGCTTGCTAATTTTTGCAGAAGTCTACACTAAGATACAAGTTATGCCCTGTACACACAATCGGATTTGCCAACAACAAATGTTGGGTGTGAGCTTGTTGGTGGAAAGTCCGACCGTGTGTATGCTCAATCGAACATTTGTTGTCGAATTTTCCGCCAACAAATGTTGGCTAGCAGGTTCTCAAATTTTCCGCCAACAAATGTTTGTTGTCGGACTTTCCGTTCGCGTGTACACAAGTCCGTCGGACAAAAGTCCACGCATGCTCGGAATCAAGTACGAGCCGGAAGCGCTCGGTCTTGTAAAACTACCGTTTGTAATGGAGGTGTCACGTACGTCTTGTACGTCACTACACTCGTAATTGTTGGCCAACATTTGTGTGACTGTGTGTATGTAAGACAAGTTGGAGCCAACATTTTGTTGTCAGAAAGTCTGATCGTGTGTACGGGGCATTAGATTTTATGCATTCTCTGTAACAAAAATTTTATTTTTGATGAGATACTCCCAAAGGGTTTATCCCTTCTAAAGGGGTGCAGACTCATTGGAAAACTGCAAGTGCATGTGCTGATTAACAATGAAAAAGTCACTCCCATGCAGATTCACCTTGCACATTGGCGCAATCAAACAGCTTTTCTTCAGAGCAGAAGCCGTTAGGTCTCTGCAACAACGATTGTTAAAATTTCAAAATCATAACAACATCATCATCTATTAGTTTAGTCCTTTCTAAACTGCTGCTGTAATAATACAGTGATCAGGAGCTGCAACGGATTAACTGCAGTCACAAACAAATGACTTCTGTCGAGCAGGGACGGTCACAAACTGATCAAAACCCAGCCAGTCCCTGCTAAACCAGTCAAATTTTAATCCATCTATGGCCAGCAAAAGTCAATCAAACTCTGTTTAATGTTTTAGGTAAGCCAAAAACAAAACCACACACTAAAAGTGTTTTTTTCTGACGCTAGGCTTCATTTACCATGTCAATCTTTTCATAGTTCAAGAATAAACAGCATATTATCATAATCACAAAAAATACCATGCTCTTAAAATGCAATTAATTTTCCAAAAAAACAAAGCAATTTTTTCATCCAAATAAGCTCAGTATGGAGCTTATTTCCAAACCTTTTAGCAAATTGTTGATTCCCTTAATCATTTTTAAGTGTTTATTTTTGGCATTTTTTTTTTTTTTTTTTTATTCAGTATACTTACCTGTAAATATATCAGCATTTGTTTACAAACCTACTGGAAATATTAGGGCAATGATTAGAATTGAGCTCAAGGTTCAGCCCAGGCATTTATTCAAATTCTTCTTTGGCCGTTGGGGTATTCTACCATGACTATATAGGACAGCTTCCTATATGTAATGGTTGCATAGGATGCTGGCACCTGACGTGTCCTTATCGATCAGTGGCCCCACCTCATTCATTTACTGGGCAGAAATCTCAAGCCATGTAAACAAAGTAGCAAGGATAGTATGGCATCACTGACGAGGCCGTAGGTAGTTAATACTGTCAACCCAGAGATCTTGCCCCTTTATTTACTTTTAGCAGTGGGGCCCCTGGAGATGTCATTCAGTGTCAGTGATGGAATTATGTGTCCATTGGTTATTGTGACCTTTTTTTCTTTTGGAGTGATCTTTTTTCGGGTGTTGGGTGTAGTTCATCATGATTGATGTGGATCTATAGTGCTGGATAATGGGATTAGTAATGGATGTACGGGACATTTTTGTATTTGTTTTCAAATTAGTTCCCCTTTTTGGAAGTGTTTGAAGAGGTGGAACAAGCTCAGTTTGTTTCTGTGTTTAATCAGCCAGATCAAGGCATTAATGTAAAAGAGAACTGGGTGACTGTGGAATCTCCCGATTACTTTTATGTAAATGAAGGCTGACAATCTTCTCCCAGTGATACTCTTACTCAGTGGTTCCCGGGCACTCCTGCTGTCCCCAGGAGGCTGAGACCACTAATACTGTGAACACAGCAAAAGGGTGGAGCTTGCAGGACATCTCTGTAATAGTGTGAAAGCTCTCAGCTATGATCTAGGCCAGTGGTTCTCAAACCTGTCCTCAAGTACCCCCAACAGGCCATGTTTCTTTTGCTTATCTTGCACAGGTGCTTTAAATCAGAGTCAATGGCTTGGTATTTTGGACAGCTATTTTATCTAAGAGAAATTCTCATAACATGGCCTGTTGTGGGTACTTAACCGCTTCCCGACCGCCCACTGCATATATACGTCAGCAGAATGGCACGGGCAGGCAAAACCACCTACCTGTACGTGGCCCTTTAAATGCCTGCCCGTGGGTCGGAGCTGAAGAACGGGGAGAGGTTTGTGTAAACAAACCTCTCCACGCGCTTCCTACTCTGCCTGTCATTGATTGGCTGTTCCCGGTCATCGGGAAAGCCGATCAATGACGTCAGACGTCAGCCCCGCCCCCTAATGTAAAAAAACACACACGTCAGAGCCCATAACCCCTCCCCCTAGTGGTTAACTCTTTCACTACAACTGTCATTTATACAGGAATCAATGCATTTAAATAGCATTGATTGCTGTATAAATGATAATGGTCCCAAAAATGTGTCAAAAATGTCCGATGTGTCCGCCATAATGTCGCAGTCACAATAAAAATCGCTGATCGCCGCCATTACTAGTAAAAAAAAAATATTAATAAAAATGCTATAAAACTATCCCCTATTTTGTAAACGCTATAACTTTTGCGCAAACCAATCAATAATCGCTAATTGCGATTTTTTTTTACCAAAAATATGTAGAAGAATACGTATCGGCCTAAACTGAGGAAAAAAAATGTTTTTTTATATATTTTTTGGGGATATTTATTATAGCAAAAAGCAAAAAATATAGCATTTTTTTCAAAATTGTCGCTCTATTTTTGTTTATAGCGCAAAAAATAAAAACCGCAGGGGCGATCAAATACCACCAAAAGAAAGCTGTATTTGTGGGAAAAAAAGGACGCCAATTTTGTTTTGAAGCCACGTCGCACGACCGCGCAATTGTCAGTTAAAGCGACGCAGTGCCGAATCGCAAAAAGGGGCCTGGTCCTTTGGCTGCCAATTGGTCCGGGGCTGAAGTGGTTAAGAACCACTGATCTAGGCTACAAAACTGGGTGCACAGTGGATTGAGCGTGGTCCTATGCTTAAGCGGCTGGAGTGGAGGGCAAGGGAGACATTAGAGGTATAATAGTCCCCTAATGTCTCAATAAAGAGCACCTGTCACCTGCCAGTGCTGTCACACATAGGAGGCAGGTTTTAAAAACTGTAATTATATTAATAGAATTTTGTGTTTGTGTGCACTAAATTACATTTTAGTGCTTTTTTTCCCCCTGAAAATATAGAATTGATAAGCAGTTGCACAAATATCGTGCAACATAATGCAATTTCAACTATCATCTTTTTATTCCATAGGGACTCTACTTTCAGAAAATATATAACATTCTTGGGGCAGGGAGAAGAGCACGTTGTCCTCATCAACATGGGGGCAAGGGTCCACTCTGGTAAGGTACCCCCCCATGTGGCCTGGTATGGTTTGCAGAAGGAGAGGGCATGTTTGTCCCCCCTTTCCTTAGGTATTACTTTTGGTATTTTTTGCCTGGACTTCCCCCTTAAAATTCATACCAGACCAAAAGGAGCCCCCATTAATGTCTACAGTGGTGTGAAAAAGTGTTTGCCCCCTTCCTCATTTCCTGTTCCTTTGCATGTTTGTCACACTTAAGTGTTTCGGAACATCAAACCAATTTAAACAATAGTCAAGGACAACACAAGTAAACACAAAATGCAATTTGTAAATGAAGGTGTTTATTATTAAAGGTGAAAAAAAATCCAAACCATCATGGCCCTGTGTGAAAAAGTGATTGCCCCCTAAACCTAATAACTGGTTGGGCCACCCTTAGCAGCAACAACTGCAACCAAGCGTTTGCGATAACGTGCAATGAGGCTTTTACAGCGTCCTGGAGGAATTTTGGCCCACTCATCTTTGCAGAATTGTCCTAATTCAGTTACATTAGAGGGTTTTCGAGCATGAACGGCCTTTTTAAGGTCATACCACAACATCTCAATAGGATTCAGGTCAGGACTTTGGCTAGGCCACTCCAAAGTCTTAATTTTGTTTTTCTTCAGCCATTCGGTGGTGGACTTGCTGGTGTGTTTAGGATCATTGTCCTGCTGCAGAACCCAAGTTCGTTTCAGCTTGAGTACACGAACAGATGGTCGGACATTCTCCTTCAGGATCTCTTGGTAGACAGCAGAATTCATAGTTCCTTTTATCACGGCAAGTCTTCCAGGTCCTGAAGCAGCAAAACAGCCCCAGACCATCACACTACCACCACCATATTTTACTGTTGGTATAATGTTCTTTTTCTGAAATGCAGTGTTCCTTCTACGCCAGATATACTTGGACACACACCTTCCAAAGAGTTCCACTTTTGTCTCATCGGTCCACAGAATGTTGTCCCAAAAGTCTTGGGGATCATCAAGATGTGTTGTGGAGAAATTGAGACGAGCTTTGATGTTCTTTTTGCTCAGCAGTGGTTTTCTCCTTGGAACTCTGCCATGAAGGCCATTTTTGCCCAGTCTTTTCCTGATGGTGGAGGCATGAACGCTGACCTTAACTGAGGCAAGTGAGGCCTGCAGTTCCTTGGACGTTGTTGTGGGGTCTTTTGTGACCTCTTGGATGAGTCGTCGCTGCGCTCTTGGGGTAATTTTGGGCGGCCGGCCACTCCTGGGAAGGTTCACCACTGTTCCATGTCTTCGCCATTTGTGGATAATGGCTCTCACTGTGGTTCGCTGGATTCCCAAAGCTTTGGAAATGGCTTTATAACCCTTTCCAGACTGATAGATCTCAATTACTTTCTTTCTCAATTGTTCCTGAATTTCTTTGGGTCTCGGCATGATGTGTAGCTTTTAAGGATCTTCTGGTGGACCTTACTGTGTCAAGCAGCTCCTATTTAAGTGATGCCTTGATTGTGAACAGGTGTGGCAATAATCAGGCCTGGGTGTGGCTAGAGAAATTGAACTCAGGTGTGGACAACCACAGTTATAGTATGTTTTAACAAGGGGGGCAATCACTTTTTCACACAGGGCCATGATGGTTTGGATTTTTTTTCACCTTTAATAATAAAACACCTTCATTTACAAATTGCATTTTGTGCTTACTTGTGTTGTCCTTGACTATTGTTTAAATTGGTTTGATGTTCCGAAACACTTAAGTGTGACAAACATGCAAAGGAACAGGAAATGAGGAAGGGGGCAAACACTTTTTCACACCACTGTATGTCAGACCTCCATATAAGAAGAGGGTCTAGTTTAGATAAAGGTAATCCCGGGTCACTTGTTCACAAAGTTCTCAATGTCATTTGCCAGCAATTTAAACTGCATTTATTTTCTTTGTAAATGCAAGTTTTGTTGTAGTAGATCATACAGATGAACCACTTCACAGGCAGGTTAAGGACATTCCTTATTTAAACTGAATTTTGAATTTTTAATGTTGACCTTAAATAAATATTAAAATCTCTGCTCCCTCTTTCTCCCACTTTCTCTTCCCTCCTACTTCATCCTTCACTCTCCCCCTCCCCTCCTTCCCCCCTTTTCCCCTCTCCCCCCCCTCTTTGTGTTTTATGCGTCTTCCCAGGGTGGATGGGTAGTCTTTAAGTCTTTGGAAAAGGAACTGTATGATTTTGTACCCCCCGTTATTCCTTGTCGATGCTTTCTGGGAATGCTACTATGACTTATTGTGTACTTTTACTTCTGACTTTTATGTGATGGATCTGGATTGTGCAAACTTGTATGTGATCTTGTATTTGCTGAGTATAGTATTTAATAAAACTTTATCTGTTAAAAAAAGAAAATCTCTGCTCCCCACCATAGGAATTTTGTAAACTTTTTTTTTTCTTTTTTTTGCTTTGTGCTTGGGTACATGTCACTCAGGACATTTCCTAGCCCACCATGCCATTTGTGTGACAACCTTGCCCATTAGCCTAGAAAATTGGCATTAGCGTTCTTTTAACATTCTGATCCTGTTAAATTCAATGGGGTTTGGATTCTGCACCCAAACTTTAGTAATGTTGACCAAACCTGCCTCGAACCAAACACAGCTTTGTTCGAATCATCCCAAGTAGCCAATAGGAAACAATATGACCCGGTAGTACTACGCAACAAAGTGCAGAAATAGTGAGGTTGGACCTGAACTTCAAAGCTAGTATGTTCGGCATGTGCTGTAAATATTGTTGCAAAGTATTGGTGGCTAAGCTCTGATGCTTTAAGACAGAGGTATCAGTACAAATGGGCCTGTAAGCTTGTATGGTGTGAAAGGGAGCAGACAAATTTTGACACTACCTGGAAGTTTTGCATCTTTTCCTATTCAGAATGTCCAAGTATTCATAGGGTAAAAGCTTGCTGCAGTTATATGTAGGTATAGTATTCCCGCGCTAATATAGAAAATATTGATGTACAATATGTGAGGTGCAGCGAACACCGAAAGGGTTAAAAACAAAAAACCCAAATAAGGATAAATGGAACAAATAAATATGTGGTGTCGCGCTCCTAATATAGATACTGCATATAATGGCTGTATGTATCAAATCAGCGGACAAAGGATGGTATGCAGGTTTACTGTGTGCAACTCTAGCTAAACCATCAATAAAGCAGTCAAATATATGAAATAAAATGCGCTAGTATCAGTAAAAAGGCAACAATCAATAAAAGAGAGTACATAAAATGTATACGTATATAAATATATATAAAGTGACTAAAGTGCAAAAAAACCCTAGTAAAAACACACTAAAGTGCATAAACAAATTAATGTGCAAAACCGCATAAATAAATACAGTGACTGGAATAAATACAATCACTAGATGACGGTGGAGATAAATTAATAGTGAAGTGATAGTGAGTGGTTCAAGTTGGTATAAATAACAGAAGCATGTATACCACAGTGGGGATCAGGGTGAGAGGGGAGGGGATAAGAACCAATAAAGTGTTGGTGAATACGCTAGCAGCAAAAGGTCGGTGATACTGCTAGTGATAACAATAAATGTGAACAAAAGGATTGGCAACAAATGTGGACAAAAAATTGGCAACAAAGAGAGAGGTGATTAAAATAATGGGGATTGCAATGTGATTAAAAGATCAACATATACAGAACAATAAAATGACAGTCCATGAGGCATAGGGTTCTGTGAACAGCACAAAGCTGGAAATGGCAGGTGTGATCCAATCTGGGCTGCACCCTGGTGCCAAAGTGCCAAGTGGAAGTGGGTGATAGTGATTTGAGCTTGCCCAGGGTAATGGCAGTGCTGGGGTCTTCAGTGCTGGTGACACCCGTAGGTGTACTCCCTAATTACCTTTATACTGCAAGGTATGCAGCATGTAAGAGGATGTCGGGAAGGTGGGCTCTCTCTGGGGGGTACTTCAGTGGTCTCTCTGGGGGATGTTGCTCAAAGGGGTCTCTATGCCGGTCATCCTCTCCTGTCCGGGATGTTTGGAACCTATATAGTGGTTGCTACCTGGTGCTCAGGACCAAGTTCCGCTCAGCATATGCCAGAGTATGGTGGATGAGGGGGAGGAGAGAGTAACAAAAAGGACTCGTATAGTGTAGTAGTCTTTAGAAAAACAATGAATGAGCTTTAATTTTTAAAAAGGGTTACTCACATAGACAATGGAGTTACAGTGTATATTCAAAACGAGCGCCGAGCTCGTAGCCAGTGCGTCACTTCCGGGGTCCGTATCCTACGCGTGTCGTCACCGTCACGTGACTTAATCGCGGCAAATTTAAATGCCGGTGCCTTATACAGGGGGTCCCCGAGTTACAAACTCGTTAGGGACTGTCCTCCTGTTCTTAAATCGGAAATGTTCGTAAGTCGGCCGCACATGCGCAGATCGACAATTACGGACATTTCCTATGTTCCGTCGAATGCCGTTCTGCGCATACGTGGCAAATTACGGACATTTCCAATATTTGCTGTCAGTTTCCGAGGCTCCGCCTGGCCGTGCATGCGGAGAAGGGCCGAGAGTCCGCGGAAAATGGCAGAGGGTCCCCGCAGCGCCCGGTTCATAAGTAGGAGAGGTTTGTAGGTCGGGCGTTCGTAAGTCGGGGACCCCCTGTAGTTGCACTAAGATCTCTTTTTGTATCCCTTAGCAGAGTCTCTTAAAAGTAGTTGCTGATGTGCTGGTGTTTTCATATTTGTTTTATTTTCTTACTAATTTAGAGGTTTTTAGAAGTAGATTAACCACCTGAGGGAAAAAAGATGAACCGCAACATAAATACTTTTTCACTACTTAATGGCTGTTGTGATATCACCACATGTGGAGTACATGGTTTCCTTTGGGTCAGTTGAGCAATAGGCTAATTTAGACTGCTGATTTTCAAAGTGAGAGTTCATCTTGTCCAGGCTTTCTCAACACTTTTAACATGGAGGAACCCTTGAAAATTTTTTTGGTCTGAGAGAACCCCTGCTAATATTTACTATATCTACAACTCACAGTAATTTACTCTTATGGTCAGTGGAAGGAATGTTCCTCAGTTGGAAGAATTCTCCTACAAATGGTTAAAAATATTAATTGGTTACTTATCTAAAAGATAGACATTGCCCATTACTTAAGAGACCTCTAGCAGCTTCTGGAGGGATCCTAACTTTTAATGGAAACCTGGTTGAGAAAAGGTGATTTAGTCAATAAAGTGAAGTTGCGTTTAGATGGAATACCAAAAGTTGCTCAGCATTCTTTGAAAGATGAAAATTTTTGACTCCTTTCTTCATTTAGAGTTGTTATAAAGCCTAAACATTTTTTACCCTAGTGCATTCCTTGCATTAAGATAAAAAATGTTTAGGCATCAGTATCCCCCCTTACCCTTCCTTTTACTAACCTGCGCTTTCATTTGATCCAGAGCTATGCCCATCTACAGCTCTTCTCTCCCCTTACTTCCTTGTCTCACTGGTTTTGCTGAGGCAGTGGGAGCCATTAGCTCCCGCTGCTATCAATCAAAGCCAGTGATGGGAGAGTCCCACTGTCTGTGTCAATAAATGCAGACAGCGAGGCTTGGGAGCGAACCTACCAGTGTTGGTCATCTTACTTTAAAAAAGTAATTAGTTAAGTTACAAATTACTTCTTCCAAAAATTAATTGCGTTAGTAACTCAATTACTACATTGGAAAAGTAATTAGTTACGCAGCAAAGTAACTGTGACTTTTTTTTTTATATTCTATACGTGTAACTAAGGGGCGGGTCTAGTATTACTGTAAGCAAGGGGCGCATTATTATTGTTATAAATCGTGTAACCAAGGGGCTGCTCTATTATTACTCTAACCAAGGGGCAGATCTGTTATAGCGTGTAAGCAAGGGGCGGGTCTATTATTATTATATCGTGTAAGGGGCGGATGGCTACAGAAGAGGACGAATGTTAAATTAATGGGCAGAGCTCGATATATAACAATAATATTAAATGCGCCCCTTGGTTAAAGTAATACTAGACCCGCCCCTTAGTTACACGATAGACGCCCCTTGCAGAGTAGCACGAGCATCGGGAGCGTGCGGCATCGCCTCGTACAATTACATGTTTACTGCGCCTGCGCGTTGTAGAGTTCACTCAGAGCTGTTTAGGTTCAGCAATTTTCATAAGCTTCGTAGTCCTTCGTACTGTGCAAGTGCTGCGCTTGCGCAGTACAGGGGGGTCCTTATCCGGCAGGGGAACTTTTCAGCAGGACACCGGAATTACACTACTGCCATCTAGTGGCAGTAGATGTAATTGCAGTAATGCCGCCAAAGTAATGGGAACAGCGTTACCATGAGGGGAAGAGTAATCAGTTAGATTACTCGTTACCCTCTAAAGTAACTGCGTTAAGTAACTCAGTTTATTTTAACTCAGTTACTTATATCACTGGAGCCTACACAAGTGCCTCCATACAAAAAGGCTTTCTATGGAAAGAGGAGGAGCCATGAGCAGTGCCAGCTGTGGACTGGAGAAGAGAAGGTTTGGGGCCACAGAGCAGGTAAGTATAAACCTGTTTGTTATTTTTTTTTTTTTTTTTTTAAAAGAGCATTTACAATCACTTTAACCCCACATACTTGCATTTTATATATATATATATATATATATATATATATATATATATATATATATATATATATATAATATATATTGGTAAGTGCTACATACGGAACTCTTCTTGTTGCCAATCTATAATATAGAATAACATATAATAACAAGGCATACACAGAAATCAGATCTTTTTACCATTAATGCACATTTCTTATGATAGTTATATCACGTTGACCTGTTTTACATTTATAACTAAAACATGTAGAAAAGATTATGCATTCCATTCAACTCCCAGTACGTGTACTGCGCTTCAGTTACCCTTGCTTTTACTAAAAAAGACATTGCAGGAATTCGCAAAGTGTGTAGCCAGCAGCACAGTCTGTACTACTTCATCTGCCTTTCATATAGACCTCTTGTTTTGGAAAAGCACTCTGTGCTATGTGTACAGAAACTCTAACTGTCAAGTCATATTATAAAATCTTGGTTTAAAAAAATCAGCTAATGTGAAACTCGAGTTTAAAGCATTTTTTCGTTGCAAAATTGGGAAAGTTTAGAACTTCTTTTGGTTTTCATTGCCAATGACATTCTCCCTTACTTGTTGTTCTGGTGACATGACAAAAAATAAGGTAACTCTTCCCAATGGGAACACCAACACCAATAATTACCTAAAAGAGATTCAAACCCTTTCCTACTCTATGGAAAAAAGGTGTGGTTGGCGTCCCCCTTTACGAACTAAAACTTTCTTATTAAAGTTAATGCAATGATTACAGACACTTAGTTTTAGTTAAAAATGAGTGTTTCTGTAAATTGCAATCAGTGTTGAACTAATGAGAAAAATCACATGGTACTTGAGATTTCAAGCATTTTTAACACAGCAAAAAAATGTGTGAACAAAACTGAGCTTCAAAAGTAAAAAGCCAGAACACGTAACAGGAATATCATTTATTTCCAATACAGATTGTACACATGTAACACTACCCCAGTAGGGGTCGCTAGTGTCCCGAGTCCCCACTGCTGCACAGCCAGTCCCACAGCATTTCCTTCATGCACTCCAGCAGTCATTGGCTTGTTTTATATGTTTTATTAGGGGTTGATAACTTGGATGGTGTAGGGAATTATGGGATGCTCAACTTGAAAAATTGAAAAAGCTGCGCAAACCAGCCAAACTAAAGTGAATAAGCATCTAAACAGAAAACAGAATTGTAGTACATATCATAGACTACAAAACCATATAAAATTATAAAAATTACTCATATGCAATAATTATAAATACATGTGAGTATACATGAATCGACACCCAGTGAAACACAAATTAATATGTGAAATAAAAATTATGTGTAATAAAAATTAGTGAGTCCATGTATGGACCAATCAGGCCCCAAAAACAAAAACAAAAAACCAACAGAACAGAAGCGTTGCCCCTATGGTGAACGGGGAATTGGTTCTGGTATTTGTATGAACAAACCAAAAACCAAAACCCAACAGCATAAGAAACAAAGGGGTTCAAAAGAGTTCCAATGTTCGTGCTCTCATGTGGGGTTCCTGGTATCCACTTCCTATACCACGTATTTGAAGATATGTGCAACACCACCACCAATAGTGAATAAGATGGCCGCTTACCGCAGATCAATGACCCACCATCACAGAGGGTCAAACAGGCATGGGGTTAAGGTTTGGACTATAAGCCTCCACAAAGATGATGTTATCCAGTTCCCAGGCGAATATATTGGCAAAAACAAGACTTGGTACAGCATCAATTCTCTCTCAAACGATCACCATACAATGCCCAACATAGAAGAAGAAAAAATGCTCCAGATAGCGCATTATCTCTGAGTAATATTTATTAAAAACGTGTAAACACTTACATAGGGTTAAAAGTTGATCAGCTCAGTAGTAGATTCCCCAGGGTCATGTCCCTGGATGACGTGAGTTTTTCACGAAATGCATCGGGCGAGCGGCACTCTGTTATACACCTCGTTTTCAACTTGCCTACATCAAGTGCCTACATCAGTAACAGTTATCTTTGTACCCGGCCGGTGCATTGGACTGTTTGCACTTTTTCTACTGAGCTGATCAACTCTTGACTCCTCTCCAGACGTGATATAAGACAAGAGATGGTCAGAGGCTGCGGATGGTACAGGGGAGGTCAGAGGCTGCGGATGGTACAGGGGGGGTCAGAGGCTGTGGATGGTACAGGGGGGGGGGGGGTCAGAGGCTGCGGAGGGGAACACAGGGTGAGAACACCCGTCAGGATATCTATTTTATTTTGAGTTTACCACTTACTACTTATTCTTTAAAAGTGAGTGATTCACTGTGTAGGATTACCCTTCAGGTGACGGCAGTGTTTTTTCACCTATTTTACATTCACCTGGAAAGAGTGACCCATTGTGGAGGAGCACTCTTCAGGTGACGGGCAGCGCCACCCAACCCAATACTTATATAACTTCTACTATTGGTACTCCGTTTGGAGGTCCTTGGGGGAGGCAGCAGCCCAGCCTACACCTAAGCGCGGGACCTAACAAATATTATATTAGCACTGATTATGCTTTGTGTTAACCTCTTCAAACTGGAGCAGAATGATGCTTTAAAGTGGTTGTAAACCCTTACAAACCACTTTGACCTACAGGTAAGCCTAAATTAAGGCTTACCCGTAGGTCCAATAAATATCTCCTAAACCTACATGGTTTAGGAGATATTTAGAAAAAAAAGATGCATCGCTGTCTACGGCGCATGCAGAGGCGCACTGAGCATGCCGAGATCACGGCGATATGCCGCTCTCGTGCACATGCGCGGGAGTGACGCCATCGCCGCTCCAGCGAATGACAGCGATGGAGCAGCGAAACCCGGAAGTCACTCCGCGATTGATGGCGCCGGCGGAGGTTGTGGACGAGGGTCGCTTCAGGGGCTTCGTTCTCAGGTAAGTTATGCATAACGAGTTAGTATGCTATGCATACTAGCTCATTATGCCTTTGCCTTGCAGGTTCCTTTCTTTATTTTTTTTTAAAAGAGGCTTTACTTCCTCTTTAATAGCTTTAACAAAGTTGTTCCAAGTTTTCAAAAAGTGCAAAAGATTGCTGTATACACTGTTTTTATTAAGGTAAGCCTGTGTGAAAAGGCTAAGAATGCCGATGTAGTAAGTAGGGAAAAACAGGGAAAGGGCAGAAAATAAAATGCCAGAATGAAAATTAGAGCCATTCAGCAAGTAGGAAATGCCCTCTAAATCATTATAAAATGCATTTAACTGGAGTGTGTTTGAAATTCCTCATTTCTATTTTGTATTGGTTTGCTGGGATGATAATACATATTAAAAAAGTGTGTAAAAAAATATATGTGTTGTTGATTTGAAAACTCTTATATTAAAGCTATTAGGATGTTGCTGCAGCGATATGTACTTCCTCAAGTTAATAGACATAAATTGTATAATAATTATGGTTATTACTCTGGAAGCCATATTCTTAGCTGGCAGTTTCTTATTCTCAATGTGTTATAACCATAATGCACCGTGTATCTCCAAAAAGCATAAAGCATGTAACTGCAGGACAAGTTTACAATAACATTAATGTACCCCTGAGGCCATTAGGCACGTTATTATTCATGCATGCTAATTCAAATTTCTACATGTAGTTTCTACTCTGTGCTCCCCATTTATCCATTTCCTGGCTAAATACTACTTTATTCACAGAAGGGAGTAAATACCAATCAGTAGGAAATTGGGTAAGGTGTGTGACTTGGTAAGTTCCTTCACAGTCAATTAATTATGGAAAATGAATAATGCTTCTTTCACCATTAAGCTGAAAACTGTCAACACTGTGAGGAAAATAGACAGGAAAACATATTTACATCTGTTTACCTATAAGCAATTTCTATATTGTCTAGAATATAAAGAAATTAGACGTTAATAAAAACATACAATTTAAATTCAGTTGCTTGGGTTTGGTGAAAATCATAATTCAACAAATGTAGCTAAAGTTTGGTGAATATAAAATTAGCATATCACAGATTTTTTAAAATAAATTCTATTATATTAAGTTTTACAAAATAAAGAGAGACGTGGAACCAATACTGTTCGCAAGACAAATTATCAACAATAATGAACCTAAAAAAACAAGATGCGCTCCACCCCTTCTTGTACCACCTTCAGAATCATCAAACAAAGGTTAAAGCAGGGGTGCCCAACCTTTTGAAGAGCAAGGGCCACTTAAGCGACTTGGTAACTGGTCGCGAGCCACAATAAGTGAAGCGGACGGAAGACAGATCCGTGTCCGCTCTGTATATGCAGGCAGAGCGGACATGGACACAGACCACTCTACTCTGTGGGCCCCCCTATCCGATCCAAACAGATGGAAGGGGACGGAACCCCATTCTGTTTTTTTATTTTATTTTTTTTAGTGGATCGGAATTGTAGGTAGGTGGGTGCAAATTGACACAAGTCCACCTGCTGCTCCCATAGAGGTGAATTGAGGGTACAGGTGGGTTGAACTGATCTTGTGAAAGGGGCCTAAGGCTGCTTTCACACTGATGTGCAGCAGTTTACCTGCACTGCGGGTGCAGTACAATGCACCTGTGACTTTCCTGCAGGTTAGCTGCACTTTGCCATCGATGTCTATTATATCCTGCAGGTGTGGTGCACTTTCTGAAAGCGCACCAAACCTGCAGATAACAGAAGTCTATGACTCAGTGCAGGTAACTCGAAGGTGCAATGCGCTGCACCTGCAGATCAGTTTGAAAGCAGCCCAGTAACCACTGCAGAACAGATATGCCCATATATACAATGCTTTTAGTAATAAACTTTCCTTTAATAACAATCTTCCATTCAGGTATCGCCAGCTTTTGCTGTCCCAGGCAGAATGCATTTGATATCACTCCGCTTGGGACAGGAGCCGGCGCTATACAGGAAGCATCGGTAAATGCGGCTCTGCTCCCTCCGCAGCCGCTTGCTTCATTTAAAACACTGATGCTCTGGGATGGTGGGTCATCAACCCATGACCAGGGCTTGAGAACCTGCTATCCCAAAGCAGGAGGTCGCAGGCCACATCAAAAGGCTCCGCGGGCCACACGTGGCCCCCGGGCCACTGGTTGGGCACCCCTGGGTTAAAGGTACGTTGCAATATATAAAACTTCCAGTTGTCTCTTAAAGCAGGACAAATTCAGCTCATAGGTACTTCTCAAATAAGGTAATAAGGACTAAAGGAACAGGCACCTAGCCACACAATAGCAGAGGACAACGTCCCATCAAAGGCAACAGAACAATGTGAAGAGATCATATAGGTTTAAGAGGGACAAAATTGCATAGGGCACTGCCCAACCTCCCAATTATTATAGACAAAAGTTTCAGTTCAGAACCACAGTATCAGAGCACCCCAGCCATGGGGACCACATTTTCTCAAAATTATACTGACATCATCTGCTATTATACGTGGCTCTGTGTAAGGGGATAGCAGCATTTACAATTGACCTCCACCTATTTAGGGTCAGAGGTTTAGGTGTAGGGGATTTCCAATGAAGGACAATTGCCTTCCTAGCATAACAGAGCAATATACCAAGCAATGTTCTGGTTGCTTTCCTAAAGGCCAAAGAGTCAAATAGGCCCAGCAAACAGAAGTCAATTCCTGGGGCACAGGAACAGCCATTATTGCATGGATGGATTGTAGAACCTGCACCCAATAGTCATGAATTACTGAACACATCCAGAAGACATGAAGAAAATCTGCATTTAACTTGGAACACTTCTAACATTCACTAGACTGGGTAGCCAATAACCTTTCTACCCTGGCTGCCGTAAAATCATAGCAGTGAACAATTTTATGTATCACAAGTCTATCTCTGACTGAGATCAAATGGTGGAACGAATGGTCCCATGCATCCTCCTAGTCAACGTTATCCAGAGTGGTAAGGACCAGAACTAATTTTTGCCTGCATTTATTTAGGCCCTGCGATGTAGGCTGTTGGTTTGTATAGAATCGAGTGAGCCGTGGGCAAGGACCCATTCCTCAAGAGAGATTCCATTCTTGTTATCACCAAACTAAAAGAGGCTAGACGAAGCTGAGCAGTGCTGTCATGAATCTGCAGTAATGTTCATGTCTGTCTGTCTGCTTACCTCTCTGTTGTGTTCAGCTTAGAGACCGATCGCTGTTCACCTGTGTGGTTAAGTAATCTTCCCTCAAGCATGGCTCCACCCCAGCCTCTAACAGGAAACACTATATTAACCTGTGCACTGCAAACCAAGCCGTGCTGATCAACATTTGTGTTAGGACATTCCTGCCGTGTGTTCTTTGTTTGTTATGTGTACTGACTTGGCTTTCACCTGACCATCCCTGCCTGACGGTTATCCCGACCTTTGGCTTGTCTTGACCATCCCTGTCTGCTTGTCGCCCCGATCTTGGCCTACCTACTGACCATTCCTCGTTGCCTTGTGCTGCTGCTTCCTCTCCATCCTCCAGAGTCAGCCGTGAGTGTGAGCTGGGAGACCCTAGGGGCCGCAACCTGGAGTCCATGTCTTCTGCGCGATCGTATGCTTCCCTGGCTAGCTGCAGTGCAGCTCTGGTATCCTGAGCCAGAGGCGGTATCTGATCCTCCATTTCACTAACCCTGCTTTCCACAGCTGTGGTGCGTTCACATATCTTTTACATGTCCCGTCTCAATAATGACACATCTTCTCTTAAACCCCCAAACTGCTCCTTTAAGGTATCAACAGAAGCTGTACAGTTGTTCACAGCCCTAAGGATATCAGCCAGGGTGGGTTGCACTGTGTCCCGTGCTGCTGGGCCGTGTAGTTCTCCTGTCATGAGGGCTGTCTGTTCCCTCTCATCCTCCCCCCAGTGAGCAGTGATAATGGCTGCATGCATGTATGCCTGCTGGTGCTGTGGCTCCTCAGAGGGGCCTCTTTACCCAGGGGCTTATGTAGCTTACTTGTTTTGTGCCCCAGATCCTTTGGCTTGTCCTGTCCATGAGGTGTGCCTTTCCCTGAGAGCACTGCGGCACCATCTTGGAGCTCCAGGCCTGTGATCTCTGCCTGTCTTTTTCGGGTCATCCCCCTGGGATACAGAGGGCCGGCGGAGGTTCCACAGGGGTCTCTGGAGAATGGTCTTGCTGCATAAGTCGGTGTGGAGTCGGTATGTGGGCTGGGGGCAGATCAATTACCGGATTAATGCCAGGAGCTGTGGGAGATGTGTCCTCTCACATGCCGGTCTTGGACACGCCTCCCCGTGACCTGGAGTCAGCTGCAGCGAAGTCCATCTTTCCCATCAGAGGCTCTGGTGAAAACCAGCTGGCTCTTAGACCCCACGCCCTGGGGAATCGTGCGCTCTAACTTCCATCTAGGACTGTGACTGCGACCATGTGTGGCTGTGTCCCAGAACCCTCAACCCTCAGCAGTCAGCTGTTGGGTCCACAACCTCCACGGGGTGTTCTTAGTCCCTTCGATTGCAAGGGACCTGACAAGTGCAAGCATGGCACAATTAAATGTAGTGGAATAAATATCTATGTGTCAGGGAGTAATTCATTTTCAAGATATCAAAAGAAATGGAAATTTACTGTCTAAAAACAAGTCCCTCAGAACTCTAATTGCCCTTGACGCCCAGATGACTGACTTTGGAATTTGGAGGAGATGTTGGAGATTCAAATTGTTCCAGAGAGGAGTATGTTGGGACCTATAATTAATATTAGCTAGGGGAAGCACCCTGAGTCTGCACCATGCTCTGATGGTTGAATGCATAGTTTAAGTGAGAGGCTATTGAGCTCAGGAATCACTATAGAGGAGTAACTGGATTGCCTCGTAAGATCCCAGGACTGCTGTCTCCCTCACGACAGATGCATTATCATCATTTGGCAAGTCAATTATGTGCGTGAATGAGCTGTCCTGCCAGGAAGTATTGAAACAAGTTTGAAAGCGCCAACCCTAGAGGCCAGAGGCTGCACAGAAATGTTTAGTGTTAGGCTGCATGAACACCTGCGTAATGTGTTGCGTTTTTTCTTGAATGGACTGCCCTACATGTGACAAACACACCAAATTAGCTCTTTTTCACAGTAAGCCTCTCACATTTTTGCAATGCACATTTTTAGTGCACTTTGCCGTGTTACAAAACATAGAATTACTACCAATTATTGGGTGGCATTACAAATTATTGGCATCACAAGCACAATGTGCTTTTTAGTGCTTTGTCCATACATTTTCCCGATGTTCCCGGAATCCTAAGGTGTGAAGGGGGTCTTAGAATAAGTTGCCAAGACAAGGTCATTAGATGCCCTGAAAATCACTATTACATTTTGGACAAATCTTACAAAGGGCCATCATAAATCTGACTGTCACTGCTCTCCACTCTGAGAAGACAAAGAGCTGAGTGATCAGTGGTCATGTGATCGTTCAGTTCTCAGGCTTAGAGCTAAAGGAGGAGAGCTGTAGCATCTCCTTTAATATCTGATAAACATTTAGGCTAGGTTCTCATTGGTATACAAGTGGGTTATTGGTGGGGAGTGGGGTTCACCCCCTAGATGGCAAGTTAGAAGGCCATTAGGTAAATCTTCACAATTCTCTTCCCCTGTGTAGGACCCCTTCATACCTGGAACCAACAGACACTGTATTTTCCTCTCACTCTCATTCTTAAATGAATCACTGTCACAGCAAGGGGATACGGAACATGTCTCATGCCTTACCAGTCTCTTCTGTCTCCCCACAACACCTAACACTTGGTTACCATCATTATGTTTATTCAGAATTCAGTTCCACTGAAGCCACCACTTAGGACTGATGCAAGGCCTTGCTCCTGTGACTACCCAGGCTGGGTTCCTAGGTTAGCCCTGTTCAACAGCAGGTCCCAGAGAAGTACCACACTGCTGGGTGAGGGACGCTAAGCTCACCTGTCTTCCCACTAAACAGGGCCACTGTCACCCGTTTCTTCTTTGGACTGGCCACCATCACTTGAGAAGTACGGATACATCTCTCATCAATCTACACAAACATGTGAGATCAGTTCACATAATTTAACAGAGGTAGATTTGGTTATGCTGCTGAACATGACATCCCTATCCCTAGCGGTTTCCACAGAAGATAAGGCCACAGAAGATAAGCCCCTGAAAAAAAAAATTCACAGTGGACCATGAGGCAGCAATATTGTTGCCTCCTGATTTTTTTTTGTTTTGCTGAAAAACAAGCAGATCTAATGCACCTCTAACAGGAGCCAAGCATTTGCCCAGTTGACTTGATAAGCCAAGTTTGAAAAGCTATGCCACCTGTCAACTTGGCATACCACGTCAAATTTGCTGCAGCCGCAATGCAAAGTATTGCACCATGGCATGTGAAAAGCCACTTTCTGTTGTATTCTACACTGGTTCACCTGCCTGTTTTTACCACCATCCAGCTACCCATGTGGAAGAGGCTTTAAAAAAGGTTAATGTTTTTTTTAAATTTACATTGCCATGTTCAAGAGTATATATGATAGTGTAGTGATTGGGCTTACATCTACTTTAATTACAAAGCAATGCATTGATGGAGAATATTTTTTTTCATCTAAGAAATAAAGAAAAAAAATGGAAGCATATTTATAAGTGTTACAAATTAATAAAATGCACAGCCACCGTAGTGTGTACATGACCTGTACTTGACATGCTTTGATTGTGTGTTAAAAAAAATATATTCTCTCTAAAAAAATACATGGATGAAACCTGACTCACATTTTTCACATAAAAGATCTCCTGTATGTCCTTTATTAGTAGTAAAGCAACATGGAAATGACAAGTGATGATATATAGTGTAGTTGGCTGCCTTGGATGCACTTTGGGGACAGATACAAGGACTTACTGGTCTCCAGGATCCATAGGAATTTATCATATGCTGCTGTCACAAATTCTATTGTCTGAGGGAAATGAAGCACTTCCAGTGAAGGACATTGGAGCTCCAGTGGATGTACACAGTCATTGTAAGCAGCTATTTTCCATTTATGTATAGCGCCGGCTCCTAAAGAGCAGACGCTATTGTTTTTTTCAAAATTAAGTTACCTGAGGCCACAGTTGGGCTTCAGGCTAATTTCTCTAAAAGTACTGGTTTCTGTACCAGTTCAGCTGGGCTGCATTGGTTTCTCCTTGACCGTAGGTGTCGCTGTCACCACTGGTAAGTGTAGAAGCGCAGCTCAGCTGGATGTATTGAATGCCACCTATTGCTCGGAACCAGACCAGTGGGAGTGTTTTTCCTGCTGTGCGGTCTGGGAAATGATATTTAAGGTACCGACGCCATTTTACAGGGTCCTCTTTTGGGTTTTGTCTTTGGTTCCCCTCTGGGTTCTTCGGGACCCAGACCTCATGGCCCTCCTGGCCTGGGGTGTGCAGCTGTGTGCCCTGTGTCTTGGGGCCGGCTGGCCAGAGGCTGCGTAACTGAGAGGATAGGTCCGATCCAGGGATGGTCCGGTGCTGTCTCGACTGAAGAAAGAGGCCCAGAAACTGGAGGATCCAGGGGAGGACTCTCCCAAGAGAGGACTGTGCGTTAGGCTGGTATCTCTGGAGGAGCCTGGAGACTCAGTTGAAGGACGCAACCCAGATTAATACACATACAGTATCGCCGGTTCGTCTGAAAGAGACTGGCATTGTATGGAAATTATTCAAATCTCTCAATGATGCTTAAATTGAAGTTCACAAGTCTGTGGCAGAGACTGTGTCAAATACCCCACATGCTGCTGGGTCAAGTGAGAGGGGCCTATACGGTGGTGGCTGAATCTAGTCAGTGGAACTGTTATCCTCTTAATCTGAAAAAGAGATCTTAAACCTGCAGTTACCAGGTGCCTGAACTCACTCCTAACCCTCTGACCCTTTTTATTGAGAGTCGTTGCTATTATTTTGAATAAATAATCATAAAAAGGACTAAGTATTGGAAATTCACATTCTTTGGGCCACTTTCCACGGGATGCCCAAGACGGAGATGCAAGCAGGTGAGGTAATGGTAAGCCCAAATAAAACCAGCAGCTCCTTCGGGGGTTAGTGCTACATATGCAATTTATATTTAGCTTTCTTTATTAGTCTAAAAAAACAAAAACAAACAGTAGACTCAAAGGAAACATCACATAAACAGGAAAAACCGAACAAGGATGGAAAATAAAAAAAAATGGGCTGGTCATACAAGGATGTATGCATGTATGTCTCTCCGAGACTGTTGAGTAGGGATGAGCCGAACACCCCCCAGTTTGGTTCGCACCAGAACATGCGAACAGGCAAAAAGTTCTAGGGAACATGCAAACCCTATTAAAGTCTATGGGAGACAAACATAAAAAAAAAAGTGCTAATTTTAAAGGCTTATATGCAAGTTATTGCCATAAAAAAGTATGAGGACCCGGGTACTGCCCTAGGGGACATGTATCAATGCAAAAAAAAGTTTTTAAAACTACTTTTTATCAGGAGCAGTGATTTTAATAATGCTTAAAGTGAAACAATAAAAATGAAAGATTCCTTTAACCAGTAGCTGACCGCCCACTGTCAAATGACGACGGGACGGTGCAGCTAATGTGGCGGGCCGCCGTCATATGACGGCGCTCGCTTTTTGGCCACTAGGGGGCGCGCGCGCGCGCCACGGGAGGCGCGCGCGCGTGCCCGCCGCGTAGCTGGGGCCCCGATACGCGTGCCCGGCGGCCGCGATGTCCGCCAGGCACCCGCGATTGCCCGGTAATCGAGCAGGACGTGGATCTGTGTGTAAACACACAGCTCCACGTCCTGTCACAGGAGAGGAGACCGATGGTGTGTCCCTTGTACATAGGGACACCGATCGGTCTCCTCCCCCAGTCAGTCCCCTCCCCCACAGTTAGAATCACTAAGATAGGGAACATATTAACCCCTGCAGCGCCCCCTAGTGTTAACCCCTTCCCTGCCAGTCACATTTATACAGTAATCAATGCATTTTTATAGCACGGATCGCTGTATAAATGTGAATGGTCCCAAAAATGTGTCAAAAGTGTCCGATATGTCCGCCGCAATGTCGCAGTCACGATAAAAATCGCAGATCGCCGCCATTACTAGTAGAAAAAAAAATAATAATAAAAATGCTATAAATCTATCCCCTATTTTGTAGACGCTATAACTTTTGCGCAAACCAATCAATAGACGCTTATTGCGATTTTTTTTTACCAAAAATATGTAGAAGAATACGTATCTAAACTGAGGAAAAAAATTTGTTTAAAAAAACAAAAAAATTGGATATTTATTATAATAAAAAGTAAAAAATATTGCGTTTTTCAAACTTGTCCCTCTTAATTTGTTTATAGTGCAAGAAATAAAAACCGCAGAGGTAATCAAATGCCACCAAAATAAAGCTCTATTTGTGGGGAAAAAATGATAAAAAGTTTATTTGGGTACAGCATTGCATGACCGAGCAATTGTCATTCAAAATGCGACAGTGCTGAAAGCTGAAAAATGGCTTGGTCAGGAAGGGGGTGTTCGTGCCTGGTAGGCAAGTGGTTAAATATAGTGCCTGGGGGGTCCCCTTAATCTGCCTGTAAAGTGGTGCATATGTGCGATGTGTAGAACTGTGCCACAGCAAAATTACATTTCTAAATGAAAAAATGTAATTTAAACTTGGGAGCGGCTGTAATGTATTGCCGGCTCCTGGCAATATAGATAAAAAAATCAAGGAAAAAAATGGCGTGCGCCCCCCCCCCCAGTCTATACTGGGCCCTTCGGGTCTGGTATGGATTTTAAAGGGAACTCCATGCCAATATATATATATATATATATATATATATATAATGTATATACTAAACTGCCTGCATGCCACTAACTAACCTGCCTAATCTAGCTCAAGTTCTCTCAATCTTCACATTATCACACTACATATGGCCGCTGTGTAAGCAGTGTGGGGTGTGGACTTAGCCCCCTTGCCTTTGACCAATCATGGCTCTCAAAGCAGATCATGCTGTGATTGGCCAAAGCATGCAGGTCAGGTACATGCTTTGACCAATCAGCAGCCGTCAATGCACTGCGATCTCGCAGTGCATTATGGGGCACTCCGCGGCTCTCGAATTTGGCGCAAACTCCCCATATGTTTGGTTGTTCTGCGAAAAAATGAACACCCGATGTTCAAGTCGAACTTACGTTCGACTCGAACATTGGGGCCATCCCTACTGATGAGCAGGATCTGTCCATGCTAGCTCTGATCACCACGACTTTAGGTACTGACACTACTCACAAGATTCACAAGATCCAGCCATCATTAAGAGGGGACTGTTTCATTTTGTGAAGGAAAAGGAGTGGTTGATCACAAAGATTTTTGATAGCTAGAAAATGTGTTAGTGTGTCTATGACATGATACATGATTGTCCTTCAAATTACCCACATTATTTTACAATCTTTTAACATAAAGGAAAAACAAAACAAATACGAAAAAACACTATATGAAACATATTGACTGAGCTTAACTACCTAAAAATATCCCACAAAAAGCTCAGACTATCTAAATAAGGAGAAAAAGGTACATTGCCTATGTAGCTCAATGATTAATTCTGAGAGTTTTCAGATTTTACAGGTAAGTCAAAAATCCTTTTTCTTGATCATACAGTACAGGACACAGGTATATTCTTATATGACTTGGACGTCCAAAAGCAATACAAAAAAAGAGGGGAAGGGAACAGCACCTTATGGCAAAGGAACAAGCAGAGGCTTGAACATGTACCTGGCAGATGTGTGAACAGATGACCATGTGGCAGCCTTTCAAATCAGCAAAGCAGTTGCCTGATGCTGAAAGTCATAAGAAACTCTCACAGACCTAGAAGAGTGGGCCTTAACAGGAAAGGGGGATCTTGAACTGAGTTCACCTAGTGATGGTGGAACAAGAAGCAGGATATTCATTGTAAGAGCCTGCAAGAAGAAAATGAGGCTTTGAAAGTCTAAGGTAGGCTGTAGCCGACATTACAGCTTTCATACATCACAAACCACATCCATGCAGTGAGGAGAGACAACTCTAGAGGACACCTTGGGCAGAAAGGAAGCCTTAAGGTTCAGGACAGATTTATGCTTGTGCAACACCAGGGAAGTTTCCTTACAAGATAATGCTGCCAACTCTGATGCTTGCTGAGTGGAAGTAATGTGACAAGATAAACACCCTAAAGGTGAGCTAAGTTTAGATAATATATCTGATAGGTTTGAAGGGAGGCTTTTGAAGAGCTGTAAGCATTATGCCCCCTACACACGGTCAGATATTCCAATGGTAAAAGTCAGATCGGATTATGTTGTCGGAAAATCCGATCGTGTGTGGGCTCTAGCGGTGCTTTTTCCGTCGGAAGAGCAGGATCTCAAATTTTCCAACAACAAAATCCGATCAGATTTTTTCCGATCGTGTGTAGGGAATTCCGATGGACAAAGCGCCACCCATGCTCAGATCAAATTACGAGACCAAATTAGCTATTGGCTACTAGCCTCTACGTAGTTCCGTAATACGCAACGAACGTCACCACATTCGGAACGATTGGATTTTCCAACAACTTTGTCCGACCATGTGTATGCAACACCAGTTTCAGACAAAATCCGTCGGAAAAAATCTGACAGATTTTGTGGGCGGAATTTCCGACCGTGTGTATGGGGGCTTAGACTAAGATCCCACAGCATCACTGGAGAGCATCTAGGAGGAGCTAATTGAACAACTCACTGTACAAAGGCCTTCACCATGGAGTGCGAGGCTAAAGGATGCTAGAAGAGAATAGACAAGGCCAAAATGTGTCCCTTGAGGGTACTCATGGTCAAATACTGATTCAGACCTGAATGAAGAAAAGCCAGTAAATTTCCCATGGAATATTGTCTAGAATTAAACTTTGGATAACCAAGGCCAAAATTTGTCCCTTGAGGGTACTCAAGGCCAGATGCTGATCCAGACTGGATAAAAGTCTGAACCTGAGTGGAGAAAAGCCAGGATACATCCCACGTAGTATTGTCTAGGATGAAACTTTGTCTGCTTGCACCATGCAAAGTAAATCTTCCAGGACAACTGAATGTGATAAGCTTCTGTCCATCAGGACCTGGGCTTCAACAGCCAGACCATCAAAGCAAGCAACCCAAGAAGCAGGATGGCAGATCAGGCCATGAGACAGAAGATCTATGCAATTCAATAAGAGGCCAACGGGAGTCTGCCAGAAACCAGAGTATGTCCGAGTACCAAAGCCTCCTAGGTCAGTTTAGTGCCACAGGAGTCACTGGAATGCCCTTTGACTTGACCCTGCAGAGATTGTGGAAGGAGCTTCAGTGGAGGAAAAGCATAGCTCAGGAGAAATTGATCCCACTGCGAAAGTTTGAGGATCTCTTTGTTGTTGAACCGGGGCGCAAACAAATCCACATCTCCCGTCTGTGACAAATGTCCTGAAAAACTTCCAGTTGCATGTCCAGGTCAGAATCCTTTCCACTTCTTTTTCAGCTGCTTGGCTTCCTTGATGGTTGATGTTGGCAATGGTCATGGCATTGTCTGACTGAACCTGCCTTTGAAGTCCCTGAAGCTGAAATTATCAGTGTTGGTGGAACAGCTTAATGGTTTTGAGCTCCAAAATGTTTATTGGAAAATAGGATTCCTCCACTAACCAAGTTCCGTAACCATCAATATTCCAGGGACTCCGCCCTATCCTGACAGACTGGCATCTGTCATGAGAATCTCCCAAGTCATTAGGTGAAACAACTTTCCTGACTCTAACATCGACAGGATGCTGAACCTGGAGTGGAATTGGGCATAAGGTACTACCTCCAATGAGGCTACCATTGGACCCCAGAACTCCACCTCCCTTTCATCCACTGGGTCTGAAAGATTTAGTCCAGAGAAGGCCCCAAAGAGGGAGGGTATATAAGAATTATCTAATAAGAAAAAGCTTTGCATCATAGGCATAAACAGGGGGTGTGCCAGGGGTGCCTGGGCACATCATAATCACTCTGTGTGGTGCTGATTCCCCCTTCTTCCCCCATGTTGTGCTCCCACCAACTCTGTGCTGCTGGCTCCCCCCCCCCCCCCCCCCCCCCCCATCTGCTGCGGGGGATGTTTCAGGATTTAGAGCAGGAGAAGGGGCTAATTAATGTCCTTTTCTAAATGAACACAGTAAACACACTCACTCACTGTGTTCAATCATAACGAAAGCATAGTAAACTGTGTTTACTATGCTTCAGTTTGTGAATGAACAGGAAGCCACTAAGCACAGAGCACTTCCCATTCATTAACTGCCCAGTGCAGCTGAGGCCGCAGAGAAATGCATGTGTTTTGAGCTTTGGGGTGCACACCCTAATGCAATAGGCTGTGCACACCTATGCTTTGCATTCATTCAGAAAATGCAAATCATGCCGGCCACTCATCAGTCTCCACTTCAGTGATTTCCAGCTTCCAGGGGCATCGGTCAGGTCTGGTATACAGTATACATAGTTAAATTGGTCCAAGTTGGACCAATGTAATTTTTATTAAATATACCATGCCTGGAGATTTTCTTTCATACACTATATGACCTAAATGACACAAACACACCCAAAATCAAATGCCACAGTATAACAGTGCAAAGACATTTTGGACAATTATGTACTTTACTACATTATTACATCATTGAACTTAATTCAAATACCCTTTTCTTGTCAAGTCTTCTCTTCTCTCCAACAGCAGTACCTAACTTTGGAAAAGTACAAATTCAACCCACTCTAAGATCTAGAAAGCCTTCCCAAAATGGGGCAAGCTAGTATAGTACAAAGTTGCCACAAACATTTAGCCATACAAGGTACAATACCAAAAAAAAAAAAAAGAACAGCAAACCTGTAAAAATTTGAAAACCATGTCAAAATGACTATAAGATAAGTAATAAAATAATGACTCAAAGTACAATCTCACTGAATATTTATTTTATCAATCCCTTTAAACCCTTGAGCATTCTATAGGCTCTCCAGTTCTTCCTTGTCTAAATTGAGATACTTAAAGCGGAGTTCCACTCACTTTTCAGAGGTGGTCTTAAACAAAAGACCACCTCTCCACCCCTTGTTTTTGGCTAGTTAAAAAAGATGTTTTCTTCTAACTTACCTTTTTTACGAAGTACAGCCTGTACTTCCAATCCATCCAGTCCGCGGCGTAGGACGTCATATCCTCTTCTTCGGCGAGGCCCCCCACTGTCTTCTGGGACCTGTGTGTGTCCCAAAAGACAGTCGGCCATTCAGAAAGCACAGCACAACTCGTGCATGCGCAGTAGGAAACGGGCTCCACTGCCAGTTTCCCTTAATTAGAATGGCGGCGCCTGCACCCGATCCGATGGACGAATTGGCCTTTGGGGGCCAACATCGCGGGCTCCATGGACAGGTAAGTGTCCTTATTAAAAGTCAGTAACTACAGTGTTTGCAGCTGCTGACTTTAAAAAAAAAAGAAAAATTGCGGGTGGAACACAGCTTTAACCCCACACATATATACTGCTTAACTTCATCATAAATATATATGCTTCATTTGGAATCTGTGATTAGAATTGTTTTTATGTTTTTGGCAATGTATTAAACTTTTTTTTATTATTTAAAAAAGATTTTTCTCTCCCACATGTAATTCTAAATGACTGTAGTGCTTTCCTGGAATATAAGTAAAAGTCCTGACACGTTCATAAATTAATTGTAAATAATTACACAGCTGTGCATATTGGCCTTTTCCTGCTATTGCCTAAAAAGAAAAAAAAATACCTTTTTTATTAAGTGGCATATTTACTTCAGTTATATAGTATTTATAATTTTGATTTAATATTTCCTGTATGCTTTGTTCAAAGATCTGTTCAGAGGTAATAAATAAAACAATAGAGTGATAACGATATTCAGGATAATGCAAATCTACCTTTAATCCTGTTTTCGAATATGCACCTGATTCAGGAAAACATTAACAGTCCTTCTGGATGGGTGGGGCTGCAAACTCTTGTCAAATGATTCTGTTCAAAGCTGCCTCAATTTTACAGAAGTACAGAAAGCCAATATTAAAGCGTTATTAAAGGCATTTTTTTTTACATTAAAATAATAAACATTATACTCCCCTGCTCTGTCCAATGGTATTGCATAGAACGGCCCAGAACCCCATCTTATGGGTTCTCCTGCCGATGCTCTTGGCTCCTCCCTTTCTTTGCCTGCCCCATAGCAAGCGTTTTTTTATGGGGCAGGCAAAGACATGTGGGCTCATTCCCAAGCAAATTCCCATGTGTCTATAGACACACACAGTGTGGCTCGGCCCCCTGACCCCACTTCCTTCTCACATAATTTGATTGACAGTAGCAGGCTCCAATGTATCCCACTGCTACCTCTGTGTCCTGTGAGGAGGACAAGAGAGAGCAGTAAAGCTGCTCTTGGGCACAGAGCTGGATCGAAAGAGGAGACAAGTAAGTATTTAGGAGGTGCTAAGGGTAGCTGATACTAGAAGGCTTTTTACTTATGCTTAAAATGCATTAAGGTAAGAAAAAACCTTAAGTCTTTATAACCACTTTAACTCCAAATAATTATAAGGGGCATTTCTGCATATATGAGGTGGGGTATGTGACCAGTGTTGCCAACCGCGCGTATTTTTATAGGCAGCTCGTAAAAACAAGGCACTTTTCTCCTTGCCCATAATTGCCCATAATAGGTCAAAAGTGCTTCGGTTTGGAACTGCGCAACTGTTCCAGAGCTTGCCGAGCCGATCCTGTATTTGGCCAGCCCGGGGGTGGATTTCAGAGGCTGTGCGGCGTGCTACTGGCGAGGTAAGTGATGTCATGGCACATCCCGCCAGCCGCCTCAGCTTTTAAAACCAGTAACCAGAAAGGGCTGAGCGGGTGGAACAGAGGAGCACTCATGGTGATGGTCTGTCCAGCCAATCCAGATTCCAGTGTCTATGGGGAAGGAGTCACAGCCCAGCCGACGGTGACAGGAGGTGGTGGTGGCAGGGGGTGATGGTGGCAGGGGGTGATGGTGACAGGAGGTGATGGTGGCAGAGGGTGATGGTGACAGGTGATGGTGGCAGGGGGTGATGGTGAATGGAAGTGATGGTGGCAAGAGGTGATGGTGGCAGGGGGTGATGGTGACAGGAGTCGATGGTGGCAAGAGGTGATGGTGGCAGGGGGTGATGGTGACAGGAGGTGATGGTGACAGGTGGTGGTGGCAGGGGGTGATGGTGACAGGAGGTGATGGTGGCAGGTGGTGATGGTGGCAGAGGTTGGTGACAGGTGATGGCGGCAGGGGGTGATGGAGGTGATAGAGGCAGGGGGTGAAGGTGGAAGGGGGTGATGGAGGTGATGGTGATAGGGGTGACAGGAGGTGATGGTGGCAGGTGATGGTGGCAGGGGGTGATGGAGGCAGGGGGTGGTGGTGTCAGGAGGTGATGGAGGCAGGGGGTGTTGGTGGCAGGAGGTGTTGGTGACAGGGGGTGATGGTGGCAGGGGGTGATGGAGGTGATGGAGGCAGGGGGTGATGGTGACAGGGGTGATGGAGGAGATGGAAGTGATGGTGGCAGGGGGTAATGGAGGTGATGGTGACAGGGGGTGATGGTGACAGGAGGTAATGGTGGCAAGGGGTGATGGTGGCAGGGGGTGATGGTGGCAGGGGGTGATGGAGGCAGGAGGTGATGGCGGCAGGAGGTGATGGCGGCAGGAGGTAATGGTGGCAGGGAGTGATGGTGAAAGGAGGTGTTGGTGACAGGTGATGGTGGCAAGAGGTGATGGTGGCAGGGGGTGATGGAGGCAGGGGGTGATGGTTAAAGAAGGTGATGGTGACAGGTGGTGATGGTGGCAGGAGGTGATGGAGGTGATGGTGGCAGGGGGTCTTTAGAATTGGGGACATAACTTCTGGTGATTCTAGTGGCTACTAGTGATTTTGCCTCACTTTCTGTGGTGGTTATGGAACAGAAGTGAAGGGGAAATCTCTCCAGTTGGACATAGGTGACGGAAACTGATGGACTAAATAATCAACCCTTATTATATTGAATATAGCAGACAATTGGTTTAGAGGTTGTGGAGCAGACACTGATTTTCTTCATTGTGTGTGGAATTGCCCACTGGTTTCTACCTTCTGGTCGGAAGTGAATGCATTACTTTCTACTGCCCTTGGTCTACCTAATATTATACAATATTATACAAGAACTATTTTCTGGGAATTGTTGGTGACATACACCTTTCTAAATATGACAAGAACCTATTACGCATCTTATCTTTTTATGCCAAAAAGGTTATCCTTATGTCCTGGAAGGGCATCCCAAGTTTATACATTATAAAGATTATTGGTTATCTCCCACTGTATAAGCTGACCCCAAAGCTTTATGAAAGTGTGGCATCGCTGGCTAGGTAGTCCTCTTACTACTGCCTCTGTTGAACCAGGAATTTAATGTTTTTTGTAAATTTTTTTTTGTATTGGTAAATTTCAATAAAAATATATTTAAAAAAAAAAAGTACACAGGAAAAGTTTTCATAAAAACATTCATATGAATTAATATACACCATTCAAGATTTGTATGGGGATCTATGTTGGCTTTAAGATGCTATACAAGAGTGTAAACTTGTTTCTCTTGCAGATGGAGGCAGTTCAGTAAGTTACATCCCTCAGCACATTAATGCCACAGTTGTTTGAAGTCTCAACTTTTATCTAAAATCAGCCATCAATAAGACTGAGTGATATTACCAATGATGTGACTACGCGCTTAGCACTGAATAGGTACTACACCTCTCTCCTATTAATCAGATAAGAGCATACACACCTGTAAAAAACCCTTGGCTCTCCTGGGTAAGCTTGTGAGCCTAATGCCCCATACACACGATCATAAATTCTGTCAGAAAAAACGCGGATGGTTTTTCCGACAGAATTCCCGCTCAAGCTTGCCTTGCATACACACAGTCACACAAAAGTTCTCGGAACTTTCGACCGCCAAGAACGTGGTGACGTACAACACTACGACGAGCTGAGAAAATTAAGTTCAATGCTTCCAAGCATGCGTCAAATTGTTTCCGAGCATGTGTGATTTTTTGCGCATCCGAATTGCATACAGACGAATGCATTTTGGGATAGGAACTTTTTCCGATTTGAAAAATAGAGAACCTACTCTCAATCTTTTGCTGGCTGGAATTCTGCCAGCAAAAGTCCGATGGAGCATAAACACAGTCAGAATTTCTGACCAAAAGCTCACATCCGACTTTTGCTGGCAGAATTTCTGATCGTGTGAATGGGGCATACGGCTGTAAATCATGGAATAGTTTGACTCCATGAGTAAATGGAAGGAATTCAACTTTTTTACAGGCATCCTCTTTGAATAAAAAAATCTTCATGTTCGACGGGAGAGTACTTATAAGCAACTTGGTCTCTTGGTGTTTCAAGTGGTAACAATAGACAATGCTGTAGGCTAAAAGCTAAAAGAACAAAATATGAATGTATTTTTCTCTGCTTTTTGTGAAAAATGGGTATCTTTATTTTACAAGCAGAAAATAAATCAGTGTTTATTTTTAAAGAATTACATTGTTGATGGTCAGACCTAACCATCTAACGGTTTCTAAATTGAGCCAATAAACTTTCTTTGTCTGCAACAGATGTTTCTGCTTCTTTGGACCACTGTAAACTTTTTATGAAATAAACAACATTCTTTTTTTTTCGGCTTTCAAAATTGAAGATAAGATTGATTATTGCAAGAATAGTCCAGAATGGCAAACACGGTTTTAAGCTCAGCAACATGTGTAAAATATGTTGAGAACAGCGCTGGTGTTTATAGTATAACAAAATGTAACAAGTTTTTAGAATATGTACAAGAAGACAGTACTGTATTTATAATATTTTGTGGATTGATGTACAATCACAGAAATGGAACATGGCTAGCTTAGTCAACTGTCACAACTTGAAGATTAACGTGATAGAATACAGTGTCGTGCAAAAGTATTCACCCCCTTGGCATTTTTTGTGTTTTGTTGCCTCACAACCTGGAATTACATGGATTGTTTGAGGATTTGCATAATTTCATTTACAGAACATGCCCACAACTTTGAAGATGTTTTTTTTTTTTTTTTTTATATTGTGAAGCAAACAACAAATAGGACAAAATAACAGAAAATGTCAATGTGCATAACTATTCACCCCCCTAAAGTCAATACTTTATAGAGCCACCTTTTGCGGCTATCACAGCTCCAAGTCGCTTTGGATAAGTCTCTATGAGCTTGCCACATCTTACCACTGGGATTTTTGCCCATTTTTCCTTGCACAACTGTTCCAGCTCCTTCAAGTTGGATGGTTTGCGCTTGCTAACAGCAATCTTTAAGTCTGACCACAGATTTGCTATTGGATTGAGGTCTGGGCTTTGACTAGGCCATTCCAACACATTGACATGTTTCCCCTTAAACCACTTAATTGTTGCTTTAGCAGTGTGTTTGGGGTCATTGTCCTGCTGGAAGGTGAACCTCCATCCTAGCCCCAAATCACACACAGAGTGGTACAGGTTTTGCTCAAGAATATCCCTGTATTTAGCACCATCCATCTTTCCCTCAACTCTGACCAGTTTCCCAGTCCCGACTGCTGAAAAAAATCCCCAGAGCATGATGCTGCCACCACCATGTTTCACTGTGGGGATGGTGTTCTTTGGTTGATGTGATGTGTTGGGTTTGCACCAGACATAGCTTTTTTTTTGATGGCCAAAAAGTTCAAATTAAGTCTCATCAGACCAGATCACCTTTCTCCATACATTTTGGGAGTCTCCCACATGTCTTTTCGCAAAATCTCAAAACGTGCCATTTTGTTTTTTGCTGAAAGTAATGGCTTTCTTCTGGCCGCTCTGCCATAAAGCCCAACTCTATGAAGTATACCGCTTATTGTCGTCCTATGTGTAGATCCTCCAGGGTTACCTTAGGTCTCTGTGCTGCCTCTCTGATTAATGCCCTCCTTGCCCAGTCCATGAGTTTTGGTGTGCAGCCGTCTCTTGGCAGGTTTGCTGTTGTGCCATGTTCTTTCCATTTGGTTATGATAGATTTTATGGTGCTCCTAGGGATCATCAAATATTTGGATATTTTTTTATAACCCAACCCTGACTTGTACTTCTCAACAACATTGTCCCTTACTTGTTTGGAGAGTTCCTTGGTCTTCATGGCAGTGTTTGGTTAGTGGTGCCTCTTGCTTAGGTGTTGCAGCCTCTGGGGCCTTCCAAAAAGGTGTGTATATGTAACGACACTTAGATTGCACAAAGGTGGACATCATTTTACAAATTATGTGACTTCTGAAGGTAATTGGTTGCACCTGAGCTTTTTATGGGCTTCATAACAAAGGGGATGAATACATAGCGCATGCCAATTATCAGTTTTTTATTTCTGAAAAATAGTTTTATGTATATATTTTTCTAATTTTACTTCACCAACTTAGACTATTGTGTTCTGATCCATTACATATAATTCAGATAAAAAAAACATTGAACTAAAGGCTGTAATGTAACAAAATAGGTGAAAAGCCAAGGGTGTGAATAATTTTGCAAGGCACTGTACATGTTATTGCTAAAGGAAATATACACTAAGCATATTTGGAGGCTGTCATTGCTGACCCCTACTTCTGAAAGTGCTAGTTGCCTGGCTGTCATGCTAAACCAATATTTTTATTATTTTCTGAGGCACAGATCAGGATTAGGCATACAAATCACAAGTTTGTTTTAGGGCTTCCTACCCATATTATTTCATCACTGATTTAGAGGGCATACATGGTTGACCATTGCAAGAATTTAATTCAACTAACTTAATATCGAAAAAACAATACTCAACCTCCTGGTTCTGGTGACAGCTTCTCTGCTGCTGCAGGTTCAAATTCCCTCTCTGCTTTAAGCCCAAGCATGCCTGTGTGCCCTACTCTTGGACACCTATATTCCTACTTGTGATGCAGTCCTAAGATTATGAGTTGACACAGCACCCTGGCCTTGGAAGAACAGACCTGGCCTGGACACCCACCAACAGGGGTCCATTGCAATCACTGGTCCAGCTGCATTTGTTCCACACAGTTGCTTTTCCCCACACTAGATTCTTCCCTATGTCAACCAAACCCATCTGTTTTTATTGTGATTTCCCCACTGGACTACCTGTTCTTATCTATCAGGCATTCTATTACTGCCAAAACTGGCGCTCCCGGTGTAACTACACATATTTTCACAGTAAACAAAAGTGCGTCTGTCAAATTTTTTTAATGAAAGTAACTTAAAAGGAAATAGGGGGTTAATTATATATCAGGGGCTCTTTTGTTACCATCAACCACAGTTACCGGTATGTTTATTTATCTGAATGCTCACTGCACCTTCTAACTCTGGGTAACGTGAAATGTTCTAATGCTAAAATGATTACTTCCAATGATTACTGACTAGTATGTAAATGGTAAATCAGTAACTAGCAGAAGCATAGCTGTGTTTTTTGCAGGTGAGCAACCATTTTTATGAGAGATTTTGAACAGCCATAATCAATGATGTACCAGTAGAGACTGCTTGACTATTACTAATTTTCTACATGAAAATGAAAGAGGGACTCCCATTTCATTCAAATGTAAGATTACATTTTAAAATAAGTAATATCAGAAATTGCTAAATATGATCAATTACTTTTTGTTACATTTATTTTTCATTACATTTTGACAGCAGAGCTAATTTGCTATCCAATACTTTACATTATTGAAGTAGGCATGAAAGTGAATATGCTAAATATGCAAAAATAGCTCAAACTGTATCTGTATATTGCCTGACATTTTTAAAGAAATACTGCCAGAGTATAAAAAAAATGGGCATAACCATTAAAAAATTGGAAATATGTTGTTTATTTTGAAAGTTAATTATTGACGGTAACAAACTCCCCGGATGTGGTCAAATCAGACATCCCAGTTAAACTCATGAAAGCCTGTAGTCCTGGAGTATAAATGCCTAGTGAGTGCAGGGAATGCTACTCTGGGATTTTTTTTTTTTAATGTTTATATTTTTTTTGTGCCAAACTATACATTTAATGTAATTTTGTATATTTTAAAATCAAAAAAAAGAATAGTAGTCTAATTTGTACAGGTGTGTAAAAACTAAAAGCCCAGTTTGTTTGCAGATATTTGTGAGTTCTTACAGTTAATGGTGCCTGTCTTTCTAAATCTCGGACAATAAAACCTGTAGTGCATTTATTTAAAATATATACAATGTATCTGGTAAGTATTTACAGCACTTCACTCATTTCCACGTCTTATTCAAAAATGGATTAAATGTATTATTTTCCTCAAAATTCTACAAACAATACCCCATAATGACAACATGAAAGAAGTTTGTTTGAAATCTTTGAAAATGTATTAACAATAAAAAAATAAAAATGTATATAAGTATTCACAGCCTTTGCCATGACACTCAAAATCAAGCTCAGATGCATCCTGTTTCCACTGATCATCCTTGAGATGTTTCTACAACTTTAATGGAGTCCACTTGTGGTAAATTCAGTTGATTGGACATGATTTGGAAAGGCAGACACCTGTCTATATACGAACCCACAGTTAACAGTGCATGTCAGAGCACAAACCAAGCCATGAAGTCCAAGGAATTGTCTGTAGACCTCCGAGACAGGATTGTATCGAGGCACAGATCTGGGGAAGGGTAAAGAAAAATGTATGCAGCATTGAATGTCCCAATGAGCACAGTAGCCTCCATCATCCATAAATGGAAGCGGAACACCTGGCCAAACTGGGAGATCGAGGAGAAGGAATATATCACTACCAAAAAAGTGCCACATAAACTAGTGTCGCAAAGTGAAATAATGAAACACAGTCCAACTGGGCTATAAGTGAGTAAGTATAAAATCTAAAATTGGACCGCAAGTAACAACGTCCAAAAGGTGACTGGTGCTGTTCGTTGGTGCAGAACCGCTCTTCAGAATATATAAAGAACGCAATGTGTCATATCCAGACGTAAATGGTACAGTGGTTCAAACTTGGGCTGCGGTGGATGTGTGGGAATGGGATCCTTAAACGTGCTCTCTAGACTCTCACCTGAAAGCACGCATTCAAGAGCGTGTGTAGAAGATGTCTTGTCTTGTCTTTGCTCCTCAGAGGCTGCAGAGCGGGAAAGAGACTTCCTTACTACAGGGTCTTATCCGGGATAGTTATGAGATCGGTTTCCTTATCGGCCTGAAGTCTCAATACACAAGGAGAAGAGTTTCAGGAGAACAGGTGGGACAGGTTTGGCCAGTGCTACTCAGGAGGAGGTTGGATCATCTGAATCAGATGATCCAACCTCCTCCTGAGTAGAACTGGCCAAACCTGTCCCACCTGCCTCTGAGGAGCAAAGACAAGACAAGACATCTTCTACACACGCTCTTGAATGCGTGCTTTCAGGTGAGAGTCTAGAGAGCACGTTTAAGGATCCCATTCCCACACATCCACCGCAGCCCAAGTTTGAACCACTGTACCATTTACGTCTGGATATGACACATTGCGTTCTTTATATATTCTGAAGAGCGGTTCTGCACCAACGAACAGCACCAGTCACCTTTTGGACGTTGTTACTTGCGGTCCAATTTTAGATTTTATACTTACTCACTTATAGCCCAGTTGGACTGTGTTTCATTATTTCACTTTGCGACACTAGTTTATGTGGCACTTTTTTGGTAGTGATATATTTTATTCACTATTTTTACACTTTTTTACACTATTTTACACATTCATAGCACTTGGTGTATGATTGTAACGTGTATTTATTGATTAAGACTGTGTTGGGCGTGGCCTGGCTTGCCGAGAAGATGGACGCTTAGCTCTTTAGCTCCCGCCACCTCACGACTTTACAACTATCCACCGGAGGTTTCACTGCACCCATCTACAGCTAACCCATGGGGACTGCTTCGCGGACATCGTCTACCTCACGATCCCGCTCCCCACGGAGGAATTCAGGGGCCCTGACCAACACTATTCCTGATATGTTCAGGAACACCAGAGAGAACATGGCGCCCGCTCACCTCAGGGATTCACAAGACCAATCTCCCGCCCGGTCTGACATCCAGCTGCATCCGACCCCGCCAACATCAGCCGAGGTCGGGCATGCGGAACGCGCCCTGCCTCCATCTCAACCCCAGCTGAGCATCCATGACCTAAGGGCCATAGCAGAAGATATCAAGGGAACCCTCTCGGCGGCCATCGCAGAGCTGCGCCTTGATCTTCGCGCCGTTAGTACCAGAGTAACGGCCGTTGAAGATACACTCAATGTACAGGGAGCGCAACTACAGAAGACCACTCACTATGTGGATACACACACCCTGCAATTACGAGACATGGCCCGCCATCTGGAAGACCTCGATAATAGGGGTAGACGCCATAACCTACGGGTCAGAGGCCTTCCAGAAGCTGTCGAGGGAGAGCAAATTTTGCCCACTGTTACGGATCTCTTTAACAATCTGCTCGGCCGCCCTCCTCAAACCCCACTTATCATGGACAGAATCCACAGAGCCCTTCGTCCCAAGGGCAGAGACACTGATCCACCTCGTGATGTAGTCTGCTGCATTGCTGATTTCAGGACCAAAGAAGCGATCCTGAAACGAGCCAGGGAACGGCCTAACATCACTCATTCTGGCGCCTCGATACAGATCTATCAGGACCTCTCAAGCAACTCTGCAGCATCGCAGGAATCTCAGACCGCTACTTGATGCCCTCCGCACCCATGGGATCACCTACAAATGGAAGTTTCCATTCTGCCTATCGGCCGCTTCCCAGGGCCGCACGGCGCTTCTTAAAGTACCAGAAGATCTACCGCGCTTCTGCCACACGCTGAACATCCCGCTTGTGGCGGTTCCAGATTGGTTTTCGGAATTCCGCCGCTCGGCAATACAAAGGGATCCCCCTGCGCCGGAATTCATGGATGCTCAAGATCAAGATGTTCCCCAGGCCAGACCACCCTCCACCATGGGAGACCGGGAGGCGCGCAGGCCTTACCATCGCGACCGCAGTCCATACCACTCATCTACTTCCAGGAGGTCCAGGAGGGACCATTAAAGATGCCTTCACCGATGTCCGCCTTGATGTTACTACAAGCCGTTATACATAATTTCCACGTTACTTTCCGACCGATCCCGTGATCCTCTGTCTACCCACTCAGTCTGACGGGAACTGCTCAACAAGGATCCGGAACAGCTGTAACCACCTACCCAGGCTCAACCTTGTGCCTGGCGCAACGATCGCTGCTTTGTTTCTACCCTGATGGTACCCCACGGTACATTCGCCTCCCCACCGGACCCCACAACCTCTGGGCGCACTACTTCCAACCAGGTACGGTGCTCTATTAACTCTGCCTCTATCCCCAACTATAGATCGAGTGCTCGGGCTGCACTATACCCTACACCGCTGACTGCAGCAATGTTTGGAAAAGCGTTACTAGACTTGCTTGCTATGACCCTATGATCATATTGTGCTGTCTCTGCTTTTTATTTTTTATTTGTTATTTTATTTTTCTGCTTCTTGTTTTGACAAACATTCGCCTTCTTTGGGTCACACGGAGCCACCAGTACTCTCCCGCCCTGATCCTCCTCCGCTCCACACTACAATCCCCAAGGTGCTTAGCGACCAACTGTGGGAATGACGCTACACGCGATCGTAACCTGTGCCTGACGTACTTACGCCCCCAACCCGGAAATGACCCTCAGCAGATTACGAATAGCCTACCGTATACCCTACAGCCTCTTTCAGCGGCTCCACTACAGAAAGGATGACATACGATCTATTACTACCACTAGCTTGACCCCCTAGGCCGTTATCATCCACTGTGCAAGCAATCCCCATCAACCTACCTCAGGCTTTCTTCACAACGTACCAGCGTATGTGTAGGACTTTTATATGGAAAGCTCAAGCACCTAGAATCAGCTGGAAACGAATGACTCTCCCTAAACTGTCAGGCGGTCTCAGCCTCCCCGATATCCGCAAATACCACCTCGCGTGCCATTTGACCAGAGTAGTGGATTGGCATGTACACAAACCACATAAAGACTGGATTCGCTTGGAACAAGCTTTCTCTTCCATCCCATTAACTCACTTACCTTGGCTCCCCAAATCTCGGGCCCCTAAACCCCTCTTAACACATCCATTAATCAATGCCACACTGCTCTCCTTCCATATCTCATGCACCCATATGAAACTAACTCCAACACACGGTCCCATGACACCTTTAACCGACAACCCTGATTTTCCACCAGGTCTAATTCAGAAAGCCCCGACGACAACTATCCCTGACAAACCCCCTAGAGCCTCTGACTTTTTTCAGAATGGGACCCTTTTATCGTATCACTCAATGTCCCTATCTTTCCCGGAATACCACATCCCCTTCTTCAAATTCCTACAACTCCGCCACTTCTTCCTCACCTCGACTCGGAACCCACAATGGCACAGAGAACTTACGTCCTTTGAATCTCTATGCCTTAGTACTGAACCCCAGAGACACGTTATTTCGGCCACATACTCACTACTCTTCTCCACACATATAATCAAAAATGATACCCTAGTTGAACGGTGGGAATCAGACCTCGCCATTGACTTATCGCCAGCAGACTGGGAACGTATCTACCATCATACACACAAGGGTTCAATAAATGTCTCTTCTCAAGAACATAGATATAAAATCCTCTCAAGGTGGTATAAAACCCCAGACAAAATTCACAAATTCCATCCATTGGTCCCCCCGACATGCTGGCGATGCAACGCAGCTCTGGGGACACCTCTCCACATCTGGTGGGATTGCCCGCTCCTACTCCCATACTGGACAGAAATCCATCGCCTAATATCCCAGATCACAACATATACCCCAGACTTCACACCGGCCCAATTTCTACTACACCACACCTCCATTCCCCAAAAAGCATACAACAAATCACTGACGATGCATCTCATTAATGCAGCTACTCAATGTATACCGGTACATTGGAGATCTACAACGCTCCCCACGATTGCCGAATGGATCAAGCGTACCGACAGGATTTCGGAAATGGAGAGTCTCATACACCAGGCCACGGATGCCCCAAATAAATATGGAACCACATGGGCCTGTTGGACACACTTCCGGGTCCAAACCCCCACAACCACGCCTTCACGCCACCTGCACACACCTCCCTAACCCTCCACACGACGTGCCCCGCCTAATAGGTGTAATAGTTTGTATACTTAAATACCCTACTACCCTTTTACTCCTTCCTGACCCCTTGGGTCTTTGATCCATACACTGCTCTTCAGGCTTCTCCCGGATCCTTACTTTTCTTCTCATGCGAACTGACACATGCCAACCCCAAGTTGTAGTAGATAGAGTATCCTTCTTATGCTACGTTGCCCCCCTCCGATATCTGTTTTCCTTCTAATGTCCTACCCCCGCTCACAGTTAGATCCCCATGGGGGTGAGTGAGGGAAGGAAGAACTGGCACAACGTACCTTCTTGCTTCTTATTGGTTAACACCTCTTACTCACATCTGAATCCTCTGCTACACAGCTAACACGATCATACCAGCTACTTAAGGCTGTTACCCACCACATAACGTGAGTTTCTCGCTATCTGAAGAGGACTAATGTCCATGATCTCTCTCACCTGGATCACATTTTTAACTCCTGATCTTATATGCCTATGTTGTTACAAACTATGACTGACATGTTCACTCTTACTGTTCAACTTCATCTTTGTTACACCTTGTTTGTATTTTGTAATATGTACTTGTCTTGCTTTTACTGTACATCTGCATATTTTTCAATAAACTTTTTTTGAAAAAAAAAAAGACTGTGTTTTATTTATATTCATTTATTGCACATGAGCGCGAAATCAATTTTATAATATACTTTTATGGGATTGTGTTGCACCGTCAGATTTTGCAGCTCTTTTAGGAATATTTTCCACATTTGTTACGTTTTATTGGTTTATTCACTGTTATTTAATATATATATTGTTTTATGCATTATTGAGTGTGTGCATATGATCTAGTTTACCAACAGCGCGAAGGTCACCCACATTTCTAGATCGAGGAGAAGGGCCTTAGTCAGGTAGGTGACCAAGAATCCGATGCTCGAGCATTTCTCTGTGGAGAGAGGAGAACCTTCCAGAAGAACAACCATCTCTGCAGCACTCCACCAATCAGGCCTGTATGATAGAGTGGGCAGACAGAAGCCACTCCTCAGTAAAAGGCACATGCCAGCCCACCTGGAGTTTGCCAAAAGGCACCCAAAGGACTCTCAGACCATGAGAAACAAACTATTTGGTCTGGAGGAAACCAGGCACCGCTCATCACCTGGCCAATACTATCCCTACTTTGAAGCATGGTGGTGGCAGGATCATGCTGTGGAAATGTTTTTCTGCCACAGAAGCTGGGAGACTAGTCAGGATTGAGGGAACGATGAATGCAGCAATGTACAGAGACATCCATGATGGGCCTTAGACTGGGGTGAAGGTTCAACAGGACAATGACCCTAAGCACACAGCCAAGATAACATAGTAGTGGCTACGGGGCAACTCTGTGAATGTCCTTTAGTGGACCAGTCAGAGCCCAGACTTGAACTTGATTGAACATCACTGGAGAGATCTGAAAATAGCTGTGCACCGACGCTCCCCATCCAACCTGATGGAGCTTGAGAGGTCCTGAAAAGAATGTGAGAAACTGCCAAAAATAGGTGTGCCAAGCTTGTAGCATCATACTCAAAAAGGGTATTGTTTGTAGAAAAATAATGAATTTAATCAATTTAATCAATTTTGGAATAATGCTGTAATATAACAAAATGTGGAAAAAGTGAAACACTGTGAATACTTTCCAGGTAAAGACTCTACACTAGTGTCTAACTATAGGCCTATTTCACTCCTCAATGTCGACCTTAAATGGTATGCCAAGATATTAGCCAACCGACTTCTCCCTCTACTCCCTGATCTTATTCACCCGGATCAAGTAGGGTTTATCCCGGGTAGAGAAGCAAGAGATAATACCCTCAAGGCAATCAATATTCACCATTGGCTTACATCTCAAAACAGCAAAGGCTTTCTACTCTCCCTAGACGCTGAGAAGGCGTTCGATAGAGTGGCCTGGGACTTCATGTCAGCGACGTTAACCTCAATAGGCCTTCCCGCGCGCATGCTGAATTTCATCCTTATGCTCTATTCAACCCCCACGGCGAGAGTTCGCGTCAACGGCCACCTATCGAATGCCTTTTCCATCACGAATGGAACCCGTCAGGGGTGCCCTTTATCCCCCTTGATCTTTGTGCTCACCCTTGAACCACTTCTACGTAGTATTCGTGCCAACCCCGATATCAAAGGCATAGACATAGAAGGACGCACCTTTAAAACTGCCGCGTTTGCGGATGATATATTGCTATTTCTCTCGGAACCCCTGACGTCTATTCCTAACTTGCTTAAAACTCTCGACCACTTTAAAACACTATCTAACCTACAAATAAACTTTGCAAAATCTTGCGCCTTGAATGTTTCTCTACCCAAAACACAATTTACACAATGCCAACATAACTTCCCATTCACCTGGAGCACTAAGTAAATTTAAAAAAAAATTCAGTAAATTACCTACCCCTTCTTCGCACCATAACCCAAGACCTCAAACAATGGTCGACAGGAGTCTTTTCCTGGTTTGGCAAAGCTGCTATAATTAAAATGAATATATTACGCTAGATAAAACAGCATGATTTGTGATTAAATAAATGTTGAAACTATATATTTATTTTGTTCATTTATAGAACGTTTAAATATTATACAACATTTCACATTGTAGTGTTTATAGAGCTATTTAAATTAATCACTGCCTCACAGTAGCTGCCTTTCTCACATTCTTCAGCTACTGTACATATAGTTACCTATACTGCCTACCAGAATGGCTCAGATCAGCAATCAGAAAACCTTGAAGATACAAATGACAATCTACCCATTTATTGTAGACAATGGGGTGGATTTACTGAAAGCAAAGTAGACTGTTTACTTTGCCAGGGGATTTTCCCTTAGCTTAGTAAATACGGTGAAAAATCATTCATGTGTAAGGAATAAAAAAAACACCAGTATTTTTGCTGACATATGATTGGATGATGGATGATGGAAGTCAGCAAAGTTTCATCTCATTCACTAAGCTAAAGGAAAATGTCCTTGTAAAGTGAAAATCCCCTTGTAAAGTAAACAGCTTATTGGCCTTTAATAAATCAAATGCAACATCTCGACTGGAAAATGGGTCTGGGACCTCAGTGCTGCACAGATAGAGTATTAAAGTGTGTCCAGCCAAATCATGTCTTCTTATGCCCCGTACACACGGTCGGAAATTCCGACCACAAAATCCGTCTGATTTTTTCCGACGGATTTTGTCCAACACTGGTGTTGCATACACACGGTCAGACAAAGTTGTCAGAAAATTTATTCCATTCTGAACGTGGCGAAGTTCGTTGCGTACGACGGACTACGTAGAGGCTAGTAGCCAATAGGTTTGGTCTCCTAATTTGATCTGAGCATGCGTGGCACTTTGTCCGTCGGAATTCTCTACACACGATTGGAAAAAGTCAGATCGGATTTTGTTGTCGGAAAATTTGAGAGCAGGATCTCAAATTTTTTCTGTCGGAAAAAGTCTGATGGAGCCCACACACGGTCGGATTTTCCGACAACATGGTCCAATCAGACTTTTTCTGTCGGAATTTCCGACCGTGTGTACAGGGCATTAGTCTGAGATAGAGTGGGAAAGGGATTTCAGGGTCCATTTAAGAGTCTGTTTTACGAAGCACCTTTGCAGTGCCCAAACACATTGTACAAAACAGCACAAAGGACTGCAGTGCACCAAGCACATGTATGCTTGGCATGCCATTTATTATTCAGAATGAATGGACTACCTTAATGCAGTGCATTACCACACTGAAATAGAAAACTGTGAACAGGCTCTTATTTCTATCCAAGGTTGTGTTAGAGAGATGTCATGCTAACAATGTTTTAGACAGAGACAGAAGACCTCTTCCTGTGCCACATCCAAATAATATCTTGAATACTACAAAATTTGCAGGAGCAAGTCTTGCTGGTGTGTGGACTTTAATAGCACCCACATGTGAAAACCACAAATTCAAATAAAATAATAGTCTTTACAGTATTTACAACTTTGTTAAAATAACGCCATTGCGTGTAAAAACTATTTTAAAATCAATAGTGTCACACTTTCTCATATAGTACATACGTCCCAGTTGGGACCACAATACAAACACCTCTTTCTTGTGGGGTATATACTGTAACTTATAGGTACAGGTGTGTATATTCTCATCTGCTGGTCTATGCATTTCACTAATTATGTAGCTTCCTCAGGAACAACTTATTGAGTATCATATTCTGTTAAATACGATAAAACACGTGTTACTTGTTATATATACACAAAATTCAGAATTCGTAATCATAGTGTTAGATAGCATTCACATACAACATGGCAGAATGTCACACAAGCCAATTACGTCTGGTGGGCGAACACAGGGGATCAGCTCCTCAATGTGTATCAAGGTTATCACAATAATGAAAAGAGGAACAATCATCCCTTATGGGAGTAATATAAAGATACCAATTAAGACCACATCATCCCAGAGCATAAGCAGGCACGAGTATACCAAAATATCTAATTACTGTTGCTTATAAATATATAAATGATTACCAATTATCCAAATTGGTTTTCCTAAACTCTAAAAAAGAGACTGTATATCCCCATACAAGTCTTGATAGGAGTTGATGGTAAATAATACCATTATTAAGTTGGTGTTTGTGCAGCAACCTATCATTTAAATAGGTAGGTTTACTTGTGGGCAATACTATAAAGGGCCCCAAACAACCTCTGTGTTATATATCTACCTTGGAATTTACTTGCTGTATGAAGCCATAGGATGTCTCCTTTGATATTAGTACTGAGGGTATAGTGGAGATTATACAATCAGGTTCCAAATGAATGTTTTAGACAGGAAAATTCTTCAACAGCAACTCGGACAAATAAAATGCTTTTATTACAGTACAGGATGGCTTTGACCCATGTTCCTGATTTTTGTTGCTGTCTTTATACTTGTTGCAGATTAACTCTTACTTGCTGTTTCATGAAACTGTTGTCAGCAGGGTAGAATTGGGTGGAGAACTCTCTAATCGAGCTCCAAATTGCAGATAGAACGCAATACGGGTTCTAATGCCGGGTACACATCGGAATTCTCGTCGGAAAAAGCTCTGATGGTTTTCCCGTCGGAATTCCGATGGAATTACGCTCAAACTGTCTTGCCTACACACGGTCACACCAAATTCCGACGGTCAATAACACCACACGTTCGACGGCACTATAAAAGGGAAGTTTAATGCTTCCGAGCATGCGTCAAATTGTTTCTGAGCATGCGTCGGAATTTTGCGTGTCATGATGCCATACACACGATCGAAAAATCCGATAGAAAGGTTTTCCGTCTGAAAAATTAAGAACAGGCTCTCAATCTAAAGTCCGTCGGAAATGCCGACAGAAAAAGACCGATGGGCATACACACAGTTGGAAAATCCGATGGAAAGCTCCCATCGGACTGTTTCCATCAGAAATTTTGGCCGTGTGTACGCGGCATAAGCCTTCCCCACACTATCCAAAACAAGGAAAAAAGTATTTGGCTGGACACACACTTTAACACTGCCATCATACCAAAGTAAAATTATTTAATATAAAAGTTTGTAGTTGAAAGATCACTCCAAAGCATTAGGCTCTGGATACTACAGATGGCCCAGGGTGCCTTTTTGCACCTGAGAGGTATCCAAATATATGTAATCATAGACAAGGAATTACAGAAGACACAGAGTCACTGACACATTTTTTCAAGTGTCAGGAGTGCAGTTTGATTGTATGTTTAAGGATTACTAGTAAGTTTATCTGCAGTGCTGACTAGGTGACCAGTCAGTTTTTGGTATGTAAACCATGAAGTGTTTTATTAGTAAAGCCAAGCCATGATATGCTGCGTCTCCTCCTTCCTATGATCTGTCTGTGCTCACTTCATTTCACGTCCTCCCTCTTTGCTGTTTATCTCATGAACTGTATGTAACCCTCATTTATAATCTCTGGAAATTACCATAAATGAAGTTCTCTCTACATACGAGTTCTTCCCTGTGCTTCTCCAATCACTTTTGAGAACAACAGTCAATAATTCCTTCCATCTAATCAATAGTGCTGATCTGCGATATAAGAATGCCCTTTGATTTTCTCCTTTCAAATCTGAAGTATCCATAACTGTCCAAAAGACTTTTATCACACGAGTGGCTCATTAATAACCCTCTGTGATCAAAAATAATTTCTGCGGAATGCGGAAAGCTGTGTTTATAAGAGAAGTATGATCTGGTACATAAAAGCAACTTGAAGAACTGTGTGTTACCCATAGAAAACAACCCACGGTTCTTATCAAATCACCCCATAAACATGGCATCAGAATTGGAGTGTGATTCATATTTCCTGTCTTTTGCCACCAGGCTTTTACTCTAGTCAACCTTTATTATGACAGCAAAAAGAAGTCATAGCTAGGGTTGAACCTGAAATCCAGATGATGTCAGATTGGGACTACATTTCATGAATATGGATATCCCAAGCTGAATCCTAATTTCAGCATTGTTTCTGGCAGGTCATTTTCCCAAAAGACTTGTAGTAAAAGGATACTAAAGACTGCTTCAAAGACTGTTTTCCCTTTTATAATTGATAAGGTTGAATAAAGACACTAGTCCACCCCGTTATATTTGTTTCTACTTTTGCCTAAGCACCCTTAGCTTGACTGCCAGTGTTACCAGGTCCCACACTGTGTAAATAAAAGGAGTCAGGTTGCTTTTGTCCCCAATATCTTGTCCTGTAGTGCTTCCTAGAGCTTCCCAAATAAATTTGCACAATTTTTCATCATGCCTTGTAATATACATATCTTTTAGAGCCTGCTACACGTTTCATTAAATGTTTAAAAAGGTTTAACCACTTCAGTACTGGGCACTTTCACCCACTTACTGCCCAGGCCAATTTTCTGTTTTCAGCGATATTGCATTTTGAATGACAATTGCGCAGTCATGCAACACTGAACCCATATGAATTTTTTATGTTTTTTTCACACAAATAGAGCTTTCTTTTGGTGGCATATAATCATCACTGGGTTTTTTTTTTTAAAGAAAAAAAGACAGAAAATTCTGAAAAAAATATGTTTTCCTTAGTTTCTGTTTTGCAATTTTGCAAATAAGTAATTTTTCTTCTTCACTGATGGGCACTGATAGGCAGCACTAATGGACACTGATAGGCAGCATTGATGGACACTGATAAGCTTCACTTATGGGCGCTAATAAGCTGCACTGATGGACACTGATAGGCTACACTAATGGGCACTGATTGGCACTGTTGGGGCTGCACTCATAATGTGTAAATTACCTCTGTCACACTTGCCAGTTACCTGCTCTGTGACCGCACATGAGGAAAGGAATGCCGATAACTGGCAAGTTTGTTTACACATGGTCAGCAGTGATTGGACACAGTTGATTACATGGTAAAGGGCTGCTGTGATTGGCCCTTTATCTCGATCTGTAATCAGCTGTGCCCGAAGGACACATCGATCACCAAGCAAGGCTGATGCGCACCCCAGGGGGCGTGCAGGAGTTGTTTTCTGGGAGGGCAACCTCTGCAGATTTTAATTTCCTGAGATCCCACAGCTTCTTCCAGATCCAGTGCTTAGGATTGCTGATTAGGTGTGATCCATCAGAGCTTCAAAACTCGATTTATTAGGAGAGACATAGTAAAATCATGGCAACCTGCTGCATCATTTCTGGTCCTACCACAAAAGGATTTAAGCAGCATGTGCAAGCTTGATGGCTTCATACCTACTAAGAATGCATGGAAAATACTGTATATCTCCATTTGGTCAAAATCTTGTGTTGGCTCAACATACTATAAAAGCAGGCACAACAATAATCCCTGGAAGATAAAAAAAAATATGTGTCTTGTTATAGCTTCATAGTTGGCAATCTAGTTATCTAGGTACTTGAAAAAAAAATGGCTGTTATTTGTCCATCATACTCCTAAAAAATTGCATGTTTCCTTTTCCATATTAAATAAACAGATCCAATTAGGAAAGGTGAGTTTGTATTAACTTCTAATGTAGCAGTGACCCCCGAAGGAGCTGCTGGTTTTATTGGGCTTACCGTTACCTTCTTCACCTCGTCTCCATCTAGGGTTTCCCGTGGTAGATGGCCCAAAGAAATGTAGAAACTGACACTTTATCTTCCTTTTTGGGTTATTTATTCAAAAGATAAAACAGTCTGTTTAATGTAGGGTAGAGGGTTAGGATGAAAGTTCAGGTACTTTTGGAACTGCAAAGATAGGAAGTCTCTCATAGAAGAAATCCAGAGAATACCGGTTTCACAGCTGGATTATCACAACCCCCGGATAGACCTCCTCTCACTAGGCCTAGCAGCCGACAGGGTGTTAGGTAAAGCAAAGTGCAGAGACTTTGCTTTACCTAGACTTGGATGTAGAATGCTTGAACAAAGTCTCTGCCACAGACTTGGATGTAGAACGCTTGAACAAAGTCTCTGCCACAGACTTGAATGTAGAACGTTTGAACAAAGTCTCTGCCACAGACTTGAATGTAACTGAGGGACTTAGACAAATTTAGAGAGCTATCATACGGTACCAGTATCTTGCAGCCGGTCCGGCGATACCGTATGAGTGTAGATCCATTTAATGTCCTTCAACTGAGCCTCCAGGCTCCTTCAGAGAAACCAGCCTCGTGCATGGCCTTCTCCTGAAGAGTCCTCCGCTGGATGCTTCTCCAGTTGCTGGGCCTCTCCTTAAACGAGACGGCACCGACCACTCTTGAATCCTCAGGACTCAATATCCAGCCTGTCCCTGCAGTTGCTTCGCCTTGGGCCATCCAGCCCCGAGACTCGGAATTGCATGGATCCACACCCCAAGTCAGGAGGGCCACGGGGCTGGTCAGGAGGACCAGGACCAAACAGACAGAAAATATCTTCTGGACCAGAACCCAGAAGCACGTGATCTCAGTACCTTAAATACCACTTCCTAGATGCACAGCAGGATAACACTCCCACTGGGCTGGTTCCGAGAATGAATGGTGCCCAATACGCCCAGCCAAACTGCGTTCTCATACCTGCCGGTGATGACAGCGACACCTACGGCCAAGGAGAACTCAGTGCAATTCCAGCTAGACTGGTACTGAAACCATAATTTGGCATAATTAGCCCTAAAACCCAACTGTGGTTTCAGGAATATTAACTTTGAAAAACACATAGCGCATGCTCATCAGGAGCCAGCGCTACACTAATATATCACATTTGAACCTAAAACATACTGGTGGGGTCCATCATCTGTAGCTCCAAGACCTGCTGCTTATTTTAATTCAACACACCCCAACAAAAACATATGCTGAACGTGTACTTATTACCTGCATGATGGGCAGGTGTCATGGAGATTTTCCAAACAGTTTAGTGAAAATAAGCTAATCTTATGTCAGATCAGAAGCAGTCATTGTAAACTTGAATTACCTGATTACATTGGGGCATGAATTAGTTGACGCTGTTTATGGCCAGGTTAATTCATAGCCACCACTTTGAAATGATATGTTTACCGACCCAACTACAGTACTGTAAATCTGATTGGTTGCTATGGACTATTGTATTTTGAAAATCTTTGCTGCCATTTGCAAAACATTATTTTTTAAGATATTGTATCTCCTTTGTGTACCACAAATAGGCCTACTACTATGATGAAAATAAAAATAATGTGGCGCTCAAAATAGTGACAAATATTGTTAGTGACAAAACATATAAACAGGAAAAAAGGTAAATATACCAGAAGCAACAATATCATATAAATTAATATAACAATATATGTTGAGCGCCACATTATTTATATTTTTTATCTGTATTTACACTTTATGTCTAGTGGAAATGTTAGCAGCTTACCACATTTATGCACAATTTTTCTATTCTTCTACTACTATGATGGCCTGATATCACAACATTCAGAATAGGAAGCTTTTACTGGTCCTGCAAGTAGTGTCAGATCTCTCTTGGTAATAGAACAGGTAACAGAGTTTCAGTGACCAGAAAGAGCTATTAAAATGGAAAGCAATGCGAATCCTACATATAAAGTAATTTTACGTGTACCTGTACTTAGATTGTGTAAACTAGCATCAGATGTTAGTGTATGTATCCAGAGGTGCCATATCTATCCTCTGTTACCTTCTAGATATTTGTGGGGGCCTTTAAACCCAAGTCATTCTAATATGTAGATACCTTCATCAACTAGGAAGTTGACATTTGATCCTGCCTCCCAGAGATCTCCATTGGTCCATCACTATGATTATTATTATTATTATTGTGATTAGTATTATCATGCAGGCTTTATATAGTACCAATAGTTTGTGGAGCACTTCAAAATGTAGGGAGACAGTACAGTTACAATAAAATTCAATACAAGAGGGCCCTGCCCAATAGGTTGGCTCAATGACCAACAGAGAATCACAGAAATAAGGAGAATCATTGACCCAAACAGTAGGGGTAGATTTAATGCTGGTTTCCAAGCTTAAAGTATATGCAAACCCAATCACAAAAATCTCATAGAGCTTACAAATGTTAATATATTTAAAAAACTAGATTTCAATATTTATAAATCTACAGCTTTCATTAATATAATACCTAGTGATCTTGCCATGAAAATATTCAGGGCCTTCCTGCTATAGAGTGACAACACGCTGATGGCTTTTGATGGAGATTACAAGTGACCCCTTCGGCATACAATATATAAACCTGGACTACTGTTGTCATCATCAGGGCACTTGCCATGAGAAATGTCAGTGAGTTAATACAGGAAGTGGTTGAAAAGAAGTTGAAGGAGATCAGCAACACAGAATGAAAATAAAGGTTTAAAGCTGAAGCTTAGTTTAAAAAATAAATCTCCCCAGCAACCTGATCCCAATTGAGCCTACTTCTGTTTGACACAAGAGTAGGCTATCATTCTGAAATGGAAATCATCGACAGCCCCATCTCTAGACTTCTCGAGATCTCTGGTGACTTTGGTCACTCCATTATATAAAGCTACATATCTTCCCCGGGGTTTCCCAGTCAAATTTACAAAGTGTGGGACCTCTGGATCAACTCGGTTGATACCACTGATTCCTATGATATGTCCTAATTTATTATCTGATTTATTATCTGGTTAACCAGCTCCTGTTTAGGTAACCTATCCACCTTCAATATGTGCTAAGCTGGCTGATGTTAGCTACTTCACTGGTTGCTACACATGCTGTACCTGGCTCTTATTAGACCCCTGTAGGGTCTTATGTGTCATTAGGTAGAGCCCCTTGTTCTCTCTCTTATGATATGCAATGCCTGTAAGCATCCCCAATGTTGTTCATACAGCCAGATCCTAGAGAAATCTTAGATGCTGAAATGCCCTGTCTTCTTCCTATCTCTAAGTTTCTGGCACTACAATGGATAACAACTTTGGGTCTTCAGGCTGAGCAGCAGTATAGATGGGCATGCCCCCTTCTTCTTCCTCCTCTTCCATTGAGAAGAGTTCTTTAATTGATTACACTGTTTGTAACACAATCTATGAATGGGGAAGAGAATCCTGTGACTAATCAGACTCTTCTCCATTCACAGATTGTGTTACAAGCAGTGTAATCAATGAAATAACCTTTCTCAATAGAAGAGGAGGAATGAGAGAGCATGTTCCTATTGGGCCATCTGTACTGCTGTTCTGCCTGAAAACGTGAAACTGTTAACCTTTGCAGCGCTGGAAATTCAGAGGCAGGAAGAGAACCGGCATTCCAGTTGTCTGCACAACATGAGACATACTTCATTACAGGTATTTAATGAGACAAAACTGTAGGGACGTTTCTTAAAGTAGAGCTCCACTGAAAAGAATAAGTTCCGCTTGGTTGCACCCCCCTGAGCTACATTTGTCACTTTTTGGAATGGAGGGGGTTGCGGGTACCTGGTTTTGACAGGTATCCGCTCTCACTTTTAGCTCAGCAGTCTCGGCAATCTGAGCTGGAGGTTCAGCCCCCCCCTCACATCACAGGTCCCAAATGACTATGGGACCATTCACACGACAAAGGCCGTCTTGCTTATGTGCAGAAGGAAACCGGCTGTGAAACGGTAAGGCTTCACATCCTTATTCCCTTACTTGAGATGCCAGGGCCTGCACCTGAAGCCAATTGAAGAATTGGCTCAGGTGAGAACATTGTTGGATCCCTGGACAGGTAAGTGTCCTTATGATAAAAGTCAGCAGCTACAGTATTTGTAGCTGTTGGCTTTTCTTTTTTTGGGGGAAACCTGGAGAACCTCTTTAACTAAACTTCAGCTTTACGACAAGTATTTTATACAAAAAAAGACAGTTGTTTATGATACACAATTCTTTGGCAAACTAAATGTACTTAAGGTTTACATTTACTTTAGGCTTTGATTTGAATACAAACATTATAATACTAGATGACATTGGCGGATGTGAGTACAGGATCACTTAAAGACATTTTATTCTGAGCATTATTCTTACATAAATAATAATATATAACGCTACTGTTTTGTAGAACACAAAGTTCACTTTTAAAAGCATTCCAAATGAATGGTGATACCCTTCTGTACAGGAACATTCATACTGTGAGTGCGTCCACATGTGCATATGTATAAAACAAATATTTTATATAAAATATGCCATATACTGTATGTAGAAAAAAAGTTAAACTTAGCTGGTGCTTGATAAAGTTGCTGTGTGGTCTTTGTCAGTGAAGATTTTTCCTTTGTGCTTTGACTTGCCTTTCCGGAAAGCTGCGAGTTTGTTGACATTACAAATAACGACACCTTTGGGAAAACCACAGTTTAAATGGAGTACAATAACAGCCATCATTTCCATTTTAAGCACCTTCACCCTACTGTGCAAACCCTGATAAGAAGTTTTGCGGAATATGTTTGCAAGTGGATGGCGACTAAATTGCTGCGTACAGCTTAGTCCAATGTCTGCAGGAATACGCAGTTGCCCTTGAAATACGATCGGCGTATGCTAGGACAGCCGCAATGACTCAAATTGTGTTATGGTATTTAAAGTTTGTTGTTCATAAATAACACAAACACCCTTTTAAACTTATCTTGGTGGTTTTTATGGCTGTAAGAAAATATCCAGTGATCTTTTTCTTCTTGTTTGTTACAAGAAAAGATTTACACGTATTTAACTTTTTCCCCATAAGCTGTGGTTTGTCTGACAACGAATGTGTGGGTAATTTGTGGGTTCTTTGTGTTCAGCCATTAAATTACCGTATATGGAATTTGGACTTAATCTAACACCTAATGTAGTAACCAAGAAAACTGCTTTGGGCTTAGTAATTTTTTTTTTAAATGCATGCTCAAATATTCTGAAATAAAATTCAAAAAGTATAACAAAATAAACACAGATTTCAACGTATTTTTACCCTTGCTGAAATAAAATTTTAGCCACATTGAAAATGCATTGCTTTTAATCAGACTTGACTGGTAGACTTGGTGTTAGAAGAGTGGGACACATTCCTGCTGCAGCCATCACTCAGCCGCACTTCCTTCCCCAGCCTGAGCATTGGCAGTAACACCCCTCCACCCTCACTCCAGTGGCAGGAGGCATCCTCACCAGTGTTGCCAACCTCATACAGCATTTTTCTTTTGACAAAACATGTAAAATTTTATGGCGGAGCATATTTTTTACGGGCAACCTGAAAAAATGACAGATATCCTATTAAAAACTAAGACAACTGATATTAAAACAGTTTACACACAATATGGAAACACTGACAATACCCCTAAAAAGTAATTTGCCTGGTTCAGACTTAAAAACTCAACACAGCATAACAAATTATCAGACCCTGATATTTACTGACAGTTGTAAATAAACACTGATTTTTACAAACCGACAGTAAATTTACTGACGGTTGGCAACCCTGGTCCTCACTGCATGCTCCTTCTCCTCCTTCTGGTTCACGCTGGTCATCTATTAGAGCATCACAAGACCAGGCTTTTAGCTACCTAGCTCATATACCATGTACCTTGCCTAGACCATAATTTCTCTTGCAAAGGCAGTCCCCCGGTTACAAACAAGATAGGTTCTCAAGGTTTGTTCTTAAAGCGGAGCTCCACCCTAAAGTTGAACTTCCGCTCATCGAATTCCTCCCCCCTTTCGGTGTCACAATTGGCACCTTTTGGGGAGGAGGGAGGACAGGTATCCTTTCCCACTTCCAGGAGTCCGTGATGTCACCGCGGGGCTCCCTCCTCCTCCTCACCCGGCCGCCGGGCTAATAGGAGAGAGGAGCGGGGCCTCGCGCATGCGCAGTAGGGTTCCTGGCGTGAAGCCGAAAGGCTACACTGCCGGGTTACCTTACCTGCAATGGCAGCGGCAGCACTCGACAGCTGATGGAGACATCAGCTGCGGTGCCGACATCGAGGTACTGCAGGACAGGTAAGTGTCCATTTATTAAAAGCCAGCAGCTGCAGTATGTGTAGCTGCTGGCTTTTCATTTTTTTTCTCCTGGAACACCCCTTTAATTGAAATTTCATACCTCCCAACTTTTTGAGATGGGAACGAGGGACACCTATTAGCAAAAGTATTAGTATAACAATATTATTAAACCCACAAGGGCTTTTTTGTTTACCATTACTATTTCTTTATACTCCAAAAAATAGGGGAAAAGGGGGTTGGGACTTTGAATAAACCACGTAGGTATAAAGAATTCAGTTTATTGTATACATTGACATACAAACGCATAATCATGAGTAAGTGTATATCCAATATAATTATAATAACTGGTACAATTCATAAAAATGAATATCTATACATACAATGTAGACGGGTTGCCACATGATCATAAACGATTAATATCAAAAACTATACATACTGACAGATATCAATTAAATCATAGGGCATATAATAGCTCTATGCATTTCGTGGATTTATCCACTCTTCAGGAGCATGCGCGTGAGTTCAATAAAATATAATAGAAGGAGTTGCTGTATGGTCTAATCCTACCCAAGGAAAAAAGAAAAATCATAAAAGAATAAAATAAAATAAAACCAAGTAGATAAACCCACTCACTACCATACTTACAAGGTTGACTATATAATAAAAGTGTGGCACTGTAGATCGAGGACCCCCAAAGGGAGGCATCGAAAACGGAAGCTGAGGTGGTGTGAGTGGCCTGCTGTCCAGCAAGAAAGTCATCCAGGGGAGACAGATTCCAAGAAGTTGAAGTAGTCAGAGTGACCATAAGTGCTGAGACCATCAATGAAGGACTTCTGAAAATGATATATGTATATACTTTTTATATAGTTATAGTATGACACATGCAAGGTGTCCTGTGCCTCATATAAAGCCCCAACTGTTCTCCTTTTTCTTATTTCTTTATACTGGCTTTTGAAATCTTTCAATGCAGCAATTTAGAAATTGTATGAAAGGTTTAGCACTGTGAAACACTTTTTGAAAGATAGTGCATTTTATATACAACCATATAGATAGGACCAAAATGAGGGACAAATGAGGAGGAAAGAGGGACAGGTGGACTTTGTTCCAAATCAGGGACAGCCCCTCAAAATCAGGGACAGTTGGGAGGAATTTGTATGGAAGTTGGAACAGGTACATTTTTGTGTAACTTCAGCCAAGACATTTTGTTTAAGTTTTGGATATATCGCATAGGAAAGGGTTAACATCATACATACACATACTAGGGTCAATTTAGACAGGAGGAGTGTGGGAGGAAACCAGAGCGCCGGAAGGAAACCCGTGCAGGAAAAGGGAGAAAATGCAGACTCCAGACAGGTAGTTCTGTGGTTGGGATTCAAACCGACATCCGTAGTGCTGCTAGGTGGAAGTGCTAACCACTTAACCACTTTGCTGCCTCTCCCCTTGCTGGGAAGCATCCCAGTTCTGCAAATATAGCTCCAGACCTTAAGTCTTGGGGGCATTCAAGTACCAGTAGGCATACTAGTTGTAAGACACAGATGGCTGCTATAGGTGAAACTGCGCATAGCCTGGCTATACTTGCAGAGCATGGCATGAATCAGAAAACCTTAGGCTTGTACTGTAAGTCTGCTCACAGATCCCCTGCTGATCAAAGCAAAGCGAGTGGATGACAGCCCCAGCTCTGCTCTATGGCTGGGTGTAAACGGACTCCACTATCTGTTTGCACCCGCATACCTCCAATTCGATCTGCCTACATGGAGGAGAACAGATCCTTTTCTGTTTATTTCTAGTGGACCAGAGCAGATCGGAGGTAGGCTGCTGTAAACAAACACAAGTCCGTGTACACCCTCTGGTCTATAGGAATGAATGGACCGCCCAATCAGGTCCACCTGAAAAACTGACAGGTGCACCTGGTCGGAACGGTCATTTATAAGGGGTCTAAGAAAGGAACAGTAATATACAGAAGTAACATAGACTGTAATGCTAAAAGTAGAAAACCAAGTCTGTGTAAAGAGAAAATATTGCTACATATTTAGATTCTTTACACACACACATTAGGTTATTATTTTTTCTTATACCTAAAAGTAATTTTTGATGTGACTTCATCATTTTTACTTATTTGCTGGCCCATATTTTCATTTTTGTATTTCAACGGTTGTAAAAAAAAAAAAAAAAACATATATATATATATATATATATATATATATATATATATACATTTTTTTTTTTTTTTTAAATAATAAACATTTAATACTTACCTGCTCTGTGCAATGGTATTGCACAGAACAACCCCAAACCTCCCCTTATGGGATCCTCTGCCAGTGCTCTTGGCTCCTCCTATTCACTGTGCGCCCTCATCGGAAGCCACTTCCCATGGTGGTGCACCTACGGGCTCACTCTCAAGCTGAGCTGTGTCTGTCCATAGACACACAGAGTGAGATCCAACCCTGCCCCTGCTCCCTCCTCACAGGATTTGATTGACAGCAGCAGGAGCCAATAGGTTCCGTTGCTGCCTCCATGTCCTGTGAGGAGATGAAGAGAGAGGAGAGCGCTGCTGCAGACGTGCACAGCAATGGTTTGAAATAGGATTTAGGTAAGTGTAAGAGGGGGGTCAGGGGGGGTGAGGGGGCAAAACAACTGCTGAGATATTTTTACTTTAATTTAGGGAATGCATAAAGGTAAAAAAAAATGTGCTGCTATTACAACCACTTGATTGCAGTGTCTGTCCCATGTAGGGAAATTTCCATTTATGGTCTGCATTTTTTTCTTCTCAATAGAAAATGTGAC